>OX333080.1:2400000-3000000 GCA_946863875.1 Alloplasta piceator
ATTATCGGTAAAATTTAATGGAAAATTAAAAAATGTGAATAAACAATGAGCTTTTTGGATTTCACAAGTAAAACTGTTCAATCAATAGAATAAAAATAAAATGAATAAAATTTGTATGGCTTCATACTGATTGATTGAAATATCCACGACCAATAAAATTTAATCCTAAATTTAAAAAAAAAATCGAAATTTTGTTTAAAAATTAAATAGACATTGTTGCGGGGATGAAAAATGGCGCATTTCCTGAGGATGAAAAATTTCAGTGCTACCTCAAGTGCATTATGAGTATGATCAAAACGGTGAGTGATCGTTCGATGCATCGAAAATTTGTGAAAAAATTTGAAAAAAAGAAAATTCGTTGTAATGCTCGGGAGAAAATTTTTGATTTCATTATTATTTTTTTTTTTTTCAATGTAGATGAAAAATGGACGTCCGTCACTCGAACCAATACTCAAACAGATCAAAATGATGATGCCGCCCGAAATTCAAGCGCGCAGTTCCGCCGCAACTTCAACTTGCATCGCTAATACAGGCAAGTTTTACCAACAACAACAACAACAACAACAACAACAAGGATATTTCGTCTGAATTTTTTTTCCCATATTTATCGTATCTAGAATTCAACGACAATCCGTGTATCGCGGCTTGGCAATTCGTCAAGTGTCAACATGATGCTGACCCAGAAGTTTTTTTCTTCCCGTGAGAACGACAAAAAAATTTCAATCCTATGAGTAGAGATACATAAATGTTTCTATCTAAGCCAAAAAAACACTAAAAAACGAGGTTAAATCGACTCTTAATTGTACAGTGAAACTTTTTCAATAAAAAATTGCTGATAATGGAAAAATTGCGAGTACAGTAACGTGGCAATTATGGACAATGACGGCGAAGAATTTTGCGACGTTTGGATCAGTTTTTTTTCTCATTTTTTTTTTTTCATTCCAAGTTTCGCGTTGTGTAAGAGACGATTTCGAACCGTGAATTTCCCATTTTGCATTCAGCAAGCGATCGTATTATTTTTTCATTCTCGATAATTTATCGTGGGCAAAGAGGGAGAGAGAGACAGAGACGAGGAGAGAAAGAGAGACAGAGATGGGGGGACGATGTATTGATTGCAGGGTAATTTTCGTTGTCGCCGAGGAAGTTCCAGGTAGGTCGTACAAGGGTCAAATAATGAGAGGGATACAGAGACGGAAAACCGAGAGTATATAAGAGCAGCGAGACGATCCTTTGCGCGCTCACATTTTCATCGGTCGCTCGAACTGGATCAAATAAATTCGCCTCTGAACTCGCGTTAATTCACGTTACAAAGTGCCTCCGGGGTTTTTATTCCTTTTTTTATTCTGTATGGTGACAAATCTCGTCGTAATATCGTGAAGAGAGAAAAAAGAGTTTCGCTCCGAAACGAAAAATCATTAATCGATAATCAATAATCCCGATAATGCAGAGATCAACGTTGATATTATCAATGGCCGTGGCCGTTCTGACGATTTTTATCGTACCCGGAAATGAAGCCGTGAGTATCGATCAGTTTTCGAAAAAAAAAAACATTCAATTCAAAGAATTGAAATTTCAAGATTTTTTTTAAGGATCATTTGGACTGTTGAATTCAAGCCTTTTTCTATTGGTTGAAATCGAGATGAAATTTATGGGGTTGAACATTTTTACAAGTTACAGTGATCTTCGAAATTTTGTTACATTTTTAGTTGGGGAAAGCTTAAAGACAAAATTTTTGATAATTGTGGAGTTTTTATTTTTTTTAAATTAATTAATATGTGGCTGAGATTGGGAATTTTGAATTTGAAAAATTTGGATATTACAGTCGTCAGAATCGATCAGTTTTCGAACAAAAAAATTCGATTCAAAGAATTCAAATTTCAAGATTTCTTTGAGGTTTATTTGGACTGTTAAATTCTAGCCTTTTTCTTTTGGTTGAAATCGAGTTGAAATTTATGGGGTTGCGAATTTTTGCAAGTTTCAGCGATTTCCAAAATTTTGTTACGACGTAAAAAACAATTTTTACGTTGGAGAACCTTTAAAGACAACAATTTTGATGTTTGTGGAAAATTATTTTTTTTTCTAATTAATTAAAATATGGCCGAGATTGGAAATTTGAATTTGAAAAATTTGGACATTACAGTCGTGAGAATCGACGAGTTTTATGAAAAAAAAAAGATTCAAAGAATTCAAATTTCAAAATTTCTTTGAGGTTTATTTGAACTGTTGAATTCAAGCCTTTTTTTATTCAAATCGAGTTGAGATTTGGGGTTGCAAATTTTTGCAAATTGCAGCAATCTCCAAAATTTTGTTACAATGCAAAAAAACAATTTTTAGATGCAGAAAGTTTAAAGACAAATATTTTGATAATTGTGGAAGATTATTTTTTTTCTAATCAATTAAAATATGGCTGAGATTGGAAATTTTGAGTTCGAAAAATTGGGATATTACAGTCGAGGGAATCTATAAGTTTTAGAAAAATAAAATCAATTCAGAGAATTCAGATATCAAAGAAATTTTTTTGAGAAATGTTAAATCGATGCATCTGTAAATATTTCTATTGAAAATGAGAGCTGTGATTGTAATGGCACGAAGGAAAATGAAACGTGAGAAAGGAAAAAGTAGTTTCATATAGTGGACCGTTTGGACCGGTTTTGCACTCGTCAGAGTGACATTGAAACCGATGTGTGTGTACATGGGATTTATATGGGATATTCCACGCCAATTTAACCAAAAAATGATGACTAATTCTCTCTGATATGATTAATGATTTTTTTCAACGATTACAATGAGGCTCAATAGCACTTTCAAGTTTTTTCAAAATTTTCCCATCAGCTGTTAATTTTTTATTCTTTTTTTTTGTCACTTAAAAATGAAAAAATCAAAATCTGATCACATGATTAAAAAAATGGTGACAAAAAATTATTCGAAAATAGATGGGTGAATCAATTCAGAAAAAAAAATTGGCAACGCTCTTTGCCTCAGTGCAATAATTGAAGAAAATCGTTGATCGAGTTTAAGAGGGTTAAGGATTTGTCGCATTGACTTGGAATAACCTTTGTATGTATAAATATATATATATATATATTTTTTTTTTTATCACGCGTATCTCGTGCATCGCAAAATTTTTTGCTTCGTCGTGACTTTGAAACGAAGAGAATGACCATGGCGCAATTGAGAAGCGGCATGAAAGGGATGGGAAAGTCTTGCGTAGGCAAAACCGGAGTTGCAACAGGTATGTCAAAAGTTTTCTCGATTTTCCTTCATAAAGAATTTTTTTTTCACCTCTCCACGACCCGTAAAAATGATTGAATAACAGAATTTATAAAATTTAACATTATTTTTTAATCTTTGAAAATTTTTATCACACCCAAAAAAACATTTCCTTTTATTAAAATTAATTTTCCCTATTTATTTGAATATCGGCCTTAAATAAATTCTTTAAATAAATCACTTCTCTCAGAGCGGATATCAAATTGAATTGAGCGATGAAATTTTTTTTTTTCAAAATCTCACAGACGTTGTGGCGAAAACTAAGGAAGGAGTTTTCACGGAGGATCACGCACTTCAGTGCTACTATCTTTGTCTTCTTAATCAATTGAAAATCGTGAGTTTCCCATGAATTTTCTTCTAAGAATGATGCTAAAGTTTGGATCGTTGCAATGAAACGAAAATCGGTCCTTCAAATTCATTTTCCGAGAGATTCTTGCGTTGCTGATATTTATGCTAAAGACAGGAAAATGAATTTCAACGATTTTTTTACTTTTCATCATTTTTAGAAAGAATGAATTTAATTAAAAGATAATCTATTTGCATTGCTTTTGAACGATGCAAACTTCAACATGATCTACTGAGAGTGGCAAAAAACAATTTTGTTTTTTTTTCACAGATTAAAGACGGCAATTTGATTCTTCCAGCTGTGCACAAGCAGATCGACATGATGATGCCGACTGAGCTGATACCGAGATTCAAGAAAGTCACAGAAGACTGTATGGCAGCGAGTAAGATAACTTTGATTTCTTCCCATTTGTATTTCGCGCGAGCAAAGTGATTTTTCGCAATTTACCGAATTTACAAAAATTCCGAAATGTTTTTTTTTTCAGTGATCGATGCGGATCCCTGCGTGAGAAGCTGGCAATACATGATATGTTACTGGAATGCCGATTCAGAGGTAATTAATCCGTCTAATTAATTATGCAATATTATTATTATTATTATTATTATTATTATTATTATTATTATCATCATGCTTTAAATGTGTACGATAAATTTTCCAACAGGTCCGTCTGTGCTCAAAACACAACCGGAAATTTTGGGCAAGATCCATATGACTGATTTTCCCTAATAAAATTGAAAATTTGAACCTCGTGGTTTCAAATTTTTTTCTCCAACTCTGAAACACCCACACAAATATTGAGAAATAACACACAAACTTTTCTTTCAAGATTTTTAACTCAAACAATCCGATAATACCATTATTTTTCAAAATCAAAATAAATTTTTTGTTTTGAAAGCAAAATTATGAAAAAATATGATTCAAAATCTGTTTTCCACAATCTTCATTGATTTTCAAAAATTTCGACTATTCGGAGAGAATTGATGTTGGTATCATTGAAAAGCTGAGCCTTTTTTACCGTTCAAGTATTTTTTCTAATTTTATTCGTAATTTTTTGTTTTGATAAGGAAAAAAAATAGTCGATTAACGATTTTCGGAAAATCGAGGAACACCCCCACAAATATTCAGGAATAACACGCAAATTTGTCTTTCAAGATTTCTAACTAAAACAATCCGATAATACCATTATTTTTCAAAATCAAAATAAAGTTTTGGTTTTGAAACCAAAATTATGAAAAAATATGATTCAAAATTTGTTTTCCACAATCTTTCATTGTTTTTCAAAAATTTCAACTATTCGGAGCGAATTGAAATTGTTCTCATTGAAAAGCTGAGCCTTTTTTACCGCTCAAGTATTTTTTCTGATTTTATTCGTAATTTTTTGTTTTGAAAAAAGAAAAAAAAAGTCGATTAACGATTTTCGGAAAATCGAGAAACACTCCCATAAACATTCAGAAATGACACAAAAATTTTCCTTTCAAGATTTCTAACCCAAACAATCCGATAATACCATTATTTTTCAAAATCAAAATAAACTTTTGGTTTTAAAAGCAAAATTATGAAAAAATATGATTCAAAATTTTCAATTTTCGGAAAATCGTGAAAAATCGAATGTTCTGGCCGAAGGTATTGATATTAAAATTTGAAAAAAATCAAATTAGTGATCTCATTATTGTGTTTGATGGTGTCACGAAGTTGCGGGATAAAATTCGAGTTTGAAGGTTCGAAATTAGAGCTTTTACAACGAGGAATAACTTATACGCGGATGTATCGCTATTTAGTACACCGACGCCACCGCCAGAGGTCTCAGTGTGAAATTTGTAGCGCAATTAGCGGCGTGACCGGGCGGGAGCTTATGGCCAGTAACATGCGCCAAAAGTGCTTCCTAGGGGTTGTTTACCACCATCCCTTCTCTGTCTGTCTATCTATATCCGACTCTCTCGCGGATTGTAGTACATCGAAACGGTGCAGATGTTGCAACATAACGCACATAGTCACGGTTCTATACGAGAAACGGATTCATATGCAAACGGCTCAAGGATCGCTCTCGCTCGCTCTGATCTCGGTTTCCATAAATTTACGATTTTCAGAATTACAAAAATACCTATTATATCAAATAACCATTCATTTTTAATGGTTTTAAATCCTCCATTAAATTAACTCAATCTTCAGTTCAGTTAGTTAAAAATCCATTGAATTAAAACGCAGCCATTAAATGTAATATCAATTTTTTTTTAACCGTCCAATTCTGCTAAAAAGGTTAAATTTAAAAATACATCGTTCATCATTAATTATCCGAGTCCCAAAATTTTGCAAGAACTGTCTCGAGGTTTTTCCATGGGAAATCATCGAAACTAACGTTGCAATATTTTCTTTCTGCAATTCTGAGCTCTGAAATTTCCTAAATTCCTATTTTCATCAGGTTTTCTTTGACTTTTTCCACAGATATATTTTTTCCCCTGAGGAAAGCAGCGTAGAGGCGTCGGGACTGGGAAATCTTCGGGCTGGGCGTTTGGCTAATGTGAAGGAAAATTATAGTGGTCGATGCAAGAGACGACGAGGAAGACCGACTTGCACGGGTTACGTTGAAGTGAAAATTGGAAATTGAAGAAAAATTTAACGATTTTCCGGCACTCGTGGCTCGATCCGTCGTATTTAGAGGCGAGAGGGG
This sequence comes from Alloplasta piceator, assembly GCA_946863875.1. NCBI lineage: Eukaryota > Metazoa > Arthropoda > Insecta > Hymenoptera > Ichneumonidae > Alloplasta > Alloplasta piceator. The sequence goes on from OX333080.1 coordinate 2,406,285, forward strand.
AGAAAAATGGGGAATAACACATCGTCAAGGTACAATATGAAGCCCGCAGCAACGATAATGATCGATAAACATGATCATTTGACTGGAAAACCGAGGAAGGGAGATGGAGAGAGAGGGGAAGAGATAGAATCCGCGTTAATTCTCTCGGGGTTATTATTCACAGTCCAGTGATGTCCCAAGAACGTTTGTGTATATGTAAAGCGTATATATGTGTGTGTAATTTGTGCTGCAAGCTATTTTAGCAAATGATCAACGACCCTTGCATTATTATCTTGGCTATACTCTCTGTCGCATGCACGCAAAATTAGTCATATTATTGTTATAGCATTATTATTCCATCGAAAGCGATTTTAATTTTTTTTCTAATATCCCCGTAAGTTCTAACACAATTATTGTTATAATAATTATTATTATTAGATTAAAATAATATCCAAATTCGTATAGATTAATAAATGTCTCATTTATTATTCGTGAAATAAAACATTGAAAATTTGGAGACGAGAAAGGGGAGTTTTTTTTTCAAATTCCCGTTTGGTAAATTATCGAAAAGTTACGGATATTAAAAATAAAACATTGATCGACTTTTGAGGTCATAATTTTTTAATATTTTGCAAAATCTCTACCGATGAAAACTCTCCCACCGAGAAGTTTAAAAAACAAACGTGAATAACAGAACAAAGATTTCAATTTTAACTTGAAAATTTAATTTAATTTCTGTTCCTATTTCGAAATCTAAAAATTTGTGATAATCGTAAAAAATTTATTTACACTGTTTAATGAATCGTTCCAAAGGTGTGGGAACTAATTAAGTGGGCGTGTAACTTGGCAGTGTCTTGATTTAAAAAAGAGGGGAAAAAAAATTGACGTGTACTCGTGTGATCCTTAATTACTTGATCACAGTCTCTGACGATTGCAGTCGTTCTGGTATAGTGATAGACGTGCGGCAATAAGTGGAAATTATTTTCTGTCATGTTTCATTAAAAAGGGGAGGGGGTCGAGAGGGAGGAGGGGAGCGCAATAATAAGCCGTGTCTTATTATTATTGCGCAATCATAATAAACACTTCCGAGAGATTCTGATCGATCGTATCGTTCTATCGTCGCGACGAATCGCGTCAGTATCGACGTGAAACAAAAAAAGTCGGTATTGAAAAATTTTTTTGCAAGCAATAATCCCTCCAGATGAGGGAAAGATAATTGTTATTTTGGTTGAAATAATTATGCGAGCAAAAAAATCATTTAATTTTTTTTTACTTAGAAAATTAGATTTTAATATTAAATTAATTTTTTAATCAATATTTTGGGGTTCCAAGACAGTCAAAAGTTAAAATATTATATTATTTTAATTCGTATATAATATTATATTTTAATTAATATTGTATTTTCATTTCTATTGGAAATTAGATGAATTAAATTTTTGTTTAAGGGAATATTCATTTATCTAAAATTATTTTTTTAAGACATAGATAGAATCGATTTGCTAAACTCGCATGATTAAAATATTAGTTCCCTGTGCGGAAACGAAGGCTCAAACGAAGCGCACACTTTATGCTTGTTTAGGGGATTCCCCTATCTTTCTCTTTCTCCTCATCGTCTCTCTCTCTCTCTCTTTTGCTCTTTCGGGTTTTATCGTAATCCCCTTTGCAATAACGCAGCACTGCCCAGTACAGAACATACAAATTCCGCGATTCGCCGCGAAATTAACATTGTTCGAATTCCCGTTTGGCCCGACGCAGCGTTAAATCATGAGTGCCCAAAACCACAAGAGACTTTCAAGTATTTATTTTCGCGCGGCTCTTTTACTTTTTGGATCTCGCGCTGGGCGAATAATTATTTTTCACACCCTCAACTATTATCAAAATAAATAAATAAAAATATTTCAAAATTCAGAAATTAAAAATTTATATATGGGGCGTTCTATCCCAAATCGGACAGTTTGAAAAACTTTTTTTTTTATTTCCTCAATTTTGTTATATTTTCCAGTACCCATCGAAAGACTCGTCCTATTAAATTTTGAGATTTTTTTGATTACCCGTTCAAAAGATATTAAATTAACAAAAAAAACCGCTCTTTTTTGGTCTTTTGGTCATAACTTCTTTGATAATGATCCAAATTAAAAGTTTTTTTTTTCAAATTTTTTGTTTTTTTATGGCTTTTTCAGAAAAAAAATACAACAAAAATATTGGACGAGTTTTTGAATGAGTCTTTTGAGTTTTAAACTTTAAATCGCGTTTTTAAAAGTGAGTGTCATTTTTTATTTATTTTTTCAAATTTTTTGCTCTAAACATTTATCTATTCAACAATTTTTAAGTCCGAACGTGGGATTTCCATAACTACTATTTTTTTTTTATTCTTGAAAATAATAATTTTTTTTTAAATAAATTATTATGTATACCAATTTTTGTTACTGTACAGTATTTTTTTCAATATTTAGAATTTATTTTGACACTTTTTTATTGTTAACAGGTTCTTAAAATTAATAATTAATCGTTAAGTCTGTTAATGAACAATAATAACAACACTTTTTATTTATTCACGTATTTTTTTGAAATAATATTTAGACTCAATGCCCACTTATACAATTCTTGAACTGTTGTTATTTGCTCATCGATTAATTATTAATTTTAAAAATCTGTTGACAATGAAAAAATGTCAAAATTAATTGAAAATGACTTAAAAAATACTATACAGTAACAAAAATTGGTATTCATAATAATTTATGAAACAAAAAATGTTAATATTCAAAAATCGAAAAAAATATAGTAGTTATTGAAATCCCACAATCGGACTAGACTTAAAAATTGTTGAATAGATAGATAGATAGATGTTTAAAATAAAATTAAAATAAAAAAAGACACTCACTTTGAAAAACGCGATTTAAAGTTTAAAACTCAAAAAACTCATTCAAAAACGCGTCGAATATTTTTGGTGTATTTTTTTCTGAAAAGGCCATAAAAAAACAAAAATTTTTAAAAAAACCTTTTAATTTGGACCATTATTAAAGAAGTTACGAACAAAATACCAAACAAAGAGCAGTTTTTTTGTTAATTTAATATCTTTTGAACGGGTAATCCAAAAATCTCAAAATTTAACAGGAAGGGTCTTTTGATGGGTACTAAGAAATATAAAAAAATTGAAGAAATAAAAAAAAAATGTCAAACTGTCCGATTTGGGATGGAACGCCCCATTTTCATTAAACTAAGAAATCAAAATCAATTAAAGTCAAAAGAAGTTGAATCAAAATCTAAAATATTTATTTCAATTTTTATTTTTAATCGTAAATCTCTTTCGTCAATTTAATTCCTTCTTCATTGAAATGCTCGGTTATTTTTTCATTTTTTTTCTTTACCATTAAATACGATACGCTCTGTCGATATTTCTCTATATTTCATCTCATGTGACAATTATCAATATACATTTGTTCACGTAATCCAACGTGCAATACAAATATATATAGATATTTTATCGGATTTCTCGTGTATCTCGGTCAATTATCGAATCCTCGAGTTTCCGGTCGTGCATCGTTGACAATGCGAAGGTCGAGCATTCCGGGATTTTCTATGGGCCCCTGGCCCCCACTCTGTGGGCCCCGCTCGGACCCATCCCCCTCCTCTCGTGCTTATATTGTCGAGAAACAAGTCGAGTGACAATATAAAAGCACGAGTGCACTTTTTGGCATTAGTCTGACGCACAAACGAGACGAGTTACGAAACAGTTTGACGAGAAAATTTTTGTTTATTTATACTTTTTTCAATTAAATAACTTTTTAGCGATTCAAAGTCGAGCGGAGTGAACATTATGAAGATCGCTGTGATTTTAATAGGACTATTCCTCGTCTGTGTGACCGTGAGTATTCGTGCATGGACCATCGATAATTTCCAATAATTAATTGACAAATTGTGTCAATTTTTCGACACTAAATCAAATTTACATCCATTTTCTATTTTTTAATCTCCAATGGAATTTCAATTCTGATTTAGTATCATTAAATTTAAAATTGACTGGAAATAAATAATTGACGATGATTCAATTATCCTGACGGTTCAATTTAGGGAACAAGAACCGTCAATAATTTTCAACAATTAATTTAGAAATTATGTCAATTTTTCGACACTCTAAATCGAATTTCCATCCATTTTCTATTTTTTAATCACCAATGGAATTTCAATTCTGATTTAGTATTATGAAATTTAAAATTGACTGGAAATAAGTAATTAACGATGATTCAATTATCCTGACGGTTTAATTTAGGGAATACGTACCGTCAATAATTTCCAATAATTAATTTACAAATTGTGTGAATTTTTCGACACTCTAAAATTTACCTCCATTTTCTATTTTTCAATTTCCAATGGAATTTCAATTCTGAATTAGTATCATTAAATTTACAATTGACGGGAAATAAATATTTGACGATGATTCAATTATCCTGACGGTTCAATTGATAGAACATGGACCGTCAATAATTTCCAACAATTCATTGAGAAAATATGTCAATTTTTCGACACTGAGTCAAATTATCATTCATTTTCTATTTTTTAATTTCCAACGTAATTTCAATTATAATTTAATATCATTAAATTAAAAATTGACGGGAAATAAATAATTGACGATAATTCAATTACCATGACGGTTCAATTGTTGAAATTGAAACTAGGCCGAGGAGGAGGACAAATGTCCACTAATGGTCGCCCTAAAACAAGCGTTCTCAGATTGCGTGGACAGTCTTCAGCCTTCTGATGGTGAGAAAAACGATACGAAAAATAAATTCAATTTTTTTTCATCATTTTTCTAATTTATGGGTTTTTTTTGCTCTAAGAAACCCTGGAATCCGTAACATCGGGAAAGGACGAGGAGAAACAGGAAGTAAAGTGCTTTCACGCTTGCACCATGAAGAAAGCCGGTCTGGTGAGTTATTTTATTTTTTTTAATTTAAAAAAAAAAAAAATTAAGGGGAAAAATAGTACATTACATCACGAGGACGTAAAAACATTTTCTGACGAGTGTGAGTTAGCAGGACGAGCCGAAGGCGAGTCCTGCAATGACACTCGTCAGAAAATGTTTTTACGCCGAGTGATGTACGATATTTTATATCACGAAGTGCAATATGGACGTTTTCACGTCCGCTTGCGGACGTAAAAGCGTCCATTATTGTACTGAGTGATATAAAGATATTTTGCTCGAATCGATTGAAACTCCGGAGACCTTTTTTTCTTGGCGCAGATGGAAAATGCCAAATTCGATATTGACAAGATGGAGGAATTGCTGAAATCGGCGAACAACCCAGACGAGGAGAAAATATCGGCAATCATCGGTATGATGAAGGAGTGCAGAGAAAAGTGTAAGTTTGAATAAATATATATGAGGTATTCCAGCTCAAGTGTTTAAACCCGTGACCTTGACCCTCTCGGATTTATTCGATTTTTTTTCATATGATCGCATTGAGTCTAAAATACACCCTCATAATTTTTTCAGATTTTTCCAAACATCCCTTATTTCAAAAAAAAATTTTTTTTTAACAAACGCCATTTTTTTTAATCTAAAAAAATTATGAGGATGTATTTTAGACTCAATGCGATCATATAAAAAAAATCAAATAAATCCGATAGGGTCACGGTCACGGGTTTACACACTTGGGCGGGAATACCTCATATATTAATATTGTAAAAGAATATCGATTAATCGAGCGTTTTATCAACAGCGGAAGTTACCGATGACGAGTGCGAGGTGGCCGGAAATTATAGCAAATGCGTCACCGCGATGAAGGAAGCTGCCGAGAAGAAAGAATAAAATGTCCACCGACAAAAAAAAATTAGAGAAAAAAATTAAGCAGGAAACAAAAACACGTTCTAACCGGAAGATCAGCAGCAGCAATGATTCTAGATAAATATCACTATTATGCAATACGTAAATACCTTAAAATCACGCGATCCTTTGTGACGACGAAAATGTACGTTATTTGCACATTGAGACAATAATAAATAAGCAGCACACACACGCCTAGAAATAATTCCCTCTTTTTTCCATCACGTTCAGCGATAAAGGACGATAAAATATTGCTGAATGAGAAACGATGAAATGTGACCGATAATTATTAAAAAAATTAATAATCATCTGCAAAAATCGTTAATTTCAATCCCAAACAAAAAAAAAGCGAAAAATGTATAAATATAATTTTTAAAGAAAATGGAGTCCACCAATAATTTGTACACATTTTTTGAATGATGCTGGAACTATCAATAATTAATTGTCAAATATTATCGAGGTCTTTCAATTTCTCGTTTCAAGATTAAATTTATTTTCTTCTCTTCGATTATTTAGAAAATAGCGACGAATTGATTTTTTTCATTCTTAAGGCCCTTTATTTGATTTAAGCAGGTTTTAAAAATCGTATTTAACAACATTTTTGAAATTGTCTACGAACAGACTTAGCCACTGCGATTGTAATTATTAAAGAAACAACAAATTGAAAATCGGCTCATAAGTTTTCGAATATTCTCTGGATCAAGATCGAAAAAAATCATTTTGAGAAAAACGCGTTTACACTTCCCCTTCCTGCGCTCACTAAAGTAACTCCAACACAGTCAATTTTTTTGGAATTTCAACTCAAAATTTTACCTACATATTTTCGGAAAATATGAAAATTTTTTTTCAATTTTTACCGTGCCTTGGAAATGTTTTGTCCCCTAATTTCCATAAATACTTTCTTTATCCGCTATTAGCAGGCATTTAGCTTCGATTTTGTGTTTCAAAATGTTTCTTTTCCTTATTCAAGTCCTTTTGGAAAAAACTTTGAAAAAAATGGGAAGAATTGTTGGTTTTTTTTCCATTTTTACAGTGGCTTTTCTACTTAAGGGTAATGGAGGTTTACAGGTCTCGTTGGTACCGAAAGTTGGGAAACTCGAAGCGACGGGCCGTCGTTTCAGAAGGGGAGGCACTTATGCAAATGGACGAGTGAAACCAGGGTTGTTTCGTATCGTGCGGCAGAGTCTCGAAGACCCATCCATGGTTTTCGGGGGCTTTTTGTCCGCTGCCTGTGTTGATGGACGATATAAACAAGAGGGGGTGGGGAATGGGGGTCGGTACATGCATACAAGGGAGGCTTCCCGAGGTGCCATGTTAACCGGAAGCCAAAGTTACGACAAGGACTGGAATATCATTCCACTTTGCGTGTCCTGTGTTTGTGTGTATTTCGCCAAGGCCAGCGAGGCACATCATTCCTCTCTTCCTTCATTCTGTACCAGGGTCTCTTATACTCCGTTGTCTATGCGAGTATACAAAGTGTCGGGCATGGGGCAAAGTTTACAAAGTCGGAACATCGTCGTTTAGTCGACTATACGTCGCGATGGGGATCACAGGTGCGCGCTTCCTCCACGGAGAATAATAAAAAAAGGGTAAAGGGAAGTCTGAGCGAGACCACTCCTGAAAAAGCAGTTGGAGTTTGGTCACGATGTGAAAATTTATAGAAATCACCGACACGTCGTTTTTTAGGCTGCGTTTGGTCGAGATTATATTTAAGAATATTGATTAATGTGTGAGCGAAAAATATTAGACGTTGTTAAATGTTAAGCCATGAATCTTTTGATTTTGCGGAAGAATAGAATTGAGTTAATTGTTTTATAAGGAATTTTATGAAGTTTTTCTTGGATTTTCCTTTGAGAAAATTTTTTTTACGACAAAAATCTGCCTATTATTTGAAATCATTGGCAAATTTCCTATGAAAAACTGTATATTTAACGTTGAAAAAAAAATAAATATTATTCGGCCCATTTTTGGACGACTTTTCAGAAACATCAAAATAGCGAAATTTGAAGAGCTTATAACTTTACTTTGGTTCGACCGATTCGGAAATTTCTTTTTCGTACGCAAACGTTGTAACTAAACTTAGAGAATGGCGTTTGGTTCATTCCGATAACTTAATTTTTGTAGAAATGAGAGCAGTTTGAAAATCGCAAAAAAAAGGAAAGGGGTTCAAATTTAAAAATCAGCGAAAAATTGAAAAATGATCCGAATCAGATGAACCGAGCGGGGTTTTGAAGCTTCAACGATTACGAAGAGAATAGGCTCAAGACAGAGTCAGAATTCAATCTAGAACAAAAATTACAGTCATTTTAGTGAACCGATCTAAATTTGGCCAAAATGCCGAATTTTTTTTTATTCAACGTTATATTGATGTATTTTGCCCCCCTGAACACGAATCTACCAATGGTTTTCCTAAAAAATCAAAATTTCTAAGAATTTTCATCAAAAACCTTTTTCGCTCAATTTTGGCCCTATTTTAAAAAACCTCAAAATAGCAAAATTTCAAGTGCTCGTAACTTTTTTTCTGTTCGACCAATTCCAAAATTTCTTTTTCGTACGTAAAGGTGGTCACTAAACTTAGACAATGCCGTTCGGTTCATTCCCATATCTCAATTTTTGTTGAAATGAGAGCAGTTTGAAAATCGCCGAAAAAAAGGAAAGGGGTACGTATGCAAAAATTTGCAAAAATCGATGGTCCAACTTTAAAAATCTACCAAAAATCGAAAAGTTATCAGAATCGGATGAACTAAGCGGGGTTTTGAAGCTTCAACGGTTACGAAGAGAATAGGCTTAAGACAAAGTCGGAAATTCATCTCTGAAAAAAATTACGACCATTTTAGTGAACCGATCTAAATTTCGCTAAAATGCAGAATTTTTTCATTTTATTTTTTATTTTGTTTTAACTTTATATCGATGTATTTTGCCCCCCTGAACACGAATCTACCAATGGTTTTCCAAAAAAGTATAATTATTATGAATAGTCATCGAACACATTTTTTTACTCTCTTTTTTCTTTTTCCATTAATTGAGTGAAATTAATCCGATATTTAAATAGATTCGAAGTAGAAAATTGGGTTTCTCAATAATTGCAAAGAATTTATTTTATAGGGCGAACAACAATTTTCGCAATATCGAAAAAAATTCTTAGCACAAAGTGTCAATAATAATTTCAATTTCTAATCATCAATTCAAAGACTTTTAATCGCGTCGCCCTCCAAACAATTTTTATTCTCGCTTCTTTCATACACGAAGGAATTTCCCCTCTAAAGGGGATGTCCATACGAACCAAATGTCGATGCAATAACTGCCGTCGATTCGAGAACGGCCAAGAGAGAGAGAGAGAGCAAAAGAGAGAAGCCTCTCGACTGACTTTAGAAATATACGCGGACGGATAGCGTGCAATTCAACCCTCGTGCATCCCCTCGCAGTCGGCGAGCTTTCCGGAAACGCCGCGACGAGAATTCCATGGGATTCCCCGTGAAATTAACATCGCTGGAATTCCTCAGGCCAGCCGGTTATGTTGAGAATCGTGAATCACTCGGGGAAGCCCCTACCAACGAAAATTTTGAAAAAAAGTCTCTGCTCGATAATCAATTAACATCACATCCCCTTTGTTCAATAACTTTCCTAATCGTCAAAACGACCCTCAAAACGGGCCGAGAATTTCCAAAAAAGAATGCAAAAAAGGAGAAAAGGCGAACCAAGTTGCTCGTCTAATTTTTCATTTTCCCATTTGTAATTTTATTTTCTTTGCAGAATTAATTCCAAAAATAATAGCATCACGCCAAAGACCACGAAACAGAGGGAAAATTAAGCTCCTGTTTTGGTCTTGGTCGTGAAAATTAGGAAAGAGAATAGGAGAGAGGGAAAGAGATGAAAATTGAGTATGAGAGGAACCAAAAGTCCCAACTTTGTCAAGGCAGTAAGCAGCGGAGTTCTGAGGAGAAAACGACAGCTAATAAACCTAACAGCCATAAAGACACCCCCCAGGGCGGACCAGGATGATGACTCTAAGCCGAGCGAAACTTTGGCGAGAAATGCGAGAGAGAATGGAGAGGATATATAATTTTATACGCAGTTATATTTCCTGTATAGACTTACTCAGACCCTGGAGCACACTTCTGTTCATCGTTGGCTAGAAATTTGCGAAAGAGAGAGAGAGAGAGAGAGAGAGAGAGAGAGAGAGAGAGAGGGAGAGAAATGGAGCTTTCTGGTGATAATAATTTGGCCGCGAAACTATTACGGCTGACCGTAAAATTAAGCGAGCGTTAAAGGAGACCCTGCGCACTGTCGAAAATGTTCGTCCCTTCTGCCAACGAAAAAGCCAGTAGACAACAAATTGCTTTTATGCATGGAGACCAAAAATCCTCCCTCCCTCTCTTTCTCTCGTCGACCTCCGTATATTTCTCTGATCTCGTATTCATACATGAAGCTTTTTACTCATGCACAAAGGAAATACGTGATGTGAATTTTTAAGGGCCCAACGATTTTGAGGAAAAGCTTTTCATATTCATAGGGATGAAAACACTGTAAAAATTTTAAAAAACTATTTTTTTTTCATTGTTTTAAAATAACCAACGAAAAGTTTCACCGGAAGTCAACGTAGACTAATTTAACAAGCGGCATTTTTAAGAGGAAGAATTGCTCTTCATTTTCTGATTTTTTAATTATTTTTACGATTTGCTTTTAGGTTTGGATTCTATTCTGAAAACAGCTGTTTTGCGCCTTTTTCATCCTCTCTTCAGGTGCACCCATCTTCCAGAGGATTTAAAAAATATATAATTTACGATTGGATTCATAAAGAAGAAAGTCTGAGCTTCAATTTCCTTTTTTTTTAAACTTTGAGCGATTTTCTTTTCCAAAGTTATTCTGTTTTTTGTGAAAAAAGAGGACATTTGAGAAATCCCGTATAGGATGAAAACAAAGAGGATTCATGAAAAACTTCAAAAAAGCAAAAAGTTGCGTCTGTTTTTGTTGAGGGCAGAGGAATTTTTTCAGATTTTTTTCTCAACATTTTTTTTTCTCATTTTCTGGGTCGGAGCTCAGATAATTCAATTATCATAACTCGAGAACAATGGGATTATTGATAAAATTTCAAGAGGGGACAATACTTTATTTTACCATTTTCAACACATTGGATTTTTTTTTTTAATTTTTCCCCTAATTTTGTTTCCAGGTACAACATAGGAAAACAAAATTTTGGAAAAAAAAATCTGAAAAAATTTCTCCGAACTCAACAAAAAGAGACACAACTTTTTGTTATCTCGAAGTTTTTCATGAATCTTCTTTCGCTCAAAGTTAAAAAAAAAAAAAGGAAATCAAAGCTCAAGCTTTCCTCTCTATGAATCCAATCGTAAAAATGTAATTGAAAAATTCCTTTAGAAAATGGGTGCACCTGAAGAGAGGGGCAAAAAGGCGAAAAACAGCTATTTTCAAAATAGAGTCTAAATCTAAAAACAATTTGTAAAAATAATTTAAAAATCAGGAAATCAGGAATTCTTCCCCCTTTAAAATGCCGCTTGTTAAATTAGTCTACGTGGACTTCCGACGAAATGGCATAAATAAACGTTCCTGATGACTTTTTGTGAAGTTTTGTCCGGAAACTTTTCGCCGGCAGTAAATATTTTCAAAAACATGTCGGTAAAATTTTGCCCCGAAATTCTGAAAATTGACTTACAGTTACTTTAGTGAGAACCGGAAGGGAAAACTTTAAACACGTTTTTCTCAAAATCAATCTCATTCAAAATAGATCCTATGCCGTTATATTTTAGAAAAAGTTTTTTATTTTAGAAAAAGAAACTTTTCGAATTAAATTTCTGGGAAAATAAAAGAGGCGTCAAATTTTCCAATTTGGCATCAAATTAACATTTAAAAAGCACTCAATTCTGATACAATGTAGATTAATTTTGGAGATTGGTCTCTGCTAACTTTGCCGGAGAAAAAAATTTCATTTTTCATTCACTGAGAAAAAACGTTCAACTAGATATTTAGTTAGTACAATTCAACAATTTTTCTGCCTGAATAACATTTTAGTCAACCAAAGGGCAGAATTGTTAAAAAAACTAATTATTTAGTTAGACCAAATAAATATCTAGTTGAACGTATTTGACTGCGGATTTTGTTCATTCAAACCTTTTTTTTTTTAGTATTGGAATAATATTTTTATCTCCGTTAATTCTCAAGATTAAACAAAATTGTTATGAAATAAATCAAATATATACTTGATAACATAACAGTAACCCGATCCTTCGATAATTAATTGTGTCTGTAAAAAAAATCTTCAAATATTGACAATTTTTTCAACCCTTATAGTGGATCTTTTCCCATCCAACCGATCAATGGGCGAGATAAAAAAATCTGAGACTCAACTCCGAATCAATCCACTCTTGGGACTGAAGAAGGCTAAAAAAAAGTTTTCAATTATTTTACACTCCAAGGGAAAAACAAAGGACTCTCGTGGCCCTCTTTTTTCCCTCCATTATACTCTCAGTCCGTCGCACGATTAAGCGGAGTTCGCTGTCCAGAATTCACCCAAAAGCCCGAAACATTTCATCCCCATCGTAAAATCGTTCGGGGATTCAACGCACTTCGCAGAACGACTCGACTTTGTGCGCGATTTTTTTATCGATTGTCCGGAGCTTTTTGAGAGACTCTTTGAACTTCCGGTTGCTGGCTTTTTGTTCTTCTTTTACTTCTCTCCGGGCATTTGAATAAAATCGTTCCAAAAGTGTGGCGAAAGAAGGGGGTGGGTATTTTCGAATTGGAAAGTTTAGAGCGGTAAAAATCGAAGAATTTACGACGCTGAAACAATAGCGTTGCGTTCACGGGCGAAAGAAGAATAGGGCGAGAGGGGGGAGAGGCGGTGCGAGGGTATTGCTCGACGAGGAGCAAACGAGCGGAGGAAGGTCCATGGCCCCTTGCTCCGCTGTCTGTGTCTCCTCGGCCCGAATCGATTTTAGAGGAGAGCCCCGCGCGCGTTCGTGGACCAGGCGCGTGCGGAAAGACAGAGACGAGGCTTCGGCACGGCGAAACGACGTGACTCGTCGGACGAGGATGTATTTTCATCATTACCGAGTCGTATAATGTAAAAATGTCCAGGTATAGAAAATATGTGGGAAATACATTGAATTTTGTAAATTAGATTTGGTTCTTCAAGCCGTTTCGTGTGCATTTCGAAAATAAATATACGCTGATTGAATGAATAAATAAACAAATTAATTGATGAGTAATAAATAATAAATAAATAAATGGTTAACTAAATGGAATGAACTCATTATTGATCAAAAACACCGTAACACTGTTTTGATGAAAATTCATTAAAATTTTGATTTTTTGAGAAAACTATTGGTAGTCGTGTTCAGGGGAGCAAAATACATCGATGTAAGGTTTTAAAACAAATATTCTGCATTTTGGCCAAATTTAGATTGGTTCACTAAAATGGCTGTAACTATTTTCTGGATGAAATTCTGACTTTTTCTTAAACCTATTCTCTTTGTAATCGTTGAAGCTTCAAAACCCCCCTTGGTTCATCTGATTTGGATAATTTTTTAATTTTTCGCTGATTTTTAAATTTGGACCATCGATTTTTGCAAATTTTTCCATACATACATACCCCTTTCCATTTTTTTCGGCGATTTTCAAACTGCTCATTTCAACAAAAATTGAGTTATGGGGATGAACCAAATGGCAAGTTCTAAGTTTAGTCACAACGTTTGCGTACGAAAAGGTAATTTTGATGAAAATTCTTAGAAATTTTATTTTTTTGGGAAAACTATTGGTAGATTCGTGTTCAGGGGGGCAAAATACATCGATTCAAGTTTTTTTGAAAAAAAAAAAAAAAAAAAAATTCTGCACTTTGGCAAAATTTAGATTGGTTGACTAAAATGGCTGTAACTTTTTTTCTAGATTGAATTCTGACTTTGTCTTAAGCCTATTCTCTTCGGAATCGTTCAAGCTTCGAAACTGCGTTTGTTTCATCCGATTCCGATAATTTTTCGATTTTTGGCAGATTTTTAAAGTTGGACCATCAATTTTTGGAAATTTTTGCATACATACCCCTTTCCATTTTTTTCGGCGATTTTCAAACCGCTCTCATTTCCACAAAAATTGACATATCGGGATGAACCAAACGGCATTTTCTAAGTTTACTCACAACCTTTGCGCACGAAAAAGAAATTTTGGAATCGGTCGAACCAAAGTAAAGTTATGAGCACATGAAATTTCGCAATTTTGAGATTCCTGAAAAGTTTACCAAAAATGAGCAAAAAATTTTTTTTTTCAATAACGTTTTAAAAACCCTATTTTCGTGGGAAATTTACCACTGATTATATGAAATCACGCAGAATATTCGTCGAAAAAAAAAATATTCGCGAGAGAAGGCGGAAAGAGATATTTGAAAGAAAATTTTTTACAAATAAAAATACACTAAGGCAACATTCACACATTTTAGTTCATATTTTCAAAAAAATCATTTTTTAAATCCTACTTTTTCTGCGATACTCGATCAATTAGTGTTTTTTCAAAAATTTAGTTTCGCTGATCCGTTAGATATTTTTAACCAGCTGATCTAATTTCAATTGGAATAATTTCGAGCTGTGTGGGGCTTCTATTTCACGTATTTAAGGGCTTTACGTAACCTACTCTGTTTTTGCAGTAATTGAACGTTTGGAGGTTCACAAGGACGGTTAATAGTGTTGCACTGAATAGACTGAGAGAACAAAGTGGATTTCTGTGTATAAAAGCGACTGAACCTTGTAATATAGTCGTTTGAGGGTTTGATAGACCGAGAAGTTAAAAACGTTTCCCTCGGATATCCGCTTCTCACCGGCCAAACTGCCGACAAATATATATACATAGTCACTTTATACCTTTACCATATTTGTTACTCTTATCAGAAACGACGGTTTGGCTTCCAGACATCGTTGGCTCGCTTCGCGAATTCCAGTTTCTTTTTTTTTACTTTTTCACCGCACACGTATGGACAAAAGAAACAAATATGTGTTGAAGAAAAAAGATTTTTTTAATCACAATTTACTTAAAAAAATTTAGTAACAAAATTTATTTACGTTACATCGTATTTCTCATAATTTTTTTAAAAATTTTCAAAATTCTTAAAAATTTTTAATTTTCCTAATATAAAAATGATATATTTTTTGATATATTTAACATTTTTTCAGGTGGTTCTAACTCACAAAATTCAACTTTTAAACGAAAAAAAATTATCCCTCCCTCTTTTTTCAGAAATCGAAGTCTGTGTGAGATGAAAAAAATGTCCAGCTGATTCCGTGCTAACATAGAGTTGTAATGCCTGGCAATTTCATTCTCTCTCTCTCTCTCTATATATATATATATGTAATATAAACTGAACCCTCGAAAACGTCACTGTGGTTAAGGTCTCCCGAGGAGCAATATACTCGTGATAGCCACTTACTTTTATCACTGTTCCCATTTATCGTTTTATGATACCGCACAATTTTCGCTGCATCAGTGAAGACCGCGCAAGGAAAACACGATACCTATGTGCTTTCTATCCCACCTTATATATTCCCCCTTTCACGTTAAACCACCGTTTCTTTCTTTCCGTGTCATCAGACATCGATAAAAATTTCTCCTCCAACTCTTTGCCTCAGCCGCCATTTTGTTAAAAAAAAATATATATATAAAAAGAACAATTTTCTACACCGTTGCACCTTAACAGAAATGCTATTGAATTTTCACTAAATCGCTCCAGGATTCAATTACACGGAATTTTGAAATTTTCCCAAATTGTTTAAAAATATTCCAACATTTCTAACTTTTTAAATGAGGCGATGAAACTTGTAACGAAAATTGATTGGGCTTTTAGCGAGGGTTGAAGCTGGAAAAAAATTGTCAAAGGATTGAAATTTTGAATAACTTAAAAATTTTCCAAACAAAAAATTTAACTTTTATACTTCTGTCGTCATGGCGCTGTTTTTAGAGAAATATACAACTTTTATAAAAAAATATACGATGTAACAAGGAAGGTTATTACTGAATTTCAAAAGAATCCTCAAAGGTTTTTAAAAAATTATGAAATTTTCAAAATAAATTGATTGACATCGCTCCAAACAGTTTGAAGCGATTTCGATAATTTTTTTGTTTGAAAATTTTATAATTTTTAAAAATCTAAAACAATTTTTGTAAAATAATTTTACACCGTGTATTGTAAAAAATTGTAAAAATTTAAAATCTTGTAATTTTTGAAATTAAAAAAAAAGCGAATTAGAAATTTGAAAATAGTTTTCTCGTTCGTTTAACTGACTTTGTAAAAAGAAGCCTAATGAATTAAATTGTCAATGGAGACGGGAGGAAGGACGATGCGGAAAAAAATGCAGAAACAATGTGCAAATTGCTAATTTGAATAATTTTTCTTTTTTTTTCAACGATTGGCCGCTCGTTTATCTCGAACCACAAAAGCACACTTGTGTTTGTCAGAAAACCAGAGGCCGGCGATAAGGAGGGTCATTGCCTGACGCAAAGACGAGCCTGCTGTATTTTTTGCCCCTCCTCCCAGCCCCCCCCCCTTTCCCCAGACCCCACTACTCTTGTCCACGTGTGCGAGTATTCGGAGGCATAACTAGAAAACGGATAAGATTTATCTTATCCCATAGGCGACGGTTTACTTTTCGCCAGATTAAGGAGCTCCACATAGTATGGGTCATCCCATGTGAAATGGATCAACATCTGACCCGGATCCTCGCAAATTCAGTTCCCAATTATTTCCCACAATTGACAGCAAGCCCAATTTTTGTTCTATATTTTATTTCACCAATTTATTGCAAATGTCAAAATATTTTTTTCATAGGAAACAAAAGCGTTCCAATTATTAAAAAATTGCAAAATAAGTGGAATGTAAAAAAAGTTAAATAAAATAATATAAAATGAAAAAAATAACATACAAAAATGTTAAGTGAGAACAAAATCCGAGAAAATTGGGGTCGGGAGTTGATGTGAGTTAACACGAAATGTCCCATACATAGACATATATATAATCCGGACGTGCTTTTATTGACTCGGTCGGAACGTCGTTTACGGCAGAAAAACACGATTACAAAGAAAGCGATAAAAAAAAGACCATAAAAGTTGTGATTTTAGAATTCCCAAACGACAATTTGGAAAAAAAAATGATTAAAAGAGACTGATTTGTGATATTTTTTTAAATTGCAAGAAATAATAATAATCGTCAAACAGTTCGTGAAAAAGAGAAAAATAATAAAAACATTTTTTTTTTAATTTTGTAAATATTCAGAAAATTTATTTGAAGTTTTCTTTCTGCGCCTTCGCGGGAAAATTATTATATAATTCAATTCGAAAGGATATGGAAAATGCGATTTTTGCCTTTGGCACGGATGTTCAAAATAAATTTAATAATAATAAAAATCATAAATCATAATAATAATCATGGGAGGAAATGAGAGCGTATGTTAAGATTCAATGTGAAAGGGATATCGAGATAATATCCGTTAATCAGTCGTAGAGCATTAAATCATATCGACTGGCTTAATCGTGATACGGCAGATCGTATATAATATATCTTTGTCCATGTATATATCAATATGTGGGAAAAGAGAGTCTATAAAAGATCGTTATTGATATTAATAATCTGTAATATCAATTCCGTATTCGGCTCGCGCGGGTTAATTGACTTTGATATATATATATATATATATATAGATATTTGTGGGGTGAGATTAGAGTGCAAAGTAGACAGCGTGGATTTATATATGCAATACGTTGGCTTGAATCCGGCAAAAATGCCCCACGGGCACCTCGTACCACGTTTTTAAATATTTCATAATTTACACTGTAGACCAGTCGAACGAGTTTTCAGACGACTCGTCGTTACAGCATGACAGAATAGTTTTTATTCGAAAAAAAATACAATTTTTTCCCCCTTCGTGGTTAATTTTAGAGCCTCCAAATGGATTTGTCAAGAATAGTTTAATCAGAAAACAATGCTAGACCAACAGCTATGTGAATAATTTTTTTTCTCATTTTTAAGATTGATTAATTTCTCGTCTATCATTTTTTAAAATTAATTCATCGACAAATAGTGGTAGAATAATTTAAATTTGGGAAAAATCAGTAAATTTTCTAAATTGAAAAATCAATTAAGTGAAAATAGTAATTTCAATTTTTTAGAGATTTGAAAATTTCTCAATGGTTTTAATTATTAATTCGTTTTGAATTTACGATTGAGACAATTTGTGAAAAATAATATTTTTTCAAATGAATCCGAACGCGGGACTTTTATTTTGATTTATTAATAATCGCGCGCCTGTACTGCAGAATCGAAATAACGGATGAATATTTTTCTAATCATTTTTTTCCGCTTCGACCGAGTCCCACACTCGTGGATGCAGGAAAGACGAGGAGGGAAGAGAAAAAAAATTGTTTTTTTTTCTCCCAACCATATACACATTCGTATTAACGAGAGAGGATCGAGCACACACCCGGATTGCCCACACGACAAAACATACGAAGCGTTCGAACGACAACGACACGATGTATCGTTCGCTTTACGCGCGCCAAATACGTAAAACTCGCGTGGGCTAAGACGAATTTTTACCCGGCACCCACACGAAACTCCAGAAAGAGAGAGAGAGAGAGAGAGAGAGAGAGAGAGAGAGAGAGAGAGAACGGGAGAGCTCATTGGTAAAACGAGTTTCATCGTGTTTCTCCCTCTGTGAGATTATTACGCGAAAAAGTTTCACGAACAAGACAAATATGCACTCGTAATTCGTACAATCGAAAAAATAATAAATTTTAGTAAAAAAAAAACCATCAAACCTTTTTTTAAACTATAAATATCGAATATAGAAAAAATTAACTAGAAGCCATTTTGTTTACGATCGTTTAATGGCGATTGTAATGAATCTACAAGCCTGAGTATTAAAATTAACAAGTTCCCCATTGAAAAATGTTTTTACTATAGAAAAAACACTATTTGGTAAAAAAAAACACTATTAAAACTTTTATTTCATCATAAAAATCGAATATTCAAAAATTTACCGGACGCCATTTTGTCTGTAATCGTCTAATAGCGATGACATCGAATTCACAAGCCTAACGATTAAAATAAAAAGATTCCTGATTAAAAAATATCCCTGCTATTGAAAAAACGGATTTTTAGTAAAAACAAAACCCCATTGAAACTTTTATTTCATTGTAAAAATCGAATATTCAAAAATTCGCGCGGACGCCATTTTGTCTGCAATCATTTAATAGCGATGCGAATTTACAAGCCGAACGATTAAAACAAAAAGATTCCCTAATAAAAAGTATCCCTGCTATCGAAAAACCAATTTTTAGTAAAAAAAAAAATCCCATTATTTCATCATAAAAAACGAATATTTTAAAATTCGCCGGACGCCATTTTGGCTGCAATCATTTAATAGCGATAATATCGAATTTACAAGCCGAACGATTCAAATAAAAAGATTCCCTATTAAAAAATATCCCTATCGCAAAAACCAATTTTTAGTAAAAAAAACAAGCCCATCGAAACTTTTATTTCATCATAAAAATCGAATATTCAAAAATTTCCGAACGCCATTTTGTCTGCAATCATTTAATAGCGATAATATCGAATTGACAACCCAAACGATTAAAATAAAAAGATTCCCTATTAAAAAATATCACTGCTATTGAAAGAACCGATTTTTCGTACAAAGAAAACCCCATCGAAACTTTTATTTCATCATAAAAATCCGAATATTCAAAATTTTGCCGGACGCCATTTTGTCTGCAATAATCTAAGGGCGATGTCGACGAATTTGACGACTAGAAAAAAAAAACCCCGCGATCAAAAAAATGTGCACTGTCCGTTGTCGAGGATAATTACTTCATTTGGCCAATTGGCAATGCCGCTTGTCTTTCAATCAACGTTAAAACGGGGAGTCTCAAACGGTAGGAGGAAATTCATATCGCGAAAGGGAGAGAGTGAGAATATAATGCGTACGAAGAACTTTGAGGCACATTTGCGCTGACTCAGTTCTCGGAAGTCGCTGAAATATATGCACGCATATATATATATATATATACACACATGCATATGCATGGGTATATACATATGCACATATTTTTACGATGTTACACGGTTGAGATGAGAGCAACAGAGGATGCGCGTCCTCTCTCGACTCGATCGTGAGACTGCTGACACGACGGGACTTTCCAGAGATTCAATTCTATTTTTTTCCCCCTCTCGTGTCACGAGAACGCGAGAGCAAGTAGTTTTGACGTCTCGCATAATAGGCTCAGCCCCATAGAAAAAAAAAAGAATGGAAGAAAGAACAAGAGAAAGAAAGAGATCTTAGAATTCCCAGCAATAATATAATCGAATGAAAAACGAAATGCGCTCGTTTTGTAGAAAAATGAGAGCACTGTATTGCGCGGCAATGATGGCCGACAATAATAACGTTTGGAACGATATTGCCAGCAACGTGAGACCAAAAAAGTTTCTTCCCAATCACCGGCATAACTTTCTATTGCCGAGCGGAAACGAGGATGTTTTTCATCTGCTTGAAAAGCCGTAAAACGCTCAACTGATTTTTAAAAAAATTTAATTCAAAGATAAAATTGAATTTGAGTAAAAAAAAACTGTCAGGAAAAAAAGGAAATACGCTCTTCCCAACGATAATCAAAATTTATGAATAATCTCATCGAATTTTTCTTAAAAATAATGAATCTGTCGATTTTTCCGTTGGACCAAACGTTCGAAAAATCGAGCGCATCGTTTCTCGCCTTTGTGAATGTTAGCGGAATGAAAAAAATAATAATTCTCGGTAAATGGAAAGTCAATCTGCGTGTGTTTATCGACCTTCGATGGTTCACTGATCCGAGCGATTCAGCGACGAAAAAGTGGAAGGGGAAAAGTTTTTATGTGCATTCGCTAATAATACGACGCTGGGACGGGCGCCATGACACCGCGATTTGTATGAAAAAAAATATATATATATCTATACGCGAAGACACGCGGTAAACCGCAGCTTGACAGATGTAAAACGATTCTTCTTTTTCTATTATTCGCGAATTCACAGCCGTGAGCGGTCGACGTTCGCGGAACGATTGCGAATGATCGTAAAAACAATAATAATAATATACATCTCAAAAATGTTTTCATTTACCTTGAGCAATCGTCGACGAGAATTCTGAAAAATCGCCGGGCTTGTTGACGCGCCGCGAGCGAGAACGTTGATTTCGGGGCAATTTTCCGTGGGAGAGAGAAAGGAAAAAATCCTCGAACACGTTGAATCCAATAAGATTGCACTGCACACGAAGGATTTTCCGTTTGACACTCGCGGACGTCACACACGCGCACGCGCTAACAATGAGAGAAAAAGTGAAAAACGGAGTGAAAAAAAAAGAAACAAATGTACACACGAGGAACAAACGACGCGCGTTATCGCGGTCACAACATACCGAATGCGTCACCTGTTGCTCGCGTGAGAGGGACAGCGAGAAGACTGTGACCACTGCCAGTGTGGAATGCGCGGCGGTCGCACGCGCAACACGCCGATGCTGCCCGAGTGACGAAGAGAGAGGGACTGAGCGAGGCGGGGCGCGGGAGCGCCGCTATCGACGGCGTTTTCGCCTCGTAGGCGACACCTGGCGGCTCGACGCGCGCACCACTACACTGATAACACATACGTGCGAGAAAAACAAAACTTTCTCGCTACAATAGCAATTTCGTTTGGTAAATAAATCCTGTTTGAGGATTTAACGAGAATTAAACATTAATGAAATGGAAATGGGAATAAGAGTTCGTTGTTATTTATACCCGAGACGAATTTATAGACCGAGAGTTTATTATTCGATCCCGTATATTTTGGGAAAAACTGTCGTTCGTGAGGGACGCTTCGAAAATTCGTGAATAAAAAATGCGACAACGATTTATTTGGCGGAGAAAAAGAAGACTTTTTCTACTGTTCGCTGCCCGGAAACTCGCGCAAAGTAGAAAAAGCGATTATTCCAAAAATGTATGCACGAATAACGGGTAAATTAAATTTAAAAAAATTTCGTTGAGAGTATCGACGCTACTCACCGAGACGCTTCACCGGATACTGCACTTTCGTCCAACCGGAAGTCACGGCAGACTAGCGGCAACAATGGAAAACAAGAAAAAACCGTTAAAGAATCAAAAACCAAATGTTTTAAATTACCGTTGCGATTTACGCATATACGAAAACGAATCGTAAATAATAGCGACTTTTCTTTCTTAAATGTTTTTTTTTGTTGATATTTTAAATCGGGAAGGTAAATAATTTTTTTTAAGCTACAAAAAATATTAGAAGATTCGAAAAATTTAAGTTTCGCAATGAAAATATTTAAAAGTAAAATTTCCTATTAAAAAAAAAAAACATTTTAATACAAAATTTTGCATTATTTTACCAAGCTCATAAAATTGATTTTATAAATTATAGAAACTTAAAAAAAAAATGCCTGTGAAACGCTCCAGCGTTCGTAATTTTTCAGAACTCGATCTGAACCTTCTGAAAATGCAACGAAGCTTGAAATCCGGAAATGGAAAGGTAGAAGGAGTTAAAAAAGGAAGTTGAGATTAAGAAAGTTGTTTTGCAATGGAAGATTGAAAAGTAGCACAAAGAAAATAGCGAAACTATGTTGAAATTCCAATCTACAAAATTTTCTTAATTTTTTCACGAAGAAAATGATATTTTTGGAAAAATCGGTTCGATCGTTGGTGAAAAGTCAAAGTAGGAAATTTAAAATTATTATACGACAGCGTTGAATTCTCCTCAACTTTCAGTCTGATAAAGTACGCTTTAGGCAGTAATAAAATGTATTTTCCATTATGAAAAAAAATCATTAAAAAAATACTACGCGACCTTGGTTCCATTTTTTTTAAAGCAAACCCACGATCTCGGTGGAACGTAAGTCGCCGCTGGTTGAAGTGACGGATCGAAGGTAAACGGCACATGCCAGCCGTTTTCGTGCTGTTGAACGACCGGCAAATATTTCGGTGGTAGAATCAACTGTATCTCGCCATGACCGGATTTCGCGGTAACGCTGCAGGGTGTCATTTGATTTGTCATTTGCCAATATTTGAAAATTCTTCGCAACTCGAGATCCTCGAGAAGAAAATTGTGCTGTCTCATCAGATCACGAGAGACGAACATCGTTTTTGGGCCTGAGCAAAGTGTCGCGTAGAGCATATAAGGATCGTCGGCGGAACTGCAAAAAAATCAAGGAAAAATATTAATATTCGTATTCAAAAATTTTGCAGAACTCTGTGCATCAAACCACAAAACAATTGTAAAATTGTCAAGTTGTAACAATTATTTTGTAAACCTATATTAATTATGCGAGAATTCTTAAAGGCTTTCATTTCTTCTAAGAATTGATTTCTTTCCACTCACCCGTCTTCAGCGAAAAATATCTGTGCGTTTTTTCTTATATATTGAAGATCGAGTTTCGGCCACCTGATCATATGTTTTCGTCCCATAACCAATACTTTTTTCTTCATGTCGACGCACTTTTGTACGCAATTGCGAAGCTGCAGAAAGTAAAGATAAAAATAATTCCAACAATTGAAAAAAAATCATTATACATAAATTATGTATAATAAAAGAAAAAAATTTTTGCAAATTATAACAATGATTATATTAGGAAATGATTATATTATATTATATATGATTGATTATATTATATTATTATCAAGAAATTATTGAAATATTCGAATGAATTTATTTACCAGAGCTCCGTTAGGCTTCATCCCGGCTTTTGTCATATACGAGACATTGAGACCGTCTACAACGATGTCCCAGGGTTTCGATTCTTGGACGAATTTTAAAAATTCTCTGTATTCATTAGGCGTGGTTTTGCGATAAACATCACTGCCGACTATCACGCGTTCCCGAACTGTCCTGGCCAATTTTTCAAATTCCTCGTCGGTTAGCTTCAGATTGTCGAGTCGGACAGAGCAAGTCCGACACATTCCTCTGCGAGAAAAGAAAAAAAAAATTAAATAGAATTTTTCTCATTGTTTCCGGACAAGACTTCAAAACAGGTCTGGAACGTTTTCCCGTGCCATTTCGCGGGAAGTTAACGTAGACTAATTTAACAAGCGGCATTTTAAAGGTAAAGAATTCGGTTTCATTTCCTGATTTTTTAATTATTTCTACAATTTGCTATTAAATTTGGACTCTATTTTGAAAACAGCTGTTTTTCGCCTTTTCCCGATCTTACAGAGAAATTTTTTTCAATACATTTTTATGATTGGATTCATAAAGGGGAAAGTTCGAGCTTCAATTTCCTTTTTTTTTTAACTTTGAGCAATTTTTTTCTCAAAGTTATTCTGTTTTTTGAAGAAAAATTGGAATTTTGAAAATTCCGTATAACACGAAAACAAAGAGGATTCATGAAAAACTTCAAGATAACAAAAAGTTGCATCTGTTTTTGTAGAGTTCCGAGGAATTTTTTCAGATTTACGTTTTTTCATGTTGGGGCTGGAAAAAAAATGTGGCAAAAAAATATGCAAAAAAATTCCAATGTGTTGGAAATGATATAATAAAGGATTTTCCCCTCTTGAAACTTTATCAATAATCCCATAGATCTCGAGTTATGATAATTGAATTATCTGAGCTCCGACTCAGAAAATGAGTAAAAAAAATGTTTGAAAAAACAATCTGAAAAAATTCCTCTGAACTCAACAAAAACAGACGCAACTTTTTGCCATCTTGAAGTTTTTCATGAATCTTCTTTGTTTTCGTGTTATACTGGATTTTTCAAATTTCCTCTTTTTTCACAAAAAACAGAATAACTTTGGGGAAAAAAAATCGCTCAAGGTTTTTAAAAAAAGGAAATTGAAGCTCAAACTTTCCCCTTTATGAATACAATCGTAAAAATGTATTTTAAAAAATTCCTCTGGAAGATGGGTGCACCTGAAGAGAGGGAAAAAAAGGCGAAAAACAGTTGTTGTGAAAATAGAGTCCAAATCGAAAAACAAATTGTAAAAATTTGCACATTGCTTCCTCATCGTTATCCATAGTTCACATAGCTTCCTTTAACACACAGTATGGCGATCAAATTTGGCTTCCTCATAGAGGAAGCTTTGTTAACTATTGAAAAATATTAGTAATCAATGTGCAAATTCCATGGATTATCGCCAAATTTGATAGCGAATAACATTGATAGCTATACTGGCTCTTCACAAAATTCCATTGCAGTATCTAAAAAATTTCAACAGTTATAGCGTTTACGCTTCTTTTATAAAAATTAAAAATTTGATAAAAATTTAAGCATTCGATCGATTTTCGCCACATTTAATAACGAACATCCTCGATAGTTATATTAGCACTGTGTACAGTTTCAGTGCAATATCTTAAAAATTGCACAAGTCAGAGCGTTTACGCTATTTAAAAAAAAATTAAACATTTCATAAAATTTTAATCCCTCGATGGATTTTTGCCAAATTTAATAGCGAACAACCTCGATAGCTATATTAGCTCTGTGCAAAGTTTCAGTACAATATCTTAAAAATTGCACAAGTTAGAGCGTTTAGGCTATTTTTCAAAAAATTCAAAATTCCATACAATTTTAATCCCTCGATGGATTTTTGCCAAATTCAATACCAAACAACCTTAATAGCTATACTAATTCTGTACAAGGTTGGGTGCAATATCTTGAAAATTGCAGAGGTTAGAGCGTTTACGCCATTCTTGCAAAAACGAAAAAAGTCGATAAAATCTGAACACCCGTTAGAATTAAAACAAAATTTTTTTCATAATGAAGAGCAATTCGTGCTCGACAGGTGTGCCAAATTTTAGCTTGATATCTCGAAGCGTTTTCGAGTTATTAATTATTTACATCTGAAACTCAGGACAGACACACACACACACCCACACACACACACGGACATTTGTTCCAAATATGATTTCTTGATATTTTAGGACATTTTGAACATATTGCCATATAAATCGCGAAAAAAAAAATTCACGAAAACAAAGCTTCCTTTATGAGGAAGCAAAATCATTAAAAATACAGAAAATGAAGCCGAATTTTTCCCCTTTAAAATGCCGCTTGTTAAATTAGTTTACGTTGACTTCGGCCAACAGTGTATACGTGTTGCTCATAATTTTTGGTATCGATTGACCAATTTAACAAGCGATTTTCTGTCTCTTTTCTTCTCTGTTACTCACAAGCAAGAGAGACACTTACGCATCTCTGATGGAAGTTCTTTCGGAAGCCCATCCAAGACCAGCGAGAGTCTTTTCAAAGTCCTCGATAACGTCGACGTACGGCCTGATATCGTGATCGCCCCAAAATTTGAACATCTTCGTTATTTCGTCGACGAGACGATCATCCTTGAAATTTCTCTCGCAATAACGAAGATAGGTCTTGTAAACGCTGTGCTCGGCGTTCAATCGACCGAGAAGCTCACCGAGATACTTCCAGCCGATTTCCGGCTCGTCGTAATTAAAAGCGGCTGAAATTAATGCGGAACTAGCCACCGAGCGTGGATTACTCGATAATTTTATCATTTCATATAATTCCAATGATTCTCGCCATCGTGAAGTTTTCGTTATACCCAGAATGCAGGATTCGGCGGTCGATGAATCGAGTACGGTGTATTTCTTTCTAATCGCATCGTAAATCGAAAGAAGATACTTTTTCTCTCGGTCGTTGAGTTTCTTGTCATCGCGGAGGTGACACATTTTGAGATAACTCGACATTGCCGATAGATTTATCGCTCCTCGGCTGTCCAAAAGATATTCGAGATATCTCATCGCCATTTCCATTTTCTTCTGAGTAAGACAAAGATTCACGATTATCATGTCCACCGTTGCTTCGGTTATTTTGAATTTCTTCGAGGCCATGAATTCTTCGCGACAAACAGTCCAGTCTTTGGAATTCATGACTTTTTCTTCTTGCATATATTTGTTGATGCTGAAATCGCCTTCCTTCAGTAGAACCCCGGGTATCGCGCGTCCCGCTGATCTCGTCACTCTTATTATTTCCGAACTTGCCGTTTCTGTGCTGCAGAAACGGAGATAACTCGCGAGCGCTCGCGCGCTGTTCCTCAGAAGTGCCATTGCGAGATTCTGAAATCATGAGTTTACAATATTACGACACAATTCAGCAAAGAATTTTTGATAATCGAGAGAATTCTTTAAAATGAGAAGATTTTTTACATCACGTTGCATTCCGGTCTCGATAATGTTTATCACAAGCGATTCAACCTTTTGCATTGCTCAACCTTTGCTTG
Organism: Alloplasta piceator; assembly: GCA_946863875.1. Classification (NCBI taxonomy): domain Eukaryota; kingdom Metazoa; phylum Arthropoda; class Insecta; order Hymenoptera; family Ichneumonidae; genus Alloplasta; species Alloplasta piceator. Next base: position 2,433,329 of record OX333080.1, read on the forward strand.
ATGATAAATTCAGTATTAAAACATAAAGACCGAAAAACGATAAGGATTTTGACATCTTTTTCAACAAATTGAAATCTCGAAATAAAATATTTTTCTCATAAAAATAAATATAAGTCAAGACCAAGACGAATACTGTTGAGGCAGGCTATTTTTTTTTTCTCATTCTAACCTCACTATTTCGCGATATCTTCACGAATGGATAAAAAAAATTCCAAAGGCAAAATGTTGCATGAAATTTAAAAAATATAATCGCCAATACAGGGAGATAAGGTTAAATACGAAGAATATCGTTGACGTCGGCTTATTATCCGTTTCTAACCTAACTTTTTCGCGTGATCTCCGATCGGTGCAAAAGGTCATGAAATTCGAGAAGAGTAAACAAGCGACATTTTTTCACGAAGAGACTCGTCGATATTGTCGCTAACGAAGAAAATCACCCACAGGCATAAGAAAAACCGTTGATTATTGTTTTTATTTTATTTTAGCAAGGATGCACGATCTCGTCATTGAATGAAAAGTCGAAGATTGCATCACCGTACGAGCGGCGCGCACGTGTTCGCAGTGACGTATCAAGCGGGGGGCGGTTCCCTGTGTAAGAAAAATTTAAAAAAAATTCTATCACAGATTCCTCTTTTCATCAACAATTTACGGACAAACATCGTTTCGTCGCGCTGCGATAAATAATGTTTACGAGGAACAAGAGAATTTTTTTTTTTCAAAAATGAAAAATTATTGCGCAGCACTCTCGCAGAGTGCACGCCGAAAATCAATCGTCAAGTGCGGCCCTGCTCGTATGAGAGAGAGAGAGAGAGAGAAGAAAAAGGGAGGGAGAGAAGAAACTCGAAGTTTGATAATAGCTGATAAAGAGAGCTTATAAAATAAACTGATAAACCCGATGTGAGAAGAATCTTCGAACAGCCGTCGGACATATTAGAGCGTTTTCACAATGATACTCGTTTCCCGAGATTATTCTCTGTGAAGACGCGAATATAACTCAAAAACGCGAGAAAATTGTACAATTTATGTCAAATTTCCAACGTTTTTCCCTTTTTTTCAAATCGCAAACAACGTTCAACGTTATAAATAAAACTTGAGAAATAATAACAACGATTTATTTTCCTCGTTCAGTGAATCTCGTAAGATCGGCCATATTGATTAAGATAATCGGTAATGCGGTCTCGGCGTATCCGATTTTTAATTTTTTCTCGCAAGTCATCGTTGGTGATTTTTTAATTTTTCTCGCAAGTCATCGTTGGTGAGCGTTTCTACGATATAAAAAAGAATTCTTCGAATCTCGTTTGAGGAGAAAAAGAGCGAGAACAATGGAAAGTTACACATCGGATTCGAGCGATTCGGACTCAAGCTCAAAGACCTTCGATCTTTCTGACCTCATGCTGGATCATCATCTGCTGAACGATCATATTGTCGCCGCGAAAAACCAAGAAAACGTTGAGACTCTTTTGGTGAATAACAATCGCATCAGTAAAATACCAAATACAATCGCCAGATTCACGAATCTCAATACTCTCGATCTATCGAATTGCAATCTCACGATATTACCCGATTATCTGGGCGATTGTCCACTCACTTGTCTACTCGCCAAACACAATAATTTAACGAGCGAATCACTGCCAAAGAGTCTCGCCAATCTTCCAGCTCTTCGAGAACTCAATCTGAGCGGCAATCGATTGACCGAATTTCCCGTTCAAGTTTACGAATTATCCGCATTAAAGTATCTTTATCTCGGTGGCAATGGCATCACGGAGATCGACAAAGACGTCTGGAAGCTTCAGAGGTGAGATTCGCTTTTTCATTCTCCCCTTATGCTTCTTCCTGTGGGAAAAGAAAAAAAAATTACATTTCTCCCTATTTATTCCAATTTTTTATTTGTCCTATTTCTCTATTCATTTATTGAAGAATGATTGAAGAAAAATGTAAATCGAAATAGAATAGAAATAATAATTTTGTTGACAATTGGAGAAATTCATTTTTGATTGAGGGAGAATTAAAAATGGAAGGATAAGAAGTGTAATTTTTGCGGCTTTAAGAAATTTTTGAAGTTTCGCATTCCAAGACACACTTATTTTTTTTTCCATGATAATTCTCTAAATTATATTTTTTATATATTATATTCTGAATTTTTTTAGACGATTCCATTGTTTCATAAAAGATATGCAAAAGATATTTGTAGCTCAAAGCATAATTTTCATAAATTCACTCTGAGCAATTTAATAGAAATTACTAAATTTCAAATGGAAGATTTTAAGATGCATCTTATAAATAGGAATCAGTAACAATTTGTCCAATTGGTTACCTCGGTGTAAAAAAACTGATCATTCCACATTTCAATGTGAATTTTAAAAAAAAGTAATTTGCAGTGGCGAATATTCCATTACAAATAGAAAAATTGCCATGCTTGTATTAGAAGCTTGCACATTGCTGTCTCATTATTTTATTTCGCTCACTAAAAGTTCATCCACAATTATCACAAATGATCCATAAAGTTAAAAGATAGAAACAAAAAAATAGACAGTTCATCGTTAAATATGAAGTACGAAAATGTACTCAACCCCAAAAATTATCCAACTTTATATTGAACTGGTTTTTACACGCTGTAAGCCATAATTATAAGCAATCTAATAAAAATTACAAGTTACCGATACAAAATTTGTCGCTTTATTGAATCCCGAAAAAATGTGCATGTTCCTTTTTTTTAACTTTACGGATCATTTGTGATATTTGTGGATGAACTTTTAGCGAGCGAAATAAAATAATGTGACAGCAATGTGCAAGTTTCTAATACGAGGATGGAAATTTTTCTATCTGCAATGGAATATTCTCCACTGCAATTTACTTTTTTTTAAAATTGTAATTTGTAATGGAACATGCATAAATTACACATTACTTTTTTATTTGCAATGGAACACGCATCCATTACACATTACTTTTTTCTATTTGTAATGGCACATGCATCCATTACACATTACTTTTTTTATTTGTAATGGGACATGCATCCATTACACATTACTTTTTTTAATTGTAATGGAACACGCATCCATTACATATTACTATTTTCATTTGTAATGAAACATGCATACATTACACATTACATTTGTAATTTGTAGTAAAAAACTTGTCCGATACACATTGTTTAAAATAATGAGTAATGCAATACTTTTGCATTACTATTTTCACAACGCTGTTGTGAACATTTTTCATCAGGCTCCAAATACTGGGAATGGGAGGAAATCGACTGACCGAAGTTCCCTCGACGTTGGGAAAATTGATCGCTCTGCAGGCGCTCGTGCTCTGCGACAATATGTTGGAGAGTCTTCCTCGTTCCATAGCGAATCTGAAAAACCTAAAATCCCTCTTGTTGCACAAAAATCGACTGAAGACTCTGCCGACCGAAATAATAACGCTAAAATGCCTGACGGAACTCTCCCTGAGGGACAATCCTCTGGTAGTGAGATTCGTATCGGACATGACTCACAAACCACCTTCGCTGCTGGAAGTAGCGGCGAGAGTGATAAAGACAATGGACGTAAATTACAACGAGCGTGAATTGCCGAGAAATCTCATTGATTATTTGAACAGCGGTCATCATTGCGTCAATCCAAAATGCAAAGGTATTGTTTACTTTGTTCATTCGTCTATTTATTTCCTTCTCTGTGCCGAAATTTCTCATTGTTATTCTTTCACAGGCGTATTTTTCGACAATCGAGTGGAACACGTTAAATTCGTCGATTTCTGCGGTAAATATCGTTTGCCATTGCTGCAATATTTGTGCAGCAGCAAATGCATAGGAACGCGAGACGGCGAGGAGGAAGTCGTGAGCGGGGCGATGATAAGAAAAGTCCTACTTGGATAAAACGCACGAATAATCCACGACTGAATATTAATCTGGCTGTAAACGGACTTGTATAGGGACTTTATTGCTTTTTTTTAATTTTAAAGAAGCATTAGGAAGATATTTCGAATATTTCATTGTCGGCACGAATTTTTTACAAAACAAAATACCGTGTACAATTGATGCGAGGAAATAGACAAGTTTTTTCGATAAAATAAGCGTCGCATTATAATATGTAAGCGTGTCATGTATTTCATAATATCGTAATCAAAACTCCGTACCTCGATATTTTGATAACAATGCAAGAATTCTTCGCCGATTTCGTGCTTCCCGCATTATCTTTGTTAGTTTGTTTCATTTTGAAATGATGTCATTTTTCTATTCATGCGAATCTTTTCAATTCACCGACGTGAAGTTCTGCGCATCACTGGGCGCCATTTTGAATATCAACGACCGCCCTTAGCCGCATTCGTTTTGGACGCTTACGCGTTTTCAGCACGTATGTATAGATATACATCGACATATAAAATGCTGCAGGATGTGGCTTTCACAAGCGCGTAAGCTTCCAAAACGAATGCAGGGTCTTACACACAGGTCTTTCTTATTGAAGACCGTCTTCGATCGCGCCACCGCTACTGCGCGTCTGCTGCTTAGGTAGAAAGAGACAGAATGATACTACTCGCACAGGGGACCGCTCGATCGTTGCGCGCCTCACGGCCGTAGATTGAACTAAAATGGCTTCAATAACACGACCTGCCCCCACCAACCGTCGTTTTCAGACCTAATTAGTTAGAGGGGGCAGAGGGACGAGCAGAAAACGGCGCCATTGTACGAAAAAAGTGAGAATTGTGCGGAGCGTCTTGACGTGAAAAGAGAGTACCACGTTTTGTTATTAATTTCCAAAAAATTTCACAACAATTAATCTAATATTGGATCTTATTGGAATTCGATTTAAATGAAATGCCATGAAGACGTACGTGAGAAATAAGTCTGTTCGATAACGCGCGTCTGTATAAAATTTTCGCGCGCCATACATTCCGTAATATCGCAATCAAAGCTAGGTTCCTTTAGTATCGCGATGGTGATGTGATAATTCTCCAATTCGTTCGTTCCGTATTATGTTTGTTTATTTATGAATTATTGTTTGATTTTCAATGTCATTTTTTTAATTCATCACACGTATCAGGCGCCACAACGAGCGCCATCTTGAAATGTCGGAAGTGACGTCGTGAATGGCGCCTGCGCAGTATCTTCATCATCCCCTCCCGTGCAAAATTCTCTCGCGCGTTCGACAAGCTGCTTCCGGAAATCTGACGTGTACAAAAAAATCAAACAGCACGATCAGCTGTAGGTTAGGTACCACGAGCAGTCTGCTCAATCGCTTTCTGTTGTCATTTTCATTTTGTGTATTTTATAATAACGTTGAAACGTCGCGTGTAACAAAGTCTATCAAAGATGCTTGATTTGTTCACGATATTCAGCAAAGGCGGTATCGTTCTTTGGTGCTTCCAAAGCACCTCGCAAATATTCACGCCGAGCGTAAACGCTCTCATACGCAGTGTTATTCTACAGGTGAGCAAAATTCACGAGTGTTTTTTTTCTTCAAAATAACTTTAAAACCGTGTATTATATTCTCGTACGATCATTCCCGGTCGCTTATTGAGCGCGCATTTTTTTTTTTAACGTAAATCAATGCCTTGGGACAATGACTCGTCAATCGATTCACGCTTGAATGCTAATTGAATTTGAAGGAAAAAAAGAAGGGAAACCTCGTGACCCCGTAATCATCAGCATATGTTTGCGTTGAAAGCGATATTCCACAATGTTGTTTTTTTTTCTTTCAATTTTAGGAACGCACCGGCAACAATGTCTTTGATCATGATTCTCTCAGACTTCAGTACAAGCTTGACAATGAATTTGAACTCGTATTCGTCGTTGCTTATCAGAAGATACTTCAACTGTCGTACGTTGATAAATTCTTAAACGACGTGCATCTCGAGTTCAGGGATCGTTTTAAAAATGAATTGCAAAAGTCTCAGTGGTTTTCGAATTACGAGTTTCGCGACGATTACGAGCAGATACTTCTCGCCGCCGAGGCATGGGGCAAACAACAGGCGAAACTGCCGAAGCAAATGCGCACCTTCGACGAGAGTCTAAAGTCGAAGAAGACGGTGGCTAGTATGATAGAGAGAAAAGACGACAAGGATGTTAAGAAGCAAGGTAAAAATCGAGTTTTTCAAATTAATTCGTTACGCAACGAGTTTTATCCTACATTCTTTATGAGAAATGTGCAATAACTGTTTTTTTGGCAATGTTTTTTCTAATGTACTTTGTGGAATTAACATTTGAATTAAAAAAATTTTTACTAATCTATTTGAGTGAAAATGCTTTTGTGAGCATTAATATTATCTAACTTTGTGCTGAATTTTATGCGCCTCTTTTTTGATTTTTTGAATTTTTTGTATCGGAGTTTTTGTTTATGCTTTATAAAATTTTTAAAATGCATGCGATATTTTGTAATTCCTGAGTTCTTTCCTCTGGATAAAATTTTATCCAATTGTGCTTTGGGTAATGGATATCTGGAGACTTTGGCGTATCTTTCAGGGAAAAAGAAGAGGGGCCTCGCGGAGGAGGGTGTATGTAAGTTTTGGCAAATCATTTTGGCTTTTAGTTTAGAAAAAACGCATTTTTCGAGATTCCATGAATCCTTGATTTTCCTACTATTTTTCGCAAACGCTGATAAAAAATGTTGTGAAAATCATTTTAAAATCTATTTGGAATTATTATTTAGTTAACAAAATTTTTCCGTGTCTAGTGAAGATTCAAGAATGTCCAAAACCTGAACTCGCTGTAACTCCGCCATCGCCCGATCAAAATGGAAACAGGGAGGATGACATTTTTCTCGCAAATCGTTTGCGACTCGCTCAGAAAATGGGAGGGCCCAAGAAGAAAGCCGACAAACAGTGAGTGGATTTTCGTTTCTAATTTGAATGTCCCGCAATCTTTGATTGTTCAAAGTTGATCTTTCATTTTTCATTTTTTCTTTGCGTCTCAAGGAAAAGTCCGAAACCGGAAAAAGCTGGAAAGAAGCCACGTATATGGGAGCTCGGTGGTACAAACAAGGATCTGGCGAATTTGGAACGTACCAAGGATCGACCTGACGAGGCGGGAGATCACGTCCAGGCCGATACGACTGTGAGTATCGAATTTTGCGTATAGAAAAATATGAAAATATGGCAAAAAACTTGTTATTTAGAAATAACAAATTCAAACGGATTTAAACTTTGCATAAAATCCTAAAAAAAAAATTCTTTGAAATCATCAATCGTGGAAAGAATGAGCGCAGCCCAAAAACAGTCTTTTCAATTAAAAATGAATTTAATAAAATCCTCGAACCCTTGAAATCGTCATAAAAAGGCAATTTGAAAGACTTTTTCGTTTCCACTCTCTAAAAAAAAAATTAGTTGATTGGCAAGATGAAAGGAGGAATCCGCGATTTGGAGGTCGAGAGTGAATCCGACGACGATTACGAGAAGGATGACGAGGATGACAATGTCGTTGTGAACGAGTCTAAAAATTCGCGATCCCAAACGACGAAGAAATCGAGCGGTATGTTTTCCATGCTGAAGGGTCTCGTCGGCAACAAATCGCTGAAGCACGAGGACATGATTCCCGTATTGGATAAAATGAAGGATCACTTGATAATGAAGAACGTGGCTGCGGATATCGCGATAAAGCTCTGTGATTCTGTGAGAGCGAAACTCGAGGGAAAAGTTCTCGGTACGTTCGACAGTGTCGCAAGCACCATCAAGACAACCCTGACAGAAGCTCTTGTGCAAATATTATCGCCAAAGAGACGCGTCGATATACTTCGCGATGCCTTCGAGGCGAAGAAACACGGACGTCCATACGTTATGTCCTTTTGCGGGGTAAACGGCGTCGGAAAATCGACGAATCTCGCGAAAATTTGTTTCTGGCTCATTGAGAATAATTTTCGGGTTCTCATTGCCGCTTGTGACACATTCCGGTGAGTATTTCCTCATTATAATTTTTTTGGACACCGTGGAATGTTTTTTTAAAGCAAATGAATAAAATTTCCATAATTTTCGATCTTTAAAGGACAAAGAATTTTTTGCTTCCTCGTAGAGGAAGGTTTGTTTTCGTGACATTTTTTTTCGAGATTTGCATGTCAGTATGTTCAAAATGTCCTAAAACATCGAGAAATCATATTTTTTAAAAATTTCCGGATGTCTCTTTGTTTGGTATAAATTTTGCAAAAATTCAGGGCAGTGTGCGAATTTTATGCGACTTTTAAATTTTCAAAAAAAGGGGGTGGTTGCTCTAGCGTTCGCAAATTTTGCGATATCGGGTTAAAAAAAATTATACCGATAGTTTGAGTGAAAAATATTGTTGGTATTGAATTTCGCGAAAATTGCTCAAGGGGTTCGCAATTTATAAAATCTGTATTTTTTTGGAAAAGGCGCCTGATCGCTCTAGCTTGCACATATTTCGTAATATCAGGCTAACAAATTCTATAATGGTAGTTTAATGAAAGAAGTTACTTGGTATTCAATTTAGCAAAAACCGCTTGAACTGTGCAAATTTTACGCAATTATGAAATTTTCAAAAAAAAGCTTGATCGAAAATTGTACGATACAAAGCTGCCGTTTTATTACTCCGATAACCAGAGGTAGTAAAAAAAAACTTGCAAATCGGAAATTTGCACATCGTTTCCAAAGTATTTTTTCGTATTTACAAAGCTTCCTCTATGAGGAAGCCAAAACTGTCACAGCTAACATTTACTAAAATTTGCTAACATTTCCTCATAGAGGAGGATTTGTAAATACGAAAAAATACTGAGGAAGCGATGTGCAAATTTCCGATTTGTTTTAACTTTTAAATAATTTGCGAAATGGGTGTACTTTTTGCAACGCGCGGACTTATGTTGAATTACATCAAATCAAATTGAATTGAATACAAATTTTTTCTTTCATTTTTATTTTCAGAGCGGGCGCTGTCGAGCAATTGAGAACTCACATGCGTCACTTGAACGCTCTTCATCCACCGGCGAAACATGGAAATTTGACGATGGTCGAGCTCTACGAGAAAGGTTACGGCAAAGACGCCGCTGGTATAGCATTCGAAGCCATTAAATTCGCGCGTGACGCGAAATTCGACATTGTACTGATCGACACGGCGGGTCGAATGCAGGACAACGAGCCACTCATGAGAGCACTCGCGAAATTGATAAAAGTCAACGAGCCCGATCTCGTCCTCTTCGTGGGTGAGGCGCTTGTCGGTAACGAGGCTGTCGATCAATTGGTCAAGTTCAATCAGGCCCTCGAGGATTACAGTAATTCCACGAATCCTCATATTATCGACGGCATCGTCCTCACGAAATTCGACACGATCGACGATAAGGTGAGACTTGAGAACATAGAAAACTTATAAAAATATTTGAAGCATCTCATTGATGCTCGGAAATTCTGGATATCTCTGAAAGTACGCTAAAAAGTTATTTTATTCTTGAAATATTTTAATATTACCGAATCACTGAATAATTGAATTGAAAAAATATCGAGAAATTTTTAGTAAGGAAACTATATGAAAAATAACGTACATTAAAATTTGGGCAGTTCATTGAATTTGATTTTATACTTTAATTAAAACTTATCGTAATCTTAATTTCATTTATTTATTGCAAATTTCATTTTTATTTGAATGGGTGAGGAAACGTGTAATTGAATCAAAATTAATATTCGGCTTTTCTGATAGAATGATACATTTTTTTCGGATATTATGAATTATTTCCAAAGTTTCTCAAGATAAATGGGGAGATAAGTTTGAAATAAGGGGGGGGGGGGATAAGCTAAATGGGGGGAAAAAATTTTAGCAAATATGATTTTGAAAAAAATCATTAAAATTTTGAGTTTTTGAGAAAACCATTGGTAGATTCGTGTTCAGAGGGACAAAATACATCGATATATCGTTGAAGAAAAAATAAATAAAATAAAAAAATTTCTGCAATTTTTGCCAAATTTAGATCGGTTCACTAAAATGGCTGTAACTTTTTTTCTGGATGGAATTCTGGCTTTGTCTTGAGCCTATTCTCTTTTTAATCGTTGAAGCTTCAAAACTCTGCTTGGTTCATCCGATTTCGATCATTGATTGATTTTTGGCAGATTTTTAAAGTTGGACCATCGATTTTTGAAAAATTTTCCATACATACCCCTTTCCATTTTTTTCGGCCATTTTCAATCTGCTCTCATTTCTACAAAAATTAAGTTATCGGAATGAACCAAACGCCATTCTCTAAGTTTAGTGACAACCTTCAAGTACGAAAAAGAAATTTTGGAATTGGTCAAACTGAAGTTAAGTTATAAGCACTTGAAATTTCGCTATTTTGAGGTTTTTGAAAATGAGGCCGAAATTGAGCCAACAAAAATTATTTTTATTTTTATCGTTCTCAAACGCTATTTCGATGAGAAATTCACCGCTGATTGCAAATCACTCAGAGTTTTTGTCAAACAAAATTTCTTTATGAGAAAAAGCAAGGAAAAACTAAGAAAATATTTTTTTTGATGAATTTGCATGTGCGATGTTTTTTAGAACAAATCGGTCATTAGAGAATAATGAGAGACAAAAAATGTTAATTGGGTTTTTATTCTCCGTGTCACAGTTGAGAAGTTATGCTGAGCCAAAATCGAAAAATGCGTATGCAGAAATTTTGAGGATCACGAAAGAAAATAAATCGGGATAGATAATCTGCAATAATGTTAATTCATTTTTTTTTTGCAAATTTACATTTTTTTAAAGTTTTCGTATTTTTCAGGTCGGTGCAGCTATTTCGATGACCTACATCACCGGACAACCGATCGTCTTCGTCGGTACTGGTCAAACTTACACCGATCTCAAGTCTCTCAATGCTAAAGCCGTGGTTCACGCGCTCATGAAGTAAAAAAAGAAAGAAACAAAAAAAAACAATAAAAATCATCGACGAAAGAAAAGCCGAGCAATGAACTGACATCTGGGTGTACTTTATATTTATTGTATACATAGATTGTTTTATCGAATTATCGGAAGAATTTTTTATAGAAAAAAAGGGAGGAAATAATACGAGAAGGTTAAAGGAAAAACTGGGCTGTATTATCGTCGCTCCGATCACAATTCCGATTTATCGCTACAGATTCAAAAATAAGCGCGATCAGCAACGGCCCATCGAGATACGTAATTTCCTACTCGTTTTGGAAAAACCCTTTTGGAATAATTGACTCTTGAAATTATTGGACGAGTGAAATTTTCGTTAAATTGCCAACCGGAAATCAGTCTTTATTCCAGTTCGTCGAATTTCCTCGCAATCAAGAAGATTGGATAACATTTTCACACGATTTTTCACTCTCATTTTCTTCTTTCGTTTTTTTACAAATTTGCCATTGGCATTGGATCTATATTTCCCGAATTTTCGTCGTTATTCTTCGACGTCTCGTCGATGCTCTCCTCCTCGAGTTCCCAATGAACGCTGTCGTCAAAATGATGCTCCTCGCTGACCGTGCCACAAATTTCTATTCGCAGAATCATACCTTGAGTAAAAAAAATGTCAAAATATATATTTTTTTTCCAATTTTCTAATGTTATTTTTTTATTTTTTAGCTAATGCCGTGCGCGCAGAGATTTTTGTTCCACTTTACCTGTGATTAGTCCGGATACGAGGGCGATAACGAGGGTAACGATCAACGTCAACAGCTGATAACCCGCTTGCTCACCGGCGCTTCTTTCGAGACCCGGGACTATTCCCGAAATGAAGCTCAAATCGTCCAAATGTGGACCGAATTTCGGTGCTCTCGCTGGAAATATCTGTAGACGAATTCGTTTTTTTTCCGGATAACGAAGAATCGAAGTACAATGATTCTCGTACAGAAAAAAAAATTCTGCTAACCTGATAGAGAGAATCGTTGTAATTGTCCTCGCTCGCAATTCCCGCCATCAGCGCCCCGAATAATCCAGCGAGAAGTCCAGGCATGCCGTGCAAGTTGTGAACGCCGCAAGTGTCGTGGATCCTCAATCGTTTCTGAATAATTGGCTGCGAATTTGAGAAATTTTTTTCTTAAGGTTTTTTATATTTTTTCTGATTCGACATAATATTTTATAGTAGAAACTACGTTACTTCCCATTGATGATTGACATAGTCCTCGTTGAGAGGATTTTCAAAATTTAGCCATTTTATAATGATTTTACTAGTATTAAGCTCTCTATTTTATATTTCCAATTATTTCAATGCAGAAGTCAAATTTTCATGCTATTCCCTTACTTAAAAAATGAGGTTTTTCGTTATATTCATCCCAAATAATTATACAAATTTGAAGATTTGTTTCCACGTTTTTTAAATTTTATTTTAATGTTATGTTTTTATTTTTTTGCTTCATCATTAATGTTATTGTTTTTTTTAATTCTTTCTGCTCGATTTTATTTACCGTTAGATATTTGTAACCGAGTACACTGAGGACACCGGCCACACATCCAATGGACAGTGCACCGATTGGCTGACACATCATTCCTGTGAGTATAATGAAATTATGCGAATGAAAATTTTTGAAATGGCGTGAGATTGAAAAAAACTAAATCCACCACTAATTTAGAAAATTGGGAATTTTTTAAATCATCCACACGAAGGATCCAGATCTAAATCAAAAACCAATTTTGGACTATTAAAAGTTAAAAAAATTTTGATTAATTTAATAAATTTAATAATACCAATTTGTAAATTATTTTATTGTTATATATAACAATAATATTTTAATAAAATTAATTGAATTTTAATTTATAGATAATTATTTTCCCAATCGGGCTGCTCAATTTTTGCCAAATATATATATTTTTTTAAATTAAATCACTGAATTACCGCAATAAATTTGTTTGTTTCTTTTTATGTTTTTTACCTGCCGCGGTACCGATCGCCACACCACCAGCGAGGGTCGAATTTTGCACGTGAACCATGTTGAATTTGTTGGTTTTGGAAACGAGGGCGGAAATCGCGAATGCAATCACGCAACTGGACGCTATCGACAATAATGTATTGATGATGGCGCGTTGTTGATCGTCACCCTGAAGAGAAGCGCTGTTGAAAGATGGCCAAAATAACCAGAGAAATATCGTTCCTGAATGCATGAGAAGGAAAAAAGAAAAAATTGAAAATACGATCAAGGTAAATGAAAATAAAAATGTTGATTTTTTTTTCTTTATTTCTATAGTTATTATCCCAATGAGGATGAGGTTGCATTGGATTGAATTTTGATGAACCCAAAATACTTTTTTTTTTAAATGTTGCCAAGAAATTCCAAAAAAAGACTATCAAGAAAAATGGTTAACGAATATTGTTATCGATTCCTCTGGAACTTCATTATCTCTCATCAAATTGAAACGAAGGAAGAGCAAACTTCCTTCCAAGCATTCAACGATAATTAATTGATTCAATTGATTGATTAATTAATTAATTGATTGATTATTAATTATTGATTAATTTTCCAGGTATTGAACGACGATTGGCTAGATTTGGATGATAATGGCCTCACCGATCATTGCAAAAATATCGGACTGATATGATGCTCCCTCGAGATGATGCTCCTTGGGTTTGTTTTTGATCCCAAAGGCAAAACTGACGGCGAGACCGAAATAAGCGCCGAAAACGTGAACGTACATGCTGTCACCGGCGTCAACAGCCTGGAGAATAAAAAATTACACAACAATTACAGCGAGGATACGTCGTGATGGATTTCGTCGCAGATTGAAAACACTCTGGCGATTCTCGATGGGATACAATCCATCATCGAATGTGGAACAAGCGATGTGGACAAGAGGAAGGTGGAGGATCGATCGTGTTTCATCGAGGCTCTGCTGTTTATCTTTGGGATCCACGAACCTTGAAGTAGTGCTCTCCGATATGCTTGTTGAGAGTGTAGACGATAAGCTCTACTACTCCCATGAAGATGAGTTGCATGTAAGTAGTTTTTCCTAGTAGAGCGCCCATAGAGATTAAGGGGGCTGCCACAGCGACGTCGGCACTCAGAAGCCTGGAAGAACGTTTTTTAAAATTTATTTTCTATTTTTTTGTCTCCTCGAGGGCGAAAGAATCGACGAAGATTAATTATCCATTGGCCAGAGATATTTTTCCGCATAAATTTCAACGTGCGCAAAATTTTTCCACGAAATATCAAGGATTTTTGATTGGAGAACGATAAAGATATTTGCTGATTAAATAATTGGAACTTTACTCAAAATTTTTGGTAATTATGCAGAAAAATTGACTACATTTTGAATGAGCCTGGGATCGTTGCTTACATGATTTCCAATAACTTTTGTTGATACGACAAGTGGAAATCATTCCTTTATATTTTTTTCAAAACAAAAATATTTCTCATTCATTTTTCAAAAGGATTTTTAAGGTGTTGTCTACATTCTGTCGAATTTTTTAGCAATTCTTTTCATCAAATTACAAAAAAACTCTGAAAATGAAAGAAAATCCGGATTTTCCATTATTTTTATACGTTGCTGAGACATTTTGGTCCAATTAATAATACATTAGTAATTAATTGTGAAATTTTTGTAATTATGCAGAAAAATAGACCACATTTTGAATGATCTTAGCCTGGGAATAGTTTGTTGCTTACATGATTTCCAACAACTTTTGTTTATAAGTCGTGGAAATCACTACTTCATATTTTTTTAAAAACAAAAATATTTCTCTTTCATTTTTCAAAAGCATTTTTAAGGTGTCGTTTATTTTCTGCCCATTTTTTTAGCAATTCTTCTTGTCAAATTACAAAAAGACTCTGAAAATGGAAGCAAATCAGGATTTTTCATTATTTTTATACGTTGCTGAGACATTTCAGTCCAATTAATAATACATTCGTAATTAATTGTGAAATTTTGGTAATTATGCTGAAAGTAGAGCGTTTGTTCAGATTGTCGATCACTCACCCCTCGAGTGAAATTCCGGCTTCTCCATTTTTACCAATATTAAGGGCGCCGTCGCAGAGCAAAGCGACCTGCACGAGAATAGCGCCAACGAGAAAAGTCAGACCGACGGCGCTCTGTCCGTATTTCTTCAAAAACGTCATCAGGAATCCAAATCCGATCCATATCATCACGTGGACGTCTTGATACACTTTATACGTTTTAGCCAAGTACGATCGGCGTTGTCCGATCAACGGATATCAAAAGCCAGAGAGAAAAGAAGAAAAGTCTCTTTAGCTGCATGCAAACGTGCCATTAATACAATCCCGAAATGATTAATTACTCAAAAATATTAATACATTTTTCAATCTGCATTATTGTTAAGTTCCATTTAAAATTCGTTTCGCTGCTCCCATTTTCTTTTCTCAAGTTCGATTCTTATTTCAAATTTTTACTTCACGTTTCTTCTTCATTTTGTATTTCCTTCCACGTTGAAAGTTCTCTTCGATTTTTAAATACCAAAATATCGATCTATCCATTCTCTTGTCCCCAAAAAAAAAATATAATTTATCCCATCACCATCAATTACTCCTTCAGTTTTATTCAAACGTGCCATTAAATTAAGCTCCAAATTATTAATTCAAGATATTATGATGAGAGAAAAGCCGCTCTCGTCTTTTTTACCGCTTCTTCTTCTTCTTCCTTTTTTTTATTCATTGTGAAAGTCCATTCTGGCAAAGGCGAGTTCTTTTTCGAGAGAATAAAAGTGACTCGGCCAACGAGATTGTTAATAATACAGGGCTAATTAATACGCTGAGAAGGAAAACTGGCCCAAGCAGCGAAATTCTCTCGACTCTTCATTTTTATCATTCCTTCTTTCTCTTTTAGGTTGTTCCAGCACAGTGAAAGTCTCTCGGATGTCGGAGAAGAGAATACGCAGTGATAACCTCGACGGTTGTTAACAGCTTGCCGCAGTAAGTTTTCATTTCAAACTCTCTCTCTATTTTTTCTTCCCTCAATCTTTCTCTCTCTTCTCTCGCTCTTTCGTTTGTAGCTTCTCGTCACGGTGTGTTTTATACGTTGGACTTTGCCATGAGGACAGAATGAGAATTAGTGTGGGAAAGAGGAAAAGCCATGAGGGATGAAAAAAAAGGTTTTTCTAAAAAGAAAAATGAAAACAAGGGACGAAACCACAAGCTCGTTTCTTCTCTCTTTCTCTCATTTTTTTTCTTTACTTCCTTCGTGTCCTTTATTCTCCACTCTTTTTGCTCGTCGCTGAGCGAGAATGAGAGGAAAGGAGGAGGAATTTACATTCAGGACAATGTCCTGACTCGTTCGACAACGAAGTAAAAAGTTTTTTAAAAAATTTCATTTTATTTTTTGTAAAAGACAATCCCTGACATATTCACTCATTATTGCGCTTTTGATTGAAAACAAAAAAAAATTGATGGTTCTTCAACATGAAAATGCGTAAACTGTCGTTAGAGTTTTTTTTTTTTTATTTTCACCATTACTGCGAGGTTAATTATTCATTACCGAGTTTAAAATTTATGCGAGCTAAATTTCATCGAATTTAACTCCACAGAGTGAATAAAAAATAAATGAGAATTTAATTATTCTTTTATCGAATCGTGTCTCCTTTTTCCATCTCAGCTCTTTATTTTTTTACACATACGTTACGTTTTCCAATTTTATACGATGGAATTTGAACTGTCTTATAATTTTGTAATCTCCTAAAACGTGATTCAATGTTCTTAATATGAAAATACGGAAATTTCGAATTCGTTCCACTTTTTTTTCATCCCAGCTTTTGTCTAATACTGGCTCCATTTTCAAATTTTATAGGTTGAAATTTTAATTGTTTCATAAGTTTATAATCTCATGAAATATAAGTCAATGTGCCCAATATAAAAGTACGAAAGGTTCGAATTACCCTTTTCTTCCGTTTTGACATTATTTTTATCTACATGGATCGTTTATCTGAAAGATTGAAATGACATGAAACTTTGATTCCGTAAATTCAACACGATGGAATTAAATTTATTTCATATTTCATAAAAAAAAAAATGTCCTGAAAATTTCAGCTTTTAAACCCAAAGAGTTACGACTTGATGAAAAAAAAAACGTGTTTTCCAGTATTTATTTTATTGTAACTATTCTACTGAATATGTTTTACCCAAATTTTTTTGGGAAGAATTTTCGATAAGAGACGCTAAAAAGTAATTTTTTAAAAGTTTTTAATCATCTCTTTTTTTTAATTACAAAGTTTTTGTCGTTATATTTAAATATGTTCTTTTCGGGTTTCAATCACGAATTTTTTACAGAAAACTTCTTTCTTACTCTTCTTTACACGGTAAAACTTTCAACTTGATTCATTTGGTGCAACACAGTCAAAAAAAAATTAAAGAGATTTTTTTTCATATTTTCTAGATAATAAATAATAGTTGCAATGTGATCACCGTCTTCATTTATCAATTCAGTCAAATATGATACGGCTCCTTAAGTCGTATTATATTTTGCTGAATTGCTATCTTTCAACTATCTTCATTTTCGCTGTAAAGACTTTGAAAGACCGGGCAATTCAGCTTAAGGTCTATTTTAGAAGGCGAAAAAACGAAAATAAAAAAAAAAAATTTCTCAGCTCCTTTGTCCGATATGACTATAACACTGTTATTACAGCATTGTTTAATCAGTCGAAAGTATAAAACAATTTTTTTTTTAATTTCGATTCTTTGAATAATTTATAGAAGGCGCCAGAGTCGCAAATGTCTTGTCCCATGACCGACAGTTAATCTCAGGATTGGCAAGTCTGAAACAAAAAAATGAAAAAGCATTTTAAAGAGGAAGTTTCCTTACATAACAATTAACCATCATTAATGAAAAATCGATTTAAAAAAGTGGCGGATATTCGAAATAAATTGTGAAAAATTACATTTTTATTTTCATTTCAAACATCCGCTATTTTTTTCAATCAATTTTTCATTAACGGTGGTTAATTGTTGTGTAAGGAATCTTCGTCTTTAAAATGCTGTTTTATTTTTTTGTTTCGACTTGCCAATCCTGAGATTAACTGTCGGCCATGGAAAAGGCGTTTTCGACTTTCACGTCTTCTGTAAATAATTCGAAGAATCGAAATAAAAAATAAATTGTTGTTTTATCCTTTTAGAGGATGAAACAATGTCGTAATAACGGTTTTATAGTTATATCTGATAAAGGAGTCAAGAAAAAAAATCTTAAAGATTTGCTTTTTACCTAGAGCATCGAATTTTCATAAAACATTGCATCTGACGAGATTAATAATTTCCGTGAATAAACCTCGAAAGAATTCTCCATCTCTCCCATATCTCTCTTGCAAATTGTCGTGAAAGACTTTTCTGCCATCTCAATGTTCAAATTACATCGCAATAAAAATAAAATTCTATTCCATCTATCTGCTCCTCGAATCTCCATCTCAATTCCATTATAAAACTTTAAAGCTCGCTTCTCCATCGAGCTTTTTAAATAATTCTTTCACTCTATTTCGCGAACGAGGGATATAAAAAAAAGCTTGCCAGGATCGTTTAAAAATTCTTCTCCACTCTCTCTCTCTCTCTCTCTCTCTCTCTCTCTCTCTCTCTCTCTCTCTCTCTCTCTCTCTCTCTCTCTCTCTCTCTCTCGCTTTTCCTCTTTTCCTCGCGACTCTTCAGATGAAAATTTTCTCTCGCAAGTGAACTCGCGTGTAAACGTTCTCATTGCTCTATTCACTCGATCCAAAAGGCTTTATCCAAGTGTGTATAATAGTTTTGTTGCATTATCGTTGTCTCTCGTGTATAGAAAGTCCCTTTTCCAAGGCACTTTTCCCTGTCTTCCTTTTTTACTTTTTCATTTTTCCACGCTGTCACTTTGCTCCTTTTTCCTCGTTGTGTCTCCTTCGTGGATACTCCGGGAAAAAGTGAGTTTTGTTTGCGAAGAAAAGCCCCAAATGGGAACACTTACGTGTGTGGGTGACCGGTAGATAACTTGGTTTTCCATTCAAATAGGGAGAAGCGCTGTTTATTCGTAAAACAGCGTTGGCAGCTGGTGCATAATCGAAGAGAGCCAAAAATCCGCACAACAAAAAGCCCTCGATAAAAAGCAACGATATGCCAAGTGCGAGTCTCGTCATATTAAAAAAAACAAAAAGTTGCTAACAGCTTCTGACAATTTTCAAGAAAAAAAAGGAAGAGTACGAAAAGAAATGGACAAAATAGAATTTTAAGTACCGCAACGTTCCGACAGTGACATTCTACTGATGCCTCCTTTTTTTCGCTCCAACTTTGCGAATAGAATACAAGAGACGAAAGAAAGGGAGAACATTTATTTTGAATACAAGATACGAATCTTTGTTTCTTCAGTGAGAATAAAATTGAGCGAGTCGAAGAAATTTGCGAGAAACTATTTTAACTCAGTCTATTTCGTTCGACAATGGAGCTTTGCGATTCTTTTGAAATGTGCAGCTCGCAATTTTTATTTAATATTTTTTTGTATTCATCGAAAGTTGCATTGAGATTGTATTTTTTGTATTTTTATTTCGCATTCGATGTTTGGTATTTTTTATTTCTTATTCAACATTCGCCTCCTCGCAAAAACACGAAGAACAATATTTAACAGTAAATTATTCGAAAAAATTAAAATTTTGTCATAATAAAAAATGTAAAAATGTAAATGTAAAAATGTAAAAATGTAAAAATATAAATAGTTAAAAATGTCGAAAAACATGCAGTTTCCGTTCTCTGTCTCTCTCTTTCTCTTTCCTTCTCTTCGTTCTTTGGTTGCTAAATTCCACCAATATTCGAGGCCAGGTTTAAAGTTCTCTCTTCAACATTTGAATAGCGAGATATCGATCTATCGATTCCTCTCTCTCTCTCTGCCCGTCAAAATATCGTTCAGACGCACACACGTTTACCAATTTGCAAAATACTCGAACATCCCACTGAAAAAAATTGACGGGTCAAAAAAAAAAGTGATAAAAAAATCTACAATTATATTTTACACGGTTCTTGTATTTGACAGACAACAATGTAAAAAAAAACGACGTATTTTCCCAATGGTAGTAAAAACGAAAAAAAACCTCATCCAGCCGTTTGTTCGCGGTATCGTTGAATCTTTTTTTCTTTCAGATTCAAAAAAGCGCGCCTTTGTTCCACCGGATGCATCGCGTATGCAGCGCCACCATTGCAGCCCGCGCTGATACTTCCGTTCGCCGCTACGATGGAGCTCCATTATTGATAAGCGGCTGCGGGGCGATGGAGGACAAGGCAGGGAAGCGTCACAAAATGGCGGCTCGTTCCGCCATTGAGGGTTCTTTAGGGAAAGTTTCGAGCGCGGGTCGTCCCCAGGGACGGTAAGTAAATTTAATATTGTACGATAATGCGTGAATTCGGCTCGAAGTGTGTTGGAGCAAAAGTACAAATACATATATATATAACGTTGTATATGTATATGGTGCATTCCACGTCAAATCACGCGGTCATCGGCCTGAACCCCTCGGATTTTGATGTCCAATTAATCGTGGGCTTCCTTTGGCCCAAAATATGACCTCAATTTTTTAGAAATTTGAATTTCATTTTTTAGGGATTGCCCGAGTTAAAAAATCATTAAATTGAGGGAAACACAAAGAGGGGCCTTTTTCAAATTAATGAAATTTTGTTCACAGAAACGAGGGCCCAAAACAGATATTTTCGTCGTAGTTCGATAATGGGCCAAAAATAATTACTATTTTTTTGTATTTCAATTTTTTTAAAAATAATTTCTTATTTTGATTGTTTCTTGTAGTGAGAATAACAACAAAAATATGTTTCTAGTGAGACTTGATTTTTTTTCTTGTTTTAAGAGTGAAACGACATTTTTCGAAAATTTATTAGCCGCGACGACCTGAAATAAAACGGATGATTCGAACACAATTAAAAAATTAAAATTACAAAGAAATCGTAATTATTTTTGGCCCTTTATCGAACTATGACGAAAATATCTGTTTTGGGCCCTAGTTTCTGTGAATAAAATTTATTCATTTGAAAGAGGCCCCTCTTTATTTTTTTTCTCAATTTAATGATTTTTTAGCTCGGGCAACCCTTAAAAAATAAAATAAAAATTTCTAAAAATTTGAGGTCATATTTTGGGTCAAAGGAAGCCCACGATTAATTGGACATCAAAATCCGAGGGGTTCAGGCCGTTGAGCGCGTGATTTGACATGGAATTCCCCATATATATACGTAGGAGAGGGGAAACCTCGCAAGAGGGAGAGTTTACCGCGTCAAAGCCGCATTTCCTCGTGTTCGAGGTAATTTTCGCAAAGCTGCCCTCTTCTAAATACACGCGATATGTATATATATTCATGTGTAGCATGAGAATAAGCCCGGTTAAATTTTGTACCGGCGTAACTTCCCCTCTGCGCTTCTCCCTATTGTGTTTTTATTCTATATCTATCTCACATTCGTACATTAATCGTTTTATATGCATACATATGGGACACTCCAGAATATCAGAATATCGCTGTTAAGAAAAAAGGGCCCTAGGACCTCTTTTTTTTTGTATTTTTGGAATATTATTAGCTGGAGAGACGTTGGAAGGTTGGGAAAAAATTGATAAATTTTCAGAATTTTATTTGGGAGGGAAAGAACATTTTCGGCGAGTTTCACAATCGGAA
This sequence comes from Alloplasta piceator, assembly GCA_946863875.1. Taxonomy (NCBI): domain Eukaryota; kingdom Metazoa; phylum Arthropoda; class Insecta; order Hymenoptera; family Ichneumonidae; genus Alloplasta; species Alloplasta piceator. The sequence goes on from OX333080.1 coordinate 2,454,793, forward strand.
AGCCTTCTGGGCATGAAAAAAATATATACTCAAGGCGGTATTCTGGTCTAGAATTTTGAAAAAAATCAATTTTTGTTTGCGTAATCTTTAAGTTTAAGAATATATCCTCGAAAGGAATTTTTTTAATTCCATTAATTTAGGGAGTTATAACTATTTCAGCTAACTAAAATATGGAAATTGAAAAATCGAACTAATTGATCCCATTGTTATCTCATTGTCTACTTAGGCTTAAGAGTTGTAGAACGAATGACAGTTTTTTACAATTTTTTTAAAGAAAATCAATCAGTACGTGTTTTTTGTAAATCAACAATTTATAGTTTAAACTTGAAAATCTTATAGAAAAACGTTTTGAAATTTTCTTTCGATATTTTCAATCAAAAGTACGTTTGAAAATAAAAATTTTAAAAAACGACCCATTTGAGTTATAGATGATGAAAAAAAAGTAACGTGATTTTTGAAAAATCAATATCTTGGCAACGGTCCTACAAAAAAATTGAAAAAAATCATGGCCTCTTTCAACTAAAACGTAAAAAATTTTCAAAAAAATCGAAGATGCGAAAATGGTGTCCGATTTGGCGTGGAACGCCCCAGATATTGTAAAAAAAATAATGGTAAAAATATATATATTTTTTTATCGCTCGACAAAACGCTCAAAATATGTCTCTAGACCAGAATACCACCCTAAGTAACCAGTTTCACTGCAAACTGATGGAAAACATTATATCTCGGTTCTTCGTATTAAAAAAGCATTTTTCCTTTCAGGGGATCATTTTGGGCACCTTTTCTCCGACGTGCAATATTTCTCAGATATATTGTCATTGGAATGATCTGGAATAGCCCGTATATAAGTTTACGAGCGAGGAAGGGAAAGTCAATGAAAAATCCCACATATTTGCCCTCACTGAGGCACACGTTGAATAGCAACCCGGAGACAACGAGAGAGAGAGAGAGAGAGACAGAGGGAAATGGAGCGTCAGAATGAGCACGAGTTTGAGGGAATTGGAGAGAGGAGCTTTGTTAACGTTCCTTTGCTGGAAGCCCTCATCGTGGCTCCCGCTGCAACACAACGTCTATTATTGCAGTACGATATTGTGATACGAGGAAGCAAGACAAGGTTAACGTCAAACTTCAATAATGGCAACAATTGTTTCGGCATTTCAATCCCCTTTCTCGTCGCTTGCCCTCGAGGGAGAGATAGTCGAATTTCGTGAATTGTCCCACGACGCTTCCTAGCGCGAAATTTTTTTACCGAAAAAAAAAACATTTCCCAATTTTCTGCCAGACTCGCTGATAAAATTTTCACAGGAAAATTCAATCTTCCCTCTATCTTTCTGGCGAAAAAAAAACCACAGAGATCCAATAAATTTGAGACAAAATCTCATCAACGTTTAATTTTGATCTCTGAACTGCGAAACATGGAAAATTCGCCCGCAATGGAATTTCCCCGCGAAAAGAGAAAATTTACACACTCGTTTCTTTCAATGCAAATTTTATTTTAATGGAAAATATTGTTCTTTGGCGAGGATTTTAATTGTCAGATTTTGCAGCAGTTACTTGATTATTTGTTTTTATCGCAGAGAAAATATTTTCGTCAATGGCGAAGCTTGACATTAGTCGATTATTCAGCTGAAAGTTTAGTCATTAGTGATGCATTTTTCACAAATTTTCTACTCACTCGAGTAAATTCTCATGGGATCGTTTTGTCCTCCTTCAGCATTGGAATCCGTTCCTGTCGCGAAATATCAGAGTTTCAAATATTTTAATCCGTCAATGGTTTTTCCTTATTGAGATTATATTTCACCGCGTGGCTTTGCACAAAAAATGAGAATAAACAAATTCTTTTTTCCACAAAACATTTTCCAAAAATTACAGAATAATTTGCCACATTTTTTCGTAGCAAATGATTAAAATATAATAATAATAATAATAATCACCTGGACTATCCTTCACGTGTTTGGCATCAGCCTCGGGCCCGTAATTGGTAAACAGTCCCATTAACACCAGCAAAACTATTTGCATCGCAAGAAGCAACAGCACCTGGCGTCTCTCGCCTCTCGCAAAATTGCTCTGCGAAAATTTTCCCATTTTCTTCTTTTTCTCATCTCGTCGAAATAATTTTTAACGTCCGTTTCTTAAAAAAAAAACTCACCTCCGCCATCGTCGATCCTTCAGAATGATCTATGGATCAAAAATTTATCACTCACGGAATTGAACTGAAAAATGAAATTATTCGTCGAGCGTTGACATTTTTTTAATTCATGAAATATTAACTTTTTGATTTATTGTCGCCATAATTATTTGCACGGTTTTATAATTATTTAAATGATTATCAACGAAACGAGACACTTTTTAAAATCCACTTTTATCACAATTCAGTACTGTTCCCTTTTTTTATTGTTGCTAGGATACTTTTTCAATTCACCAAATCATGTTCTCTTTTTATATTAAAAATATGTGCATTCTCCTTTTGTTATTTATTTATTTGTTTTTTTCTCTGCGTTATTTTATGCTCTGTTACGAGAGACTCTCTTTGTCCGTGTCGTTTGTCCTCGTGGATTATAATAAATCACCCTACGGCGGATATACGCTATTCGGTTAATGTCGAATCCCGCTTCGACGTACGCTGTTCAGAATCGCGTATCGAGCAATCGCTCAATGTGCACTACGAGAGTTACTCTATGGCCGAGCGATGAATCGAGCTCGCGAGAGCCTTCGTAATACTTACCACATTTTTATTCCTCGTACAAATATTAGGGTGGTTAAAAAAATAGACATTTCACCGTTTCGATACCGTTTCTTATAAAAAATTACCCATCATTTCCTTGAATAACGAATCTCTCCCAAGTGGAAGTCTGAGAGGTTTCTTTTCAACTGCATTTGCCCCAATTTTGAAATTTGGCGAAAATTGCGTTTCAGGAATTATAAAATAAAAATTTTGCAAATTCTTTCTGTATGATTTACCGAAAGATTGCGGTATTTTTTTTAATAGGATTGCATCAACAATGAAATTGAGCCTAAATCGCATTTTGGGAATTCCAAAATGGTATAAAAATAGTTCAAAAAAATCTTAATTTCAAATTTGAATAGACTTTTGTCCAAAAGACTTTTTCTTTCACGAAAGAATGAACATTTTTGCTGCTGAGGGACTTTGAATTAATTTCTCGTGTATAAAAAAACGTTTATAAAGGTCGCATGAATTTTTTCTTCTTTCATCAAATAATTTTTCGATCCCAAGAACATCCGGGCATTATAAAAGATCACGATAATTCAAGAAGGAATTTTTACGATTGTTATCTTCATTTTCATTGCACAAGATAGTAGTTATCTATTTGCCTTTCCCGTCTATTCGTAAAACCTCGTATATTTTCCCTATTTATTTTCTTTTTCATCTCTGCTCAAAAATTTTATTCGTAATAATTCGTCGTTACAAATATTTCCACAATTTTCGTTAAAGTAGTCGTCTCCAATTATGTCAATTATCAGTCTCAAATTTGTGTTTGAGAGAATCCGCAATTTTCGTATCGCTCGTAAAATCGCGGAGAAAAAATTCGATCGAAATAAAGTACGTGAGAAATGTTGCAGTCTTTGCACGGAACGAAGAAAAAAATATAACGAAAGTATCCGCAATTTTATGGTCGTCGCGAGTCTCGATTGAATTTTCGAAGTCTTATAGTTCGTCGAATTTTCCTCTTTTTTTTTCCTTGTCAAATCCGATGGTTTTACCACAGAAAAAAATTCCATTCTCTCGCGATCTCTCGTAGATTCTCACAGATGGTTTTTCTTCTCTTTTTTTTTCTTCCCAACGTTACAATTTTATGTCATCCCACTTTTATGTCGTTCTCGGCAGAGAGAAACCGAAAGAGGAACATTCGGTTTCTTTCGAGACACTTTGCGTGTCACCCAATGGATTCATCGGGGTCGCGAATCGATTGTCGATTGCCCTCGAGCGATTCTCAGGGCTCGATCTCACAACGACGAAACGAATAAAACAATACTTATATCTACAGAGGGGAAGCGGGGGCAAAATGGACACCACGAGATAAGAGAGGTAAGATGCTACGCTTAGTGTTGACTCGTTGCTTTTTACCTAAAAATACTGTTTTAATCGATGAGATTGTGCATCAAAAAAAAAATTTCGAAAATTTTTATCGAAATTTAATTTTAATCGTAGTTGCATTGTCAAATATTTGTTTATGGAGGTGGTTCGTTTTGCCTCATTTTGCTTTGGCCCTCGGATTATCAAAGTATTTTAGTAAAAGTGGGTTACCATAATACTATTAGGGCGTGTTGGGGTGTTTTTTTTTTTTTTATGCGATGAGGTTGACAATTTTTGAAAATTTTTTCCATCTTTTCATAGAAAATTATCATGAAAATATCAAATCTAGATCTGATTTTGCGTGGGGGAATTAATTTAGGTGTAACAATGCCAATTACCATGATAATTCGCTCGTTTTCTAATTTTCAAAATTTTCAATTTTCTTTGATAATTTGAGATGGTGTCCATTTTGCCCCACCGTTCTCTATATATATGTCAATGTGCAGGAAATACATGCGATTCGTCGACTTTGACATATGTTGCGCAAACACATGAATTAAATACACAGCGCCATTCGGGCGGTTAAAAAAATACTATTTTCCTATTGGGTTCCTCAAAGAGATTTTTCTTTCCAGAAGAATAAAACTGTTCCTCAAACCTGATTTTTTTCATAATTTATCGCTATTTAAATTCTCGACATCTCGCAAAATCCGCGTAACAAAAAAATTCAAAAATTGTTGGAAATAAACTTTATTTCCAACAATATATACATATATAAGCAGAGCACTTAATATTAATATCTTGAGATTTCTCATCACGAATTTCTATTTAAATTCTACAGGAAAAAAAATGTTCAAACTCCGAAATGTCATACCTCGGCTTCAAGTCAATGTACCAAATCTACGATACATATTCTTGTAGGGAATGGAACGCTCTACAAAAGAGGCTGCTTAAGATTTTTCAAAAAACTCACGCCTTCAAAAGTTATGCAAATTTAAAATTAAATTTGGAGTAAATTTCCCTTTTTCAGTTTCCGGAAAAACGTTATAACGTATTACTAACTCTCGTGAAATTTTTCTTGAAAAAAAAGTTTGAATTGCATTATCATAAATAACCCAATTTTTAACGAAATGACCAACAGTAATTCACACAGAGTTCACAAATTTCAAAGTTTGAAATTTTTGTTTCTGTGTCATTTAACTATGAAATATAAATTCGCGACGAGAGACCTCTGCTTTTATCAGGCATCTTTTTTCACTTCCCCGAAAGTATTCAATTGGGGATTTCGAAAAAAAATAAAATAGTCTTATTTTTTTAATCAGTCAAAAAGTTGTCCACTTTCAAAGAAATTGAAATGGTTGTCAATTTATTTAATTATGTGAACGAGTAGTGTAAATTTATTCAAAAATTTTGGATCACATGTTTTTGAGTTTGTCCAAATTTCTAAATTTCCTAAGTACCGTTATATCTTGAAAGTATACGATTAAACAGAAAAATGTTTCAGACAAAAAAGTTGCAGTGTTCCATAAACTTTGAGAAATTATTTTTTTTTAATTTTTCGAGTTTATAAATGACCATTTTCATCGAAAATATACGAAAATATTTTTTTTCGGTTCGTATGTCACTTTTGATTTATCTCAAAAAATTCCAGAAAATACTCTGAAGTGTGTTTAAAAGACACATATTTTTTTTAGATGGCTCGATTAGTTGTTCCAAAGCTATGCTATGTTTTATTAATAATATTTCTTTTGTTTTTTTAGAAATATCAATTATTATGGAAAATCGTACTCTCCCAAATTGTTTCGCTCAAATCCTTGAATAAAAGAATATCTACAATAATAATATTAATGTTTTGGAGCTTATTGGAGCAAAAACAAAAAAATTATTAATCTAACAAAGCATAGCTTTGGAACATCTAATTGCGTCATCTAAAAAAAAATATGTGTCTATTGTACACACTTCAGAGTATTTTCTGGAATTTTTTGAGATAAATCGACAGAGATATACCGACCGAAAAAAATTATGTTTGTTTATTTTTTATTAAAATGGTTATTTTTTAAACTTGAAAAATTCAAACAAATTTTTTTTCACAAAGTTCATGTTAAACTGTAACTTTTTTGTCTGAAACATTTTTCTGTTTAATCGTATGCTTTCAAGATATAACGGTACTCAGAAAATTTTGAAATTCTCAAAAACTCAAAAAAATGCGGTCCAAAAATTTTGAAAAAATGTACACTACCCTTTTTCATATAATTAAATAATTTGACAAAATATCAGTTTTTTGAGAGTGGACAACTTTTTGACCGTTCGAAATCGCATGGAATGCCTCATACATATTATATATGTTATTATTTGTTGATCCGGTATACGAATGCCCGGCTTCTGTTAGTAATGACTGTATGTATGATCATTTTTCCTAATGACTGTATGTATGATCATTTTTCGTTACATTTATCACTGGTGATAAATGTAACGAAATAAATTACGACAATTTGTAACCATTAATCACGTTAAAAAAAATGTGTATTCCAATACTCCTGTTTCCCAAGAATTTAAAGATGAAAAAATAATTGTTGGCTTAAAATGAGAAAAAAATATTCTCTCAACGTAATTAACTATTAACGGTTGCATGCACAAAAGAAAATAAAGCGTTCAAAAACAATCGTCGTTTCAATAGTAGAATATTTTTTAAGTAATACGTTTCCATTGAAAAGATTACATTAATCATAATATGTAATCTATGAGATTTTTTTTACTACAAAAAATATTTTGTAAAAATTAAGTTCACGTAGAAAAATTATTTCACCACTGATTACGACGAGATTTAATGAGAAAAAAATTATATCAGCGCGAGAAAAAGTTTATTCGAAGCTTGTAAAAAAAATTTATGCCAAATTTTATGACTAAAAAAAATAAATAAGGTCCCCGTGAACGAGCGGGTGGTCACGCCCACGCAAAAGTGCGAGACAAACTGAGACGGTATTTCCATTTCTCGTTTATATAAACTCGCGTACGTTGTTTCGAATTGACAGCAATTGGCCTTTTTTTAAATTCTTATTTTTGCACGGAATTTTCGCCGACGATTGTGGGAGCAATTCGTCAAGCTGTGCAATTCGCGGAGCAAAAGCCAACAAACGCGACAAATAAATTTTTTTTTCATTTCCAACTCGGCATCTCGAGTTTCCAGTCGTGGAAAAATTGAGTCACGGAAAATGCTCGCCAGATATACTGACAATTAAGAGAGTCGACTAATTGAAAGTGGACAAATATACGTATAGGCCGGTCCAAGATAATTGGACCATCGTTTGACCCTCGTCCACTCGGTTTTTGATCAGGATTTTTTTCACAATTAAGCCGGGGTTAAAAAGCACTTTCAATTTTTTGCAGATTTTTATCTCAACCTTCGATGAATTATTTTTTTTTAAACAAAAATTCCCAAAGTTAGGTATTAAAAAATTATCTCTCTTAAAATACTTCGAGCCTCGCTTTGACCCAAGAATGCTGATTTTTTTCAAGTGAATCTTTGTACTGCCAGTTTTTTTTCTGACCCTCTAAAACTTGCCCTATACTTTATACTTTTAACGTGTTGTTGGGCAGTCAATTTTCATTTTGTGCGCGATTCTCATATTCACAATTTTTCTTCTCTTTATTTACTTCGCCATCGTCTCTTCCTCCTCCCAAAGCGTCTGTATGTCTGTTTTGTTCATGAATCAGTAGGATGGATGATTTCTGCTGCAAAGGACAAAAGTAATCAATAATTGACAAAATAATTATCGCTGTTAAGAAATGGACTTGAGAAATTAACTGTGAAAATGAACTTGAAAAAAAAAATAGGGAAAACAATTTCGAACATTTAAATAGTATTTTTGATAGATTTTGAACATTGAGATAGGATTTAGATGAATTTTTTTAATTTTGGATAGAATTGCAAAATAGATTTAATGGAAAACTAACGAAATGCAAAATGGACAGATGACTTTGAGAATAGACTGAAAAAAAGAACAAAAAAACTCACAAAGACGCGAGACGCGCCATGTCTGTTGTTTCCACTGTGTAGGCAAAATTTATTCTCGTGATATTCAATAACTGGTCTGATCAACGTCACAAAGTTAATTAGAGCACTGAAAAAAAAGTAATATCGGAAAACAATGAGTCGAAAAACACGGTTAAACCAGGTTAAACTTGTCAAACATGAACTGACGTCATAACGCGGCCGCGGCCGGCGTTCAGTGAGAGCAGCGCACGCGCACGATCGAGTCGATGAGCGTTGCAAAATACTGCATCGCAGCGCGCTCTGTCGGACTGAGAGCTAAGTTTCATTATGTAGGTCAGTGGGTCTGCGTCAGCTGTTGTCAGCTCAGTCAGCTGTTATCGATCGCTCGAGACGGACCGTGCTCGAGACGTGGTCACGATTATTCTCGGAACAAATTCCTCCGTATAATTCCACGAAGTAGCTTCCAAGAAATTCTACGTACTGACTGCGCGAGGGAATTCCTTCAAAGAGGTGCGGCAATTGCGGTAAAAAAGAATGAGACAATGAACAGCCATAACTCCCGTATTTTTGATCGTACAAACTTCTTTCAGGCGTCATTTTCTTCGTTTTCAAATTCTATGGGTTCTTTTTTTTAGTTTTATTTTTTTCCCAATTCTTAAGAGGGTAGGCAGAGAATAAATTTTTGAGCAGCCATAACTCCCGTGTTTTTGATCGTACAGACTTCTTTTAGGCGTCATTTTTTTGTTTTTAAATTCTTTAAGTGGCTTTTTGTGTTATTATTTTTTTCGCTATTCTTAAGGGGGTACGCAGAGAATAAATTTTTGAGCAGCCATAACTTCCGTGTTTTTTATCGTACAGTCTTCTTTTAGGCGTCTTTTTTTTTTGTTTTTAAATTCTCCAAGTGGCTTTTTATGTTTTTATTTTTTTCCCAATTCTTAAGAGGGTAGGCAGAGAATTAATTTTTGAACAGCCATAACTCCGGTGTTTTTGATCTTACAGACTTCTTTCAGGCGTCATTTTTTTTGTTTTCAAATTCTCTAAGTGGCTTTTTATGTTTTTATTTTTTTTGCTATCCTTAAAGGGGTACGCAGAGAATTAATTTTTGAACAGCCATAACTCCGGTGGTTTTCATCTTACAGACTTCTTTCAGGCGTCATTTTCTTCGTTCCCAAATTCTCTAGGTCTTTTAGTATAAAATATGGGGGTTTTGAGATTTTTTCGATTTTTTAAATACTATCGTTTATTTTATTTTATTTTATTAAAAAAAGGGAATCCAATGGCTCATGAAAAAAGTTTGCTCGAAATGTCCCTTATATATGGATATAGATATATTATTCGACAGAGAAACTCTCAATGAGAATTTATTGTACGTCCGTGAACTTAGCAATTAGTCGTGGCGTTGAAAACCGTGACTCTGGTAATTAGTTTCGTTATCAAATAGACTAGGGCAATAACGCGAAAATTCACTTCTCTGGCATCGTAAAAGCGTCCATTCGAGACGAATCATTTTCGTTCTATTTTTTTTTCAGAAAATTGTCAGAAAATTTTTTAGTTTGGATGGAAGAAAAATTACAAAAAAAGAAAAGCACGAATGAAAGATGATTTTTTGAACTAATTATTATTTATCATGCATGAATAACCATTACACAATCGGCCAAAAGTTTGGAAACCCTCGCCCCGATTCCACGCCGCACAAAAAGTTTCACTGCTCTTTTAAAAATGAAGATGTTTTGATTCGCCAAGCGGCGTTTTAAAGGGGACATATTCAGCTTCACTTCGCTTTTTTCAAAAAGATTTTGCGATTTTTTTTGAACCCAGTACGTTCTTTGAACCAGGGTCATTTTTCGCAAGAAAAACTTGTGGCGGGGAGTATTAGCTTCAATTTCGTTTATTAAAAAGTTTCGTAAGATTTTTTTCGCAAAAATATTCAATTTTTCGCAAAAAACGACCATATTTATAAAATGTAGCGTAACTCTAAAACAACTGGGTTTTCGTGAAATCACCAAGAGAGAGAAAAGTTGCATACGATTATTCTAGGTTCAATGAAATTTTTGCAGATTTTTTTTTCAAAATTTTTTTTTCGAAGATTTTTCCTGTAAACGAGATATTTTTTCATTTCAAACAATCGGATCTCTAACATCATCTACACGTGTTTTTTGATGAAAAAGCCATGTAAATGAGGGTTTTCGATGAAAAAGCTGTGTAGATGAGGTAAGAGACCCGATTCTTTAAGATAAAAAAATATCTCGTTGAAAGGAAAAATTAGGGGAAAAGAAAATTTGACAAAAAATCTGAAATAATTTCATTGAATCCAGAATGATTGTATGCAACTTTTTCCCTCTTAGTGATTTCACGAAAACCCAGTAATTTTAGAGTAACGCTACATTTTATAAATACGGTCGTTTTTTGCGAAAAATTGAATATTTTTGCGAAAAAAAATCATTCGTAACTTAAAAAAAAAACGAAATTGAAGCTAATACTCCCCGCCACAAGTTTTTCATGCAAAAAACAGTCGAAAAAAAATTTCATGGGTCGTGCGCCAAAATTACAATGCCAAAGAAAAGCCGAAAAACGACCATATTTCAAAGGGCGTACCGGGTTAAAAAAAGATCGCAAAAATTTTTTGGAAAAAGCGAAATGAAGCTGAATATGTCCCCTTTGAAACGCCGCTTAGCGAATCAAAATATCTTCATTTTTTAAAGAGCAGTGAAACTTTTTGTGCGGCGTGGAATCGGGGCAAGTGTTTCCAAACTTTTGCCCGGTAGTGTATGTTTTGGGTCAATTAATTTTTTTTTTAAATTCTTATTGCTGGTCAGAAATCCAAGAGATATTTATTGAGCCAGAGAAATCACGACTCAGGCTTGAGCTACCTCATGCGTATATGGCAATCAATATATATATATAATCATGTACCATACGAACGTCCACTAGTTTACCGGTATAATTAACCGAGGGATTGCTGGTAAGCGGTTTCCGGTATGTAAACACGTGACCAAACAGCCGAGGGATGAGCTTTGCGCCCGTGCTTTGAGGGGGTGGGGACAAGACCCTTAACCAAACGATCAGCAATCGAGGATTATCGGGGCGATTGGTTCTGAAATCCCATCGAGCGAACTAGCGTTTGACCTCAAAGTATTTATCCACACGTGTAACTTAGATCGATGCTGATTGCGCATCCGAACGAATTTTCTATGATCATCGAAGTGAATTTCAAAACGGACCTTTTTTCCTCTTCCTAAAATCTCTCGCGAATGATCGGTGAAAAATTGCTCGTGAAATCGATTACAAAAAATCGATTATACTGTCAATTTTTTGCATTAAAGTCAACTTTGCAAATACAAAAGTAATTGGTCCATTCGAATTTGCATAATTTTTAATATTGCTATAAATTCTCAGAGGATCGAAACCAATTCGATTTTACAATCAATTATCGACAGTTGCAATGTATTTTTTTGTCCATTTGCAAATCTTTCATTGTGAGGGACAATAATTATTGCTAAAATCTAATACCTTGCAAATATAAATCAAATGTGCTGATTTAAATTTGCACAATTTTTAATATTGCCATAAATTCTTGATAGGATCCAAACAAATTCGATTATCCAATCAACTTTCGACAGTTGCAATCTATTTTTTCTTCATTTACAAATATTTAATTATGAGGAACCAAAATTATTGCTAAAATCTAATACCTTGCAAAAATATATCAAATGTGCTGATTAAAATTTGCACAATTTTTAATATTGCCATAAATTCTCGATAGGATCCAAACAAATTCGATTATATAATCAATTATCGACAGTTGTAATATATTTTTTCTCCATTTACAAATCTTTAATTATGAGGGACCAAAATTATTGCTAAAATCTAATACCTTGCAAATATAAATCAAATGTGCTGATTCAAATCTGCAAAATTTGTAATATTGTCATAAATTATTGATAGGACAGCAAACAAATTCGATTTTCCAATCAATTTTCGACGGTTGCAATCTATTTTTTCTCCATTTACAAATATTTCATTACGAGGGGCCAAGATTATTGCTAAAATCTAATACCTTGCAAATATAAATCAAATGTGCTGATTGAGATTTGTACAATTTTTAATATTGTCATGTATCCTCGAAGGATTTAGAAAAATTCAATTACCCAATCAATTTTCGACAATGGCAATTTATATAATATATATATTATAGAGGTGAGGATAAATGGACGATGCTCACGAGGCTGGTAGAACTTTGCAGGTTGTTATCACACCTATAACCTCGCTGCATCCCCTTCCATTCTTAACCACCCTCTCCCTCCCACCCTCCCTCCTCTCTTCTCGCCATCTCTGGCGGAGCTTTTGGGGTTGGAAAGCGCCTCGGCAAAGTGAAAGAGAGAAAGAGAGCTCCACCACCAACGGCGCTATATCGTTGCAGATATTAAACGGCAACCTGTTGCTTCGTTTCTTCCTCTGATAAATTTCTTTCCGACGCGGAGGACAGAAAAAATTGCCATTAAAAAAAAAAAAGAAATACAAGAAGAGTCCGCCGGAAGAATGGGTTTGTGAGAGACAAAAAAAAATAACCGAGTTAATAAGAAAGGAAATAAATTGAAGACTCAATATCTTACGTAGAACCTTCCATCGATTTTATTTATCAATTATCATTTAAACGCTAATTCTTAAAAAACGAACATATATAATACATATTACAGCTGGTATGACAATTCATCGTTTTGTTTTTTCATCAATTTTCTCCTCGATAATGACAAAATGACAATTATAATACGACAAGTGTAGTAAAACGCTTATAAATTATCGCAGTGATTTTCTTTTTTTTACGGTATCTCCATTCGCCATTTTCGGGAACGTTTTTTTCCTCTTCCACTTTCATCTTTTCGATTTTGGTGAACATTTTTTCATTTTCATCGGATTTTTCCTCGAGAACAGATTTTCTCGGATTTAATCCCCGTCGATCAAATTGAAAAACGATTATTTTTTCCACCCTCTCTCGATTTCTCGCGAAAATTACGTATGCATCGAAATTTCAACGTGGCGATTTTCTTTTTTACGAGAAAATTCAACGTCACCTCGGCCGAACCGTTGAATAATGAATTTTCTTTCCGCATGGCAATTTCCTTTTTTTTTTAGTCTTCAGAAAGGGCGAAGAGATCGATGGACGTTCAAGCCTTAACGAGTAAGGAATCGTCCTCTTAATGGCAAAATTTCGTTTTTCTTTCGTCATATATTTATATATATATTAATATACACCGTTTATTTATCATTCATCTCGCACGTCATAAATAATTGGTTTGTTTCGTTAATTGCTAAGGAAAATTCTTAAAATAAATAAATGGCACTAGAAAAATTATCGAAAATCGAGATATCGTTAAAAAAGCGTAGATTCAAATAAAAATACACGAAAATATCGCATATCGGAAAAGCTGCATTGGTGCATGATATTTGGTATTTATAATACAATGACACATGTGCGTGTTTTAAAAATTTTCCCAATCTTCTTCATCGCGAAAATCTTTCATTTTCTCCTTTTTCCTCTCGATCTCTCGAGATTCGAGAAAAAATCCAAATTTCTTTCGACATTCTTATCATTTCGAACAATTCGTCATAATTCATTATCTTAATATTATCAATAATTACGATGATAATAATAATAATAATAATAATCGTCAATATCAGTCGTTTTAAATTTTTACGAATGACATCGCATCTCAGCTTTTCGCGATTTTACTTAAATCTGGATTGTCCTTACGTGATAGTTAACGCGATTTAAACTCGACAAATTTTTTGCGTTGGCGGATTTAGCGCAATTTTCCTTCTTTTTTCTCTCCCAACTCGACGATGAATCCGTGTAAAGAGGGATGACATTTTTTTTGAAGGGTAGAAAAAAAAAGTTAAAAGACGACACACGACAAGAGGACAGAGAAAAATGTTTATATATATACATATATATATAATATACATATATATGTTTTGTGAATGTGTTTGTGTTTTTCTGTGAGACGAAAAAATGTTTATCTTTAATTTATCTACGCTTAATGTTTCTTAACGATAATATCTATTTTATATTTCCCCCCCTTCGTCATTTCAATTATATTATCAATTAAATGCGTCGATCCGCCAACTTTGTATTCTTTATCTTATATTTTTCACAGTAAACACGAGATAAATTTCTTATACTCTTTTTCTTTTCAATAAAAAAAAAGAGAGCTGGCCGCTCGTTTCTCATTTCTTCCCGCCATTAATTTTTCGAATTCGGGTTTTTTTCCCTCCCCTCCTCTTTTTAATGACACGATGATTCTTGTGCGTTTTAATTAAGAAGCTTTTTTGTTTTCGTTTTCTTGATTTTTTTTTCCTTTTTGATAGTCGTTAACATTGGACACGTCGAACGAGAGAGGATGATCGAGATTATTCGATTTTTCTTCTTACAGATAATCTTTCTACGTGCGGTGAAGCTGGTCGAGATAAATGATCATTGATAGAAAACACTGACTGACGACGAGAAAGATATTTATCGACGATAACGTCTGACTCGTTGAGGATGAACGTTGCGCGTGCTCGTGACGACTCGACGGCTGCTCGGATGCCATTAGATCTTCCCTCGATGGTTCCGGACACGGAAGTTCCTCCAATTTGAGCTCGAATAGGTGCTTCATCACGCCAACCTTTCCCTCGATGACTTCGACCTTTTTTCAGTGAGCGAGAAAAAATAATTTATTACATTCGTTTCTTTAAAGGACGTCGTAAATAACGACGCTAATTATTGCAATGTATTTTTGAGAATTCTTTTGGGTAATTAAAATAATATAATTAAGGCGGTATTCTGGTCTATAGACATACTGTTTGAGCGATTTGTCCACCCCGATAAAAAAAATATCTTTACCGTTCTTTTCTTTTACAACATATTTATTAATATTTTGACAATAAATAAATAAAAATTCGAGAAAAAAAATGAACATTAATTGAGTTAGAAGTTGGTAAAGTTGGGGTTACAAAAGGGGGTGTGTGCTGGCTGACACGATTGCAACGATTGATAGTTCAAAATTAAAACAAAATTTAAAAAAGATTCTTAATTAGTGGGAATGTCGTTACAGCCCCTACCTCAGACATAAACAAAAAAAAAATTCTCAAAATGGCGGCTACCTGAATAAAAAAGGTATTTTTCGAATCTTGTTTTCATAGTTTTTATTTTTTTTACCGTAGTAAAAAAAATCATTTTGATAAAAAAGTGGGAGAAGCGATAGAGGGTTATACATTGAAGATTGGTAAAAAATTTGACGTAAGTCGGTTGACGAAAATTGATTTTTTCAAAATTTTAGATCAGATACCCCCTTAAAGTTATGCTACGACGTGACGAGCGTAGTTGCTGCGTCACTAAAATAGCTACAGCTCTGTAAATTATTGGAATTTAATAATTTCCTTTCGTGGATATATTCTTAAAGATCTAAATTTTAAAAATATGCAAAAAAAAGTGATTTTTTCAAAATTCTACATCAGATACCCCCTTCAAGTTACGCTACGACGTGGCGAGCATAGTTGTTGCGTCACTAAAATAACTATAACTCCGTAAATTATTGGAATTACAAAATTTCCTTTCAAGGATACATTTTTCAAGGTCTAAACTTCGAGAATATGCAAAAAAAATTGATTTTTTCAAAATTTTAGACCAAAATACTGCCTTAAATGGCAATAATCGAATATCAAAGAGAAAAGACGTATAGAAATCTTACTCTAGAGCCGGTTTCGGGATTCGACGAATCGTAGAGCGAATCGTAGTCGTCGTAATCCCCCACGTCGTCCATGTAGTTGTCGTTTTCTTGGGTGAGCCGCGACTTGTCGGATCCGTATTGTTCTGTGAATGAAACAGAGCCGAGATTGTGAGTGTAAAATAGCGCTCGAGGAAGATGAAAAATCCTCGTCGTTGAGCGAGGCGAGAGCGGGATTGACGCTGAAAGGGATCGTTGAAAAAACTTGTGCTCGACACGATTTTCCTCCTCTTTTGTTCGCGCGGTAGACGAAAACACAAAACGAAAAATAAAAGGAGGGAACAAAAAGCTCGGGTATAAACATTGCTCTCGGCAGATAAGACTCTCGCGTAAGAGTCAAAGAATAAGCTTTGCCCACGGAGTCACAGCGAAGAAAAGCTTTGGGGGAACCAAAAAGAGAAAAAAAAGGAAAAACTCGAGAAAAACTCTCGTTTCTCACCTTGATTACGCGCTATTTCGAGTGCGCGATTTCTCTCGGCTTGCTCGTTCAGCGTGACAGTCGCGTTCTTCGTCTCCATGAAGCACGTTAACACCTCCAGGGAATCCCGAAGTTTCAAATTTTTCGTCTCGTTTCTAAGGCCCCATATCCAAGCGAGCTTGCAGTCGCACATGAGCTTGTTATCTGTAAAACAGAGTTAAAAAAATAATTATTACGAATTTCACCCTCGTGAAAAGTGAGATTGATTACGGGGTTGCCCTGAATTTTCAAAAAAAAACCATTTTTGTTTGGAAGTTTGGAAAAGAGCTATTTCTTTTTTCTCATTTTATTATTTTTCTTATTTTATTTTTATTGATTTTTACTTGTAAACCTATTTTTCTGAGCGTCAAGAGACCCCTTAAGGGGAAGCCTGAATTTCAGGGTGGAATAATTAACAACAAGAGCTTATTAATTTTGGACAATTTGTTAATTGATCTAATTTTTTTCGATGAATTTGGGACTTTGATGATCAAAGAATAGGTTTAAATAGGCAAATCATTTTTTGCTCAAATTTTTTCGACCATAACCTCGAGAAATTAGCTCGATCCTTCGACACCCGTTGTTCGATTTCTCCCGGAGTTATTTTTGCCCAACTAATTATTCGATGATCAACGTATGTGTGTTAATTGAGTGCAACGTCCCTCGACTCAGGGTAAACAGA
Organism: Alloplasta piceator; assembly: GCA_946863875.1. NCBI lineage: Eukaryota > Metazoa > Arthropoda > Insecta > Hymenoptera > Ichneumonidae > Alloplasta > Alloplasta piceator. The sequence goes on from OX333080.1 coordinate 2,471,728, forward strand.
ATCAGAGCACGAGAAAGAGAGAGAGAGAAAACATATTTATCTTAGTTTTTAGGGCAAAGCATCTAAAAATTATAACAATTGTTTAAATTTCCCGAAAATCTTAAAATCAATTACGAATATTAAATAATAAATTTAAATACGATGTTTGATCTAAAAAACACTAATCGATCCCCCAAAATTTCGTCAACGAATTTTTAAAAATGGTACCACGACTTTGTTCAAAATACGGCCAGAAAAATTAATTTTTGAATTTCAATGGAGGATCAAATCGCACTGTCAATTAAACCGAGAGTTAATTTCCGCAAAAGTGCAATAATTAGTGGGACTAAAAACCTAGGAAAATCGGACGGGCAAACTTTCCCGGCATATCATTCCAAGGTAAAAAAAAAAATGTTCCTCCTCCTGGAGTAAAAAATGCGCGATGAATTATTCAGGATTCGATGAAACCGTGCGCAGCGGTTTTCCCTTGTTATTTTAATTAATTGTTAAATAATTAAATGGCCCTGCAACTTGCTCCCAGGGTTGGGCAAAAGTTTGAGTTAATATTGTACAAAATGCACGACTGTTGGCCAGTTTTGTTCTTAATGCTCAGCCAAACTCTCGAGCTTACACGAATATACATCCAGGAGGGCCTCATTCCCCTTAATTCCGGGGAAACTCCACGAAGTGTTCCCTGAATCCTCGCTCGGGTGTTCCCTCGAGTGCGTCAGAAATTCATGCGGTTTTGTCGACCCCTTTCAGCCCCTTTCAACCCCTCGATCGACCCTCCCGCGTTCGCCAAATGGAAGAGCGGAGAGAAGGTCGAAATAAAATGAAAATTGGAAGGTCGAACGTCGGAGTCACCTCGGTGACCTCTTAAACCGTTTTGGTGAACCCCTCGACGGGATCTTCCACGAAGGATCCCGGTTTTACACGCGTCCAAAAGCTTCCCGCGCAAGCTCTTGTCGCTCGTCTCGATCTTTCCTCTTCGATCCGCTAAATCGCGACGAATCTTCCTCCAGTTTCTCTTAACCCTTTTCTCTCGACTTTGCCATCGCAATTCTCCGTTTCTCACGGAACGATACACTTCCCAATGGTTCAGTCTCCTCGGACAGAAATCTCCAGGATCTTCCAAAGAGGGAAACTGTCTGACATGTTTCTCTTCTTTTTCTTGTTGTAATTCTTCGTTCGTCTGTTTTTTGTCAAGCCAAAAAGATCGACGGGGATTTTCCACTTTCCAAACACTGAAAATCTTTCTCGTACCACGCGGCCAGACGTAATTGCGATGGCAAAATCGTCCCGAGTGTCTCGGGCTCTTCGATAAATCGAACAAGAGCTTTTGTTTGATATTTATCTTGCAACGTGGTTTTCTGTGTAGCGTTTCTCTTTCTTGAGATCTTCCTGAGAAACGGCGAAAAAGCTCTCGAATTGGCGCATTTCATTCGATTTATTTATCGTGTTTTTCCCAAGTTCTCTTTTACATCCAAAGAAAATCGTGAAAAGCTCTCGGATCCGTAACTCTTAAGGGAGTATTCTAGTCTAGAATTATGCAAAAATTATTATTTTTTGTATGTTTTTTGCATGTTTAGACCTTTAAAAATATATCCTAGAGAGAAAATTTTTCAATTCCAATAATTTACGGAGCTACAGCTATTTTAGTGACGAAGCAAATCGGACTATAGACTTTTTTCTCAAAATATTTTTCTCAACACGGCTGACATGATATCTTCAGTTCTACTCAACCGATTTACTTCAAAATTTTTACCAAACTTCAATGTACAACTCTCCATCGTCCCTACTATACTTTTGTATGCAAATTTTTCTTTTTTACTGTTGTAAAAAAAAAAAAAAAAAACTATGAACAAAAGAGTCGAAAAACGCCCTTTTTGTTCGGACAGCTGTCATTTTGGGAATTTTTTTTTTCTGTTTTCTTTGAAGTAGGGGTTATAACAGTATTCTTACTAATTGACAAGTTTTTAAAAAATGTTGTACCAGATGACTTAGAAACGTTGCATTCGTGTCAACGAGCACACCCCCCTCTTTTTTTACTCCCAACTTTACCAGTTTATAAACTTATGTAATTTTCATTTTTTTTTCTCGTAAATTTTTTTGTTTATTGCCAAAATATTAATAATTATCTTGTAAAAAAAAAAGAACGGTAAAAATATGTATATATTTTTTTATTGAGTTCGACAAAACGCTCAATATGTACACTGTTGGCAAAAAATTTGAAAGCACTTGCCCCAATTCCACGCCGCACAAAAAGTTTCACTGTTCTTTTAAAAATGAAGAAATTTTGATTCGCCAAGCGACGTTTTAAAGGGGACATATTCAGCTTCATTCCGTTTTCTTAAAAAAAATTTTGCGATTTTTTTTGGACGCGATACGCTCTCTGAAACATGGTCGTTTTTGGACTTTTTTTTTTGGATTGTAATTTTGGCGCACGACCCATGAAATTTTATTTCGACTTTTTTTTGCATGAATGACTTGTGGCGGGGATTATTAGCTTTAATTTCGTTTTTTCAAAAGTTTTGTACGATTTTTTTTCGCAAAAATATTAAGTTTTTCGCAAAAACGACCATATTTATAAAATGTAGCGTAATTCTAAAACTACTGGATTTTCGTGAAATCACTAGGAGGAAAAAAAGTTGCATACAATCATTCTGGATTCAATGCAATTTTTTCAGATTTTTTTTCAAAATGTTTTTTTTCTGATTTTTCCTGTAAACGAGATATTTTCAAATCTTAAACAATCGGGTCTTTTACCTCATCTACACGGCTTTTCCGTCGAAAAACCTCATCTACACAGTTTTTTTTATCGAAAAACCCATTAGATGAGGTGAGGGACTCGATTGTTTGAGTAAAAAAATATCTCGTTGACAGGAAAAATTTTCGAAATAAAAATTTGCCAAAAAATTCTAAAAAAATTTCATTGAATCCAGAATGATTGCACGCAACTTTTTACCCTCTTAGTAACTCCACGAAAACCCAGTAGTTTCAGAGATACGCCACATTTTATAAATATGGTCGTTTTTTGCGAAAAATTTAATATTTTTGCGAAAAAAAATCGTGCGAACCTTTTTAAAGAACAAAATTGAAGCTAATACTTCCCGCCACAAGTTTTTCCTGCGAAAAAAGTCGAAAAAAATTTGCGTGGGTCGTGCGCCGAAATTCCAATGCCAAAAAAAACGCCGAAAAACGACCATCCCGTGTAGAAATTTTGGTAGGGAAAAACTTCTGCCCCTGACTTGCCCTCCCTAACTAATGTAGGGAAATGATCCGCTCATCCTAACAGGCCCTGTTATGCCATGTAACACCTGGCTGGCCATTTTCGGATCCAGCGGTCATGATCAGGCCCCTATGACGATATGATCCGACCCTAGCAGATCCTGATCAGGCCCCTAAGATTTTTAGAATCATGCCCTTAAAGGCCCTGATCACGGCCATGAAGTTCCCGATCATACACCGAAGCGCTTTTTGAACAATTCGTTTTTACGAGGTACTCCTTTTTCAATGTATGCATTCTTATTATTTATTTCGAGGCAACCCTTTCTTAGGGTACACTTTTCTTTTGGCAATCCTCGAAGAGAATATTAGATTTCGAGTGAACGGAAATTCTCTACGAGAATTAAATAAATAAGTACAATTACATAAGACGGCAGGAACTCCTTGTATGGATTCTTCCAACACCGACTTCTGCTAACATCCGTGCTCGCACCCGTCTATATAAGCATACTGAACACATTATCCGTATGGGAGTTCAACGGTTGCTGTCCTGCGACATCTCGCGCCAAGTCTCGGAACTAACGCGATGCGGTTCGTCGTGATAATGCAAATAATAATTAAATAATAATAATAATAATAATAAAAATAATAATAATAATAATAATAATAATAATAATAATAATAAACGAGGCAATGATTGTTAATTTATTATTATTGTTATTACTATTATTGTTATTTATTATTATTATTATTATTATTATTATTATTATTATTATTATTATTATTATTATTATTATTATTATTCTACTGAAAGCCAATATGCGAATAATTTTATTTTAATAAATACTCAGGGCAATCCAATAGTTTTCACATCAGAGCCCTGCCAGAGTAATAAAACAAAAATATGTTTTGCTTAAAAGTGTAAAAATAACATCGTCGGAAACTGTTCATATCCTGATCATGCAGGGCACTGGTAATAAGTGATTATTTCAATGTAATAACTAGGGACCAGGTCGTTAAGTTCCATGTCAGGGCCCTGCCAGGAAAATCGGATCAGGCAGGGCGGATCAGGGGCAAGAATCAACTAATGGTTGCCCTATCACATTTCTACACGGGATGTTTCAAAGGGCGTACCGGGTTTTAAAAAATAGCAAAGAAATTTTGGAAAAAGTGAAATGAAGCTGAATATGTCTCGTTTGAAGCGCGCTGCTTGGTGAATCAAAATATCTTTATTTTTAAAAGAGTGGTGAAAATGTTTGTGCGGCGTGGAATCGGGGCGAGTGTTTCCAAACTTTTGGCCGATATGTCTCTAGATCAGAACACCGCCTTAATCCTTAATTTCTCATAAAGTAATCGCCGCATCTGGGCTGATTTCTCGTCTCGAGTGATCGAATAGAATCCCTTTGACTCTTAACCCCGCTCATTTATCCGTTTCCTTCGAAGTCGCGTGTTTCTCTCCGAGTAATCGAAGAAAAAGCTCCTCCGAGCTCATGACCTCGTGCCAATCGTTGCAATTTTTTTTTAACCCTCTACTATCCGCGTCAGTCGCGTATTATTTTCTCCCTCGTATATAAGATATCGAAGAAAAGCTTTCCGACCGCTGTCCAGCATGTGTGTCTCTCGTTGCGACAATTTTTTTTTTTTTTCATTCACTCGCAGCATCTTTATGCCTCCAGCTTTTATTTCTCTCTGGCATCGTGACGTTTTCTTGTTTACGCTCTTATTCTGCAGTTCAAAAGGGATGAAAAAAAGTAGAGATCGTTATTTAAAGGGAAAAGGAAAAAAAATAGAGAGAAGGAAACGAGCTTCGACGCGGTACGGAGAGAAGTTTACCGAGAAGAAAGTACACGGTCGATGCTTTTTATACACAAACCTCGTGCGGATCTTCGAAGAAGCGGGGGTGGAAGTTTCTCTCGGGTAAATAAACGGTGTTTAAGGGTTGAGAGATAGACCACTCGGGAAGAGTGAGTGCAGAGTGTGCGCCATGGCGTTGGAAGAGGAAACGGAAGAAAAAAGTAAAAATATAGGGGTTGGAGTCTCCGACAACCCCGCCAAGATGCGCGTCTTCCTTTTATTTTACTTCTCCTCAAAGGGCGTCTCGAGGCACTTTCGTACGTTTCTTGTATCTCCTCAAAACGCCACGAAAGTTTTCATACGTTTATTCCACGAATGTATATCAAGTCCACGCGCTCCTTTCAATTTTCCGAACAAGTAGCACCCGGCAACCCTCCGAATGCCCAGAGGGATGTTTTTCAGTCTCTCCTGCTGGTCCGAATGGACTCGCGACCCGGGAAATCCGTGCGAATTATGAAATATGCAGAATCACTCGCGCCACCCCCGAACCCTTGGGAAAGGCTCTGGCACCCCCAAGTACAGGCAATAAAGCAGAACGATAAAGAGACGGGGAGGAGAAAAACAGTAAAATCTCGCGAAAATAATCACTTATTCATCGAACAATTTTGCCTGGGTGAAAAAACACAATTTCGAACATCCCCTTCGGTGAACCTCGGGCGCAATTTCGTGGATAATCTAATAATGAAATATCGCGACTGCGCGGCAGGAAAAAATTAGGGACGAGGCTCTTCCTTTCTCCTTTTTTCCTCGTTTATATATCTGACCATACGCGGTGGTGGTAATAACTTTTTTCTGGTTTTTTTTTTTTAATACGCTTCTCCGCGCAACCCTCCTTGTTTTCCTTGCACGAGGGACATTGCGAGTATATGATTTCATGCTCGTCTGGCACAATGCTCTCCCGTTGATGCCGCTGTCATCGCACATTCTGTCCACCCTCGTTCCTTCTTTTTTTCACCCTGTTACTCCGACCCTCTCTGCGCACCGGTGGCTCTCGGGGATGTTGGGAATAAAGTGGCGAACTCGCGCGCGGGGATATATCCTCCCTGGAATAGTCGTGTATGGACGAGGGAGGGATGAAAAAAAAAAATAAAACGAACGATATCCATCGAGAAAAGAGGAACGAGACGTTATTGTGTAGCGCGGAGAGCAGGTGAGCATATATCCACCATTATTTTTTCTTTTTTAACCATTCTCCACCCGCATCCCTTTTTTAAACAATTTTTTCATTCCCATTGTGCTTGCACGGGGCAAAGCAATATAACGAAAAAGTAATAACGAGAGCCTCGATATTCGGAGCTGACAATTTTTTTGCAATATCTCATCTTAGCCCGCGGAATTCATACTCGGGGAATATTGGAATATTTATTCGTTCGAGGGTCCTCATTTTACTTTTGGGCCCTTTTCATCCTGGACAAAATGGCGCCGCATATGATGAAAATATGGCAACAGTCGCCATCCCTCAAAGTTTTGTCGAAAGAATAGAGATTTCCGTCAGCCAGCCTTCTTGAAGAGCACCAGGAAGAAAAAGAAAATCGCTGTAATCTCAGTCTCCGCCATTTTGAAAATTAACTTGAAAGGAAGAAGAAAAACGAAGCCTTGAAAGTTCACCGGGCAAAGCGCCATTTTCTCTTCAATATTTTCAGCAGATTTTCCCCTTTATATCTTTTCTCTTCCCTTATCTCTTTATCTTTGATCCGTGTAGAACGATCTTTGAGAAGGAGGTTTTACCTCGTGGAAGGACGAAGATTGAGATCCGAATCCCCTCCCGAGCGAGATAAAAGGTTTTTCTCTTCCTCTCGGTTGGACGGAAAGCCTCTCACGTCCGTTTCCACTACGTCATCATTCGGCGTCTGCGAGGAATATTTTATGCATCTCCTCGACGAACCTCGTCAAAAAGAGGACCAAAAAAAAATTTCAATTTCGCATAAAAATGTTTTTCGTCCAGCTGAACATGGAAAAAGATTTTTTTTTAAATATCAAAAATCTCTCCACAAAAACAGAGGGCTGGAATTTGTCGAAAAAAATGATTTCCCTCTCGACACTGTCAATTATGAGATCCCGAAAAATCGTGTATGCCCGAGGAAAGGAACAAGAAAATAAAAACAATGACGAGTCGTCCCAATTTGTCGGTATAGAAACATTCGTTGATGAGATATTTTGTTCCATCGAAAGAGAGAGAGAGAGAGAGGGAGAGAGAGAGAGAGAGAGAGAAAGATCTCATGAAACCGGAAGCTACTCCCGACATGGCGATGCATCGGGACCAATTCCCCTTTTGCGTGCGATAGCGAGCGAGTCAAATCGAGAATTTTGCGAGAGGGTAGAAAAAAGAGGAATAAGGTAAAAAACCGTACGTTTCTGTACGAATATGGGAGCTCATGGGGGAATGAGGAAGAGGAAGAGGAGAGGAAAAAAGTGCACTTTTCAAAAGCCGAGCACAACCCTCGGGGCTGGAAAAATCCGTGGGGTTGAAGAGAGAGGGAGAGGGAGAGAGAAAGAGAGGTTCTCGTCCTCGGTACACAATATCTAGTATATTGTAGAAACGAAGTGGCCCGATGGAGGTAGAATGAGTGAAAACAAAAATGTGTTTTCCGTGAACATGTCGAGAGGCCCCGAGTGACTCTCAAATCTGGCGAACCGTTGAAAACGCAAGAGCAACATCCACAGTTAGTTATATGTGGAAATAATCGATTGCCCAAAGGGCTTAGTGCCGTTTTATACGAGACAAAAAGTGTAGCGGCAGTTCGAGAGGCACCACTATTGGCAAACAGTTTGGATCAATCCCATTTATTTCGCATGATCCAAGGGTAGAAAGCTTTCACCCGGAATCCGCTCGACGTCAATCCGGCTGCGAGTGGATCGAAGGGTTTACAGTGGGACTGAGATAAAAAATAAGCGGAAGTTAGCGTGCAACGCAGTTAGTCGATCTTCTCGTTTCAATATGAAGCCACTCCCGGATAGTCTTTTTTTCGTTTCCATCATCGTGGTCGCGGTTCTTCAACAACCGCAAACCGCGACCATGCACTCGCTAACTCGAGCAAATTGTTTCTGGTTTGCGGTGAAAAAAAACGCTCGCCGTATCTAATCGGGATAAGCCAGATATCATCGGGAATGGATTCGTTTCTGATGGTCGCGAATTTTCGCATTGTTTGGAAGATCAGATAGACCGGAGCGAGATCGTTTGTAATAAAAAATAAGGTTAAGGCTGGTTAAGGGTGGTTAATGGTAGTTATGGGGAGTTAAAGGTGATTAAGGGTGGTTAAGGGTAGTTAAGGGTGGTTCAGCATAGTTATGGGTAGTTAGGGGTGATTGAGGGTGCTTTAAGGGTAGTTAAGGGTGGTTAAGGTTGCTTAAGGTTGGTTAAAGACTGCTACAAAAGAAAAAAACAAAGATAAACGCTTTCATTATGGAAAAAACTCAAGAATTGCGTTCGGAAAAGCCGAAGACGTTCAAATATCCAACGAAATTGGATCGTATATCTCCCCTAATTTATTTTTTCTCCCTCGTTTCCAAGAAAGTCAACCCTCATCGTGACCCTCGGCCAACCTTATCCGAATGCCCAGAGACGAGCAGCGAATCATTCTTTTTTCATCCCTCTCTCGTCTCGGGAAACGGAACAACTCGAATATAGGTGCGCTAACCGTAACCGAAAATTCGTATCCCGTGTTATTGCTGGTGAGCTTTCGCAAGGTCGCGAATCCACTGAAAGCGAAAGGGCGAAAACGCGCAGGAAGGGGTGTTGCCGGCAGGGAAGCAGACTACCACGCCTACGTCCCTAAAATTTCATTCCTCCCCCGTCACCTTGAATGATTAAAACCTAATATAAGGGCACGCCTACCCGAGGGCCAAAAGAGGGTGAGAAGAGAGATTCCGCGTTAGGGGATGATTGTCGAATCTGTTGCAACCGCGCGCGAAACGCGGGGTTACTTTTGCCCCGGTTGTGGGACTCTCGGTGACAGACTCCGAATCCGCGTCATCGCATATCTCCCTTCCTATACCCCAAAAAGCTTCTCTTCGTCGTCCAAATCCAGGCTCACGAATTTTCACAGTCACTGGCCCCCAATTTCATTTCACGTTGTCGTCTAGCTACTATAACTCTCGCTCCTCTTTTTTCGGTCTTCTTCCATGTCAGTGTATTTGACGACGTTTTTTTCCCCCTTCGCTCTCCCTCTTTCCTCATCAACCCCGTCGTCATCGGTCCACGCGCACGCGGATAAAATTTCAGCCTCCAACCCCCTCTCTTCATTTTAACCAAACTGAAGCTTCTCCCCTCTGAACTCTGCTGGATAATCCTGTTTGGTTGCGCGTGACTGTACGATAAAAGCAAACTCGACGATGATGCCAAATGGGAAATCGCGCTTTTGGCATTTTAGCAAGGGGGGGGGGGACCAATTGATCGGAGTCGTTAGCCTAATGAGTAAAATTGGCTCTCGTGGTCAATCCATTTAATACTTCGTCAGTATTATTTTTAACCAAATTTCTGTGAGTCGAACATTTGCATAATGATCTCGCATAATTTTAGCGCAAGGAAAAGGTTTGAAAATAATGTTTTTCATGAAAATTCATGAAAATTTTGATTTTTTTAGAAAACTATTGGTAGATTCGTGTTCAGAAGGGCAAAATACATCGATATAAGGTTTAAAAAAAAAAAATAAATAAAAATTTTTTTTTTGCATTTTGGCCAAATTTAGATTGGTTCACTAAAATGGCTGTAACTTTTTTTCTAGATGGATTTCTGGCTTTGTCTTAAGCCTATTCTCTTTGTAATCGCTGAAGCTTCAAAACTGCGCTTGATTCATCCGATTGCGATCATTTTTCGATTTTTGGCAGATTTTTAAAGTTGGCCCATCGATTTTTGCAAATTTTTCCATACATACCCCTTTCTATTTTTTTCGGCGATTTTCAAACTGCTCTTATTCCTGGACAAATTTAGTTATCGAGATGAACCAAACGGCATTCTCTAAGTTTAGTCACAACGTTTGCGTACGAAAAAGAAATTTCGAAATTGGCCAAACCTAAGTAAAGTTATGAGCATTTGAAATTTCGCAATTTTGGCGTTTCTGAAAAGTCGCCCAAAAATCAAGCAAAAAAAAAATTTTTTTTCTTCATGGTTCTAAAACCATATTTCGTAGGAAATTTACCGCTGATTCCAAATAACGTAGAATTTTTGTCGAAAAAAAAATTATTCATAAGAAAATCCAGAAAAATCCCCTGTATAGTGTTAATCATAGAAATCTCGATTTTTTACTTAAACTATTAGTAGGATTGTGTTCGATTGAGTAAGGGTAGGAACAGTAGCGAACTAAATTCGCCTACGAGTTATTAGATTTCCCCAATTCTTGTTGAGTTGTCACCCCACAAAACTCCATAACATTCCCATAGGACCAACGAAAGTCAAATTAGCAAACTGGATATGTGCGAAAGAACGTACGAAATTATTTTCATCATACCGTACAATTTTTTCTCTCGTTCACCTTTATTTGCGGGATCTCACGGGTGTGTACCGCGTACCTATTAATTACTGCCCGAGGCAGCAATACAGAATGTTAGCATCGATCCTGTTGATACACTAACATCAACCCTCTCTTCCCATATCTCCCTCTCTCTCTCTCTCTCTCTCTCTTGGCTCGTGATACCTTCATGTGTGTATAGAGAAGCAGCGAGAGGCACTTACGTTCCATGTAATTACGCGAATAGCCGTTCTCCAACTGCCTCACGATAATTATGTGCTACGAGTGTATGGTGTACGCCTCTCCTAGATTCTCGTGGCTTCCGAGCTTTAATACGGTTCATAATACAGTAAATTATACGTTCTCCCGACATTGGTGAAGGAATTTTTCCCCCTTTTTCTCTCTCTTTTTCTCTATCCGGCCCATTCGTAATAGTTCAGAGTGTGAATGGACTTTTCAGCACTTGGTTCCATTTAAAAAAAAAGAAAAATTCTCACAAAGTCAAATTTAAAAAAAACCCTACCAGGACTATTTGATCATATAGCTGATCTACTCTAATTGCAATAATTGCTTCAAATATTTTTTCAATTCGACAAATAATGCGAAAAATTCTCAAGCTTGGTATTACGTGCTTTGCGGAAACAATCAGGAGAATTTTAGATCCCGAGAAATGAAAACATTCTTCGATATCACTCTGGCGATATTGCATTGTTTTTCCTTTTCCCTGTCTCGGTCATTCTTCGACAGTTCTCTTTTCTCCTCTTCTTTTTCCGGCGGTTTACCGTTCATTTATTGTTTTTTTTAAGCTTCTCTTTTCTCGTCATGACTCTTCAAGCAGAGAGAAACGTCTCTATACTCGCTCACTTCCTTCCAACTACTGATTCCTCGCTCTATCGCCTCGGGATTCCTCGTTGTTGGCATCGAAGCCAGCAAATACCGCTGAAATAACACAAAAAAAAACCCCGAGATCTGATAGAAGGTATTGCGAAAAAAAAAATTTATTAGCAATCGGGAAGAATTTAAGCGCGTCTCGTTGCCTTCCGCGCGGGCCTTTGAAATTTAATTTACTTCCGATGGCAATTTTCCATCCCCCTTAACTCTTCGTTCCCCACACATATAATTTCCCGCGACTCACCGATTCCTGAAGAATTATCTAAATTTGATTCCCATTCCAGCGCGGAAAAACTCTTCGAAATTTCGCGTTATTTTATACATGGCGCGACAACGAGGAGGAGACCGATTACATTTTCGGAAAATTAAATTTTCTCGGCTTCTCTCGATGCCACGAGAGGGAGGAAAACTTTCTCTGCGCGAGAAATCCACCGAAAAGGAATTGGGGGAGGGAGACCGTGAGAAATGTTTCGAGTGAGGAAGAAAGTTTGCGCAAAAGTAAGTTTAAGGGAGCAGAAACGGAAGTGAAAGGAGCGAGAAGCAAAAAAAAATGGAGGTAGTGGAGACAGAGAACGATGAAACGAGATATAGGATAGTTTTGAGTAGGTCCTTTGCTCTACTTCCGGTTTTTGTTCCCTTGTTTCAGGCTCTCTCTTCGCCCGCTGCTCGACGCGCCATCTACTCTCCTCTTAGCGTCTCTTTCTGTCTCTCTCTCTCTCTCTCGCTTCGTCCGGTCGTCCGACGGACGCCTAATACTTTATTCAACCCTCCGTGAGGTAGGGCGCAAAGCCGGACTACCAGGCGCCATATTATGTAACTTTCTTCCAACCCTCGACCAAAAAGTCAGGCTCTAAAAGCCAAACTCGGTTATACACCCCTCCCTGGAAGCTCTCTTCTCTCTATCTCCCCCTCATCGTGATGAGACACCAGCGCAGTTGCAGATAGAGCAAAAAGCTTCCCCAGTAAGAATATCACCGGCTTGTTTTATTTCGCACGCGCCCGAATTACCTCTACCCGTCGTGCACGTGTGTACGTCGGGCAGCGTACTACCAGGCGCAAGTAAGAAGTTCGCCACGTTGCAGCGCAACGAAAAATTTGTTTTTTAATTAATTTTTAGTGGTATCAATGCTTTGCTCGTGTATAAAGCTTTTCGAGTCATTGATAAAGACTCCACAATATATTTAATGATTTTTTATTTAATAAAATTCTTAAGAAAATAGAATTTTTGTAAAAATTCAAAGGTTTCACAACGTCGTTGAATTCGAGCAATATTTGCGAACGATTAAACGATTCATCAGAGTTTTTTTAGCATAAGGAAATTTTTTTCAACTGAAAAAAGCAGCTTTATTTCAAGTCCCAAAGACATTGAATATATTTTTGTGCTTTTTAAATCCTCCATTTTCAAATGCAATTATAAAATTCTCATTGAATTAATTGACAATTTTTTCTTTAATTCTCATTACGTTAACGATGATTTCATGCGAACTATTTGTTTTTCATCATTTTTTCATGAACATTCTGATATCATTTGATGTTGGGAATTGTTCGAGGCTAAAAATAAGAGGAAAAATCCACTCGAGTCACGTTTCTACTCGTTGCTATCCTCGCGCGTGTGGGCGAGGATTTTTTTTTCGTGGACCCTTCGAGTAAATGACTTGAAATCCGAGCCACCCCTTGTTTGCGCCACCAACATACACCCAAAACTCGAGCAATTTTGGCTCCACAAGGGCGATTGACGTAAGTGGGGCTCGTGAAACTTGTTCAGACAAAGGAAGAGAAGCGAGCCTTTTACCGATGATCGTTCCAATCAACGAAAATATTACTGTTTATTTTTCACATGAATCCATCTACTCTAATTGCAATAATTGCTTCATCGACGAAAATATTACTGTTTATTTTTCACATGAATCCATCTATTAGTTTATTCATCATTTGTATTAATTGACAAAAAATAGGGTAGAAAAATGCTGGAAAGAAAATAATAAGCTTCTATTGTGCGTCGAATGAACTTTCCTGGGAATAGTTTTTCACTGGCCTTTTCGTTTATGTGTGTGTATGTGGAAAAACTATGTTTTTGCACTTCTGGTATTTCACGTGTTTCACGCTTTATTCCTTCCCACGACGATTTTCCGCTTCGCGCTCTTTCTATTTCCCTCTCTTTCTCTCTCCCTATTTCTCTCTTTTTCTCTATCTGCCTTGAAAATACATATACATCGATCGTTATTTTACACCTTCGAGCTTTCTCACAAAGCTTTTTGCCACGTTGTATTGTGCACTTTAACACCGTTTCTCATTCAAACTTGCATACAGGGGAAAGGGAAGGGGCAAAATGGACACCAGCCTAATTTTTTTTTTCGAAAATTCAAGTAAACGTCAAGTCAACTTCACTTTAATATCCAAGATACTTCTACAAGCTGCTTGTCGTATTTTTGCAATTAAGTTTTTGGTGAAATTCAATTTTAATCGTAGCTGCATTATCAAATATTTTTCTACGATATTATAGATTTATGGATGTATTTTAGTAAAAATGGATTTCCATAATACCATTAAAATATGTTGGGGGATGTTTTTTTATTGCGAAGAGAATGATAGTTTTAAAAAAATTTTAAACTCTTCATAGGAAATTGTCATGAAAATATCAAATCTAGATATAATTTCTTCTTAGACGATCCCTTTATCTTCTGATTTTTAAATTTTCAATTTTTTTTTGATAATTTTGAATGGTGTTCTTTTTACCTCCAGTGTCTATTTTGCCCCCATGTCCCCTAAATATATATTTCCCTGCATATTTCGACTCTTCACGAATGAGTATGACTGCATATCCACACATATGAAACATTTTGTGCATTTTACCGGTGTTACATTTTCCTAAAGCAATTCTATTCTCTCTCGTGGATATGTAGAGAAACTCGAGTTTCCTGCACTTCTTCTATGAAGCATTTTTTCACCGATTCAGCAATTTTTTTTCAACATCACCAGAATGTGCTATCGATTTAAAAGATTGCACGTAAATTTCAGATTTTCAACTACACTTTGGAATCGTGCTCTTTTTTTCTTTCAATCATAATATTTCGACAATTAAATTTAAAAAAACCTTCTCAAAGTACAGCTTGTACATATTCAACAATTTTTCACCAAAATTTTGGTTATAATTTCCCCAATCTCGAAAAATTAATTGGAAGCGAAATTATAAAAAATATTCAATTTCGTGCAGACTTGAAAACAGAATAATTTTTTAATCAAATAAATGTGAGCTTCAATCTCTGTTGTAAGTAAAAAATAAAATTCGACGATCTAACTGTTGAAAAAAATTTGAAATAATTAACGCAGAGTTTCTTTCGTTCACTGGTGAATCCTGATAGCATTTTCTTTTTTAATTATGGGAGTGAGCATGAAAAAAATAACCGAGTTGGCGGAGAATGCTTGGTAGATGAAAATATGGACTGTTTGCTGGCAAAAGGTGTTGATGCATGGAATTTGGAGTCTAAAATTTCGTGGATCATGCCTTTTTGTTTGCTAGTGGTCAACGTGGATATATATTAGGGTGACAGTTATTTGGGCTTTGGCGAAATAAGTTCGGTGCCACCCCAAAAACATAATCAAAGTGTATAAAAAAAAAAAATTGTGTAAAGTTTGGAGGCGCTCGGAAAATTGGAAAACGCGCCACCGGGCGATTGAAATTTTAAATGTTTTTTGGGCATCTCTACAGAGCTTGTCATTCACAAAATTATAAACGAAAAAAATTGAAAAAAATTGGTTTTGTACACCATACTATGCACAATAAATCTACCAAGTTTCAAATTTTTCTCATTAATATTATCGTCGGAAAAAAAATCATTGATGCGTAAGATAAACACATGTATTTTACATTTAAAATTTCAATCGCTCGGTGGCGCGTGTTCCAATTTTCCGAGCGCCTCCAAACTTTACACAGATTTTTTTTTATACACCTTGATTATGTTTTTAGGGTGGCATCGAACTTTTTTCGCCAAAGCTCAAATAACTGTCACCTTAATATATATATATTTGTAGTTTGGCAATCTGCACTCGGGAATTCGTCGAGTGTGTTTGAGAGAGAAAGAGAGAGAGAGAGAGAGATTCGGTACCCTCGTGCTGCTCGCAATGGTCGTTATATGTGGTTACATGTAAATTGCGGTAAAGTATACCTGGTGCAACGGTCCGGCACAGGGCACACGAGAAATGTGCTTATTGCTGCCTCGCAAGCTCCGCGTGATGTGAAACAGAGCTGGAGAGTGCCGGACGAATGTGTCTCGCGCCCCTTGAGGGTTCTCCATTTTCCATCCCTTTCTATTCCTCCCCCCCTTCTCTCTCTGTCTCTGCTATTGTATGACGCTTTTGGAGCTTCCGCATATCAGCATCATCACCAAAAGCGCGCTAGCCAGTTATAATCCATGTTGCAACCCATAACAGAGAAAATTCGTATTGAATTATCCCTCGACTCTCTTTCTGGGCGAAACATGCTCCAGGACATCCACGTACCCCGTTTTGTTTCCGTATGAAAATATACGTAACACCGGCTGGATGATATTCAACCGGAATTCGAAGAGTCGAATAATTAAGGTGAAAACCAAATTTCGTATCCCTCGCCCTCTTTAAAAAGTCTTCTGCTAGAATTTTGGGTAATTATTTTGAGACAAGGGTTTTGAAAATATTATTTTATGATTTTTAGAATAATTGAGGCACATTGAAGACATTGTTTCAATTATTTATGTTAAAAAAACCGCTTTAACGAAATTTTCGGAATTTTATTTTTATTCGCCTTTCAGGAGCCTTTTTATAAGTTAAAATTGTGTGGGATAAAAATCACAGAGTGATATAAATTGAAGAACAGTATGGGAGGAACTTCTTCTAATGATTTTCAGAAAAATTAGGGTGAAATAAAAATTTTTCGCCCTTCCCAAAACTCTTTTTTATCTCAGGCGATAAAAACTGCGCGTTAATTGATATTTTGGATGATAGCCCGATTTGTTGTGTGTTCCAGAAAATCTGGAGTTCCCTAAAAAAATTAATAGAATAATTGTAACGATTCCGTTGAAGGCATTTTCGTCATGCTAATGGTATTGTGATTATATTAAGGTGGTATTCTGGTCTAGAGACACATTTTGAGCGTTTTGTCAAGCTCGATAAAAAAAAAACGAAAAATATTTTCACCATTTTTTTTTACTACATTTTTATTAATATTTTGACAATAAACAAACAAAATTTTGAGCCAATAAATTAAAATTAAATAAGTTATAAGCTGGTAAAGTTGGGGGTAAAAAAGGGGTGTGCTGTTTGACACGATTGCAATCTTTCTAGTTATCCGATACAAAATTTAAAAAAAGATACTTAATTAGTAAGAATAATAGTCCCTACCTTAGAGAAAATGGAAAAAAAAATTGTTGCAAAATGGCAGCTGTTTGAACAAAAAAGTACAGTTTACAGTAGCAAAAAAAAATTTGATAAAAAAGTGGTAGGGGCGATAGAGAGTTGTACATTGAAGATTGGAAAAAAATTTGAATAAATCGATTGACTAGAACTTGAGATATCATGTCAACCATGTTGAGAAAAGTAGTTTTGAGAAAAACGTCTATGCTACAATTCCGTAAATTGCTACAATTCCGTAAATTATTGAAGTTAAAAAATTTCCTTACGAGGATATATTCTTAAAGGTCTAAACTTTGAGAATATGCAAAAAAATGATTTTTTCAAAATTCTAGACCAGAATACCCCCTTAAAAAGCGCCACCAACGAGGTTATGCTTTATTTTCGCGAATTTGGTAAAAGCCTCGTTTGCTTGGAAAGATTCTCGTGTGCATGACGACGATGCTTATGTTTTATAAGCCGAGAGGGGGATAGAAAAACGGGGGGGGGGGGGGGGGGACCCCAGGCATCGACCAAACAGGAGTGTGATATTTCATACTATTATTTGTTCATTTAATAAAGTGCCCTTAATGGATTGGCCGCTGAGAGGGGATGCGCGAGCGGGGTTCGTTGATGTCGGTGGTCCCTAGCTGAGAGGGCTTTTGCACCCTCGAGAGGGTCTTCGCGATCCCTCTCACCCTCCGATATCTCTCTCCCTTCGTTCGCCATTAATCATTGCGATAGATTCGCGTAATATCGCGAACGAGCCTCGTCGCCGTAGTCTCAATTCCTTCGTTTGCAAAGCGAATTACAAGCTCACCATTGAAGATACTCTCCCGGCGACGGCATCAAGAATTTCCCTCGGCTTATTCGCGTCGAGGAAGCTCTCCATTCAATCTGTCGTGCCATTTTGTTATTTTCACGAGTATTCCCCGGATGAAAAGATCTTCAGTTACAAAAGGGATATTTGCGCCAACTTTACTCCATCGGTGGGACATTCAATGGTGAAAATTGTTGGTGACAGGCAAAGCGAAATTTGCGTACAAAGAGGCGCGTTGCGCGCGAAGGATTTGCAGGAGGGAGTTATGTCGACATGGAAGATATAACTTTCGATACTTTGCGCTTAACGTCGGTAAACCTCGAAGAGTTTACCTCCAAGGAAATCCAAGGATCTCTCTCTCTCTCTCTCTCTCTCTCTCTCTCTCTCTCTCTCTCTCTCTCTCTCTCTCTATCTCCCTCTTTCTCTCTATCTCTGTTGTGTGGATAGGAAGGAAATTCGTGCACGCTTCTTGTACGATGTGCAAGTCGCTCAACCGGATGTTCTTAGCCTATATACTCGTGAAAGCGTGGCTTTTATACCGTCTATACCTGCGTACACAAGATCCTGAAAATCTCTCATATTCTCACCGTCTCATTCGGTGTAGCACATGAGTAAAGTGGGGGCAAAATGGACCCCAATGAAGATAACGCAGCTAAGACTGTACGCATAGTGTTGGCATTGCTTTTCATTTAAAAATACCGTTTCAATCGATTAAATTGTGCGTCGAAAAGAAAAAATTCTCGGTGGCAAATTGGAGACCATTCTGTAATTTATTTTTATTTTTTAAAGTTCAAGGACACGATGATGAAAGTTGAAAAAACGATTTCCCTCGCTTCTCACATCTTGATTTTCAAGATACTTGGCCTATTTTTGAAATTAACTTTTTGTGAAAATTCAATTTTAATCGCAGTTGCATTGTCTGATATTTTTTTTTGCGGAGGTGGCCGTTTTGCCCCCGGTACCTTATTTTGCTCTGGCCCTCGTATTATCCAAGTATTCAAGTAAAAATGGGTTACCCCAATACTATTAGAGTATGTTGGGTTGTTTTTTTTAATGCGACGACAATGACCATTTTTTTTTAATTTTCCAACTCTTCGTAGAAAATTGCCATGAAAATATCAAATTAAGATTTGATTTTACGTTGGTCAATATTGGTGAATTTAGGTACATCAACGCCAATTATAATGATGATTCTCTCATTTTCTAATTTTTTGAATTTTCAATTTTATTCAATCATTTTGGATGCTGTCTATTTTGCCTCTAGTTTCCATTTTCCCCCCACTTCCCCTGGATATATATATATATACGATTAAAGTGAGAATGTAGCAAAGCTCGAGCTTTGGGGAAATACTTGGAGCGTTTCGAAATACTTTGCCCCGGAGGTTGATGCAACCTCATCTGGGACAACTTTCCCGTTGACACTCTCATCTCTGTGCCTTTGAATTTAGTTTGTTAATCATCTTCGTCATCAATCTCCGTGGAAATTCCGTTCCTAGATTTCACGTCGATCAAAATACGTTTCCACTCTATCCAGGATTGCTGGATGAATTTGCAATTACAGGAGATTATGGCGTTACTAATTTTTCGGCAATTTTCCCTTGGCATTCCACAAGAATTTCGCCATGAAAAGTCGTCGATATTTCAAGTACTTTCCGCTCGAAATTCGAAGTACTTCCTCTCGATGCTCTATTTCGTCACAAACTCAAAGTTCAGAGCGTCAGAATGAAGTACCGCAAATACGCGACTTTTCGTGACATTTTAATTGCTTCTTTCACTCCCAACTACACTTTTCCGTGCGTTTGACGAAACAGGATACTTCTGTGGGAAAAAAACGAGTCCTCTTGGCGGTGATCGACAGTATCGATTTTTACGTTAATGATATTGATTTGATTAATAATTTCTTCGAGAAATTAGTAATTAGCGGAAAAATGTCAGTAATTTTTCTAAAAAATTAGTAATTAGTGAAAAAATATTTCTAATTTTTTTTTTTAATTAGTATTTAGCGACAAAATATTTCTAATTTTTCAAAAAAAAATAGTAATTAGCGAAAAAATATTACCAAGTTTTTTTTCTAAATATAGTAATTATCACTAGTAATAGAAGATATGACTAATTAATTTATAAAAAAAAACAGTAATTTGTAGAAAAGTATTGTGTTTATTTACGTACTTGTGTGTACGAATTGAGTCACGGTTATAAGCTCAAACAACTCTATTAAAAAAGTTGTCTTATTTTCTATAATAACTAGATCTTTTGAATATTTCACACAATAGTATTTATTGTATCGAATGTCATACGATATCACATAAGTTATTATTAATACGAATATTTAATCAGTACTTATTCGAAAATGCATTAGTAATTTTTTATTTATTTATTACTTTTTCCAAAATTAATACAACATTTCTCCACAAATTATTGATTTTTTTTGTTATTTTTGGTTATTTAGTAAATTAGCAATATTTTATTGGTAATCACTCTTTTTTTTTTTAATTAGAAATGTTTTGTCACTAATTACTAATGTTTAGAAAAATTAGTAATATGTTACCGCTAATTACTAATGTTTAAAAAAAAATTGTAATATTATTAATTATTAATTTTTCGAAAAAATTGGTTAATAAAAATAGATTTTTTTTGCCGATCACTGCCTCTTGGATGTATTTCCCGAGAAAACTTTTTTTTAAAAAGAAATAAGCCCACGGAGTCGTGGGTCACTCTTGGCTCGACGCTGCCGCGATAGAGATGAAGCATGTCAAAAAAAAGAATCTCCCCGATGCAAAGAAGGGTTGGCCCGTGCGGAAACAATCCGTAACATTGAGAGCTGCTGCTGCTGCTTCTGCTTCTGGCTGTTTGTGCAAAGAAGAAGGGGACCGAAAGCTATCTCTCTCTCCTTCACTCTGAAGTGGCGAATGAGCCGCTCTTCGGTCGTCAGGCGCAAGATATACGTAATTGAGGGTTGCCCGGCGCCCTCACGGCCTAAGGGATGTTTTGGTTTCATCACTAGGAGCCTCTATATAGGTATATACACGTGTACACAAATATACGTATATATATGAACACGGTATTTGATAGGAGCATAGGAGAGTATATCTCGAGCGTTGGCTCGTTTCACCACTGGGGTTTCCTCCTTCCATTTTGCATTCCTGTCCTCGATCCTTTCTTCAGAGTCCTCTACAATTACCCAACCACACCGAGAACAGCTTCTCTCTCTCTTTGGACTATAAATTTCGATGCATACATATTCAACCTCTCTCTCTCTCTCTCTCTCTCTCTTTCTCCCTCTC
This sequence comes from Alloplasta piceator, assembly GCA_946863875.1. Taxonomy (NCBI): domain Eukaryota; kingdom Metazoa; phylum Arthropoda; class Insecta; order Hymenoptera; family Ichneumonidae; genus Alloplasta; species Alloplasta piceator. The sequence continues at coordinate 2,492,592 of OX333080.1, forward strand.
CCTCTCTCGTTTCCCTCATCCCTTTGAATCTCTCGCTTCATCCCTCTCTTACGCTTCATACCCTTATGAAATAATCATGGAATTATTAGCCCCGGGCACTCGGGCATTTCCACCCCTTCTAGATTCTCCTCATCCTCTCTCCCTCTCTCTCTCTCGTGCTTTTTGTTTTCACTCTGATATACGATGTGCGTGTACAAATGTACACGGGCAACGTTTCAATATAATCCCTGGCCTTTCCATCTGTCCCCTCGCTCTCGTTTCGCGAATCTCTATCCCATGTTTTCTCTCATCCCCCGTCCAAAGTTTCCCCCCTCTTTCTCTTTCTCTGGTGTTTCATTTTCGCTCCTGTATAACCGTACAGCTTTTGGATCCCCGGATGGGGATGTTGGAAGCGTGGATATGGTTACCGGAACGTCAACTCAGCTGGAAAGCAACTCACACGCACGCGCACGCTTTTTCTTGACATTCGCTCATCCCTCTCTCCCTCGCTTCCTCTTTCTCTAATCCTCTTTTTTCACATCCTCCAGATCCTGGCAATAACCGCCATCGCGAAAGCTTTTTTGCCCCTGCCAGATGCAACGTCAAAATAGTTCGCAAACGCGTTGAAAACTTTTCATAGTAATTTTCACGTAAATTGAAATTTCCCGACCGTTTCACCCGATTACCGGGAATTGTTCCCGTGCGTCTGCTCGGCTGTTCGGCTGTGTTTTACAGCTTCGTTTCTAAAGCTCGGGGGGTTTTGGTCAGAGAGATATGTGTCAAAAGAAAGTTTCAACGGTTTAGCTCAGTGATGAGAGCTTTTTGGACTGACAGCCCTGATGAAATTCCCACCCTCGCTCTTCTCAGCACCAGCCTCAAGTTTGTGTGGGTAGGTTTGCGTATGTGTGGTTCAAAGAGCTTTCGGTAGGTTCTCCAGTTTCCTTCTTCTCCCTTCGTACTGCCTGCTGGCTCGATGTTACGCTTTCAGGGAGTCTTGACCACCAGCAGGCGCCTGAGGTAACCGATCCATCATAAAATCCTCCCCCGCACGTAATAACAACGCTCGTGTATCGGGATCTTGGTGACAGAAGGTCGCAACTCTAATCGATTCAACCCAGTTAAATTACGTTGGTCAGGTTGGTCCGCTTGCGAGTTGTACGATGTTGTGTTTGGGCGATATTGTGCACTCGTGTGCGCCCCGATAACAGTTTGCTCGTTGGTTTTGAAGGTCCGAATTTCGTATGTCGAGACTGGGAAAGTGGATTCGTGAGCCAACGCTACTGGTGCTCTTCGATGGAAGTATCAATTTGCACTTAAAAGGGTTGTGCCTGGTTGTGAAGATCGAAAAAAGACTTTTTCAGAAAGAATATTTTTGACCGTATGTCCTATGATGGTTTCCCGAAATTTTTATGGGGTTTGGATCGAAATTCAGTGAGTTATAGGCTGGCATGTTGACCCTCCATGCGCGAACTTCTTTCTAGGGTTTTGTAGTAGAAAAGAAATCCGTAAACTATTTGCTCTACATGGCTATAATTCGACACATTCATGGAGGGATAGACGACAACAAAAATGTAAGACACACACTACGGGCGAAAAGTTTCTGGACTAAACTTAAAAAAACGGTCTGGAACGTTTTTTTACGCCATTTTGCCGGAAGTCAACGCAAACTAATTTAACAAACGGCATTTTAAAGGGGAAGAATTTGGCTTCATTTCCTGTTTTTAAAATTATTTTTACACTTTGTTTTTAGATTTGGACACTATTTTGAGAACAACTGTTTTTCGTCTTTTTTTCCCTCTCTTCAGGTGCACTCATCTTCTAGAGGATTTTTTTTCAATACATTTTGACGATTGGATTCATAAAGGGGAAAGTTTGAGTCTCACTTATCTTTTTTTTTGAACTTTGAGCGATTTTTTTTCCAAAGTTATTCTGTTTTTATGAAAAAAGAGGAAATTTAAAAACTCCCGTATAACACAAAAACAAAGAGGATTCATGAAAAACTTCAGGAAAGCAAAAAATTGCGTCTGTTTTCGTTGAGTTCAGAGGCATTTTTTCAGATTTTTTTTCCAAAATTTTGTTTTCTCATGTTGAGGCTGGAAAAAAAATTTGAAAAAAATCCAATGTGTTGAAAATGGTTAAATAAAGTATTTTCCTCTCTTGAAATTTTATCAATAATCTTGTAGTTCTCGAGTTACGGTAATTGAATGATCTGAGCTCCGACCCAGAAAACGAGAAAAAAAAAATTGGAAAAAAAATCTGAAAAATGCCTCTAAACTCAACGAATGCAGCCGCAACTTTTTGCTATCTTGAAATTTTTCATAAATCCTCTTTGTTTTCGTGTTATACTGGATGTTTCAAATTTCCTCTTTTTTCACAAAAAAACAGAATAACTTTGGAAAAAAAATCGCTCAAAGTTTTTAGAGAAAGGAAATTGAAACTCAAACTTTTCCCTTTATGAATCCAATCGTAAAAATGGATTTAAAAAATTGCTCTAGAAGATGGGTGCACCTGAAGAGAGGGGGAAAAATGGCGAAAAACAGTAGTTTTCAAAATAGAGCCCAAATCCAAAAACAAATTGTAATACTAATTTAAAAAAACAGGAAATGAAGCTGAATTCTTCCTCATTAAAAGCCGTTTGTTAAATTAGTCTACGTTGACTTCCGGCGAAATGGCATAAAAAAACGTTCCAGACCTTTTTTGAAGTTTTGTCCGGAAACTTTTCGCTGGCAGTGTATTTTATAAAAAAAATGTTGATGTCTCTCCTAATTTATGATACATGTTATAGTTAACTACAATTCTGGTCTGTTCAAGTTTCGTCAACGGGTGAAGAAAAAAGTGAGCAAAAGGTCGCTTTACCCTTAACCCACTGCGACCAGTCCCGATTTTATCGCCCTCTCATGCGTATCAGAGTCGCGAATCTCGCGTTTTTTCGCAAATTGGACACGATTAAGGCCCAGACCAGCCCCATCAGCAAAACCACATGCTATACGATGAGTGATCCAACGAAAAAAAGCTCTCCACACATTTTACATCACCCTTCAGACAGCCCTAAAAATTTTATGGATTTTCAGAGGCTCTCAACGCTGATTCATGCTGGCTGATTCATGCGAGGTTAACTCGATGTCGACTCAACGTTGGGTCAAAATTTATCCTCTCAGCCAATCCTAAATTTTCTCGTCTTACGATAAATTCCAAATTGCTTATGCTTTTCCTACGACCAACAAAGCACTTTGATCAAGCCTTTTGTGCTCATTTGTTATCGTACAAAGGCAGACAAAGTTAATATGTGCCAAGAGCAGCATCAAAAGTGCGTTAAGAGGATTAAAAAGTATCATTCGCGTTTGGAGGCAACTCGATTATCGTTATCGGTTATCGCACAATGCCTCTCAAATTCTCGTTATCACTGCGTCAACTGTATGTGATTTACCATCGTTAATTAACGTTAATACGTGGAGCACGAGGGAGAGACAAAGAGAGAGAGAGAGAGAGAGAGAAAGAGAGACGGAGGGTTGGTTTTGGCTCTGATGCGCTTTAGGGTGATTCCCCCAACGGGTGGGAATTCGCCAAGTGAGGTTGGTGAATATTAGCGAGTGGAGGCGTGACATGTGTGTGACTTCTCCAAGTTTCACAAAGCCACCGCGGTGAGGGCGCTCACGTGGAGTTTCAACGCTCTCCGAAATGCTCTGAGATTATCTTCCGTGTCTATCCTTCTTCCTAAACGTGTTCTGGCTCGAGCTCGTCCTCTAGAAAGCGATTATAGAGCAAAGCATACCCCGCGCACACACATTTCAACATGGATATCTATAGAAATAGGTTGAAGCTTCGGAAAGACGGATGGAACGGTCAAATTGCGAATTCCAACAACGGACAACGCGCGCCATCGTTCGCTCCGTGAGTTCGCGTCACTCTGCCAGAGTAAATCGCCAAATTCCACGGAAACTGTGCGATCCTCCGTCAACCCTTACACACATATACGGAACATTCTGTGCATGAATCTGAAATACCAAAGGGCGGATTGGCACGAATTTTAGGTCTTTTGAAAACGGCGCAAGACGCCATTTTGCCTGGAGAGTAGAATTGTGGGATGCATGATCTTTTGTTGAATCTTGTCGATGATCATCGTCAGAAAGGGCCAGATAAAGGCTTCGATCGATTCCTTCCTCAAACGTTTGACGTTCTTGACGACGATGATTACCGACAATTCCTATCATCGTCTCCTCATTCTCCCTCTTCTTTTGCTGGTGCTAGAGAATATTCCAACGTTTCCGAGCGTCAGGCCAAACAGAGTTTCACAGAGTTTGGAAACTACCGAGGAGTTTCCTCACAACTGGACGCGATCTCTCGTGCTTGCGGTCAAACGTCCTTCCACTGTCATCGCGATTCGTGACAATCCCTCCCTCACTCTCTCTGTATCTTTCTTCCATCTGTGTGCACATTTCCACGTCCGTTTCAAGTTAACTAGAAGTTACTTGGACGTCGCGACGTTTGGCCCGATTCAGTTACATTCTCGCGGTGATATTCCGAGCGAAATATAAGGGTTGACGACAGAGAGGGATGAAATATGAGATGGGAATGATTTAGTTGAGTTTGTGGGAAATTGTTACCACGGAGAATCGTGAATTGTAGGATGGCGAAAAATCGATGAGGTTGGTACTTGGTTTTCTTTATTCGTGTGCGAATTTATCTCTTGATTTTAATTCTAAATTTAGAGAGCAATAGTTGAGTTATTTTTTATAGAAAATCTTATCGTTGCGCACTTTTGAAATCTTCAGAATAATATTAAATTATAAATAAAAATTATAAATTAACTAATGGATTATAAATTTGAAAATGATCTCTGATCTGATCTGAATGATTTTTGAATAATCTCTGAATCATCGAAACGAGAATCGCTAAAAAATGAAAATTAAATAAGTTCTAAGCTTTTAATCACTTTTTAATCAAAGTTTTTAATTATTCAACAATAGTAAAACAAACAATTTTGATACGAAAGTGATACGAGTGATAAAAAGTTATTCATTGAAGATAAATAATTTGAAGTAAATCGGTTGAGTAGAACTTGAGATATCATGTCAACCGTGTTGAGAAAAGTAGTTTTGCGAAAAACGCGTTCAAAGTTTTTGCTCCGACTGCGTCACTAAAATAGTTATAACTCTATAAATTATTGGAAGTAAAAAATTTCCTTCGAGGATATATTCATAAAAGTCTGAACTTTAACCATATGCAAAAAAAAATTGATTTTTTCAAAATTCTAGAATACTCCCTTAATTTACAAATATTTGCAGAGAACATAATTTGTAACTTGAGTGAAGAGCTCCAGCTGGAAACTTTGAAAAAAAGGAAAAGGGATAGAAAATTGTCAAAAGTATCTTGCAAAGCTCTATGTACGATATCACGAGCATACAATGTATTTTATGTATATTACATACACGATATATGATGTACAAGTACATAGCAAGGGATGCCATGAAGTCCATGGATCTTTGCGGTCGGGTTTCGCTGCTCTCGGTTGATTAAAGTCGACGGATGGTTGCTCGAGTCGCGATCTATATTCTCACCGCGATCTTTCCCACAATGTTGCATGCCCTCATATTTAGGAGCGCTGAAGAGAGATAGATAGATGGAGAGAGAGAGGGATGAAAAGCTCTTCGGTCAATTAACCAACAGAGGTATATCAATTTCCTGACACATGCGTGACCTGCGAAATTTCTCTCGCGTTTTACACGAGAATATAATAGATCGAAGACCCGTTTTTTCTCTCCTTTTCTCTCTATCTTTCTCTTTTTTCTATGCACAGTCCCGCTCAAAAGTTTGGAAACACCAGTCAATATTTCTTGTCGCACTAGAAGTAGCATACCTCCGTAAAAAAAAAACGATAATCGAATTTGAAAAAAAAAGCGTTTTGACGGGAAGGAAATCAGCTTTATTTTCGTTTTTTTTAAATATTTTTTATGATTTTTTTTCGTTTCAGTACACATTTTTGTACCGGACCGTTTTTTGGCCTTTTTTCGACCATCGCGAAGTGGGCGCATAACTTAAGGACATTTTTTTTGTCTTTTTTATCTACGCTACATTTGAAAGGATTGGTGAACGCTCCATTTTCATTTAAAAAAAAATTTCGTACGTTTTTTATCGCAAAGTTATTTTACTTTTGGCTACAAATGACAAATTTTGAAAGATGCAACGTAACTCAATGACTATAGAGTTTTAAAGAAAATGTCAAGTATGAAAAAAGTAGCGTAGGTATACACGGAATCGCTTGGAATTATTTCAGAATTTTCCTAAGAGTTTTTTTTTTTTAGTTTTTTCGCTCAAAACTCTGATGATGCGAAAAATTGTATCTGATTGAAATTTTCGTACTTCGTGATACAATAAAAATCTGAAAAAACGCAGCAACATTTGACATGCTATAAACAACAATAATCAATAATTATTATTGATCATTGAACAATGATCAATAATTATTATGATCATTGTTCATAATTTATTAATAAATTGTTTAAACAATTTTTTAATGACTTTTGGGCAATTTTATTAACGATAATTGTTGTTTATAGCATGCCAAGTGTTGCTGAATTTTTTCAGATTTTTATTGTATCACGAAGTACGGAAATTTCAATCAGATATAATCTTTCGCTGGGGAGTCATCATCGGAGTTTCGAGAAAAAATAGTAAAAAAAAAAATGCATAGGAAAATTCTGCAATAATTCCAGGCGATTCTTTGTACACGCACGCTACTTTTTTTATCCTTGACATTTTCTCTGAAACTCTATAGTTTTTGAGTTACGTTGCATCTTTCCAAATTTGTCTTTTTTAGCCAAAAGTCAAATAACTTCACGAGAAAAAATCGTACGAAAATTTTTTAAAAACGAAAATGGAGCGTCTGCTAACCCTTTCAAATGTACCGTAGATAAAAAAGACAAAACAAATATCCTCAACTTATGCGCCCAATTCGCGATGGTCGAAAAAAGGCCAAAAAAACGGTCACGTACAAAAATGCGTGCCAGATCGCAAAAAAATCATAAAAAATATTAAAAATAAGGCAAATAAAGCTGAATTCCTTCCCATCAAAACGCTTTTTTAAAAATTCGATTATCTTTTTTTTTGACGGAGTTATGCAACTTATAGTGCGACAAGAAATATTGACTGGTGTTTCCAAACTTTTGAGCGGGAGTGTATGTATCGTAACATACAAACGAGTATCCCCTCGTCTATTTGCACGAGGAATAACGCGCGTTATGGGATTACGTCAAAACATCGTTGCGGAAATAAGGGAGGGAGGATAATAAAGAGTCGCGAGAGAGAGATAGAGATTTTATTCCGCTTCTAAAACCTCGGTGGCCCGGATACATTAGCGTTAAAAAAAAAGGACGAGTCCGAGGGTGATGGAGAAAACGATATTATATGGTGAGAGGGAATGAATATAAAAGAGGGAGAGAGCAAAAAAAAAAGCGCGAAAGGGGTTCGTCAATCCGAACCGGACCTGAAACAACCCCTCTCGTTTACTCCTCGCTTGCTTTTTTTCTCTCCTCTCTTTTTCTCCTTCTCTCTCCTTCTCTCCTGCGACGAATGCAGAATCAACGTGGCTATTGTTGAATCCAAAGGGGATAACGCGCCGTTGCACCCTCGCACGCATATAATCGCGCAATAGCACACCCCGTGTATATTCTCGCGACCCAACTCGGCATTAACGAACGTAAATATATACTCATAAATATATAAAACCGCGTAGAGACACACACGAGCTCGATGGAAACCGAGAAATCGAGAATGCGGAGAATCCAAATGTCCTTTCTCTCTTTGTATATTTTTATAAGGGTTGTTTTTTGTAAAATTCACCAATTTTCGTTGATAATCGCTTTTTGGCGACTTATACATTTGTTAGAAATTTTTTACCCCCATTTTTAGTCAATTTTTTCATCGCATGAGGAATTTTCGTGGGCGATTTTTTAATTCCAGTCGTATGATTTATTAAAAGTGGGGGTGAATCTTTTTTATTCTCTGGAAAATTGTTCAAATACGCGGGGAAATTTTTTTTTTCAAAGTTTGTCAACCAATTTTGTTTCGGGAGATTCCTTACATTTTTGTACGGATAAAAATGTATTCATTTAAATTTAGTTTATTCTCAATCTTGATTAATTACTTTTTTTCTCAAATGAGAAATTTTTTCATTGAATTGCGTTCTTAATTTTATTTGTTTTTGTGCAGCTTGAGTGTATTTTTCGAATGGATTAATGAATTATCATAGGTACACATTTTTTTAAAACTATATTTCACACGGAATTTCCTATGCATGAGTTTTATTTTCGCGCAGTAACGCCGTAATGAAATCTCAGCGCAAATTTTTCTCTGTCCACGATTTTATGAATGCGCGCGTGGGAAAACGGTGTAAACAAAAAGAGATGCAAATAACAAAGTCTCATCAATTCACCCTCGATGCACAAAAGGTTCGAGAGGGCTTCGTCGCGCGAGAGGCAGACATTATTTTCCGATGTATCGTGAAAATGTATTTTCCCGCTGTATTTCGTCTCTTCCTCGGTCGTTCCCTCATTAGAGTCTATTAATAATTAGTTATATGAATCTCCCCCGAGGGATATACACATAGATATATTTATGAAATAACAACGAGAAGGATTTTGCGAACAATATGTTTGGAAAATGTGCATTAAAATAAGTTTAGTTCTCCAATAGTTTAGCCACTATTTTCCCGTTAATTATCCCCTGGAAATTCTCGTAACTCAATACTCATTTCGTATCAGTTGAAAGGATTATTTTCTACATTATTACAGATTTTCCAACAGTGCCCATTTAATGGAAAATACGGTTTTCATGAAAAACAATATTCACATGTGAAAATCGCTTTTCTAATTTCATTTTCATCATTATTTTTACCACCCTTAAATGTTGCTTTTCTTGGATTTAGGAAGTACTTTTTAAAAATGTCTTGACACATATTTTGCGGTTAGATTTTGAAAATTTCGACTCGTCGATTTGGGACAATGGTTAGAGAAAGAAGCTCGTGAATAATTAGCTCGCTATTGTCGAGAATTCGCTATTGTCAAGAATCATTCGTGTTTATTGGACGTGAGTCTTCATCGAGAAGGATATTGTACGTTCATCGGGCAACAAGCCAAATTATTGCACAAGACCCTGGAAAATGAAGTGGAAAAGGGCATGAAAAATTCTCTCCATTGTGTCGAGCTTGGGAAAATTGGTTTTCCCCATTGGCAACATCACAACGAGCGTGCAACGCACTTTGCGGTATTAGAACAGGACTTGTAACCGTCGAAAATCCCCCCTGTCCCCCCCTCTTTGTCGCCGGCGGTATACACGAAAATCGGCTGGCTATTGTGTTCATTTCGCGTTACGAAGCAGCAATTTTGGCTGTTCAATCGCTTGGAATCATCGCTTCCCGCTGTGTGTGTGTGTGTCTGTGTAAGTTTGGCGTTGAGAGTGAAAAAATTCTCATTCGACCCAGAAGTATATGAGTCATGCAAAATTTCAGTATTATTTTAAATCATTCCCTTAATTTCCTCGCGATAAAAAAACAATCGTAAAAGTGCAAAAACGGTCATGAGGATAAAAATCGTGGAAATTGGCAATTCATTTGAGTCATTCCATGTCAAATCTACCAATAGTTGGAATCGATCCCTTTTAATTTCGTTGAAATTTGGTCAGAAGTTTTCTTTTATCATAAAACAAAGTTATACCAAAGGAAAATTATTAAAATTCTTTTTTTCGAAAGTTATGCAAAATTCAAGATTTCACCATTTTTTTTCAATTTTTCTAGTTTATTTTTTAAATGTCTCGAAAACTAATATAGTTACGAACAAATTGTTCTGGATTCGTCTTAAAGAGAACTACGAAAAAAAAATATTCCGAAAATTTTTTTTGAAAAATGATGAATTTGGAGTATTTTGAATTTTCAAAAATCGTGAAAATCAAAGTTGTACATAAAATTTTTTTTTCAATTTTTTTTATATAATACCTTGGACTGATCTTAATAGATCCTGAAATGTTCAGAGAGGTGTTTTTTGTTTTTTCAAAAATATCAATTTTTGAATTTTTAAAAATCGTGTAAATCCACGATCAACATTAAATTGTTGGTTACATTTTTTTTATATAATACCTTGGACTGATCTTAAAAGATCTTGAAATTTTCAGAATTGCGTTTTTTGTTTTTATAAAAATATGAATTTTTGAATTTTGATAAATTTTTTTTTTACCTCTAAGTTAAGTAAAGTTGAGCAATCATGTAATTTTTACTGCTTAAAATTATAAGATTACATGATTGCTTAACTTTACTTAACTTAGAGGTAAAAAAAAATGTTTTTTGTACCAAAATTCAAAAATTTACATTTTTGAAAAAACAAAATACGCAATTCTGAAAATTTCAGGATCTTTCAAGAGCAGTACAAGGTATTATGTTTAAAAAAATTGGACCAAAAATTTAATGTTGATCGTGAATTTTCACGATTTTTAAAAATTCAAAATTCTCCAAATTCATCATTTAAAAAAAAAAATTCGGAACATTTTTTGTTCCCAGCCCCAAGTATAGCCAGAACGATTTTTTTGTAAGTATGATAGTTTTCGAGATATTTAAAAAATAAACTTGAAAAATTGAAAAAAGGCGAAATTTTGATTTTTGCATAACTTTCGAACAACATTTTTTAAATTTGTTTCCTTTGGTAGAACTTCGTTTTATGATAAAAGAAAACTTCTGATCAAATTTCATAGAAATTGAAAGGGGTCGATGTCGATTCTAACTATTGGTCGATTTGACATGGAATGACCCATATATGTTGAGGGTTGAAAAATATATTTTGCCCGTCAGCATCCCTCGGAAACACTTGGAAAAACAAATTCAGACATATCGTTTTCATTGCCCCTGCGTTTTAGCCCGATAAAATAACAATTCGAAAATATAGTAAACATAATCATAAAAATAACTATAAAAGTGAGATCGGAAGGGGATGATGCAGCCGATGATGCAGGGGTTGAATCCGGCGATATTTTCAACTTCCCGTGGCTGAAAAAGCTTAACGGGTTCGAAGGAGATTTGCGCGAATTGACCGGAAATCGTTGCATGCGGAGGGCCTTCATCCCCTTGCATTTGCATATATATATCTGCACCTCGAATATATTTCCAGGACGGCAACCGCAATACCCAAATATCGCTCCCAATAATAAAGAGGCGTAACTTGGATTACTTCGAGCATGGAAAATCCACGAGCCGAGACCTTTTGATTCGCGCGGAGCATCATGTATCGAAACAGAGGAGATTGTCGTATTAGATATTGTAAACAGGGGTTGAGGCAGAGGGGTGTTGATGACCGGCGAGAATCTCGTCAGAATTCTGGTCTCGTTGTGGCCCTCATCCCCTTCGCGAATTTAGGGGGATGTACATATATACCAAAGATATGGATGTCCTTCGAGTGATGAAGACGCAGATTGGGGATGAGGGCTGCCAGCATCGATATTCCAGGAGCATAATCTCGGCCAGGAGAACATCCGGGTCGTATATACGTGTGTCATATTTATTCCATACGTCACCGACCCTTAGGGTGCCCTTCTCCTTTTTTTTTCCTACTACCTCGGTTGTTACAAAATTAGCCCGCAAATCGACTGTTTGGGGGTGAATTTTTCGCCCAGAACCATTTTTGAACCTCAATATTAAATTTTTCGAAAATAATATTAATATAATGTATAATTAATAATAATATAAGGGGAGAAAGTCACTGCAAGTATATTTTTTGAATTTTTCCAAAAACTACCCTCTTTGGAAATTGGATGCATGTGAGGCAGTGGTAACAAAAAAATTCCGTGACCAAAACTTTCGCTCTATTGGTTTTCACAAGACAGAAACATTCTGATGAGCAACGAAATTTTTGAAGAAAATCCAATTTTGAAACACCCCAATGTAGGTTGTAGGTTTATATGTGGGGCATTCCGTGCCAACTCGTGCTACCGTCCAATTTTGCAACACCGATTTAAATGATATTTGGCTATCTTTTTATACTTGTTGCAAAAGGTATCCCTGATTTTTTCTGATTTTTTGTCCAACCAATCACGAGATACGAATTTTTGAAAATTTTGCTGTTTTTTTTTTTTCAAATAGCCATAACTTGGTGAAAGTTACTCCGATTTAAAGTTTTGTTTTTCAAATTGTGTGTTTTTAAATGAATTTTCCGAAAATTTTATGTTAAAAATTATTCATAGCTAATTCGACTGATTCTTTTTCATTTTGTAGCTAAAACACGATTTTTTGAATTGTTTGTCTTTCGATTTTTTTTAAATTCTAAAACATATTAGTTCCTAAAACACAAATTTTAAGTCCGGTCCGGTAATGAAAAAAAAAATGGGTGCTATTTTTTCTCGAATTTTCGAAATCATGATTTTTTTTCCATTATCAGCACTATAAAAAAATTTGAAAAAAATCAGGGATACCTTTTGCAATAAGTATAAAAAGATAGCCAAATATCATTTCAATCGGAGTTGCACAATTTGGCGGTAAGACGAGTAGGCATGGAATGCCCCATACATATGAGTAACAGCCGTTGCTCTGTGAACGTGGGGGCATTTCCCCCAACGGGATCAATTTCTTTCTCTCTCTCTCTGCTTTCGCGCCCGTACGAGGGATGATTCGTAAGGGATGCGAAATACAGCACAGGGGAGAAAAGCGAATTACGATAACACTCGAGTGACACCCTTAAAGCATATCTCTACAGACACTTGCCGCGCGGTTACGTATATATATATATGCCGTGTTCGTGATATTACATTATGAGATACTTTGCTCGAAATGAGGGCATTTTTTTCGACGGCGGAGAACGTCCCCTCGACATGTACAATTTCATCGGAATCCATCGAGATTTTTTTTTAGGGATTATTACAGCTGCCAATTTTTTGTATCCGAATTAAATAATAAAAATCCGGCACACGCATTGAATATTTTAGCTAAATAATAGTTTCCCATTTTTAATTAGATAATTTTATTTTGAAATTAATAATTATCAATATACTATTAATTATTAATTAAAAATGAATAATTATTAAAAATTTCGCTTTGCAATTGTCAAGAATTTTGCATTTTGAAAAAATGTCTTCAGGGATTCAGATGTAACAAAAAATTGATAGAAATTGAATTGCTCTAAATTTAATAATTTCGCAGCTGTCAAGCTCAATTTTTTTTCACAAATTAAATAAAGAATTCGAACAATTGTTTTTGCATTTAAAAAAACTGAGGTTTTCAGATGTTATAAAATTTTGAAATTTCTCTTCAGCGATACAAAAAATTGTGCAAATTATAAATTTGTTTCCCAATCTCGTCGTCCTTCTTTCAGCATTCTTAAGGAGGCGGTAATTGATTATCAATTAACTATGATTAGCTTCTAATCCGAGCTTTTTCAAGTTATCAAATTTTCTTGAATAAAAGCTGAAGAAAAAATGTGAAAAAAATTCCAAGGCACGCTCCTGAAAGAAAATTGGGGAAAATCGAGAGGGCGCGATTTCCCGAGTTGACATAAAACAACCCCTACCCGTATTCGTAGGTAGGTCATTGTCCCATAATCCAATCTAATGCTAAGTAACGGCATCTCTCGATCATCGACCGCGGAAATTCGTGACTGGAATAAATAAGCCGAACTTACCCCATAGAGTCAGGGGTGGGTCATACAAGGTCTGTGTGCATCCGTACATACGTAAGACAAATTTTTTGGGGATTAAAAAAAAAAACGGAGGAAAATCGGTTATTATGCATTGAGAGGAAACGCGATTGCTGTGTCTGGAGGTAAAAAACAAGGGGTGAAAAAGAAATGTAGCCGAGCAACGAAGCCACATTGTAGACAAATCGGGGCAGATGTTTTTTATTTCCCTCGTTTTTTTTTTTTAAGAGAACGCTTCCGTGTTCCGCTTCATCTTTCTCTCAGTATATTTATACGGCACATTTGCCTATTTTTTCTCTCTTTTTCTCCTCTTTTCCGTTCTTTCGAATTTTTTTTTAATCCTTTCGTTCAGCACGCCGTTGCGCCTTCCCCGACGCAAAACTGTACCGGAGAAAAAAAAACGACGTACCGAGAGAAATCCCTCTTCGCTTTTCTGGTCTGCCAAGCCGACCGGTAAATATGCGTCAGGGTGGGGGTTAAAAAGGCCATGTACTTTCATATATATCCCAGTCTGCATCCTATGTACGGGAAAAAAAGTAAAAAAAAAAATCGTACTATATACATATATATGGTTTTTCTTAAATATAATTTTTTTTTACTCTGACGCGATCCGCTCTCAATTTATTAAAAGGCGAGTCCATTGTTTTACTTCAATCTCTGCGTACAATGCTCGCACATGGCGTTTTTCTCTGCTCACGATATGCCCTTTCATCCCCCTTAAACTGCCCCCAACTCCATGTAAACGCATATACGGAATCCTCGAGACTCGAATGTGGGAAATATTTCTCTGATTTTATTTTTGGCTTTTTTTAAATATGTTTTGTTTATCCCCAAGAATTTTTTTTTTCGCTGGGACTCTTTGGGGTTCTCGGTTTTTCCGGGGGAAATTAATATATTGTGGATGTATCGAGTTATATCTATGGGGCGATTTACAATTAGGGGAGGCATTTTTGAGGAGAATTACCCCCATTAAATTAGTTTTGGGGCTGCATATGAAATATATTTCGAATATATTGAATATTTAATAGTTCAAAAATATAGATATTCTCTGTGGATTTTCAAATATATTTTTGAATATATTTTGTCATCGTAGAATCTCACGTTTGTCAAATAAATGGTAAATTTTGGAATTCGTTTCTACGAATATTTGTGGATTAAATATATTTGATATTGGAAAATATTTCTCGAGAATTTTCAGAAAATATTAAGGGTCTTAAGGGCTCTAAGGGCCTGATTAATTATATTTGAAAATGTGGGAAATATTTTGCTTATTTTATTTTTTGCAATGGATTTCTTTTTTTAAATTTTTATTGATCCCCATGGATATTTTTTTATAATATTACATAAAGGGGAAAAAATGAGCGGGAACTTTTAATAAGGGTTGCCCTCATGGAAACAGAGTTCAGAGGATGTATATGAAATATATCTCGAATATATTGAAGATATACTCGTTCAAAAAATTAAATATCCTCTGTATATTTTCAAATATATTTTGTCATCATACGATCTCACGTTTATCGAATAAATTGTAAATTTTCAAATTTCTTTCTACAAATATTTGTGAATTAAATATATTTGACATTGGAAAATGTCTCTCATAAATTTTCAAGAATTGTTAATAATTTTAAGGATTCTAAAGGCTGTGCTTAATTGATTTTGCTTTATAAACCAACGGCCGATTAAAAGAAATATATTCCGGGTTTCCTGGAATTATCCTCTAGGATAAAATGATCGTGTATCAAGTGGGCGATAACGAAATAACGGATAAACGAAGTGTCTAAAAAAATCCGAACAGCGGAGAGGTGGTGGAAGTAAAATAAAAGAGGCCAGAATCGTGTAAATTTTAAGAGCTCTCTCGAGCGTTTTAAGGATTCGGCAAAAACCGTTTCTCGCCGCGGTTTAATTCGACCGCTCGGTGGGGAAATAGGGGTGGGAAAAGGCTTAACAGCGGTATTAATTGTTCCGTGGTACACACGCGAAGAGTGAGAGAAAAAAGGTATTAAATAGAGAGAAAGAGAAGAAAGATGAAATAACGAATTTCGGCTTACCGGCTTCCAACTTATATTGCTCTCCGCGTCTTTCTTTCTCTCGCGGAGGTAGAAATCCGCAAACAAACGTTTGCTTGTTGGATATGCATGGGAAATAAACGATTTTACAAACCTCGTTTAATTAATGCTTTTTTAAACCGTTAAGCCACAGCGCAAGATAAAGCAAATAATTTTTTCAATCGTCTCAATCGTCTTCGAACAATCAAGCCGACTTATTTTTAAGTTAATATAGCACTATTAGTCATTTTTCTTTCTTAAATAAAAATACGGAATTTGTAAATTCAGGCCAAAATGCTAATTTATTGCTAATTTAATTTATCTCCCAAAATTCAAACCAGGTTAACCACATAAATATCGAGAATCTTCAAAATGGAGATACAGCTGCGTCTTTTAATACAAATCAGAAGCATTAAGCATTTAAATTCGCGAAGTGCTGAACGAGTAATTTAATTAAAAAGTTATACATCAAATTAAATTTGAAACCGACCAAAATTAACGATATTCAAAATGAAACATTTCGCGAATTCGATCTACAAAATTTTTGTTATAAATGACGATGGAGGTAAAATGTTGACGCTTTCATCACCTCAAAATTGGCATTTCGCTGTCTGTTAAAAAATAAAAATACGTTTGATAAGAATTTACGTGCAGCCGTTGAAATTCGAAGCAAGACGAATGTTCGTATTTTCCAGACATGTTTTACCTCCGCGTCTCGCGGAAAATGCGGCATTTATAGCTTAAATGTGTTTCGGATGGTAAAAAAATGACAATAAACAGTCTATTTGCACGGTTTACTCGTATTTGAATAAAAATGTTATCAGTGGACTTTCCGTGTGCAAATGAGAGAGGAAGAAAGTCATGCAGGGCGTAAAATTCGTTTTAGCTTCTTTGACGATGATAATCTCCTCGTGAATCGGGCGTAAATCATTCGATCGGACGTGTGGCATCAGTTTTTCGGGCACAAGTAAGCTGCCCATTTCGTGTTCTCGCAGAACCCTCTTTTTCCTCGGACTTTAACCCACCCTTTTATCCCTCCACCTTACCCAATCCACGAAAGCATTAGGAGGGAGATTATGTACAAAAAGCTGTGTCCTTATTCGTGATGCTCAAGGATAATCTCACGTGATTCCTCGGGGAAACGCCAAAATCAAAAGCCTCATTTTTCGCCATCGTAGAGACAAATCCTTTTCCTCGTTTAATTTCTAACGAGGGTGCAATTTTACCCTGAATCGAAATCAATCTTCCCGAATATTTATTTTTCAGTCAATCTTGCTCTCAGGCTTACGAAAATTAATTGAAATATTTAAATTTAAATAAATCAAGAAAACTTCTTTGAGTCTATTAACTGCGTTTTAATTAATTGCATTTTGGGCAGAATTATCCAAATTGCAGTAAAATGGCAATTCAAAATTTTCACCATTTAAAAGTTTTCGCGGAACCAAAAGTTGCGAGGATCAATTCCATCAACTTTTGAGTTTGTCTCTTTCTCGCTGAACTCTTCGCTGATTACAAATTCCATTTGCATAAAAAAATTTGAGATGAGTGAGCTGAGGGGAGGAAGATGCTTTTTCTTTCTCGTATCACGGGATCGTAAAATAAATCGCGAGTGCTTTTTGAGCTGGAGTTGGGATGGATCTGGGCGGCTTATACGAGATCGAGGTAAATCGTGTGTAGCCGTGCAGAAGTAAGCTCGGCCATCGGACAGACGTCAGCGTTGTCCCCGTACATTGTCCCTCCTCCTGCTCCCTCTTTCTCTGTGTTTCACTTCACCCCGTTGTGTAATAAAAGCTCTGCGTGGGTCGTAATACGCGCCCGAGAGAACCGTTCCCTGTTCACTGGAACAAGCTCGTTAAGATGATCCGACAGTATATCCCGGGGAGAGAAAGAGGGCGAAGGGACACACGAGGAGGGAATGAAAGTACGAAAGAGAGACGAGAAGAATGGCGTCCAGGATCGCGCTCGTACGTTGCGCCCTCTGGGAACACGCGCGTGCGGTTCTGGGATTCATGTAAACTCCTCCTGCGTGTTTTGTGGTGCAATGTCACCCTCCTCTGTCACCATATGGACCTCTCAAATCCCTGAGTATCGGTGTATATATGTATATACTATAGAATTTAATAACAGAAAGGAGGATTTGAAACGACCCCGGTTTTGTGGTACGCGCCTGAAGGACATTAAAGACATTGTGAAAATATATATGGGGCATCCCACGTCAAATCACGCGGTAATCGGCCTGACCCCCTCGGATTTTGATGTCCAATTAATTGTGGGTGCCGTTCGGTCCAAAATGTGACCTCAAATTTTTAGAAATTTTTATTTCACTTTATAGGGGTTGCACGAGCTAAAAAAATCATTAAATTGAGGGAAAACATAAAGAGGGTCCTTTTTAAAATTAATGAGATTTTTTAACAGAAACTAGGGCCCAAAACAGATATTTTGGTCATGACCGCGTGATTTGACGTGGAATGCCCCATATATATATTATACATACGGGACATTTGACGTTCAATCAGCAGCCCACGATTCTAAATCCCTATTTTTTTAAACTAATTTTAAGCACAATATTGATATCAATCCAAAAATGGGACTCCCAAAAACTTGATGGAATAAAAAAACGCTTTTTTAAGCTCTTTAACTTTTTATTTAAATTTATTTAAAATCACTTATTTATTTTATTCAAATTTATTTAAATTAATTAATTTATTTTATTTTGATTTATTTAAAATCATTTATTTATTTTACTTTAATTAAAAACTTAAGATTTTTTTTAATTTTCAAATCTCACAGTGATTCTGTTATTTGCAATATGGTTCTTAAAGCCTCACGATAATGCGGATCTTGATGATTAATGTTTTTTTGGGATAATAATACTAATTCCAAAAAAATTAAATTTCTGAAGATAGTTATGATCGACAAAGGATAGAAAAACTTGTAAAAGATTGTAAATATTGAGATTCTATTATTTCATGGGGTTTAAAACTCATATTTTTTATCGTAGAATGTGTGTGAATTTTTATTTATTTTTTAAAACACTTTATTTCAGGTTTACTTTTTTAGGGGTGGGTTTCTTTCTCTCTCCTCCTTTGGTTGTTACTTTTTTTTAAAATATTTTTAGACCTCTCCTTTTAATAGCAACAAAATTCTGAACGATAATCAGGTTTGGAGGGAAGTTCAGACATGTTATTTGCGGTGGAACGCCCCATAGGTAGGAGGGTATAAATTTTCGAGCTTTATACTGTCATTCGGGCGATGATGGGCTTAAATCTGTATACGGACATTGTAATTACAAGCGAGAGTCTCCGAGACACGAAACGATTAACTGCAGACTCACCTGTTGCGAATTTCTCAAAAATCTTTTTCTCCATAACAAAATCAACCAAAAGCTCAAATTCGAAAATACCAAAATATTCAAATATCTTCGCTCTCGTTCATTCTTCCTTTCCTTCTACAAACTACTCGGCAATAATGGCACAAAATTCCCTTTAATTTCATTCTGTAATTAGAAAAAGCTTTTTTTATTGCGCTTTTCTTTGTTCTTCATTCCGTTTCGCTTCACGCTCGTCGCGCGTGAAGCTTTTTTGCGAAAAAGCACGAGTTCAACCTTTCCGCATCACGCATCACCAGGAAAAATAAAAGTAGAAAAAAAAGTAATGTATATTTTTTTTTTCAAAAATAATTGCGCACACAAGCGGAGTCACACAGGAATATTTATGGGCTTCTGTAACACAAGAAAAATACATGGAAAGAGAGGAGGGAGGAAAACAGGAAATATCGTCCTTGTTCACATAGTTGAGTGGTGCAACTAAAGTATAAAGCGAGAGAGGTCCTTAGGAGAGAAGGGAGATGAGAAAAGGGGTTGAAAGGGGTTTTTTGAGCGAGATTCGTGAGTAAATCGACCGTCGACCCTCTATGAAAGGCGTAACTCTGCTCGAATTTAAGGCTCATGGTAATGCGAATCTGTCCTTTTGCAAGCCAGAAGTCAATGTGCAATGAGAGAGAGATCGTATTCGGGCACACGAGAGAAACGATCGTAGCACTTAAGCCTACACGCGGTCGAGATGGGGGATCTCTCGATTCTCCTTTTTTCCCTTCATTCGTTCCCTAACAAGACGTCTCTTGGCCTCGCACGTGACCTCACGGTTTATTCGCTCCTCCACCCCTCGTGTGATTTAAACCCCTCCGAGCGTCTCCCCCTCTCTCTCTCTCTCTCTCTCTCTTGGCAAAGAAAAAAGTGAAATCGAGCAGGATAAGACAGAGAGCGAAAGATTGCGGAAGAAAAGAGTCTAAAGTACCGAAGTACCAAATATAAGTTGAGGCAAAATGGACACCATTCAAAATTATGGAAAAAAATTGAAAAAAAAAATTGAAAATGAGGGAATGATCAATTACCTGAACAAACTCAGCCACGCTAAATTATAGATCTGGGTCATGAAAAGGTCAAATCGACCAAGAGTTAGAATCGACCTCTCGCAATTCCGATGAAATTTGGTCAGAAGTTTTCGTTATTAACAAAACGAAGTTCTACCAAAGGAAAAAAATTAAATTTTTTTTTTCGAAAGTTATCCAAAATTTACAATTTCACCATTTTTCAAATCTTTCAAGTTTATTTTTTAAATATCTCGGAAACTATTATAGTTTCGGAAAATTGTTCTGTATTCGTCTGAAAGAGTATACTTGGGGCTATGATAAAAAAATATTCCGAAATTTAAAAAAAAAAGATGAATTTGGAGAATGTCGAATTTTCAAAAATCGTGAAAATCCAAGTTGTACATTAAATTTTTGGTTAAATTTTTTTTATATAATACCTTGTACTGATCTTAAAACATCCTGAAATTTACAGAGAGGTGTTTTTGTTTTTTCAAAAATATGAATTTTTTAATTTTTAAAAAACGTGTAAATCCACGATCAACATTAAATTTTTGGTTAAATTTTTTTAATATAATACTTTGGACTGATCTTTAAAGATCCTGAAATTTTCAGGATGGTGTTTTTTTGTTTCAAAAATATAAATTTTTAAATTTTGGCAAAACAAAAAAAAATTTCACAAAGATTCAAAAATTTATATTTTTGAAACAAAATGACACTATCCTGAAAACTTCAGGATCTTTTAAGATCAGTCCAAGGTATTATATAAAAAAAATTTAACCAACAATTTAATGTTGATCGTGGATTTACACGATTTTTAAAAATTCAAAAATTCATATTTTTGAAAAAACAAAAAAAAACTCTCTGAACATTTCAGGATCTTTTAAGATCTGCAGTACAAGGAATTATATTTAAACAAATTTAATTTTTTTTCCTTTTGTAGAACTCCGTTTTGTTAAGAATGAAAACTTCTGACCAAATTACATCGAAATTGAAAGGGGTCGATTCCAACTCTTAGTCGATTTGACGTGGAATGACCCACCTAGATTTAATATTTTTATGAAAAATTTTTATGAAGGGTTGGAAGTTTAAAAAAAATTGTTATTCTTATCGCATTAAAAAAAACCACCCCCAACGTACTCTAATAGTATTACTCACTTTTTCTTGAATATACTTAAATAATCCGAGGACCTGAGAAAAATGAGGTACCAGGGGCAAGATGGACCACCTCCATAATCGTAAAAATATTATTAGACGACGCAGCTACGATTAAAATTGAATTTCGCAAAAAATTTAATTGCAAAAATACGCCAAGCAGCTTGGTAAAAGTATCTTCGATATTATCTTCGATATAAAATTCATTTTGCCCCTCCTTCCCCTGTATGAACGATTTTTCTCTCCCCTTCTCTCTCACTCATTTTATATATATACAAAGATATAGAGAGCTATAAAAGAATCTCAAAAGTGGAGGCGTGTCCCTATATTCTCAGCGAAATCACCCTCCCTCCGTCGAGAGATAGATAACTGGCACCCCTTTGCGATATTCGCAACCCCCTGAATATACGAAATCTCAGTCGGTCTTTCCTATGGCTATATAGATACGTATATACGCATATATCTATGTAAATTTGTGTGAGTGTGTAAATATATTCTTGAGAATCGAGTATGCACGATAGGGGTAGTTGCACACGCTATCGCACAAACTCTGCCGACACGCCGCGTCTCTAACCCGTTTTATTTATCGTAATTGTCATTTTAAAGCCGTTATTTATCGTTAGTATTAGCTCCTCGGCACCCGGAATCGAGAGAGAAGAAGAATATGCCAAGAGAGAGAAAGAGAGTGAGGTGAAATATATCGAGAGAATGGGACGAGGGATTATCGACACGCGAGGAGTCAGAACGCCCTGGGAAAATCTACATGCATATATATATCTGTTTATGTATGCAGATAATTTTTGTGCCAACATATACGAACCATTCTTCATCAATTTCACTATTAATTATCAGCATTATTATTATTTTTTTTTTTCATTCCGAAATTCTACAATTTTGGTCTGGGGTGCTTTCCCTTGATTTTATTTCCCAGCTTTTTTCCAGCGGTGCAAAATACAAAATAATTTAAAAAAATTATGATTCTGTAAAATAAATTCTCAGCAATATTTTTTAAATTCGCAAAAAAAGAGGAAAGAAAAAAAATAGGAAAAAAAAGAAAACGAAAGGGAAGAAAAAGAAGGATCGATGGAAAATGCTTCATACGTGTGGAACACATATTCCACGTTTTACACACAAGTTCGTAAATCGCGAATTATAACTTTTGTCACGCTCATTCGGCGCGGTTTTTTCCCCATCACCGAGGAATATTGTGGGAAAAATAATAAAAGTTTTTTTTCTTTTTTTTTCTACATAAACCGCGTGCATAATGCATTACGACGAGACTCCGTGACGGTTTTACGCGTTCCTGCAGACAAAGTTACAGGGATTACACATGCCTTGACGTTGTATATATTCCCCTGTGATACGAGACGACGCGCGTTAAATTAATAATTAACTAATGGGCAAAGCTCTGGAGATCGACAAACCCATACATATCTCATATATATATCTGTATATGTGCAATATAGCTATAAATTGCGATTGAATGAGAGAGAGAGAGAGAGAGAGAGAGAGAGAGAGAAGTCCGAGGCTCGTTACTCTTTGATGAGATTTCCTCTGCTTACGGAAATAAGACAATTTTTTCAACCCTCTCGTCTTTATTCGCATTCACCCATCCGTATTTCCGAGATAGCGAGAGAGAAAGAGAAAAAAAATCCCATTGCAGTTCCTTCCAGATGCAATTTTTTCGCTGAATCTACCCTGAAAAGATCCTTTGAGACACTCGTAACACGGAAATTCTCATCGATAATTTATTTTTTCCATATTTTCATCCCTCCCGTAATCAGCGAGCTCAAGAAAATACCGTCTAAGAATTATTATTATTATTGATATTATTATTATTATTATTATTATTATTATTATTATTATTATCAATTCATTCGTCGTTCATCGCAATTTTATCTCGGATCTCGCTTATTTTATAAAAATTCTGTCCTATTGAATCCGTCGCATTTGCGAATATCAGCTAATTCGTTATAAACCTGAATAATGTATTTTCCATTTTTAAAAAATTTTGCGTGAAGAGTGAATTGCGGAAATGATAAAAAATTTAAAGATTCCTTCTCTTTTAATTACGAAGATGCGAATAAAACATTTATACACAGATTTCAAAAATTGCAATCATCGTGGATAAAATTTCAATGACAATAAAATGAATTATCGATGACGAAAAAAAATGTTATTAAAAATATAAAATTCAAAAAATAAAACAGAAAATGGTCGCCAACTAGACACATGTTCGTTTTTAATTTTTAATTTATCCAATCCGACGAATCCTTGCGTTTGAATAAATTCGTGATGAGTCGAATTATCGATGACCATCGATTAATTGATGACTCGCTGCGCACAGACGGAAATTCGATTCCCTCAATAATTTGGCATTTCAATTATACTCAATTTCCCTGTTTCGAAATGCAAATATTAGATTACCACATGGATACGAATCATTGAGCCGAGAAAATTCCGAGTCTTAATTTGGATTTCACGTTTTTTTTTCGTGCCTTTGTGAATTTAATATTTCCCCGAAAAATGTTGGATGTCGATAATTGACAATTCGATGAAATCTCCACGGTTTTTTCCCCACAGAGATCTCAAATTTTACAAAGATATTTGTTTCATATGGGTGAATCCAGGTTGAGAGAGGAGGGGGTTGAAATTTCGAAACCGTGTGGGGTTCCATATGCGCGATTTACATATATCTATCTACATGTCCAACCCTTTTCCCTCATATCGTCAGTGGCAGACTCAGTGTATGCTCTCGGGAACTCTCTCGCCAGCCCGAGGCAAACGGCTGCTTTTGAATTTGCCCATATGCACCCTGGGGCTCTGTTGCACGCGTGCCTCCCCCTCTACACACACACAAACACACACACTTCGACTACTGGACGTCTAGATATCCCGCTTCCCCTTCTCCGAGCGCAAAACGTCACGCTGGGACGGCGAATCGATTAACCAGCAATTAGTAAATCCATTGCGAGAATTCTCCCGTCTGGAAGTGGCACGCGGCTCAAACCAAATGGAAATACGATGAATAATTTTGTAAAGTTATACATCTCGTGTCTCTCTCAACTTTCCGAAAGGGAGAGATCATCGTGAATTTTCTGTCATAATTTTCATTCCAAAGTACTTGGCATATAACGAAAGCCCCAAAAATCTTAATTTCGAAAAAAATATATGAGTGCACTTTGTACTTGAAGTACTTCAAGTGGGGTTACTCAGAGAAGTACTAAAAGTAGAAGTATTTTGAGTATATGCACTTGAAGGAAATTACTCTGGTCATTCCATGTCAAATCGAAATTTTCAGGATGGAGTTTTTTTTTCAAAAATATAAAACACCAAAAAAACACCATCCTAAAAATTTCAGGATCTTTTAAGATCAGTACCAGGTATTATATAAAAAAAAGTGAACCAAAAATTAAATGCTGATCGTGGATTTAAACGATTTTTAAGAATTCAAAAATTCATATTTTTGATAAAACAAAAAACACCTTTCTGAAAATTTCAGGATCTTTTACAATCAGTACAAGGTATTATATAAAAAAAAAATTGAACAACAAATTTAATGCTGAAAGTGGATTTGCACGATTTTAAAAAATTCAAAATTCTTCAAATTCATGATTTAAAAAAAAAAATTCGGAATATTTTTTTTTTCGTAGCCCCAAGTATACTCTTCAAGCCGAACCCAGAACGATTTTTTCATGACTATAATAGTTTTCGAGATATTTCAAAAATAAACTTGAAAGATTTAAGAAATTGTGAAATTTTGAATCTTGCATAATTTTTGAAAATTTTTTTAAAATGTTTTTCCTCTGCTAGAACCTCGTTTCATTAAAAATAAAAACTTCTGACCAAATTCCATCGAAATTGAAAGGGGTCGATTCCAATTCTTGGTCGATTTGACATGGAATGGCCTACTCACAGTAGAAGTATTTTGAGTATATGCACTTGAAGGAAAGGACTCGAAGTACTAGCCCTTCAAGTATAGTTGCTTGAAGAAAAATACTCAAAGTATAATAACTTCGAGTCTTGATACTTGAAAAACAAAGTATAAGCATTTCAAGTATGGCTGTTTAAAGAAAAGTACCCAAAGTATTATTACTTCAAGTATAGCTGCTCCAGGAAAGGTACTAAGAGTATGATTACTCAAAGTATAAGAGTTTGAAAAAAGTACTCGAAGTAAACAAGTTTTTTAAGTGCAGTTACTTGATAAGAAGGTATTAAAGTGAAAGTACTTCAAGTATAGATACTTGAAGATTAGTACTCAAAACACAGGACTCAGAGTAAAAGTACTTCAAGTATGGCGTTTTCAAGAAAAGTATTCAAAGTATAAAAGTACTTCAAGTATACCTTCTTGAATAAAAGTACACAAAGCACAAGTACTTCGAGTACTCGTTGTGCGCGCAAAATTCGATGTGTTTCGACTAACTCGCGCTTCAAGTACTTTGACCACTTCCGGAACGGACGTAAATCATAAAATTTTTTCGAAAAAAATCACGAAATACAGTTTTTGAATTTTTTTTTTCCAAACATCGCTGTGCAGCAAATATACGTGTTTTGACGTGAAATTTTCGTACGCGAATCGTATTTTCGCCGGTTGGTATACGATACACGGGAGTTACGGTGTCGCTGGGCGAAAATTGGCGCGACAGAGAAAGTCGTTTAACGCCGGACGGACGTTCACGAAGTTAGTTGGTGGCGTCGAGCGCGCGTGTACGGTTGACACCTTTATGCCGTATATATGCAAAATATGCACTTACACTTATGCACGAACGTCATGTACGCCTATATATGGCGTATGGAGGTGAAATCACACTCTGGAACTCGAAACAAGTATCAAAGCTCTCAGTCGTCGGGGGGTTGGTGGTGCTTTTCGAGGAGGGCGGGGGGGGGAGGCGATGGAGAGGGGATGAGAACAACCAGGCGCTACCGACACGGTCAACGTAATATTCTGGATGTGGTGTCGGGTTGCTCGGTTGCTCGTCGTTTTCAGTCCTTGCGCATTTTCATTTTCCTCTTTCTCTCTCCCTGTTTCTCTCACTCTTGAAAATGGTTATATACAATGTCGAGAACCCAACATCGTCTCATGCTTATGTATTATGTATAATAACCGTACCAGTCAGCCGTGATATTTCGCCCGGAATGACTCGCACACACACCATTCCGTTAATTATAACGAAGGCTTTGTTATTCATTCAGAGAAAATACTGGAAAACTCGTCGGACGATTCTCCCCGAAAATACTTTATCTACCGTAAAGTAGACAGTGGTAATTTAAATTTAGACTTTAGATTTGAGATCGGAGACGTGAGATTTGATTTTCTTTTGCATGAGCGCACGTTTGATTATTTATTGATTTAATAATTGATAATAATATTCAATAATTTAATAATTGAGCGAAAAAGGTTTTTGATGAAAATTCTTAGAAATGTTCATTTTTTGGGGAAACTATTGGTAGATTCGTGTTGAGGGGGGCAAAATACATCGATATAACGTTAAAAAAAAAAAAAAAAAAAAAAAAAATTTTCTGCATTTCGCGCAAATTTATATCAGTTCACTAAAATGGCTGTAACTTTTTTTCTAGATGAAATTCTGGCTTTGTCTTGAGCCTATTCTCTTCGTAATTATTGGAGCTTCAAAATCCCGCTTGGTTCATCCGATTTCGATCATTTTTCGATTATTGGCAGATTTTTAAAGTTGGCCCATCGATTTTTGCAAATTTTTGCATACATACCCCTTTCCATTTTTTTCGGCGATTTTCAAACTGCTCCCATTTCTACACAAATTGAGTTATCGGGATGAACCAAGCGGCATTCTCTAAGTTTAGTCACAAAGCTTGCGTACAAAAAAGAATTTTTGGAATCGGTTAACCCAAAATCAAGTTATGAGCACTTGAAATTTCGCTATTTTGAGGTTTCTGAAAATCCGGCCAAATCCACTAAATTGAAAAAAAAAAAAATGTTAACATCAAACATATGTATTTTCATAGGAAATTTCCCGCTGATTGCAAATCATACAAAATTTTTGACGAAAAAAAATTTATTCATGAGAAAACGCGGAAAAAACACTTACAATCATACTTTCAATGAATAACACACATCAAGCCAAATTCCTTCTTATTAATTTTGATTTGCATATCCAAGGGCATAAATTCATTAAAAAATACCCAAAATCGGGTCAATATTACTGAGCATTGCACAAGCTTACGTACATTACGATTAAAATCCCTCTACTTTTCTTTATCCAATCTCAGAGCGAACACGCGCGGTTTCCGGTTCAAAGAACCCGGAACACCATCAATGAACGATATTTATTAATAACGAATGACAAATCGAATCGATTTGCCATCAAGGCCTCGTATTCGAGATTCGCTCGCGAATGTTTCACTGTAATATCGGCTTAATATCTCATCGATTCTTCAATTAGCGCTAGAATGGCCCCCAACATGTCGGTGCATTGATTGCTGGCCTACGAAAGGGCGAAAGATTTATCATCCCGGTTAGGAAATACACTTTTGTTCTCCAGAGATCGATTTGCCGATCGTCCGCATCGAGGAAGACTCACGATCGGTGCTCTTCGACGATCGATGCGTCCTTTTTTCACTGATGGATTCGAGTGCATAATGCAGTTGAGACTGACAAAAGCCATTTTTATTTTCGCTCACGCTTCCAGTGGCGTGACAGTTTCCCGCTGCCTCCTTCCCCACGTCGATCGACGAACAGACATGTGTTATCGATCGGCGATCCATCGGCCAACACCATAATGACACGTGTATGTGGAATTTATGTGTATCTGTGTGCGTTTCGAGCGGTTCTCCGCCAAGTTTCTCTAATGCGATCGCGTGTTTGGCGTCGGGACGCATAAGTGAACGAATTGATAAATTGATGGACGCGCCAGTGGATGAACATTGTCGGTTGTTGAAGAGAGAGAGAGAGAGGAGGGAAGGGATAAGCGAGTGAGGAGAGCTGACGACAACCCATCAGCGATTAAGGGGGGAAACGAAAGGAGAGATAGGACATGCATGTAATAACGAGTAGAGAGGAAAACCTAGTTACCCGTGTGGCAGCATCAAGATCGAGTACTCCGCCAGTGTCCCTCATGTCCTTCCTGCCCGAATTCCTCAAATCCGCTGATCACAATTTTTTCCAATTTTTTTAACTCTCTTACTATTTAACCCCTTACTTGACACACTTCTCCAGAATGACGTACTTGACACACTGGGATCATTTGTCCCACAGCGACAAAAATTCTTTAAAAAACTATACCATTTAATATTTTAACTTCCACATTTTTTTTAGCACCTCTTAAGGGGTTAGGCCACTCTAGGATTTAAAAAAAATCGATTTTTTTTGTTGAAAGGTAGCTTAGCATGTATAGAATTATATTCCAAAGGTTATGTACGTGAAAAATTTCTAAGTAATCGATTTTCCTATTTTAGTGCAATCCCCCTTCATCCGCAGCGGGCTCTTTACAAAGTTTAATCGCGTTTATCTCAGAACTACATTTTTCAAGTTGATCGCACTCATAACTCGAACAAATTTCAACCGATTCATTTGTAATTTTAACTGTACATTCCAAATAACGTTTTCTAAAGCAGTACGTAGGATTTTTTTTCATTATATTGCATAGTTCCTTTTTTATAAGCAACTTTCTGACGATTTTCTTTTGGCGTTTTATATTTTTTGATTCAGAAATGAGCCATTTCTGCAAAAAACAACATATCAAAAAAATCCTAGATACTTCTATAGCTATTCGTATATATAATCGGAAAAAATTTAGTGTCTCATCGTAACACAAAAATTATAAGAGTTGCTGTGACCGTCGACCTTCCAGAAATAAAGGTGTCATCGGAAAAATGCTGCACAGTCGCCATTTTGATATATATCGCCATGAAAAAATAATTTTGTATTGCCAATTAGATGTATAATAAAACACCTTTTTGTAAATCCGATTTATTTTATGATTTCACTGGAAAAAAATTACGAGATTTGCCCTTTTCGGTCTGTAGAGTGGCCTAACCCCTTAAGAGGTTACTCCTCAAAGTTATACAGAATTTATAGTAAAATATTAAAGTCTAAATAACTGAATAAGTTACCTAAATAAGTAGTTAGTACCTAAATAAGTAATTACCTAAATAAGTAGAAATAATTATTTTTTGTATTGACAGAATTTTGTTCACGAAATTAATGTTTTGAAAAATTGTTTGTTTCAGATATCCATTTGCGAGCAGCGTTACTCAAGGGGTAATTAGTAGTGGAGAACATAGTTGATGGATGCAATGAAAATCGGATTCCCCGAATCGCGAATGAAATAAATTCGAAACGTAAGTAACTCCACGTCCATTCAAAATTCAAATTATATCTTCACTTAAAAAAAAATTAAATCATCAAAAAACCATTATTAAAATAACAAATTAAAAAATTAGGATAATAATTATGAATAAAATCGAGAATAATTAAAAAATTACTTATTCGTCCCCCTAATCTGTAATTTTATTAACAAAATAATAACACGTGAGGATGTCTAATACGATCCTCACGAATGACGTTAAAAATTTCCGTTCATTAAACAACGAATCCAGCATTAATGCGATTTCCACTTTATCTCGAAAACGTAGCCGGACATGGAAGAGTAGCAGGTGAGAATAATTTATCTGAAAGTTTCTCCGACTCTTTGTCACTTCTCCGGCAATTCAGCGTTAATAAATGTCCATCAGAGCGTAATTCGCAGAATGACGTTACACTGCTCGTAGTATCGGGAGTGAGAAAAAAATGTGTCTATAAAAATCCATTTCTCACGTACTTTATATCGGCATGTCGATCGATATACTCTGGAGAATATCATCGTCGAGAGAGAAAGATGGATACTCCACCCTGTGACGCCCCTAACTCCCGTTCTCTTCTGCGTGTCGTCGCTGTATCTCTCCATCCGTTTATTCGCCCTTCTTTTTTTGTACCTCCTCCTCCTCCTCGTCCCCTCTTTAGCAGGGGCGAAAAAATATTCGAGAGATTTATCATCGGTACTTCTTTCAATAACATGGACGATGTCAAGTCCCTCGTATGTGTGAGTCTGTGTGTGCGTCCAAGTCAAGAGCGTGAGAGGGTTGAATCGATACTCTTGAAGCTCGATATACTTGCATTCGAGGTATCTCGGATTTCCAACGCTCTGGGCTTTCACACAAGCACGAAGATAAATAGAGAGAGAGAGAGAGGAATCGAGAGAGATGGAAGAGAGAACCAAAGAGAACGAGATACGAAAGTCAGAAAATTCCACATCGCTTTTCGAGGCTCTTTTTTTCCTCTTATTCCTCCTCGTTCCTCATTACCGAGTATCTTTTCATCCTCGTACATCGCTGTTTTCAACCCCACGAATTCACTCCCTTCTTTCACATTTTTTTCAACCGAGTCTTGACTCGTCATTCCGCTCGGGAAATTTGATAAATTTCCAATGAGAGCAGAGTCACCAGAGAAGAGACGAGAGTGCGAGAGAAAAAAAAAGAAGAAACAAAGTGCATGTGTAATGTTTCTGGGTCTTTTGAGACCCGAGAGACTGATGCGCGAAGTACCGGGGCACGATTTTGTTCTGTTTACGTTGTAAACTCTCCGGGGATGTTTGTAACCGTCGTTTTCTCGTGGCGTTGGAAAGTCACGCGAAGAATTGAAAGAGAAAAAAGAAAAAATGAGGAAAACGACCCGGTGGAAGGTCGAAGAAGTCAAAGGTACTTGGCCAATGTAGAGACCGGTAAAAGTGAAACATCGGGGTGGAAACAACCCTCGAGGAGTGTTTTCCCGTTCACGGCAGCGAAACAAACGACGCACTCGTTTGAATATTCACGATCCAATTGTTTGTTCGCATTTCGAATTGCATCGTTCATTCCCATTGTAAGAAACTTTCCAATGAAGCAGCAGCAGCAGCAGCGCTGAGGCGGAGGAGACTATATTTAATATTTAATTTTCAGCCGGGGGTGGATGGGGTAGAAAAGAGGGTTTTTGGCGAAGGAAGAGAAAATTTATTCAAGGTTGAGAATCACTGTTACGACGAGGAGTCCATTAGGCTTGGCGACGAAAGGGGTGAAAGACTATATCAGTTGGAGAGAGAGAGAGAGAGAGAGAGAGAGAGGTGGATGAAGTAGGAGAGATAGAGAGATAGAGAGATAGAGATAGAGAGAGAGAGAGAGAGAGAGAGAGAGAGAGAGAGAGAGAGAGAGAGAGAGAGAGAGAGCTAAGGGACACGAAGGAGGAGTGGAACAGTTGGTGCAACAACTTGGTAGCTTGTTGTTGTTGTTGGCTGACAGTCGTTCACCGGGACCAAAAGGCTGAAACAGAGTGTTCGGGACTACGGGAAAGTACGAAACGTAAGGCTGATTCATCCTGGGATCATTGCTCGAGTACACGAGTTAAACATTAGAAGACTGTTGAGGGAGTTCAGAGATGATTTTAAGACCCGGCAAAAGGCGGATAGCCACTATAATAATTTTTTTCTGAATTTCCTTAAAGGACACTACCGGCGAAAAGTTTCCGGACTTCAAAACAGGTCTGGAACGTTTTTTTATGCCATTTCGCCGGAAGTCAACGTAGACTAATTTGACAAACGGCATTTTAAAGGGGGAGAATGGGGCTCCGTTTCCTGATTTTTTAATTATTTTTACAATTTGTTTTTAGATTTGGACTCTATTTTGATAACAGCTGTTTTTCGCTTTTTTCCCCTCTCTTCAGGTGCACCCATCTTCTAGAGGAAATTTTTTTATACATTTTTACGATTGGATTCATGAAGAGAAAAGTTTGAGCTTGAATTACCTTTTTTTTAAAACTTTTGAGCGATTTTTTTTTCCAAAGTTATTCTGTTTTTTGTGAAAAAAGAGGAAATTTGAAAAATCCCGTATAACATGAAAACAAAAAGAATTCATGAAAAAGTTCAGGATAACAAAAAGTTGCGTCTCTTTTTGTTGAATGCAGCGGAATTTTTGTAGATTTTTTTTCCAAAGCTTTGTTTTCTCATGTTAAGGCTCGAAACAAAATAGGGGAAAAAAATTGAAAAAAAATGCCAATGTGTTGAAAATGATAAAATCAAGTATTTTCCCCTCTTGAAATGTTATCAATAATCCCATAGTTCTCTAGTTATGGTAATTGAATGATCTGAGCTCCGACCCAGAAAATGAGAAAAAAAAAATTTAGAAAAAAAATCTGAAAAAATTCCTCTGAACTCAACAAAAACAGGCGCAACTTTTTGCTATCTTTAACTTTTTCATGAATCTTTTTTGTTTTCGTGTTATACGGGATTTTTTTAAATCTTCTCGTTTTTTCACAAAAGACAGAATAACCTTGGAAAAAAAAATCGCTCAAAACTTAAAAAAAAGGAAATTGAAGCTTAAAGTTTCTCCTTTATGAATCCAATCATAAAAATCTATAAAAAAAAATACTGTAGAAAATGGTTGCACTTGAAGAATGGATTTTCAAAAACATGTGGGTTAAATTTCACGTTAGAATTCTGACTATTGACTGAATTGCAGTCACTTTGTTAGGACCAACGAAAACGTTGAGGGGTAACACAAAATTGCATTTCGTCGCCATTTTGTAAACAATCGAAGAAAACAGAAATGGCTGCGCATAACGCTTCGTAGCTCTGTTAAATTTGAAGATGTTTCCTCTTCAAAATTACGACAGAATAAGTTGAATATAAACTTAATAAAATAACAATAACCGGATTCTTTGATAATTATTTGTGTCTGTGGAAAAAATTCTAAACCATTGACACTTTTTCCACCTCTTACGTGGTTTTCCCCCCTAAAAGATGGAGAATGAGAGAAATGGAGGATGGCTGCAAAGTTCACACGACCTTACTTCATCTTTACAGGAACTTCGTGCAAATATCTTATTCCCTCGCAAGGTTTCGTCATATTCATCGAGTTGATGAAAGGACAGGATGACATTAGGGATGATTGAGGCTGCTTCAGCGCATGGTCGATGAACCATAATTTCGGCTGATTCCATTAGAGGAAACGATGGAGTTTCCAGGTATATTGCAAATAGTCTATTCGTGGCTTTTCATATCGAGGGAGTGTTTTCCTAGCAGATGTAAATACGGAAATTACGTTTCCTTGGTCCACGAATATTCGGCGTATTTACAGATCCAACGGTTCTATCTCTCCACCGGAAATACATCTCATTTGTGATAAAATTCTACCATAATATTCTCCACTAAAAGCTTATGGTGATCAGCTGTTGATTTTCAATCGACGTAAAATGAAAAAAGGGATCTTTCACCTATCATCGGGGTTTCCAGTTCCAGGTTGACGTTTGCTGATCCCTGAACCAGGATCGTAAACGCCCGGAATATAATGATAAACATAACTTTGTAAAATGGACTCACCATCAAGGTAGAAGTAACTGTCGGAGTTGTAGAGATTCGTGACGATTGGCTTGATATTGTCAAAGGTCATTGTTCTGAGAGCGTTGTCACGAAGGTCAAGGAAGTAGACACCGGTAGCACCGGACAGGAAATCCGCCTCGAGATTCACCAGTTTGTTCTCGCTGAGTTGCAATTTTCGCAAATTTCTCATGCCCTGGAGTGCCTTGTCCGATATGTACTCGATCTGATTCTTATCGAGCTCGAGTATCCGTAATTCCGGCATCTCGACGAAGCTGCGATCGCCGATCATCGATATCAGATTGCTGCGTAGATCGAGCCTCGTGAGACCGCTCAAACCGTTGAAACTGTCGGACGTTATCACGGATATTTGATTGTCATTGAGCTCGAGCTCTTGCAGGGCTGT
Source organism: Alloplasta piceator (assembly GCA_946863875.1). NCBI lineage: Eukaryota > Metazoa > Arthropoda > Insecta > Hymenoptera > Ichneumonidae > Alloplasta > Alloplasta piceator. The sequence goes on from OX333080.1 coordinate 2,526,568, forward strand.
CAGATGCTTGAAGGCCTTGTCGTGAAGTATCGTTATGTTATTGCTATTGAGATACAATTTCCGAAGTAACGGCAGACCCACAAAGACGTCCCTGATGGAAGAAAATTAAAGGGCAACCATTAATCCAACGAAAAAGACAGTCCCATGATTTCAAGGTCAAGGGGCAACGTCACTGTAAAAATTGATTGTGTGTGAAAAGAAATTCTCAAAAATTGACAGTTTTTTTGATGCCCTTACAATGGGTTTTCGCCTCAAATAATTCCGGTGCAATGATTTAGAAGTGATCCCTATTTATTCCAAATACAGGAGACAACTCCAGACCAGGTTTGCAAGTAATGCATTCCTTTTTGTAATGCATTGACATTTTCATTACCCATTACAATGTAGTGTATAGTGGAAAAAATTTCCATTACCCATTACAATGTAGTGTGTAATGGAAAAAATTTCCATTACTCTTTCCAATGTAGTGTGTAATGGAAAACAATTTCATTACCCACTACAATGTAGTGTATAATGGAAAAAATTTCCATTACCCATTATAATGTAGTGTGTAATGAACAAAAAATCCATTACCCATTACAATGAAGTGTGTAATGGAACAAAAATCATTACCCATTACAATGTAGTGTGTAATGGAAAATAATGTCATTACCCATTACAATGTAGTGTATAATGGGTAATGTACATTTTTTCCATTACACACTACATTGTAATGGTACTGAATTTTTTTTTCACAACCCTGGTCCAGACTCAAAAGAGTAATTTAATAAGACCGGGAGATTGGGACAGCTAATTTTAGAACAATTCCTTTACTCAATTATCCGCTTTCTTCTCTTTAGAGAAGATTCCAATAATTGTTGAATTAATGAAGCAATGTCTTACCTGTTGACTTCAGCGATGCGATTCAAGTCGAGATTCACGAGAGTCAGATTCTTCATGTTCTCGAAAGCGCCCTTTTTCAGTACGACGATCATATTTCTGCTCAGATTTATCTCGGCAATGCTCGATATATTTGAGAAGGCGTGTTCGACGATTTCGTGAATCGTGGCATACTGGACAGTGAGAACTTGAAGATTCTTCAATTGTTTGAGCGCCTGTGACGGGACGTAAGTGAAACTACCGCTGTGCTTGACCGTGAACGTTAATTTATCGATGCTCGTTTGTGGCGCAAAGTGCGACCAGATCGGATCGTCAACGTCGAATTTGTTGAACACGACGCAATTAGCGTCGGTGGAGTTTCTCGATGCGTGATTGACGCAATAACAATATATCGGTGCGTCGCGTCTCTCTAGATCGCAAATATTAACTTCCTTGATTTCCTTGGTGATCTTCTTTTTGCTTCGTGATTTTGCCGATGCCGCGTGACTCGACGACAGCAGAATGAACAGACACAGCTGGATCAGCAGCGTTACTTTACCGAATTTCTTCATCGCGTCCGTCAATGTGAGTTCTGAAAACAAAGAAATACTAGATTGAGTCGACTCCAATATTAGAAATTAATTAGTGGAAATTAATTTTTTTCTGCATTTCTTTGAAGGATATATTTCCAAAAACATGTAGATAATATTTTAGGTTAGGATTATGAAAATTGACTTGCAGTCATTTCAGTGAGCGCAGGTAGCGTGACCATTATTCAAGAGACTCCGTTTTCTCATCAAATCGAATCGTTGAATGTGAAAAAAGTTTGCAAACATTTACAATTTTTTAACCCCTCACGACGGTTTCCCTTAATCTGGATATTCAAGCTCGTATCCCTCGATTTGGGAACTCTATGCTGGATTTAAATGAGGTTGAGGTTAATCCGTGCGTAAAAGCCTCCAAAATTCATGGTTAGCTTTTGTAGGTGAAGTGGATCATTAGCGGTGCAACTGATGTTGTTTTCTCTGAGATACTGCGAGAGTTTAATTGATCGATTGATCCAAGTTTCTCGGGCAGGACAAACTTGAAACAAGTAACCCCGCTTCTGGAGCCAGGCGCAAAGACTCGGAGTTCTCTCTCGTGTGGTTAACGAACCGGGAACCATGAACTATATACATGGACAAACTCTCCCTCTCGGTCCCTCTCTCCCTCTTATGATACATATATATCCGCTATGTAAGCCCGATGTTCTTTGTAACCGAATGTCGAGCATCTGCACCGAGATCCTGACCATCAAGGGGCGGTCGAAGGCAACAAAAGCCAACGGGCTCTGATAGTACGAAGAGTGGAAGTGTGAGGAACTACGAAGGATAGTTAGGTCGGAAAGACGAGAGAATACAGGGGGCAGAACACAGTTGCCCTCGACGTTTCAATGTACATAGACACGTATAAAGCGTCGTTGCTCGGAGAGGAGGGATGGGGCGAGGGGTGTTGATTCGATTTTGCGGTTTGAACACACGGCAAAGTCTTGATCACCCGCTCTCCTGACCGAGCATTTCCCTCTCTCCACAACGCTGTGCTCGTCGTGTTGACTAACACACAACGAGGACAACACCACGACGATTATTACGACGTCGTTGGATAGCAGGGATTTTAGTCGTGTACGATTTGCGTCAGCGATCCAGAAAAAGCAGAATCTCACGCCCGGAAAATTGCGGTGTCACGCGACAGAGGACGTTTCTGGGGGTTGCGGAGGAGGAGGGTGGTTCTCTCTCTTTGGTTTAAAAAAGATGATAGAACGCGTCAACCTTGCGGACACGGGGGTGGAGATTGATGGAGGGGTTGTAACGTGAGGTATAGTCTGTAGGATGAAAGTAAAGGGAAGGAGAAGAGGAAGAAGAAGAAGAGAAAAAAAGTGCAGCGTCGAGGGTTGCGCAAAAGGCGTTTTGCGGTCGACGATGACGCGTTACTTCATTGAGACACCGGAGTAAGGGTAGTTTATTCGCCGAGAAAACAGACGCGAACAATGATGAAAGAGAGCGAAAAAAAACCGAAGGGTGAAAGAGCGAAGAAGGACAAGAGCAAAGGGGTAAAAAAGCGTGAGGTTCATAAAATATTGTATCGTATGTTTATAAAAATAAAATCGTAAAAGGGGATTCCAAGGGGGTGGTTGGAGAGGGGTTGAAAAAAGAAGAGGGCATCGAGGAAGAAGGTGCGGAAGAGACGACGTGAGATCACAGAGAAAATAACAACTATGAGGAAAAAAATGGAGGGTTCGAGCCACGCGCGAACGCCTTGACGTCGGGGTTGTTTTATTTTCGCGCCCTTCTTCGGGCATCGGCATCTGGAACGGAGAAAAAAACCAAGACGCGATTCGCCAAGAGGGAAGTGGAAGAGGAGAGGGATCTGCCGGACCCTTGCTAACGTTTGTTGACACTATTTTTTTTTCTCTCTGTATCTTTCTCGTCCCCGAGAAGCTTTGAAAAATTATCCTCCCGAGTGGAAAGTTGCATAATCCACCCCAACCACGTTGTTATGTATGCTACTGATGCTTTTCTTTTTTATTTCACACACACGCGCACATACTTTCCGGTTTAATTTTAATTTTTTTTAAAACAAACTTTTCCATGCTCCAACGTCGGTCCCTACGTATTTATTCTCCAATGAATCGCTCTCTCCAACTTTAGAGTTGGTCCAACGATTGAATATCGGAAATATTTCGCGGTTATTGTCATTTTATTCGTTCTCCGTCTGTCTGCGGATAGATCATAGAGCCGAACGGCTATGGCGTCTTTGGCGGCCATGTTTCTTCATCCCCTCCACTCTCCGGTAGCACTTTCGACCAATCATCGTGTCTCGCTTGATTCCGATTCAACGGGTGCGGCAAAGAGACCCAAAAAAGTGACTGCGGGATGTCCAAATCGAATTTTTTCGTCCGTGCAATGATAATCCAGATTGTGAGACACAAAAATACGATGAAAATTCCAATTTTAAGGACTTTGAGTAATTTTTATCACAATGACAACCGTCTTTCCACGCATATCTGTCTGGATTCACCACTTGTGAGTTCTATCTACCTTTCGCTGTAATTTTTTTTTTTCAAATTTCTTACATCTATCTCTCCGCCGTATCTCTGTGTCCGTGTCGCTCGAGGTGAGTTTTGTGCTTGGTTCACCCTCTTTCTCCCTCTTTTCTCTCGTTGTCTGCCAGTCGGAGGGCTCGAGAACCCAGGTCCCGTGTATTTGGTAGCCATTAAAACTTTGTTATACGGGAGGCACGAGTATAAGGGAAACAGGGAATTTTGCTTCTCTCTCCTCTTCCTCTCTCACTGGAGAAGAGCTTCCGCCGCGCTTCCTGCGGCGTTCTCTGCCTCATTTCGTTATCCCTCTCTTTCTCGTACTGTCTTTAATGCTGGCGAGTCGGTTTTCCTGCAAGCTCCATACTTTCTCTCTCTCTTTCACTACAAGCCAGGACGATGAGAGGCGAAACGTGACAGCGATAGCACCGAGTGGAGGTCGAAAAGTTTCGAGCTTTCTGCCGCGATACTCCCTGCGCGCACCTTTTTTGGAGTAGCATGTGCCATCGTGGACGAAACTCCTGACTTTATGAGCGTCAAAAAGATTTGCCAAGCCACGAATCTCGTCCATTCTCTGTTTTTCCCGCCACGATGAATGTACAAAATTTAGACACTATTTATTCGGGCTTCTTTTCAACGCGCTATTTTTACTTCCAAAAGGTAAAACCGTTGGATAAAATTCGTTGTTCGCCCTTAACTTCAATCGAAAACGAGGATACTTGGTATTTTTTGCGTGTACCAACAATCGCTGGGATTCAATTTTGCCTGCGAAAGCTCGAAGGAATTTTAAATAATAAAGAGAGGGAGGAGAACTTTGCTGGTTGGAATTCTCGTTGATGAGGAAAAAATTGTAGTCAAAGAAGCCTCGAAAGAGCGGAAACAAAGTCCCGGGCGGATGAATATCCTTGTGGGAGAGGTAGCTAACCGTGAAGTTCCTGATAACAGGTGAATGAACGGGCGCGGAACCATCCCTCCGCGTTTCATCCCTCTCAATTTTTTTTCTCTTTTTTCTGCTCCATGTGCGTGTAGCCACTCTGACTTTCTTTCTCTCTCTTTGACTTCCGCTGCTCGTTTTTGCCGTGGAAAAACTTTTAAATTAAATTCTTCGAAAATATCGCCGACGCACCAAAGTATGACCTCGGTGGATTTTATCGGGTGAAAAAGTACAAGAGGAGCTCTCGAGTAGCGTCAAATATGCGAATTTGGTTAACGTTAAAGAGGAAGAAAGAAAAAAACGATTCATTTCCTGACTCTTTCAACCTTCGGATCATTTTTACGGCTCTGAACTTTGCTTTTTTTTTTTGTCGGTCCGCAAATGTCGCGAGAATTCTGTAACTGATTTATCGCCGTAGTCACAGAAAATTCGTTTGGTATTTGATATTTCCAGATATCAGGAAATTGAACTTGACGCATTAATGTTTCATTTAATCAGCTGCGATATGTTTTTTTTTTTAATCGGATGTGATGCGATTGTTCTTAATTTCGTACATTTCTTTTGAGATTTTGTTCAGTCTTGTTTGTTCTAATTTAAAAAATCTGTGATGTATTTTATTATTAGATTTTTTGATAATTTCTGTGTGTTCTCGAAATTTGAGTCTGGGTCCTTTTATTCGATAATTAAAATCGTCAATTTCTAAATATAGCAAAGCCTTGTAAGATTTGTGTAATATTTTCATGGATTTTAATTTGCATTCGTTATTGAAGGATATTTGGAGGTCAAAACTTCTGCTCGATATTTCAGTAGAAATCTTAATTCCTATGAAAAGCAAGTTACAGTGAAGTTTTCTTGTTTCCAACTCTCACAACAACAAATACAAATTGGAAAAAATATTACACAAATCTCACGAAGCTTTAGTAAATCTACAAATTGACGATTTTAATTATCAAAATAAAGGACTCGAACGTGAAATTCAAAAACAGAAGTGAAAAACAAAATCTGCGAATAGACGAAGAAATTTTGAAATTAGAAGAAACAAGACTGAAGAGAATTGATCAATTCTCAAGAACGATCTCATCGCGATCGTTAAAAAAAAATGCACATGCATCAGCTAATAATCTTGTCGCATTAATTCCGCAAATTCATCCAAAGTCTCGATTCAATGAGTGATTAATAAATCGATCCTTGAAGAGCCATCGACGCCCTTTCCACACTAGAGTGTCGGATCTTTGAGAAATATAGTCGTTTATCTTGAAAGCAGGGAAACGACGACGATGGCGACAACGACGACGTGGAAGAAGAAGAAGAAGAAGACGGGGAATGCGAAACTCAACGTATAACTCCGTGGCTTCTAGCCGGGATCTCTCCTTAATTAGAATCTTATCGGAATTCAAGGATCCAGACGCAACTTCTCCGCGGTCTTCTTGCACACATGCACCCCCATAATTCTCTCTCTTTCAGCCTCAAGTTCCAAGTTGAGAAACTGTCTTCGAAAATGAAGCAAACTTTCCATTTTCGCATCGCAACTTTGTAAATATCCCGTTAAATCGAATTTCTTAGAATGATCCACAAGGAAAAAGAGGAAAGAAAAATATCTAACTTTTTGCAGAATGCTGGAACGTGTGAAAGAGGAAATAGTCGGGCATAAAAATTTTCCAACATGTCTGTCAGTTTGTCGGAAAGTTTCGTCGCAGGCAAAGTTGTCCATTGGACCGAATGTTGAGCCTCTGTCGTCTAAACGTTTCCGGACCTTCGATGGATAAATTGTTAGAAAGAAGAAGGGATCTTTCTCCGTTCTTCTTTACGAAGAATCAAGAGGAAGAACAAAAGTCCGAGGAGTCTGCAAACCGGTGCAGCAACAACGTCTGACACCTACTTTTATTCCTCTATTTCTTTCGCTCTTCCTTCGCTCTCACGAGGACTCGTATTTCGCATTACAATCTACCATGATACCCCGTCCCATCAGCCACGTACTTATGCACTATTTGGTGGAAAACTCTTGGATGAAGGGAACGCGCCGACGGGCTTGTATCTATGTATGAGGCGTTCCGTCCCAAATCGAACAGTTTGAAAAACTTTTTTTTTTATTTTCTCAAATTTTTTTATATTTTTTAGTACCCATTAAAAGACCCTTGCTGGTAAATTTTGAGTTTTTTTTATTACCCGTTCAAAAGATTGAATTTTAAAAAACCGCTCTTTATCGGTATTTTGACCATAACTCCTTTAATAATGATCCAAATTAAAAGGATTTTTTTTCGGAATTTTTGTTTTTTATGGCCTTTTGAGAAAATAATACAACAACAAAGTTCGACGTGTTTTTTGAGTCTTTCGAGTTTTAAACTTTAAATCGTGCTTTTAAAAGTGAGTGCATATTTTGATTTCTTTTCAAATTTTTTATTTTAAACATCTATCTATTCAGCAACTTTTAAGACTAGTCCGGTCGTGGGCCTTCCATAACAACTATTTATTTCGATTTTTGAAAAAAAAAATTCCACATATTATTATGAATACCAATTTTCGTTACTGTATAGTACTTTTTTCATTATTAAGAATTTATTTTAGTTTTTAATGTTAAAAGATTTTTTTAATTAATAATTAATAATCGAACGATGATGAGCAAATAACAACAGTTCAAGAATTGTATGACTGGGCATCGAACCCAAATAATCCACCGAATATTGCTGTCAAATTTTCACCTGAGAAACACTATTTGGATATAAAAGAAAGATTTTATTTCCGATACAATACTGCTAAGTCAATCACAGGGACACAAAACTTTTATTAAATTATTCCAATGAGCAACGGAAACGTGTTGGCAAAGAGGAATGTTCTAATTCAGGAAATAATCGTATAGGTAAGATTTTCGAAAGAATACGTGAATAAATAAAAACTGTTGTTATTATTGTTCATAAACAGACTTAACGATTAATTATTAATTTTAAGAACCTGTTAACAATAAGAAAGTGTCAAAATAAATTCTAAATCATGAAAAAAAGACACTGTATACAGTAACAAAAATTAGTATTCATAATAATTTAAAGAAATTTTTGTTTTTTTAATTTTCAAAAATCGAAAAAAAAATAGTAATTACGGAAGGCTCATGAACGGACTAGTCTTAAAAGTTGTTGAATAAATAGAAGTTTGAACTGAAAATTTTTCAAAAAAAAACCAAAATATGCACTCATTTTTGAAAACACGATTCAAAGTTTGAAACTCAAAAAATTTATTCAAAAACACGTCGAAGCTTTTTTTTGTATTATTTTCTGAAAAGGCCATAAAAAACAAAATTCTTGAAAAAAAAACACTTAATTTCGACCATTATTAAAGAAGTTATGACCAAAAAACCGAAAAAATAGCGTTTTTTTTTAAATTTAATATCTTGTGAACGGGTAATCGAAAAAATCTCAAAATTTAATAGGAAGGATTTTTCGATGGGTACTGAAAAATATTATAAAATTGAGGAATCGATAAAAAGGTTTTTCAAACTGTCCGATTTGGGATGGAACGTCCCATATACATGTATTCAACTCAGTTGAAATCAGAAAAGTTTTGCGCTCACAGGGGAACGGAAAGCGTATCAAGGAAAGTGTGTAAAAGTGAGGAGGACACGGTTGCATCCGACAAGCATCGGCGTCGCGCCTCCGGGTCCTCAAATCTCGCCATGCACTCGTATCTTTGCTCTTTGCAGCTGGAAACTGTGCACGGAGTCACGAGAGAGAGAGAGAGAGAGAGAGAGAGAGAGAGAGAGAGAGAGAGAGAGAGAGGGAGGGAGAGAGAGAGAGCCAGAGAGGAAGAGAAAGAGAGAGGATGGGTAAACCAAAGGACTGTATATAGGACGTTCCCGATAACGTTTGCCTTTATCTATTAAGTTACTGGTAAAGTTCCAAGTCGAGAGTGCGGTTCCACTCCGGCTCTTTTTTAACCCCTTTGGCTACGAGAGCGAGACGATTTTCCTACCGAAAGAGAGAATAAGAGAGGACGAGGAGGTGACTCAATCCTGCAGCACGCGCTGGCCAAATCCTCTTTTCCCACGCTTCACGGTTCCTGGATCTTTGCTATATGGGTTAATGCACATTGCATATACGATGAACCCCGAAATTCTCTTCCGGTAGTCATCCTCGCGCCCTTATCAGTTACGATTCTCCTTCTCTTATCGGTGCGAGGAAACAAAAGAAACATTTAGTCGAGCGATTAACAGGTTTCAAGACTCTACCATCGCTCTGTACGCTCGACGAGGATACGCCTCGATTAATCTGGATTTTCCGCTAATTTTCCGGGTCACAAACAGCCTGAAAAGCGTGTTTTTCATAAACCAGAGGAAGAGGCCCCTGAATTTCCGATATTCCTACCAAAATACCGCCTTAACCTCGCAGGATCGTTCTCGAACGTGTAATCACGAGAAACTTGGAACGAAAGCTGCCAAGTCAAAGTGTTACATCGAGCACTCGGGATCAATGAATGCCCTACGGATGTAAGCTGTAACAGGATTAATTTACTTGGAGATTCTCTGTTTATATCACGAGAAGGATATGAATTGGCTCATGGATGAATGGATCGACGCTGCAAGAGAGAGTGTTAGAGAGCGAGAGGGATGTTACACTGTCGATTGGATTGAACTACTAATTGGAAACCAGGCAATGGCTTAGTAGCCTGTAAACGTCGTAACATGGATGCAACCTTGTTACATCACTTGTGAATACAACGAGTCCATTCGTATTGCACATCCCGTGAACTAGAACCCGTTATTCCAATGAGAAACTACGTCGGAGGTGTCGGGTGTAAGATTAATACGATAATTAAGAATAAATCAATAATAATAAAATAATAAAGTCATTCATTCCATTTCAAATCGACCAATAGTTGGAATCGACCCCTTTCAATTTCGATGATATTTGTTCAGAAGTCTTCTTTAATCATAAAACAAATTTATGCAAAATTCAAAATTTCACCATTTTTTCAATTTTTCAAGTTTATTTTTTTAAATATCTCGAAAACTATTACAGTTTCGAAAAAATTGTTCTAAGTTCGTCTTCAAGAGTATGCTTGGGGCTACGAAAAAAAAAATATTCCGAAAAAAACATTTAAAAAATGATGAATTTGGAGAATTTGGAATTTTTAAAAATCGTGAAAATCCACGATCGACTTTAAATTTTTTGTTCAATTTTTTTTTATATAATACCTTGTAATGATCTTAAAAGATCCTGAAATTTTCAGAAAGGTGTTCTTTTTTTTCAAAAATATGAATTTTTTAATTTTGGTAAACAAATTTTTTTTTTACTTCTAAGTTAAGTAAAGTTGAGTAACCATGCAATTTTGTAATTTTGAGCAGTAAAAATTACATGATTGCTCAACTTTACTTAACTTGGAGGTAGAAAAAAAAAATTTTTTTTACCAAAATTCAAAAATTCATATTTTTGAAAAAACAAAAAAATCTTAGGATATTTTAAGATCATTACAAGATATTATATAAAAAAAATGTTGAAGAAAAAATTCAATGTCAATCGTGGATTTTCACGATTTTAAAAAATTCAAAATTCTCCATATTCATCATTTTTCAAAAAAAAAATTCGGATTTTTTTTTTTTTTCGTAGTCTCAAATACACCCTTTAAGACGAACTTAGAACAATTTTTTCGTAACTATAATAGTTTTAGAGATATTTAAAAAATAAACTCGAAAAATTGAAAAAAATTGTGAAATTTTGAATTTTGCATAAACATTCGAGAAAAAATTTTTAAATTTTTTCTTTTGGTAGAACTTTGTTTTATGATAAAAGGAAACTTCTGAGCAAATTTCATAGAAATTGAAAGGGGTTGATTCCAACTATTGGCCGATTTGGCATGGAATGAGCCATATATTTTCAAAAAAAGGACGATAAAATTTAAAGTTGAAATTCTGATCATTGACTGAGTTACAGTCATGTTATTGAGAGCAGATCCATTTTTAGGTAAACTTCAAAGGCGTTATTCTCAAAATGACTTTTTTCAAATAAAAATAAAAACGAGGAAAATTCGTTACAAACTTTCGCCTCCGTTCATATCCACCACCTTCATATTTGCCTATTTTTATCTTCATCAACTCGTGTCCATCAGGTTCGAGTTACGTGTTTTCCCGAACATACGGTACACATATTTATCACGTGTGTTATATGAAGCGCGGAGTCAGAGGATAACTTGTTGCGGTTATGAAGCTCGGGAGCTTTTCCGCTCGGATTGTCGGGCCGCGAGCCAATCGCTCTTTCAACGTCCATGAATCGGCAAACACGTATTCGAGTGGAACACGATGGTTCGACAAAAGAGCCGTTCGTACATTAAATAACCGTGTAAAAATGCGCGATCATTGACTGCTTCAAAACTGTACGATGACGTTGATTATTCTGCCGGAGAATTATTCAGGCCAATGCATCTGCACAGTCAGAGTGCGACTCCCATGTTTATAGAAATCTCGTGAGATTATCGTGTCGTTCGCTCCACTCAAAGCGGTTTTGTCTCGTTCGAGTGGATCAAGGATTATGTCACGCGTTAGCGTTTCCACGACGAGGTCGGGTGAGACTGTTTAAACGTTGCATATCAACGAGAAGGCATATTCGAGACGCCCAAGAACGGATGATGACGTCGTCTGTAATGGATAGCCTGAAAATAGACGTGACTGCTTCTTTTCCAACGTTCCTCCGCGAATAATAAAAACCTATTTCAGTGACTTCGTTCAGCGAACGAGGCCACCTTCGCGAAGGTTTTTGATCCAAGTCACCCGACGTTGACGGCGTCAACTTTTAATATCGCAAAAATGCGAGAGAGTCGTAAAAGTTGATGAACCGTGGCTCAATTGCGCGTGAGACTCAGAGGGAGTCAATTGCCTCGTCGAGTGCGAATAAGGACGAAAAAGTTGCAACGTCGTGGGTTTTAATTGAGGTCGCTGACTTGACAAGAGTGTCGTCATGTACGCTGATGACCTCTTTGATTTGTTTGCAGAATTTTCAAATAATCGATTCCATCATATAGGTCATTGTTCTCTAGAGTTTCAGGGTCGTTTTGGTAAAGGATATTCAAGGAGCCCTTGGTTCAGTTGATTTAAGAGCTAAACAAATTTTTTCCAGAAGCCCTTTTTGGGTGCTGCTGGTCCGAATCAACGCTGAATACTTTCTACGATCGATTCAACACCAGAATTATATTCAGGTGACGTTTGAGTCAACAGACGTCGATGCGAAGTTCGCCAAGACACCAACTGTCCTCAACGTTGCCTAATCAAGTTCGTCCCTTGATTTTCCTCGTTGTCTCCCACGGTTCCTAGTCGGGATTTCGCGGATTTTCGCAATGTCAGGAACCGTGGAGGGTTGGCTTAGCAGTTGGGAGCTTCAAACGACGGAACAAGAAGGAGAAGAAGGTTTCCCGCACAGGAGTTGGACCCCGAGGTCTTACTTTGACGTTGGACTCCACCGCGGCCGCATTTACCTCGAGAGCCCGTTTTGCGCGATCGCGGTAAGTCCGCGTTACACATCTATATGCATGCGATGTTTTGCATGGCAAAGTAAGTACTTTGGACCGAGAAATTCTGTGCCATCTTGGTCGGGACGTGTATTCCGCGTTATTTGGATGTATCCTAGCGCGGAAAACGAGGGAAACCGAGGCGAGGCGCGTTGAACCGAGTGATCCAAAACTTCGCCTCAAGTTTCCACCTCTGTAGTTTATAAGACCGCGGAAACTGTGTGTTTGTATGTTGGAGAAGAAGAAACTACGGAATATATATATAAATATATAAACTTGAGTGTTTATATTCTGCGGTAAGGATCGATGGGGGAGAAAGAGGGAGAGATTTCGTATAAACTTTGCCACAGGGATCTTTGCTCTTTGGTGAAAGAGACCGAGGGAGATGCGAGTCTGGTTTTTATCTCTTAACGAGAGTGACTTCACCCGGTCGTTACTCAACGAATCATCCTCAAAGCGACATTATTCCGCGCTTACGATGCTGCGGAAAATCCACGACCGATTATCCCGCGGTTTTTCCACGCGTAAACGATAATATCTATCGATCGGTCGTTGTATATACGATCGTTTAACCGACGAAGTTGAAAAAAAGGAAAAAAGAAATGGCCAGCGAGCGTGAGTTATACGACCGCATTTCCTCCTCTTATTCTCTCTGCAGGGCGACTATTGTGGCTTCTGAACGAGACAATTTTGCGGGTTGCAACGCAAGCTCGATAAAAATCGAACGTGGAAGAGTGTGGACAAACGAGAATAGTCATAAAAGTCCATATGAGACAGATGGAAAACATCCGGAGGTGAACAAATGAGCGCGCACCTTCGAGGAGGATGTACGAGGGCTTTTTGGGTTCTTTTTTTTTTGTAAGGCTTTTCGAGAGACACGAGAGTGAAAGACGCTTGTAACTCTTTCGTTGCGGATAGTGCCAGGATCGTAAATAACGAGAATCGGAGGACCGTGAGAGGGAGTAACTCTCGAGGAACACGAATTGGTTGACGTTGAACACGAATTTCAAGTCGACTCGTTCTTCTCGGTCTTGATAAATAATTTTGAGACAAAAATGCACGAGGTATATGCGCGTGTGGGCGCGATTCGAAAGGTCCTTTTCTTCGCCCCCGCAACAACGATCATCCCTGTTTTAAGAAAAAAAAGGAAACATGCGGTTCATTTCATGTGAAATCGACCAATAGTTGGGATCGACCCTTTCAATTTCAATGAAATTTGGTCAGAAATTTTCTTTTATCATAGAATCAAGTTCTACCAAAGGAAAAAAATTAAATTTTTTTTTTCGAAAGTAATGCAAAATTTAACTATTTTTTCAAATTTGTTTTTTAAATATCTCAAAAACTATTATAGTTACGGAAAATTGTTCTGGGTTCATCTCAAAATATATTCCGAAACAAAATTTTGAAAAATAATGAATTTGGAGAATTTTGAATTTTTTAAAATCATGAAAATCCATGATCAGTATTAAATTTTCGGTTCAATTTTTTTTATATAATACCTTGTACTGATCTTAAAAGATCCTGAAATTTTCAGAACTGCGTTTTTTTTTCTAAATATAAATTTTTGAATTTGGGTAAAAAATATTTTTGTTCACCACTAAGTTAAGTAAAGTTGAGCAATCATGTAATTTTGAGCAATAAAAATTACATGATTGCTCAACTTTACTCAACTTGTAGGTAAACAAAATTAAAAAAAAAAATTCAAATTTTTTTTTCGGATTTTTTTTTCGTAGTCCCAAGTATACTCTTCAAGACGAACCCAGTACGATTTTTTCGTAACTATAATAGTTTTCGAAATATTTAAAAAATAAACTTGAAAAGTTTAAAAAATTGTGAAATTTTGAATTTTCGTAAAAAAAAAATTTGCTTTTGGTAGAACTTTGTTATATGATAAAAGAACACTGATCAAATTTCATCGAAATTGAAAGGGGTCGATTTCAACTATTGATGAATTTAACATGGAATGATTCATGTATAAAAATATTTTTGTACATACAAATTTTTTATAAAATAGCTAAAACACCGTAAATTATTGGAATCGAAAAATTTCCTTTCGAGGATACATTCTTAAACGTCTAAACTTTAAAACCACCTTAAAAAAACGATTTTTTCAAAATTCTAGACTAGAATACCTTAATATTCAGGACTGTCGCTCATTCTTTCATACTCGCCAGTTTTTTTGACAAACAAAAAATTGAGGACAGAGGACATGCAAAACACGAGAGGAAGATTACCTTTGTGGCTAATTCTGAATTCTCGTCGCATCCGAGACTCTTTTGCAAAGGATTCAGTCGAGCAAGCAAGTTTGTAAACAAGTAACACCCCAATGTCTGTGAAACTCCTCTCATGATCTTCAAAGCCTCATTTGCAGCAAAGACTTTACGAGTGAAACAAAAAAATCGAGATTCCAGGGCCTTCATCGATATTCGATCGAGCGTGTTTAAAGGGATCGAAACAAAAACGTGAGAAAAGGGTTCTTTTTTTCTCTCTTGATCGTCACGCTAGGAATGCGTTCGTTCAGAGGCAATTTCGATGCATCGACAATCTCCACCCTGTCAGCTCCTTGCTCTCTCTCTCTCTCTCTCTTTCTCTCTCATTCGCCTCTTTCTTCGCACATCCAGCGACTACGAAAGTACGTATAACCTCGCATATATAGCCAGGATTCTTCCGGATTCCTCGATTCGACGTGGCTCTTCCTCGACGGCTCTGGTATTCGTGACCCTCGCAACATTGCTGGACGAATCGACGTTGCAACCGACAGGGACATTGACCCCCAGAGATGCGAAGGAATGGAGGAAGGATCGAGGGTTGGACGGATTAAAAAAGCAATCGAGTGCCTAGTTGCAGGTTATGACCTTTCGGAAGCTTATTTCATGTTCTTCTCTATCATACGTTGGGCAAGACATATATTTATATATATATATATATAGGGGATGGGGTGGAAAGATGGACACTGGGGGGAAAATGGACACCACCAAAGATTATCGAAAGAAAAAAATTCAAAAAATTATAAAACGAAGAAATCATCATTATAGTTGGCGTTGATATACCTGAATAGACTCATCCACGCAAAATCAGATCTGGATTTGATATTTTCATGCCAATTTCCTAGGAAGAGTTTAAAAAAAACTGTCATTCTAATAGCTTTAGACAAAAAACACCCCTAACATACTCTAACAGTATTGTAACTCATTTTTACTTGAATACTTTGATAACCCGAGGATCTGAGCAAAATTAGATACCGGGGGCAAAACGGACCACCTCCAGAATCGTAGAAAAAAATAAGACAATGCAATTGCGATTAAAATGTCGCCAAAAAATTAATTGCAAAAATAGGCTTGGTCCAAGTATTTTGGATATCGAGGTGATGCGATGAGCGAGGGAAATCGCTTTTTCAACGTTTTCACCCGTTTACTTGAACTTTCGAAAAGCGTCAATTTTATCCCCGAGTCTATTTTTTTTATGAAAAGCAACGAGTCTACACTATGCTTCTGATGGGGGCCATTTTGCCCCCCTCTCTCCTCTACATATATAGACACATGGTCTACGACCCTTTGAATGTTTGCCGGAGAATTTCATCAACGTTGCAAGCTAGACGTTATATTTATTCTCGTCTCTCTGTATATCCGAGCTCCCGTTCGTTTTTAAACTCGTCCAAAAGTTTTCTCGCTCTCAGTCTTTTGCTCCTTTTTTCTTACCGGAGCAATATTTGTTGATCTACGCTCGCTATGAAAAAGTTATTATCGTTTCACCGCGTGTCACCGTGTAACAGTCCTTTGTGTGCATTTTTGCGATTTCTTTATTCTCGAGGAAAAACTCGTAGCTTGATACGTGTCTCAACGAGGAGAACGACAACCGAGAGAGAAAAATGACATTTTAGTCACGGAAATTCCGTTCTTCTGCGTATCACGTTGGTTATGGCATCTCGGCACAACCAAAGGCAGGTTCCTCGTCATATTTGAGGCCAAAGGGATTCTCCGATTTTTTTTTCGAAGGGCGCGATACCAGAGTTGCTTTTTAAGGACGCATCCGCGAATCTTGGATAGGAATTCCGGACAACGCGACCCTTCAAAAGCCTTTTTCCCTTACTTCTAACGCGCCCTGCGCATGTGGATACTCATATATCAATATACATGTACACTGTCGCCCAAAAGTTTGGAAACACTCGCCCCGATTCCACGCCGCTTAAAAAGTTTCACTGCTCTTTTAAAAATGAAGATATTTTGATTCACCAAGCGGCGTTTTAAAGGGGACATATTCACCTTCATTTCGCTTTTTCCAAAAAATTTTTGCGATTTTTTTTGCACCCGGTACGCCCTTTGCAACATGGTCGTTTTTCGAATTTTTTCTGGCGTTGTAATTTTGGCGCAGGACCCATGAACATTTTTTTCAACTGTTTTTCGCACGAAAATCTTGTGGCGAGGAGTATTGGCTTCAATTTCGTTTTTTTAAAAGTTTCGTACGATTTTTTTTCGCAAAAATATTTAATTTTTTGCAAAAAATGACCATATTTGTAAAATGCAGCGGAACTCTAAAACTAGTGGGTTTTCGCGAAGTCACCGAGAGAGAAAAAAGTTGCATAGAATCATTTTGAATTCAATGAAATTTTTTCAGATTATTTTTCAACACATTTTTTTTTTTTTACATTTTCGTGTAAACGAGATATTTTTCTATCTTAAACAATCGGGTCTCTTATCACATCTACATGGATTTTTCATCGAAAAACATCATCTACACAACTTTTTCATCGAAAAACACGTGTAGATGAGGTAAGAGATCCGATTGTTTAAGATAAAATAATATCTCGATTACAGATAAAATTAGACAAAAAAATTTGGAAAAAAAATATGAAAAAATTTCATTGAATCCAGAATGATTGTATGCAACTTTTGCGCCGAAAAACATCATCTACACAACTTTTCCATCGAAAAACACGTGTAGATGAGGTAAGACATCCGATTGTTTAGGATAAAAAAATGTCTCGTTTACAGGTAAAATTAAAAAACAAAAATTTGGAAAGAAAATATCAAAAAATTTCATTGAATCCAGAATGATTGTATGCAACTTTTAACCCTCTTAGTGATTTCACGAAAACCCAGTAGTTTTAGAGTTACGCTACATTTGATAAATATCGTCGTTTTTTGCAAAAAATTGAATATTTTTGCGAAAAAAATCGTACGAAACTTTTTAAAAAACGAAATTGGAGCTAATACTCCCCGCCACAAGTTTTTCATGCGAAAAACAGTCGAGAAAAATGTTCATGGATCGTTCACCAAAATTTCAACGTAAAAAGAAATCCAAAAAACGTCCATGTTTCGCGTACCGGGTTCAAAAAAAATTGCAAAATTTTTTTTGAAAAAGCGAAATGAAGCTGAATATGTCCCCTTCAAAACGCCGCTTGGCGAATCAAAATATCTTCATTTTTGAAAGAGCAGTGAAACTTTTTGTGCGGCGTGGAAACGGGGCAAGGGTTTCCAAACTTTTGGTCGGCAGTGTACATACATATATATATATATATTATACCCGGGGATTCTCGCTCCCACGAGCGTTTGTTCTCTCGTCGAGGAGCAATTTCGCATGCCTTTACCCAGTTCTCGTCTTTCTCGCGATGCATCCGCAGCCCTGGCGCCATTTTTTCTCATTTCATCCTGCACCTTCTTCTTCTTCTTCTTCTTCCACTTCTCATCCTTCTTCTCGTCTTCACGTATCTCGTAACACTTTACGAGAAACCGCTATATGCGAGCCCCCGTCCCACTTTCCGGGATTTCTTCCCTCGAGCTGCCTCCGCTTCTCACGACGTCAAAGATTGGAATTGGGTCCTGAAAAGCGTTGTATACGCATCGATATAAGTATATATCGGTATATATCGATATGTATATCGATATATGCGCTTCCCCGTCGTATGGGAACGTGAATGGTACGGAGATAGTGATATAACGCTCGAGAACGGGAGAATAAAAAACCGATCGCTCCGAGTGCAACGTCGACGCACACGAGAGGCTATTTCGAAGCGGAAACGCTCTCGTCTTCTGTCAAGAAGATTGAGGGATGCAGAATGAGGAAGAGGAAAGAGGAAGAGAGGGTTGGAGAGGATGGACGAGAATCACATCGTTCTAATTGAATTGACGCAATCTCGTGCGACGTTCTCTTCGTCCTGCCGCGCCTCCGCTTCCTCCACCTCTGGCTTTCTCGTCCGCATATACACGCTCGATTACCCGCAAGCTCAGTGTTATATCGTCGTCGATCATTCACGATTGTGAAACGCGACGTTACTCATCGGTTTTAGTGCCGCGTCTACCGTATTCTATACTATCCCCGTAAGCGCGACCGTCCTTATCGAGTTCTCAGAGTCAAAAGGGCGCATCTCTGATGCTCGAACATTGGGGAATTGGTCCTGCGAGTCTCGGGCAAACGACACATTATTATCAGCTTGCGGACGAGTACGAATGTACTTCGATCTCTCGGTCGGTTAATTGCAACGTCGACGTAGAGCTTCTGGTAATTACGTCGGGCGTACTTGAACGTGGATCGCACAATGACAAACCTATCTAAACTCATCCCTGTGCCGTCACGTTGAGCCAGGTCACGTTACGGTCGAGCCTCCGGGTCAAGATTCTCGGATAACCGAGAGCTTTCCTTCGTGCGATGATAGTGAAGGATTTTGAGCGAAAGTCCGATAGACTGATCCGTAGGAATAGATGAATTTGCTTGAGCGGACGACGGAGTTTTAGGGGTCACGTGAGGCTTGAAAATTTTAAAGGATCCTTTTTTTTTAATTTAATTTTTTTTAATTTTGTGTCTGATAGTGCAATGTGTTTGGAATATTTTTTCAAAGATTCAAGTCAATCAGAGTAAAAGTCTAGGAAAGAGAGCCTCTGGAAATTCTTCTCGTTGGACTAGATCGACTGGGAGCGATGCAGGTGACTTCTTTCTAAAAACAATATTTTCTGAAGGAAAATAATAAAAATAAATAAAAATTAATATTACACGTCGTTTATGGGTGCTTTATATACACTATCGGCGAAAAGTTTACGGACAAAACTTCAAAATAGGTCTGGAACGTTTTTTTCATGCCATTTCGCCGGAAGTCACCGTAGACTAATTTAACAAGCGACATTTTAAAGGGGAAGAATTCGGCTTCATTTCCGGATTATTTAATTATTTTTAGATTTGGGCTCTATTTTGAAAACAGCTGTTTTTCACCTTTTTCCCTCCTCTCTTCAGGTGCACCCATCTTCTAGAGGAGATTTTTTAAATACATTTTTACGATCGGATTCGTAAAGGGAAAAGTTTGAGCTTCAATTTTCGTTTTTTAAAAACTTTCAGCGATTTTTTTTTCCAAAGTTATTCTGTATTTTGTGAAAAAAGAGAAAATTTGAAAAATCCCGTGTAACACGAAAACAAAGAAGATTCATAAAAAACTTCAAGACAACAAAAAGTTGCGTCTGTTTTTGTTGATTTCAGAGGAATTTTTTCAGATTTTTTTTTCCAAAATTTTTTTTTCTCATTTTCTGGGTCGGAGTTCTGATCAATTACCGTAACTCGAGAACTATGGGATTATTAATAAGATTTCATGAGGGGAAAATACTTTAATTTAACATTTTCAACACATTGGAATTGTTTTTCAAATTTTTTTCCAAATTTTTTTTCCAGCCTCAACATGAAAAAAAAAATTGGAAAAAAAATCTAAAAAAATTCCTCTGAACTCAACGAAAATAGACGCAACTTTTTGCTATCTTGAAGTTTTTCATGAATTCTCTTTGTTTTCGTGTTATACGGGATTTTTCAAATTTCCTCTTTTTTCACAAAAAAACAGAATAATGTTGGAAAAAAAATCGCTCAAAGTTTAAAAAAAAAAGAACATTAACGCTCATACTTTCTTTTTTATGAATCCAATCATAAAAATGTTTTTAAAAAAATCCTCCAGAAGATGGGTGCACCTGAAGAGAGGGGGCGAAAAGGCGAAAAACAGCTGTTTTCAAAATAGAGTACCAAATCTAAAAACAATTTGTAAAGTTAATTCAAAAATCAGGAAATGAAGCCGAAAACTTTTCGCCGGTAGTGAATATTATAGAAAAAAAAATTATTTCATCATCGACGATGACTGAGAAATCGATTGTAATCGAGATATTGGGCAGGAAACATCAAAGCCGAAGTTATGCAGAATCGGCAACGCGATTGGATAACTACAGAGTCGAATGTGTCGGTCAAAGCTCTATAAGAGGAACGTAACGTGAAAATGATTCAAAGGGGGTACACCGAGGTGTCCCAAATACGTCTAGCCCGTGTAATGATTGGCAATTTCGGCGTGTAGATCCAGGCGGTTGTTTATGCCTGGAGGCAGATGTCATTGGCCACGGCCGAGGCATCGAGAAAGCTTTGACTGAGCTTTGTCCATTCGAATCTGGCTGTCATCTGGGAAATAATGTACTGGGCTTTGATGTCCCGTACCGAAGCGGATGACTTCGCTTCAATTTCCCATATAGACCAGGATCAAATGAACGAAACAGATCTATAATACGCTTTTCAACGAGGCGACGACTACGAGGATTTCCATGAGTCCTCGTTTTCACGAAACGATGAGTCTCATACGTGACGTAGATTATGATCGACTGAACCGTGTACAGGCAAGAGTGTATTATACAGAAGCTTCGGAGTTCCTGTTCCTGTCTCTGAGCAGAAGCTACGAGGATAGAGAGGATGGAAGGACGAGAGGATATCGAGCAAACCCCTCGCAAGCTTTCGCAGGTGCATGTTATACGTCGGTCTATACACATCATATAAGAGAGAGAGAGAGAGAGAGAGAGAGAGAGAGAGAGAGAGAGAGAGAGGAAGAGATGAAGGCCTAGACTGGCGTTCCTGATCCTCCATCTCCCAGAGCTTGCGACCACTAAACCCTCTGGCCCAAACGCTCAACTCGCTTCACGTGTTTAACGATATTGCTCAAGATTATACTCCTGATGGGAGAGTGCGTATATATGTGTCCTCACGAGGGTTAATATTGGGTTTCAATACACACACACACACACATATGTATATCCATATATGTTTGCGCATATGATATCCTAGGCGCAGTGTACCGCCAAGACTAAGAGCGATGGACGATTATAACAGAGTGGATGCATGAATATTCACGTGTTTGTGGGAAAACCTCCAGACTAAATGCACCCTAATTCCTAGACTCAGCTCATTCGAAGATCATTTCTGGACCGAATGATAATTCCAATATTTGTCATTTAGGGACACGGATCAATGATGAGGACACTTTGCTGAAGAGATTTCTTAGTGAAGCTTTATGGCGTAGATTTGTAGATTGAAGCAGACGTTTATTTATTTGTTAAGGATCATCCAAAGCTTGAAACGATTGGGCTTCGATTTGTCTTTCGTGGTGATAATGTCGACCCTTTTCCACCCTTTTCAGTGGTCTCTCCCTCAAGAGTGGATTAGGACGCTTTGGACATATCCGATTCTCAATTAACGGACACTATGAACGAGGAAAATCCTCGAAATCATGGAGATGTAATGGAAATGGAGTTTTGGATTATTCCATGTGTGCGATAACTTTCCGCTCAGTTTCCAACTTCTCGGCCCTGCGAATTTTGCAAAACAGGTCTCTCGCAGCGTGCACATGGAAATTCATAACCGTGTACACAACGGCGAATAATATGGATATGCGGAGAATCGGCTGTACAGACTGATGCGGATCTGATTGATGCAACGATCCTGCCGAGTATTCGCACTCGTTGGGGCGATAGTGCGTCGCTGCTCGGTCGCAGATATTATTCTCTGGCAACTCCGACACAGCTTTACGGTATCCCGTTTCTCGGCTTCAACGTAAACGCGCTTATACGCAGATGTTGCGTTCGTTATATCGGTGCGTATCCTTCGTTGCCGCCATATATATTCGTATTCTCGACGCATGTTTAACGATATTGCCAGCGGATTACCAACATTCGGACTATCGCCGGTTCCGGATTCGTCCGTGTACGATAAATTCCGGGCCGAACCGTTCAATAATAACAATAACCGTTGAATAATAATAATTAACCGTTCATAATAATCAGTATTGATGCCTTCCCTCATTAAATTAGAAAAAAGTAAGGGATACCATGCTTTTTACTTGCCTCATGAACAAAGCTGGCTTTCTGCTAACCTCGTTTTCACGTACCGAACTATTTTCAGTTATTTCCATTTGCAAGAAATTGTTTAGTCCCTTTCCTCATGTCGAAAGACCTTCACACACTAAATTGATTGTTTTTAATTTCGAAAAAAATCGAGGAATTAATCTTAACCCATTTTTCAATGCTATATTGTGTCTTTTGACAGTGTCTGGAATTGTTTCAATTTTTTTAATTGACACAGAACATATTTAACCCTCCATGGTCATACTCATCTGGGTCCATTTGACCTTGTCCATTTTTGAACAATTATTGTGACGAAACTATCGGTCGGAAAGATTTCAAAAAATTACAGAACATCCTTCAAACATTCTAGTTGATGAATTAAAAATTAGTTTATAAAAAATGAAATGGCTATATATTCAAAAAAAAATTATAAGGAAGAAAAAAGTAGTCATGGGGTCGTTTTGACTCCGTGTGAGGACGGAAGGTTAATAAAAAAAATTTGATTGTAATTTTATTCAAGTTTTTGATGAAGTAGGATAAAAGCATCTGATGGTGAAGGATCAAGCGATGATAAATGAGTTTCGCTCTTATTGCAACGGTTCGATCCTGATTCAGATAGTCTTCAGAAGATTTATTGTAATCTATAAAAAAAAATTCTTTATCAAGATAAATAAACAATATTACAATGTGGTGGTTTGGAGATAAGATACTTTGTTCGTTTGGTAGATTTTCTGAATTATAGACACTTGTGTAATTTAATTTAAATTATTTTTTTTCAATATATTCAAGTCAATTTATATTAATTTTCATTTAATTTCAATCTTGATAAACTAAACAAAATTAAATTAAATTACAATGCAAAATTAAAAAATAAAACCTCAATTACAATTGATTTAAATTTTAATTCAATTCAATTTTAAAAATTTTAAAGTTTGACTCGCAAGCGAATTTCTTTCAACGAGAGTGCTTTTGAGAAAATGTTGTTTCCTTGTAAAAACAAACAATAATTACAATGTGATATATGGTTTGGAGACAAGATACTTTTGAAACTTGTGCAATTCAATTTAATTTTAATTCGATTTCAATGAATCTTAATGGACAAAAAAAATTAAAATTAAATAAAATTACAATTAAAAATTAAAAAATTAAGTATCAATTAAAATTAATTTCAAATTCCAAGCAAAACCTTTCAAAATCAGAGAGATGATTCAAAGACACAAAAATCCAACGATTAAATTAATGGGGTCAACCCTTGAACCTTGTTTCGGCCAGGAATGTCTCATATGTATGTATGAATTTATAAATATACACATATATATATATATAATAACTAACGGGATGCCGAGGAATAACCGATGAACCAGGCGACGTGCTATGTATTTCCTGCACTGGATGTTCCATTGCAAAGCGGAAGTGGAGAAAGGGCCCTACACGGTACGAGAAGCGTTGTACCCGTATAGTTATTGTTCCGGTACATAACAGCCGCGGCTTCTATAAATTCGGTCGAACGAACCGAACTGTGCGTGTATCCACGAGGATCATCATCACGTCAATGAACATTCACAGTTACGGTATGACGCTATTGGGCGTTCGATAGATTTTGGTGGCCTATTCGTCAAACGTCGAATGACCAAACGGTAACGAGAATAGTCCGGTGGCATCGTCGTCAAAGGACATGTTATATGGATGCGATAATGAACGTACACGATACGACGAAGAGACGCGAGTTGTACAAGCCCCACAATAGTAGATATTCGAGATTTGATCGGGAATTGGAAATTTCGATGGAATAATAATGGAGGACCAGATTGTTAACGGATGAATTATCGCTGTTATTTTGTTATCGCGGTATTGCAATTGATGAGGAATATCAATCAATCGAACATACGTTCACCTTCTTCCGGTTATCGCTCTGTGAATTATAAATTATTTTGCCACCTGCTCTCGCAAACGAAAACGATTCGATATCTTTCCCTCTCACTCTCTCTCTCTCTCTCTCTCTCTCTCTCTCTCTCTCTCTCTCTCTCTCTCTCTCTCTCTCTCTCTCTCAAACACTGTATCATGCAAGTTTGAACACTGAATTTCCGATTTCCGTTATTCCCGTTTCCGGTATACACGCGCATCTATATTCCCCAGAGAGTGGAGGAACGGGCGGGTTGAACCAAGTGCATTTTGTCATATTTGCATTCGCACGAGAAATATCCCGGGAGCAGGTGAGAAAGCGGAATGACCGCGTTCCCGATGTGTCTGTTTGTCAATTCGATTTTCTCTGGCAAAATTTATCCCCCTCATTCAATTAAACTCAAATGCCTCCCGAGCATGATGGCACCATTTACTTCAAGTCGTGATCGGCAGTATCGATTTTTTCGCCAACGGTATTGATTATATCAATCATTTTTTCGAAAAATTAATAATTATTATAACTAGTCAAAAAATTGCTAATTAGGAAGGAAATATATCCAATTTTTCCAAAAAAATTAGTAATTGCAAAAAAATATTACTAATTAATAAAAAAAAAAAAAAAACAGTGATATGTAGAAAAGTATTGTGTATATTTACGTACTTGTGTGTAAGGATTGCATGGTTATAAGCTCAAACAACTCTACTTAAAAAGTTGTTTTATTTTTTAAAATAACTAGATCTTTTTAATATTTCACACATTAGTATTTATTGTATCGAATGTCATACGACATCACATAAGTTATTATTAATACGAATATTTAATCAGTACTTATTAAAAAATGCATTGGCAATTTTTGTTTATTACTTTTTCCAAAATTAATACAACATTTATCCACAAATTATTGATTTTTTTGGTTATTTAGCAATATTTTTCTCGCTAATTACTAATTCTTGAAAAAATTAGTAATATTTTATCTTTAATTACTCATTTTTTAGAAAAATTAGTAATATTGTGCACTAATTACTAATTTTTTAGAAAAATTATTAATATGTTTCCGCTAATTATTAATTTTTCAAAAAAATGGGATAATAAAAATAGATTTTTTTTGCCAATCACTGGTGTCAAAGTTTCTTAGATGTCTTTAAAGACTCGATAAATAATTAAATGTCAAAACTTTGGGGAAAATACCTCGATAGATTTATTGTTATCAGGAAAAACTTTCAATTATTCGTGACAATACGGGTGCGAATTTTCCCCGCTGCTGCATCGGGCTGAATAATTTATTTAATTTGAATGGCTTTATTTTATAATGAACGAAATTTAATTTAATAATTGGATCAATAGGCTAATTATTAGACCAAAATTCAAATGCATAGGAAAAAATATATTTTAATGGAGAAAATATATTTTTTGGGTTCATTTTTTTCTGGTTAATTACGATGAAAAAGCTAATCGGCTCAAAATATCAGAAAAAATATCATGTAAAAAATAACCATCTACGTGATATCTAAATACAAAAATATCTGGCTGAAAATATATAATAATAATAATAAGTTAATAATATTCTGGAAAAACGGCCTCATGAGAATTGCAAGGATTAAATTTCGATTAAAATCTATAATTAAATTAAATTAACTTTCAGTTTAAATTCAATTTGCCGACGTAATTTCATCCGTAATTTTGATAATGTCTATAAATAAGGATTAATGAGTAATTTGTGATAATTAAATTAGTATAATCATTGCAATATGCAATATTGATACAACAATAAATCAATCGAATTTATCCTGGATTTTATGTAATTACCTGATCATCCCCAAACTTTATATGGAAATACACAGAAGTAGAGATTTTGTCGTCATTTTGCTGTTTAATTGTTCAATTCTATCTTGAGCTAGAATCTAGCTGAAGGTAGAATATACGAGGAGTATTTGTCGGGGGAAATTTTGTATTAGGGAGAAAATACGTTCTTCCCTCCAAGCAAGTCTTTTCACTATTTAGAAGTATCGATTGATAATCAATTTTCAGTTGATACGATTATCGAGTTACTTTTGTCTTTGGCTGTTTTTTAAGATAGACGTTACATCCATGGATATTTTGATACTTGCCCATTTACGTAATAGGATATTTTTAAATAGATATTCGTTTAACAGGCTAATTTTATACATGATTTTTTAATAGCAGCTTTTCTTTCACGATTCGACGTTTATGATTGCAACCATGAGAATGAAAAAAGATTGGACTAATTTGACCCGATGCAATGCGCCGTTGAGAAAATACGCTCAAAGTGTTGAACAACAATGCGGCAGCGACAGGGTTCACCGAGTAATATTTATATGCAAGTTACATCGAGAGAGAGAGAGAGAGAGAGAGAGAGAGAGAGAGAGGGAGGGAGGGAGGGAAGAAGGGAGCGATTCGTGTTCTCGCGAGCGCGAGAATGTCCTCGATATTATGCTGAGACACGATCCGGCATAGATCGACGTGGCAAAAGCGTATGCAAATCCTCGTGGCAAACTGCTGGCCATTTGCATGAGCTTATAGATAAGGAGCCGTTAGAAGTACGCCACAGTATTCTCTTTCTTCGGCTCCTCGACTCATCTTCACACTGGAGATTCGTCTTGAATCTTCACATATATATATCTATCTATGTATACATGAATCGCCAGAGACATTACAGTCTCTTCCGTAAGGGTAAAAGCAAAAGAGGATGGGAAAATCGATTTTAGCGATGGCACTTCCCCCCCCCCCTCCGCGGAAGTAATATAGTACAGAAACTGGAGAATCTCTTTTTCCTCTTGAATCCATCCTCCTCCGCCCTTTTCATCCCGCCGTATTACACGTGATAAAAATTCGGTCTTGAGGAAATCATTCGTTCTCCCACCGCCGCATTTTCCGAGACTCTCTCTCTCTCTCTTTCGCGAGAAGCGAACTCTCGTGAAGGAAGTTCTATACGGACCGCCAACCCAAAGAAAAGCCATATCCCCATACTTTTTACTCGCTGTAACTCGCCAACTCTTTCCTTTTCCCTTTCTCAACGATTCTCTCGGTACTTTCCTCCCTCTCTTTAGCTCGTGATAAGCCTCGGAGTCGTCTCGGTGATTCGATGTTACTATTTACGCGATAGAGACGCTACTCACGAGTAAATTGCACCCGCGATAAAAGTGAGGGAGGAGTTTATCGCAGCATTTTTTCCATATCTTGAGTGCGATGCCCTGTAATGTTCCCCAGAGTGACGCTTCCAGGGATTTCGGTATTAAAACCGAATATTCTCGGTCTATGAATACTCAAAAACCCTCAAATCTAAAGTGACTCCCAATGACTCGTAATTTCTTCAGACAGAAACAGAAATCGAGCGCCAGGGATTGATGATGGGAAATTTAAACTTGTGGAATGACTTGCCGAATGCCTAGATACCAAAAAACATGAAAAATGCAAAGCGATGGAGCAAAAAGTAGGACAATGTTTCCTATTCCAGGAGAATTCTCGTCCCTGTTACAAAATTATTACAGCAGTAAAATTGTCGAAATTAGCAATTGTGGAATGATAGCTCGGGGGAAAAAACGAAAGAATGCCCCGGGGAAGAAGGATTCCGTTGCACTGGCTGGTTGCACAACTAGAGACAACGAATGTCGACGTTATTGCAGCTAAAGTATTCGAGAGAAAACTGTGGATGAGGGAAGGGAATGACGTAACGGAGAGTCGCGAACCCACTCAATTCTCGGTCGTCAACTCTTCGCGTAACTACATCGTCTTCAATTGTCTCAGTCAATGTATGTGTGATGCTGAAGGGGAAATACCACATCTCTGTGGTGAATTCGTGAGAAGCCAGTCGATGTAATGAAGGCAAAACGGACGAAGAAGAAACGCATATACGCAAAGTTTCCTCTATTAGCTTTCGCAAGAGAAACAGAGACAAATGGTTCCTCAGATATGTATATGGCGATCCATCAGGATTCATGGTCGACAATGCACGAGACACTGACAATGATCCCAACACTCGTATTCGCTGCGAGACAACTTTTTCGGACGAGAAGAATGAGGAAAAAAGAAGAGAGACGTCCTCTTCGGCAAAGTATGCGTATTTTTCTTGTCCCAGAAGTAACGCCATTGTGACCCGAACCCTGAAGTGAGGGAGTCTCATGAACGAAAATATACGTATGAAACGTAAATGTCGGTAGGAACTTTTAAATTGCCCAAGAGACGCGAAAGTTGAGCCAAGAGGCGGTCTCGTTTGGCACGAGAGTAGCATAAGCAGCAGCAGCTTGCTCTTCGCGTAATTGAAATATGACAAATGAGCTTCGACGTTCGTTGTGAGAGGAAGAGAAGCACGCTGATTAATTGTAGCGATAATATTATTGTTATTTCAGGGCAAAGGGCGAAGAGTGGAAGAAGGTGGGGAGGAGAGGGAAAGAGAATCAACGGTGAAGTTTGCTGTGTGTATTATAAGAGCGTTCACTTCACCCTCGATTGTTTCAACTTGCCCCCTTTTTCGTACGAGGATTGAACGCGTAGAAAATGTCACGAACGTGCTCTCGAAGGATCGCACAAAGGTCTCTTCCTCGATTCGAGCCATCATAATGCTGCTCGAGTCATTGTCAAATTTTGGGGTCTTCCATGTTCAAGAAATCAATTTTTTATAACGAGCCGCATTTTAAAGAGAAAGAACTCGACTTAATTTCTGGTTTTTTAAATTATTTTTACAATTTGTTTTTAGATTTCGACTCTAGTTTGAACAGAACTGTTTTTCGTTTTTTTCCCCCTCTCTTCAGGTTCACCCATCTTCCAGAGGACATTTTTTTAACACATTTTTACGATTGGATTCATAAAGGGGAAAGTTTGAGCTTCAATTTACTTTTTTTGAAAACTTTGAGCGATTATTTTTTCCAAAGTTATTCTTTTTTTTAATGAAAAAAGAGGAAATTTGAAAAATCCCGTATAACACGAAAACAAAGAAGATTCATGTAAAACTTCAAGATAGCAAAAAGTTGCTTCTGTTTTTGTTGAGTGCAGAGGCATTTTTTCTGATTTTTTTTCCAACATTTTTTTTCTTATTTTCTAGGTCGGAGCTCCGATCATTCAATTACCATAACTCGAGAACTATGGGATTATTGATAAAATTTCAAGAGGGGAAAATACTTTATTTTCTCATTTTCAACATATTGGAATTGTTTTTCAAATTTTTTCCAAATTTTGTTTCCAGCCTCAACATGTGAAAATAAAATTTTGGGAAAAAAAATCTGAAAAAATTCCTCTCAACTTAACGAAAACAGACGCAACTTTTTGCTATTTTGAAGTTTTTCATGAATCCTCTCTGTTGTCGTGTTATACGGGATTTTTCAAATTTCTTTTTTTTCACAAAAAAGGGAATAACTTTAGCAAAAAAAATCGCTCAAAGTTTTTAAAAAAAGGAAATTGGAGCTCAAACTTTGCCCTTTATGAATCCAATCGTAAAAATGTATAAAAAAAAATTCCTTTAGAAGATGGGTGCACCTGAACAGAGGGGGAAAAAGGCGAAAAACAATTGTTTTCAAAATAGAGTCCAAATCTTAAAACAAATTGTAAAAATAATTTAAAAAACAGGAAATGAAGCTGAATTCTTTCCCTTTAAATGCCGTTTGTTAAATTAATTTACGTTGACTTCCGGCGAAATGGCATAAAAAAACGTTCAAGAACTTTTTTGAAGTTTTGTCCGCAAACTTTTCGCCGGTAGTGTAGATTATTTTTCTCCGTGGTTTTAGGCTCAATTTGCTAAAAGCAGAAAAAAATTCACGTGGCTCTGGAGTTACAATGGAAAATGCAACCGCGTGACAAATAAATGCAACAAAAGTGATGAAAGAGCGTAGGGTTCGTGGATTGGAAAAAAAAAGTAAAAAAAAATGTAATTACAGAGAAGAAAGAATACGAAGCTGGAATGGGAGATTAAACGTAAGTTCACAGAAAATTGAAAATATTCATAAAGTTCTTGCTTTAGTTATGCGCAAGTTCGATAAAAACGCTCTTGAATCTTTGAAATATTCGGAATCGTTTTTTTCAACGAGTTCCAATTTTGATTCAAACATTTTCTATAGAAATATTTAAATCGTAAAATTCATGACACACAATGCATCAGTTTTTTCAAACCGCCGTAAATTATCAATTAATTTTATTAATCAATTATTAATTGAGTTTAAAGTATTCCTCTGATCAATCGATCATCAATCACTCCTTAATCATTCTATACAACCTCAACACAGCAGATTCACACAAAAAAAGAGAGAGACCATTGAGCAGACGGCGCAGAATGACTCAGTGTGAAGATTGACTCGTCATTGCGGACAAGTGAAATTAAATCATCGTCGCGAGTAATACCCAACATTAATAACCATCATTTTTATTATAACTGGGATTCCTCTTTGGGGTTATTATTGTTCAGATGGAATTAAACTGGTGAAATTGGGCTGCGCGTTGAGTCAAATGTCGTATTGAGGAGACACGAGGGACTTCTTGGTCCGAATGACAAGTTTGCCCGGGAGAATTGAACGTACGACGTCTCCTCGCATCTTGCATATGACACACATAACTCAGTGTACATATATATATATATATCTATGCTGGAACATGTACAAACCATTATACGTGTTTCATTTCTCGTCGACGCTTTCACGACGGGACTCGTTACCCCCTTCATGAACGTGCTCGTCTCGTTGATTACTGTTGCCACTGCACCAAGTATTTCCCATCTCTATATATTCCCACTCACTCATGCCCTTTCGCTCTTTAACGAAGCAAGCGAAGTATACCCAGACGTAAACTTGCGGATCGTCCGAGTATGGGCGAAAAGCATTTACGCCGGTTAATGCATTGGCTGTTTGTTCTCCATCATTGGAAATGCTCCTGCTTCGTTGCCCTTCTGTTAAACAGCATCATGCTCTTCGTTAAATGCAATGTCCCAAAGTTCGGCGTCAATGTCCGATGACGTCGACGTTGATGCGGAATTCCAGCAAAACCCTAAACTTTCGATCGTTGATTATAAACTCTGGTTACCTTTCCCTAGTCCCGTTTGTTTGCAACTTACCGAGGCTTCGATGAATTCCAATTTTCCATTCAATTAGAGAAAGCTCGGGTGAATATCTGGGTCACGAGTCCCTGAATCGTGTGCTCGTGGAGTCACCAAGGACTTTGGGTTAGAAGGGAAGAGGAAGAGAAGGACGAAGCAGAGTTCGTCAGAACGTTGATTACTGTCTCTCGTGTCTCGTCTTCGTCGACTCACTTCCTCCTCAGCCTTGTCATTCCAGAACAAGCTTGCGGGGCCTCTATTTGCCGCTGTATTTACGTGCAAGCACCCTCTTCAGCGTTATGTCCCGTTTATGAGAGAGGTCGTCGTCTCTTCGGTATCTTCCTCTCGGGCGTTCTCGATTCTCGTCGATGCTCGAGCGCGCCCCATTTCCCTATTCTGCCCCAACTCTATATCCTCGGGCACATTCGCAACCCCCTCCCGATGCAGGGGTTGAATCTAAACGACGCCAGAGAGTCAGTGAACAGGCAGTCTCTCCCCCATTCTCTCTTCATCAACGCTGCATCTTCCTCTTTACTTTGTTTTGCCAGTGAGTCTCGCAAGCGCAGAAAAATGTCGGATCAGAGGTAAACACGAACCCACGGTTTTCACTCGTGCAAGCTCTGCTCCGTCTCTGTCTTTCTCCCGAGAGTCTGGTCTCGTCCTCCTTGTTTCTGTGTTTACTGTTTGCGCCAAAGCATTCGAAAAACGCACTCGGCCGCAAACCGGACCAAGACTCGGAGAGAACGCGCGGAAGGACAGAATAGAGGAGAGGGTGGAAATCCTTTCTCCGTCGTCGTCTTTTGGTCTTGCAGCGACAAATGTAAGGATGGCGCGCACACACACCCTCTCCCGACCCAACCGGGACTTGCCGCATTCAATTTCGCGCATTTAATTCCACGGGAGAGCTCATTTTGTACGTTGTACAAGAGCGAGGGAATCCAGAGCGGGCTGAAGAAGAGGAGAGGATGTTGTCGTCGTGGTGGTCGCGCGCGTTGTCGTATGAAACGAGCTTGCTTGGCTCGCTTCGCCGCTGAGGAAGGAAGCTTACGATAATGTATGGTTACTCGGGAATAAGAGCGAGAGAAAGAGAAACTAAAGGACAATCCCCGTGTATAAGGAACACAAAACGAAGCCAAAAGAGAAGGTGGATGAGACGGAGAGAGAAACTGGGAAGAAAGTAACGAGAGGTTCCCCTTCCAACCTCGTTTTCAAAATGAACGTGTGCAAGAAGAAAATTGTCCCCCGCAAGGGTAGCTCGGTTTTCTCGGATATGGTCGAGGGTATTAATTCTTCTCCCAGAGAATTTCAGCGAGACGATAACGCGAAATTCTTCAGCGGACCCTTTCAACGAATGGCCGATCCTCGACAATATCTTTATTTCGCTCGTTGTCCGACTCCATAAATTCTTAAGATCCTTTTCCTCTCTTCGCACTGATCCGTCTCTCGGCATTCCCCTTTATCTCAACAACGACGGTCCCATCTCGTTTCACTCTCATCGCCGTCTTATCCCATCGATATCTTCAATTCAAACTTCGTATCCAATAATCTCCTTTATCAACTGGGAATTCGGATTAAACCGAGATATTGGCAGTCGCATCTACAGATATAGTATATTCATATATTTGTGGGAAAAGGGTTTGCGGAGGCTGATGAGAGAAGAATGAATGGACGGCGAAGGATCACAGAGTATCGGCGTCGGGGAATTTTTTCATCTTTTTGTCGACGCTGGTGGAACGACGCTAATTAAGAATTGACTTCTCCCCGACGGGCGTATAATGAGAGGGCCAAAGATGTCGGATACTCGAGGAGAAGGAGGAGAAATTGCGAATCGAGAAATGAAGAGCTGTCTCGAGGTCTTGGCAAAAATAGCGTCTTTGGAATGAAGGACGAAATGAAGGCGAGGATGAGGGAAAAAATGGCGTGGTGAGAGAAAAACGTTGGACAAACCAACGAGAACATCCTCAAGATGGAAAAGAGAAGGGATATCGAGGTGTATATGAAACTTTCCGCGATATTTTGGACACCTAATTTTCCTGATATAATTTTGTAAATAATTCAATAATTTATAATTTTTAACAATCGCTAGATTTATCTTCTGGCTCCTCAATTCGAGATTTAAAATTAAAGCGGAATTTGAGAGTCAAAAATATGAGCTGAACGGAGCTCTTTATCAGAAAAAGTACATTTTTTTGAAAGTTTTATTATTATTAAAAATGTTGTAATTTCAAAGAGGAATTGCATTTTGAGGAAATCTAGTTGATGAAAAAAAATTGATCATATATTCTTAACTGCATGAATTTGCATAATTTTCGAAAATAAAAGTATATCGCGAAATGTCTCGTATCTTAGATACTGTACCAAGTTTTTCCGCTTTCATTTCGTTCCTCCTTTCGCGAGACTTTCCGCTTTTCTTTTCACATTTTCGTCTGTATCACGCCCACCTTTATACTCATCCCTTCAAAATGTCCCATCCGAGAGTGTGCTTATTATAATACCACCACGAAGCTATTCGAGTGCTGACAAAACGTATTCGCAAAATCACGAACTCGAGATTGTGAGGAAAACGCGATCATATTGAAGTCGTAACTACCGAGAAAGGGATACGGCGAAGGAGAGAGAATGAAATAAAAACGAATACGCGTTTTATGGCGAAAAAAGGGAAGAAAAGTTCGAGCTGGAGAATATTTGAAAACCTGACATATTCGCGAGAGAGGAAAAAAAGCGGATTGTCTCCATTCACTTCCAGCTGAAATGTATCGCGTGTTGGCCGACGACACTTTGTTTTCGGCAAAACAGTGAATTAAATTTCTTTTTTACGACTAATTCCCACGGCTCTTAAAAAGGGAGTCATTAAAAATGCTCAAAAAGAGAAATAAACAAAATGCACAAATGGACAGCGGAAATTCCAACGAAAATAAAAACAATGACGAATGATAATCTTTATTTCTCACAATTTTGAATGTGAAAGAATGAAATAAACTTGGACGACGCTCGGACTGCGAGACGAAAAAAAAAATGTTTTACGAGAACAATACCGAATTCTGCTTGTGGAAACGAGTGCAGCATTCGCGTATGCAGAACTATATAGTTTGGGAGATAAACGCGCAGAGGTTTGATGCATAAAACGAGGCAGATAGAGAAAGAGAGAGAGGGAGAGAAAGCTCATCGTGGTTCTAATTATGTTTACTCGGAGCAAACATTTGAAACGCATGCGGCGAGATGGACTTTCCCCCCTTCGCTGTTCCTCCATGTAAATATGTATATAGTACTGTGATACCGACATACAAAACTGCCCCTGAATGCAGAGATAATGTGTGCATTTTGAGAAGAAGGGCTTTTTTCTGTGTGTGCTCGGTTTATGCGGGTGCGTAAGAGAACCAGCTGGCTTTTTCCCTCATACCAATCACGGCGCGCCCAAAAATTGAACGCACTGAGAAATATAATTAATACATAATTGGATATTGATAATAGTTAATCAATTCAGATTAATAGTAATTGGTAAAATCCATAATCGTTATAACTAAGAGAACGGTGACCACAACATTGAAACTTCACTTGGACCACGAAATTATCATTAAAAATTCAATAACCATTAAATTAAATTGAACAGAGTAGAATAGAATTAAATCAAATTACCATTAAATTAAATAGAATAAAGAGGAAAAGCTACTGTAAAAATTTAAAAAAAAATATTTTTTCGCATTTCTTCAAAGTATATATTTTCAAAAACATGGAGGTCAAGTTTTCAATTAAAATTATGAAAATTGATCGAGTTAAAATTATTTTCAATGGCCGGCTCGAAACTTTCAATCCCTTTTTCTCAAATTGACTTCATTCGACCTGGTCCCTGCGAATACTCGAAAACTTATGAACCGATTTTTAATTTTTTTGTTCTAAAATATTTGTAATCGCAGTAGCTAAGTCTGTAAGAAGCCGATTTCAAATATTTTGATAATTACTATTTTTAACACCTACTACAATAGAAAAGAGCCTTAAAAATAAAATAAAGTCATCAATACAATTGATAGTAATATTATTAATAATTTTTAAGATTCATCGATAAAAATTGCTGTAAAATGAATTGAATATATACTTAATAAAATAACAATAACCCGATAATTTGCTAATTAATTACGCCTGTAAAAAAAATTGTCAATACATTGTCAATTGTAAATACATTGACAATTTTTTCAACCCTGACAGAAACTTCCCCTCTTCAAAAAGTGATCACTGAATTTTTTTTAAAATTTACATAACTATAAAACGATTCTGAGGTATCTTTATTTATCCTAGAATATTATAAACCATTATGATATAATCAACTATAATTTTTTTCGTACCCTCCTCTTCAATCCACTTCGTTGTCAGTGGCGAAGGAAAAAAAATCCATAAAATTTTCCCTGGTCACACTATATTTGACTACATTTCACGATGAAGAGGGTCAGGTACGTTGTTGATCGACATCACACTGGGACACACTGGTTTGACGTTTAAAAAGCGTTTTGTCCGTATATGATCGATCAATTTGCCGAGCCATTGAAAAATTTCGAGATTCGAGCGGAATTGATCGACAGGACCTCAGGTATGTGACCTTTTTTCCATGTGTCAGCAGATTATAGGGGTATTTAAAAATAGGGGTGGTATTCGGAATAAAAGTAAGGGACGTTGAATCTTCTGTAAATATTTTATGGTCCTCGAATTCCAGGACAAAAATATTCCACACGGCAAACTGAATTTATCGTCCTCGGTAGAGGGCTCAATTAGCGAGGATATTCATGGACGAAGAAATGTCCTTTAATACTTCAGAATAATCACTGTCGTCACGATGAGCTTAATTGGCTTTTCGAGGGTGTTTTAATTAAACGCTTTCCTCTGGATCCACATATAAAACGATGAAGCTACCGCTAACAAAATATCTCGATCTCGAAGGAATCGTGATACGAAATTGGGCCAGTCGGGTCCTTTCTGCCGGAAAAAAAGGACTCATTCGCATACGAAGCGATTTATTTTAGCTCATCCAATGCGAGGTCACCCGTAGAGATCTCTCCTCCTCGATTACGATTCTCAATGGTTCCGAATGTTTGCGCCCTCTTCCAGCTTGCAAAAGCTCCAAGAAAATTCGGTCTCCCGCACGCATGTCCTCGGGACTCGCGTGTGTTTGTGACACGTCGCCAGAGACGACATGGAAAAGGAGATAGAAATTCGTCCGAGAGGAGCCAACAGATATACAAGAGAGAAGGAGAGAAGGAAAGGGAGAGAGAGAGAGGAGATTTAATTAAAACAGGGAGGGGTCGTAGTTTGCTTCCGCTCGACGGAGTAATAATGGTCGCAAGAACGATTACGTTTCCTCTCAACGCGCATTCCCGTAGCTGTATACATGATGCCACTGTTTAATAAAAGAAAACTGCTAATATGAATATGAAAAAATATTAATTTCATTGAAAAAAGTGATTTCGACGCTTATTCTCAGTCGACGTATTTATTTAACGAGGGGGGA
The DNA here is from genome assembly GCA_946863875.1 of Alloplasta piceator. Lineage (NCBI taxonomy): Eukaryota > Metazoa > Arthropoda > Insecta > Hymenoptera > Ichneumonidae > Alloplasta > Alloplasta piceator. Next base: position 2,563,481 of record OX333080.1, read on the forward strand.
TGAAATTACGTGGATATAATCAAAAGTTTAATAAATACTTTGCCTTTGTGAAGTTAATGAAAAATACGCTGTCGGCCAAAAGTTTGCAATTATCTCAGAATTGACTGAATAATTTATCGGGCAACGATTCGACAGTTTGAAATGTTTAAAAAAAGGGATTTAATTTATTTCGAGCTCGATCGACGTGTAATTAACGCTCAATCCATCGTCTGAGGTGCGTAAGACTAACTCCCCCAGTTGCGACTTTCCGGAACGAACCGAAAGTCCTGACATACTCTAAATTGTCTTCTCTCTTTCTTTCTTTGTCGCTCTCTCTATCGCTGTACCGGAAATACTGTACTAACATACATATGGGGGGAGGGGTTGAACATAACGTTAAAGCCTGTAACAGGATTTCGATATACAAAGGGTTGTGCGTGCGCGCAGGTGTGCGTGAGGGTTGCACCTTGCGCCAGAGAGTTTCTCTATGCTGCTCTACTTGCCGGTTAGTACAAAGCTTTCGCCCTAAACTGTAAGCTCTGCCTCAGCCGTTTCTCTCAGGATGTACGTTGCTCCTCTCTCTCTCTCTCTCTCTCTCTCTCTCTCTCTCTCTCTCTCTCTCTCGCTCTCTCTCTCTCTCTCTTTGGAAAGGAGGGAAGAAACTTCAGACCCATGTTTCCCTATTTTAGACAGTCCTGCCCCCCCCTCCCTTCTCGAGAATTCCCCAGACTCCAGAATTAAGCGCTTTTTTCAATCATTTTATCGATTATCCACACTCTCTAAACGCCTTAATGTCACAAAGTCGAACAAGACGACGATAAGGGTTTTTAATTTTTTAAGGGGTAACATGAGGTTGAAAATTTCAGATAATCTATTTTTTCATTTTTTTTATCTGATAGTACAAAATGTCTAGATTATTTTTCCAAAGTTTGAAATCTAGGAGATCTTGGAAATTCCTCTCATTAGACTGGACCGCTTTTTTTCTAAAAACACTATTTTTGAAGTCTGCCAAAATTTTTAGTTTGAATTCTCTTTATACTTTAATCTTATGGTCTTTATTAATCAGAATATTTATTTTTCTATCATTTTATCTGCCCTATCATTTTCAAACGTATTTTACTGAACAAAATGTTATAACTTTATAATATAGCAAAGACCTAAACTTTTTAGGGCGTTGACCATTAAACAAACTCTCGTAGATTTTCCTCTGGTCCTGACGAGGGTGTACTTCATTTTATAAATTTCCCAAACCACCGACAATCGAGTACATAAATGTCGCACAATGCACAAATTTTCGTTGACCAAAGCTGTTCTCGCAAGCTCGTTCTCGTACTTCCACGTACAAGCTTCGGCCCTTATTCTCTCCGTCTCTTTCTTTCTTTGTGATCCGCGGTGTTATCAAAAGCTTCTTTTCGTCGACACTCGTGGTAGTCTCGATTTAAGTAGATTAGCTTTTGGGTCAAGCGCGTACAAGCTCGGCGAACAAGCTTTGACGCTGCTTTCGTGCCTCTCTCGCGAAACTCACACAGCGAGAAGTTTCGTATAACAAAACGAGGAAAAGGGTTGACCGCGTATACGACAAAAAGCGTACATATACATACACATACATCCGCAAAGTACTTAAGCAGAGCTGAGATGAAATTGAAATTTTTTTTTTTACTTTCTACGCGAACGTGAGACCGAGAAGATTGCAAGCTCTGATAATTCCGCATCTACGTTCGAGGAAAGGAAGAACAAAGGTTGCAGTGAGAAAACAAAAAATTAAATTTAGAGGAAAAGTGTCGAGGTAGAAAAAAAGGAGGAATTGGTATAATACGAGGAGTTTGTCGAGGTAAAAAGTTGGGAGAGAGAAAAAAACGAAAATTATACTAATCCAGGTGCGTTGCCGTATCGTTATCGCGTGGGCAAACTATGTGCTCTATAAATCCTCCAGAGTCTCGTGACACATCCCCTGGATTTATTCCTCCATATATATATATATATATATATATATATATAAATATGTACATATATATATCCTTATATACGCCCATAGAGAGAAAGAGGGTACAGGAGCGAATTGTTCGCAACAGCCATCTCGCACCTCCTTCACTCTTCTGTAACATGGAATACTTCTCTCCCTCCCACTCTCTCGCTGCGCACACACACGTTTCACCCACGCCGTCGACAGAGGGCTCTCCCGCAGCACGCGCGAGACCCGCAAGCCCGGCGGTGGCGCCCTCTCTGACTCTCGCCCCTCCACTATTCTCCCTCTAGTTTCAACGGCGTGAGAGCTTAAGTCCGATGTTTAAAGTTGTGCTTCCGGCACTTTGAAATATCGCGATTGCCCCGAGAGCACACACGAAGAGAGAGAGGGAGAGATTCACATCTCTTCTTCCGGATGGTATAGAGAGAGAGTAAAGCTTTTCCACTGCGTCTGCTGTTGTTGCGTTACTCGAGTGAACTACTGCCAGTATTTGCGCGATACCGCTGTTCCTCCCCCTCTCAGGGGGTGGCTTCAGGGTGAAAGCTCTCGAGCCGAGCTTTTACGGCACCGATATACGCTAGAGTGATGCGAAAAAAAAATCGATTTTTCATTCTTTTAGCCCGGATGCCCTGAATTATGGTGGAAAAAAATCTCACTAACTTCGAGGTTCAAACAAAAAAAATTAATCAAGTACCGCAGGTTATTTCACAGTATTTTTTATCCCTCTGGTTTTGAATAATAATTTATCATATCTCGAATGAAAAGATTCATCCAAAGATCGTTGAAAAACTATTGTTCCATTGAATCGAGCTTTTTTCAGTTTCTCGGATATCAAGAATACCGTAAAGACTATGAACCTCCCTCAACGACAATGAAAAAACACGCCGGTTGTAAATTATACCGTCAAGCCAGCAGTTGCCTCGGTAAAAAAATTTAATGGCTCCATAAAAAAAAAAATAACGATCAACAACAATATCTGCAGGAAGTGCCACAAGCATATGCGAAAAACGAAAAATCTTTCTTGAGAAAAAAAAGAGAGATACTTTTGCAGCCACATCTTCGGGATAATCCATGAATTGTACATCGCAATTTCGCACTTTTTTCATTTATTTTTAATAACTCTTCATTTCGGATATAAGAGACCATTATTTGAACTCAGCCTAAAGAAAAATACGCAAGAAAGGCTTTTACGACTCTGAATCTTCTCTGAATCCCTCCTTTATATCGATAATTTTTTCACTCGTCCCATGCTTATTTTTTTATTTCGGGACCCAAAAACTAGAAAAAACGCTCTTTTTGCATCACCCTAAAACATACACGGTCGCCGTGTATCGTTTGAAAACTTTTTCGCAAAAAAAAGGAAACTCGTTGAATTCGTCGTGACGCAGCGACGCGAAACACGCTCGTACAATTTTCCTCTCTTTATCGCTTTTTCCTTCGACTCTTCCATCGTAAAAAAGAGACTTTAAATAAATTCAAGCCCTTTTTCGCGAATCCCTATCCAAGCTGGGTTTTCACTCAAACGCGCTTACTTTTACATTCTATTCCTTTTATTTTTTTAAAGGGAGAATCAGTCAACGAGTCTGTGGCCTCGGTTGGCTGGATAAAGATCGTCTCGTTGAGCGAGGAGCAAGTTTATTAATTTATCGCGAGAGTGAAATGATGACAGACGATGAAATTCATAAGACAAGGGAGTGAGGAGCGAAAGATACAAAAGAGGGTTGATCGTGAGAGGAGGGCAGCCGACAGAGATGGAGAAAGATGGAGATGGGTTAAAAAAAAAAACATTTTCGTTTTATCCGCTGTTTGGACGAGAATGAAATGAAATTGAATCCGAGGCAACCGCGTGTTTTGTAACTAGAGCTCCTCCTCATTCTGGTTAGCTCAATGGCGCAAAATAAACGCAAACGATATTCATATATGAAATCCCGAGCGAACGAAAACTCCAGAAAGAGCGAGAGTGAGAGAGAGGAAGAGGAAAAACAGTTGTCTGCTGTTTTCCATCGAGTTAAAGGTGAAAAAAAAGTAAAATTCAACAATCCTCGTGAACAGTATGTGAAGAGGGAGCGGATAAAATTTCTGGCAACAAACGATTGAAAAGCGGAGTGTGTGAGAGAGAGAGGGATTGCCGGATGCGGAATTTGAAGCGTGGGAGAGGTAACAATTTTCAGAGTCAATGTATTCAATTACAGGGGGATCGCGGTTGTATCGAATTGTTTCGTTTTTTTGTTTTGTTTTTCTCCTCGTTGGCGATATCACCCGAAAATGTTTTGGGCGAAAAGCTCGCGCAAAACACGCACGAGCGACACACAAACGATACGTCGAGAATCGCGACACTCGCGAATTTGAAATATCGCGCGTGATATCCCATCGACGCATCGAATTCCACCGGGAAAATATTCCCCCGTCGAACTCCCGTTTCACCCTCCGCGACAATCCGAGCTTTCCGAATGCATTGTTGAATATCCAGCAGCAGGTAATGCGGAAATTGGTCGCGTACACGTCGACGAGCTCTCGAGTGCGCGTGGATACAAATGAATCTGTTTCAATATCCTCCAGCTTTATCTCGCTCGTTTTTTTTTTTTTTTTTTTTTTTTAATCCGCCAACTATGACGATTGAATCCGGCAAAATATCGCGTTTCCCATAAAATGTTTCGTGAAAATACAGGGACTCGAATTGCACCCCTAATTTCTTGCACAGGTTAAATGTAATTCAAATAAAATGCACAATGAGATATTGCAAGGAAAACTCTCGACATGAAGTTTTTATACTTCTGATGCGGAATAAGCGATTTTTTATTTAAAATTAAAATTTTTTTTTTTGCTTCTTAGTTAAGTAAAGTTGATCAATCATGTAGTTTTGTAATTTTGAGCAGTAAAAAAAAGAAAAGTAACAGTATTTTGGTAACAAAAATTTTTTTTTACCAAAATTCAAAAATTTATATTTTCTAAACAAAAAAACGCCATCTTGAAAATTTCAGGATCTTTTAAGATTAGTACAAGGTATCATATAAAAAAAAATGTAATCAAAAATGTAATGTTGATCGTGAATTACACGATTTTTAAAAATTCAAAAATTCATATTTTTGAAAAAACACGAAAGACCTTCCTGAAAATTTCAGGATCTTTTGAGATCAGTACAAGGTATTATATAAAAAAAATTGAACAAAAAATTTAATGTCGAGCATGGATTTTCACGATTTTTGAAAATTCAATGTTCTCCAAATTCATCATTTTTCAAAAAAAAAATTCGGAATATTTTTTTTTTCGTAGCCCCAAGTATACTTTTGAAGACAAATCCAGAACAATTTATCGTAACTATAATAGTTTTCGAGATATAAAAAAAAATAAACTTGAACAATTTGAAAAATTTTGAATTTTGCATAAGTTCGGAAATTTTTTTTTTTTTAATTTGTTTTCCTTTGGTAGAACGACGTTTGATTAAAAACTAACACTTCTGACCAAAATCCATCGAAATTGAAAGGAATCGATTCCAACTCTAGGTCGATTTGACATGGAACGACCCATATATATATATATATATATATATATATATATATATATATATATATATATATATATATATATATATTTTAATTTTCAAGATTTTTCAACAAAAATTGCTATGAAATAAATCAAATATATACTCATTCAAATAACAATCAAAATAACAATAGCTCAAGCTTTTAATAATTAGTTATGTCTGTGCAAAAATTCTCAAACATAAAGAATTTAAAAAACTACGACACTCGATTCGATGAAAAATGACTTTAGTTACACACTCTACAACCATTAAAGTTCATTCCTGAATTATCTCGCTGTAATTGGAACGATAGATTCCATTTACCAACCGTTCAAAAATTGGTCCAGATCGTTCGCAAAAAATTCCCCCAGGACAAAATAGACAGCCTTACTATTTCACAGCTGAATTTACGAATTTTACGCCCTAAATTTTCAAGTCCATTTCCTATCTCAACTGGTGAGACTTGACACTGGAATCGAGTCCTAAAAAACAGCTGATGCGCCCTCTCGCGTCTCCATTCCGCACGAGAGAAAATAGCCCGCGAATTTATGCGAACGTCGGACAATCCAACGTATTCGACTGTCCATCGAGCGTTTGCCAAACAGAGTGTCTCAAGTGGAACAATTCCGTATGCGCTAAACAACCCTTGAGGCGCCCTTTTGCAGCCCACGAGTTGACTTCCGGTGTACAGAACACAACGGTAACAACGCGTGTAACATTGCGAGAGTTTCTCGCGTCTTTTTGCCTCTGGGAACGAAAATACAACCAAATGCATGACCAAGGGAAGGAGGGAAGCGAAATAGATAGTTGAAGGGAGCGACGAGTGCGAAGGTCTCGAATTTATGTGCTCTTGCCGAGGCAACCGTGTACAGGGTGAGATTCACACGTTGCAGAGCAGAGAGAATTCATGCGTCATGCAGACTGTGTGAAAGTGTGTGCAAATTCACACAAACAGGAGCGAGCACACTCGAGAGTCAGGTAATGCTTTTTGGCACGGCAGCTCTGGGGGATTGTCGGGTGAGAGTCGCGCGAACGGATTAGCCCCCGAGCCCAGAGAGGACCATCACCACCAACAGCTTTCCTCCCTCCCTCCTCGACCCTCTCTGCATGGGCCAGAGCTTTTTCTCTCCCTCTCTGGTTCTCCGGAGCCCCCCCCCCCCCCCGAGCCGTATTTACAATTGTAATCCACCGTCCAGCCCGCATTTCAATAAATTCGAGTGAAAAGTTGCCCTCCCTCGGGCAAACCAACCCCTCTCGCTGACCCCACACGCGAGCTTTCGTCCGATCGGACTCGCATCTCGCACACCTTGTTTGCTCGTTTCACTTCTCCACCCCATTGTGTATAAAACTCAGTTTCTCTATTTTCCTTTTTTTTTTTTTTTAATTTTTCCATGCACAGGAAAATCCGTACGAAACGTTTGCGCCGCATTAACGAATGATAAAACGTTTTATAATGACACGCGCGCGATAAAGCAAAAACAAACGACCAGTTTGCAGGAGATACGCCAGAGTTTTTGTCGCGATGGAATTATTCACGAGAGGAGGGTGGATTTTTATTTTTCCTCCTGACAAAAATGACGATCAGATTAGGGATATTGTTTTTTTTTTATCGATACGAAGCATTTGAAGGCCGAAATTGTGCTTTGGCATCGTGCTTTGAGTCGCGAGAAAAATTGTCATTTCACGGAAGTCCGTTTTCCGAGCTCGAATATTCATCCCCGAGAATTTCCGCCGAGGCATAAAATTTTTTTGCTGCTTTTTTTTCCGTCATCCGCCTCATTTTAAAATGGCGGAACGTCTGTGTACGGAGTCATAGTTGTGAGATCGCAGCTAGAAAAGCTTAGGGGAAAAGGCCTTTGCTCTTGGGGGTGACTCTGAAACGTCTTTTCTTCCTGTCGCTCGCTCTTGGCCTTCCTTTCGTTATCCCGCTTGCTTTGTGAAGCTCGGGATATTCGAGCTTTCTTGTGTCGCGCGAGAAGGCGACATCGGAGCCGAGAAGGCCGGAATGAGGCTAGCGAGAGAAGCTTTGAGTTTAGGGGGAAAATGAGGCTTAACGGTCACCTGAGGCAGAAAGGTCATGGTTTAGAATTATTAAGAAAAGATAGAGAAAAATGAAGAGATTATTTTGTTTATTTATTATTTTTTTTCGAAGCCAAATGATAACTACTCTAGGGGTAGTTTTTTAGCACAGCTATTTTCTAAGGGTGGCCATTTTACCCCTCTCTCTTCCTTCTACATATATATATATATATATATATATGGGGTCGCCAAACGGAAGGGCAGAACTCGCTTAAATTTTCTCCGCCAAGATTCTACGACTTACGCCCTTCTGTTTTACAGCGGGTCATATACTTGGACCGCACGAATTTATGCAAACATCCGCGCGAGGCTTAGGTTGTCGGGCGATTTCCGGGGGGTACCATTGCGCGCGAAGCATATGGAAAGGGGTTAACTCACTTCTCTTCGACCCTTCTCGTGTTTTGGTCATGCCGCGACAGTCGAGGTCGCAAACTCCCAGTCATGCTGTTAAACCGCGTATAACATGAGCGATTCCTCACCAAATCGGTCCATTTTCAACCCCCAACCCTTAAAATGATATTTCTGAATTTTGACTGGTTCTCATAAGCACTATCATTTTTTTGTATACCTCATTTATGTCCTCTTTGATAATTATTCGACCATGACATTGAAAAATCTAAAGATTTTGAAAGAATTAGTCTTTTTTCACTTTTCAAGTTTTTGTTCCTCAGAGTAATAGTAGATTGGAGCCTAAAGCTTTGGTCTTTGAAAAGACGTAATAAAATTGTGGCTTGTAGAGAAAAAAATAAGAATTTTAAAGCGCTTTTCAGAGTTGCGCGGAATAAAATATCAGGGATACAATTGGGGTGGGTTAGGGTTAAACATTGACCGATTTGATCAGGAATCCCTCGTATATGCATAAACGCTTGCATACTCGGTGTGGTTCATGAGAAAGGTTTAAATTCGCATTACCATCGTCTCAAGAACCTTCTTAAGGGGGTTGGAATTTTGAAACTATACACCCAAGATGGTTATTGCGCGGGTCATATCGTTGCGGACCCATCGTACCATTATTTTTCATATCCCCTGAAGCTTATACGATATTTTCATTAATTTATCGCAAAAATGTCCAGAAAATTCATTTCACGGTCCATCTTTCGCTTCTGAAACTACAAACCTCTTTAAAATTGAAAATATGGATTTGTAAATTTGAAAATAGTGTTTATAAATTATATCAAACCCATCGAATTTTCCAAAAAGCATTGGAAATCAGTTTCAATGATATAAATAACAAAATCATTATTTTTACAATGAATGATGGTTAACCATAATATATTACGATTAACTGGTTGTGGTTAACCGGAATCCTTGACTATACTAGTTAACCACATAGATAACTATTGGTTGACCATAATGGTTAACCATTTTTAATCATAATGATTAACCTTAGTTAACCACAACCAATTATGCTTGACCAATTGTTTAACCACAATAAATTGAGGTTAGCCAATTTTCCCTAAAAAAATGAGTAGGAATACTTTACAGTAAAAATTATTTCACATTGAATACAAGTAGCGCTATAAATTATGCATTCTTGAAAAGGTTCCGTGTAAAATTTCATGACGCGATGATGTTGGTAAAGATCGACACGGTCGGACGTTAAGGGATTTGCCAAATTAAACAAGGGTCCGAGGGTTGCAATAATTTAACCGGTAATTCGCGCTCGCTTTTGCTCCTCTCCCTTTCTTCTCGTGATGTGCAAGATTCTACTCTTCGCGGGGAGATTTCCGGCGTGGGTTCGCTTCCCTTTCGCCCTTACTTCACCCCATTCCTCTCCCCCAACTTCTCTCTCGCAGCCGTGCTTTGCCCCGTTAAAGCCGCTTCAACCGCTGCACGGATGTCCGTGATGTTCCTCCGTGTGATGCCCCGCGCCACCTAATATAATACACTATACATATAGCGAGGGAGGTTTGCCTTCTCTTGCGCGGCGGTGCAAAGCCCCTAATTGCCAAACGGGGGTGGAGCGCCGGTCCGATTAGCTGACCAGGTGATTAGAGAGCAGCTCGAATTGTTGGGCGAGAGAATCACGAACGGGAAGATGAGGAGAAAGAGAGAGAAGGACGAATGGGAGGGTTGATGGAAGTGCGCCGAAAAAGATGACCAATTTTTGAGCAATCAATAAATAATTTATTCAAGCTTAACAGGTCGATATCACAAGTGTTTTCAGCTTCCAGAGAATGAAAAATAGGCCATTTTTATTTTATCCATGAAGGAATATCGCGATTGCAATCAATCACTTCCGGTATCCCTATCCGCAAAACCTCAACCCGTGTTTCCCCTCCCTTCGCGTTCCTCCTTCCATCCTCGAGCCTCAAACCCTTTTTTTTGTTCTCCAACCCTTGCGAAAGCACCCGTTTCGCTCGACAGCATAATCGATAATGAAATTAGCTCCTAATTGCACCACGAAAATTAGAGCAGAGTCTCGTGGCATGAGGAATCGCGTCGAGTCTGTACGTAAATGCAGGATCGATAATCCCGACGAGGACGGGCGGTCGAAATTGTTTTTTCTTCTTCTTTCTTCTCTTTTTTCTTCATTCTCGTGCAATTTGCGTGAGCCACGTTAATTGGATTATCGGAGTATCAAAAATTTAACTAATCAAATTATTCCCTCGGCTGTTTAACTTTGGCTCAAGACCAATCTTGATTATTTATTAAAACGGAGCTCGAATGCGGAATATTTAGGAAGATTAATTGTTAGCGCATTGTTTCCATTCAATTTACAATTTAGCTAAAGTAATTTCGCTGGGAAATTTTAAAAATAGCATTTTTATCACGGAACGTTGATAACTGGGTCATTCCATGTCAAATCGACCAAGAGTTGAAATCGACCCCTTTCAATTTCGGTGAAATTGGGTCGGAAGTTTTCGTTTTTAACAAAACGAAGTTCTACAAAAAAAAAAATTAAAATTATTTTTTCGAAAGTTATAAAAAATTCAAAATTTCACAATTTTTTAAATCTTTCAAGTTTATTTTTTAAATATCTCGGAAACTATTATAGTTACGAAAAATCTTTCTGAATTCGTCTGAAAGACTATACGTGGGGCTATAAAAAAAATATTCCGAAAAAAAAAATTGAAAAATGATGAATTTGGAGAATTTTCAAAAATAGGGAAAATCCAAGTTGCACATTAAATTTTTGGATCAATTTTTTTTATATAACACCTTGGACTGATCTTAAAAGATCCTGAAATTTTCAGGATCTTTTAATTTTGGTAAAAAAAAATTTTTTTTTTTTTCAAAATTCTCCAAATTCATTATTTTTCAAATTTTGTTTCGGAATATTTTTTTTTCATAGCCCCAAGTATACTCTTTAAAAGGAGTTCAAAACGATTTTTCGTAACTATATTAGTTTCCGAGATATTTAAAAAATAAACTTGAAAGATTTGAAAAATTGTGAAATTGTGAATTTTGCATAAGTTTCGAAGATATATTTTAAAATTTTTTTCTTTTGGTAGAACTTCGTTTTGTTAAAAACGAAAGCTTCGGACCAAATTTCATCGAAATTGAAAGGGTTCGATTCCAACTCTTAATCGATTTGAAATGGAATGACTCAACTGCATTTGGAAATTGACTGGGAAGGCCAAAATCCACCTTCAACATTCTAAAAATGTGAGAGAGCTTTTTCGATGTCTCTCTCGCGCTTACCCGGTGAACACCCGAAATTTAACAAGCTCGACTTCTTAAAAAGTGCCGAGTTTCGGGAACGAAACGAAAATCCTTATGAAAGCTCTCGCTGTGCGCCAAAAGCTCATTTCAACATGGCGAACGTGAAACGAACACACAAGAGTGGTTAACGCTTTCAAGGGGTTATACGAAACAGCGGAGCAGTTAACCCCATGTTTTCCCGTGTAATATCAGAGTTAACCGCGCGCGCGCGCGCGAGAGAGAGAGAGAGAGAGAGAGAGCTTGCAGCAAAATTCGAGCTTTCCCTTATTGCGCCGTTGCACGCTTCTGGGCCGAAGCATTATTTGTTCTTCCTTTTTCGTAAACAATGGTTTACAACCGAGGGGTTTTGTAGCCAAGAGAGCTTTTGCGTTTCGGCGGGGCCCGTTGTACAATACAAACGGTGAATTTAGCCCGAAAATCATGAAGGCCCTGGTGACCCAAACAAGAGAACCGGATAAAAGTGTGGGTGTTTTTGTGTGGGAAAGGCAAAAGTAGAGCCGGACGATAAAGAAGTTAATTCCCGTGAAATTTTGGCTCTCGCTAACTCGTTTCGTGAGATAAACATTAATTAATATTCCATCGGGTTTGCGCGGGATACAGAGGCGAAAGAACGGCTTGTTTGTATGAATTATTTCGGAGATTAGCCCAGTCGAGAGAGCGAGAGAGCAAAAGCGAGAGCGAGAGAGAGGGAGAGAGAGAGCAAAAACGAGAGCGAGAGAGAGGGAGAGAGAAAAGCTCATCGTTTGCGAGGGAGGGAAGAGGATTTAAACTCCCGTCGTGTACGAAGGGTACACTTTTGTCCATAATATTATATATATATATACAAGGCAAACTCGAATACATTTCTGCCGACTGTTTGCATTATTGTATTTTACACCGCAAACGAATGAAATGAACGAGCTCGCTATGCCAACAACCCCTAAAAGTCGACGAACTGAAACAACTTGCAGCGCAGAAAGGACGAAAAACGTTCATGTGTGATTACAAAAAAAAGCTAGCTTTTGCTTTTCTTCAAACCTCTCTCTCTCATCCCCATGGATGGAGGGTTGAATGTCTTCTGGAATGCTGATTGCGCTTTCTGGTCTCCTCTCTCGCTTTCTCGTGCGTCGTCAGTGTTGGCCAAGATTGTCCAAAGTCTCTCTGAGCTTCGTTTTTTTTTCTCCTCGCCCAGTTCAACGGGGAAGCTTCCCTCGTTTCTTCGTCTCGCGGTTTCCGGTAATAGGGAACGGAGGGGATGAAAAAAATTACGTCCAAGAATTTCGCTATCTCGTCTTTTTGCCCGGTAACGAGCGGAACAGTCTTTTCTTCATTTTTCCCCGAGACCTCTCTCTTCGTGTTTCTTCAAGCTCGTCTCTCTTCTTTTTTTTTCTTCATCCCTCTTTCCGTCTGTCTCTCTCGCTCTTTGTTAGCCATTCGCCGAGCTCGTTCTCTGGCTATGCCGTAACAATTTCGCAGGAAGCTACGCGAAATTATGTAGAAGAGTTTCGTGGTCCTCGCCCGTTAGGCCAGAAGTTATATATTTTATCGTATATATATATATGTATGTATATATGTATAGATATATATATATATATATATATATATATATATATGTCGATTGCAGAATTCTTCGCGCGGAGGCAAACGAAGATAGAAGGCTTTTGTTGCAGACACGAGCCACGAAAACTTCTTGAAAGTTCGTCATGATATACCAAAGAAATTCATTCGCTGAACCCACGATATCCTCCAACACCGGGGCAAAAGTTTGCCAAAAGCTCCGAGGGCCTCTCGACGGATACCCGAACAAAAGAAACGCGATGTATATGGGGCTGTCCACGTCAATTCACCTAGACTCCGGACCACAAAATTTTTGATTTGCTTCGTAATTTTTTATGTTGTTATCCTTGCTCTGAAACATTTTTCTGAATTTTTGCAGATTTTTTGGAACAACCGTTTCCGAGTTATGATTTTTTTTTAACCGAAAAAAGGACCATTTTTAAAAATCTGAAACAATTCACAAAAATTGTATGATCAACGTAGAACAGTCTCCTACTCGCGAAAATATGGTGAACATTTTTTTTATATTTTTTTCACCTAATCAAAACCTTTTTGTGTATAATAATTTATTTAAAAAATCCACTGCGAATAGAGACGTCGTTTGGGAGACAGAAAATAATGTGGAACATAATCTTCGGATAAACCTTCATAATTTTATTTTGTTTATGGCTTACGCACATTTTTTTTCTTAAAAAAGTTGTGTGTTGTGTGCTCTATTGCACTCGAGTATGCTTTTGTAAAAATGACTCCATCGCGTTGAGGAATAAAACAATGTAGTTGTTGGGTTTGCGGAATCCCTTTGACTAATTCAAATCGTTCACGCAGCTGATAAGCTGCGTGAAAGGTGAAAAAAATATTTAAAAAATTTGCGTGATAAGGTGAAAAAATATAAAAAAAATGTGCACCACATTTTCGCGAGCAGGAGACTCTACGTTGATCATACAATTTTTGTGCATTTTTTCAGATTTTTAAAAATGGTCCTTTTTTCGGTTAATAAAAAATCATAACTCAGAAACGGTTGTTCCAAAAAATCTGCAAAAATTCAGAAAAATGTTTCAGAGCAAGGATAACAACATAAAAAATTACGAAGCAAATCAAAAAATTTGTGGTCTGGAGGCTCGGTGAATTGACGTGGACAGTCCCATATACATGTTATTTGGTGAAATTTGATCCTGCGAAAAAAAAGGAAGAACGACGACGAGCCAACGAAATTATCGACATTATCGACACTCTGCGTATCAATTTCATGATTTTATGCTCGGGACATTCGCCAAGTATGGGGAAAAAATGTGGGAACATTGATCGATGCTTTTATCGACATTTGGGAGATCTATATTGTAGGAAAAGCAGTATGGGAGAATAATATGAGGATAAACGAGAATAACATGAGCAAATTTTGCCACAATCTGCTTTTATATACATGAAACACATTTTTTTCATGCTTTTTTCGGTTCCTCCAGCAAATTAATTTTTTTCCGACAATAACTCTGAGAGTTTTGAAATTAGCGGTAAATTTCCCATCGAAATATGTGTAGAACATTGAAAAAAAAAAATAAAAAAGATTTTGGCTCATTTTTGGGTGACTTTCCGGAAAGCTTGAAATAGCGAAACTTCAAGTGAAGATAACTTTAATACGGTTTGACCGATTCCAAAATTTCTTTTTCGTACATGAACGTTGTGACTAAACTTAGAGAATGCCTTCTGATTCATCCCGTTATCTTAATTTTTGTAGAAATGAGAGCAGTTGGAATATCGCCGAAAAAAAATTGAAAGGGGTATGTATGGAAAAATTTGCAAAAATCGATGGTCTAACTTAAAAAATCTGCCAAAAATCGAGAAATTATCGGAATTGAATGAACCAAGCGGGGTTTTTAACCTTGAACGATTACAAAGAGAATAGGCTAAAGACAAGTTCAAAATTCGATCCAGAAAAAAAGTTACAGCCATTTTAGTTAACAGATATAATTTTGGCCAAAATGCAAAAAAAAACAAATGTTTGTATTTATTTTTTCAAAACCTTAAATCGATGTATTTTGCCCCCCTGAACACGAATCTACGAACAGTTTTCTCAAAAAATCAAAATTGTCATAAATTTTTATCAAAAATACGGTTTTTGCTTTCTCCTTGCTTTTTCTCACTAATAAATTTGTTCTCAACACAAAATATGCGTGATCTGTAGTCAGCGGAAAAATTCCCCATCATAATACAATTTTCAAACTATATAAAAATAAAAATAGTTTGTAATCCGAAATATCCATCGCGAATCTTCATCGCTCATAATCCTTAATGGGCTCTTACACGGTTCCAGAGGCTCTAATGTTCTCGGTGTGTTTAATCACGCTCGAAAATACCCGCTATTTGCGTATCATTATTCGTGGCTCTAGAGAAACGAACTGGGAGAATAGTGAGAGGAGGGAGAATTAAAAATAATTGTTTTATTCAAGCACAGGTGAAAAAGTGTACAAAAGAGAGAGAGAGAGAGAGAGAGAGAGAGAGAGAGAGAGAGAGAGAGAGGGAGAGAGAGAGAGAGAGACGTATAATGTTCCATTCTCGTGTTCGTATATTCGCCATTATGAAAAATGTGCAATGGAGAGGGAGCAAGAGAAAGAGAAGGGAAGTAAAAAAAAATGAACAAAGAAAAAACAACGGAACGCACGTAAGCGTGTGATCGCGAATACCTTATTAGCGGATTGACCGTCAGGAATGCCGATGATGCAATGTTCCATGGGGGTAAATTTTCTACCCCCTCCCCAATCCAGCTCTTCTTATTCAACAATGGAGCGACTTTGCTCAAATGAGAAGAATGAGGAAAAAAAGGTTTCGCCCTGCTTTTTTCTTTATTTCCCTTCGGGGAAATCACGTCGCAGTGACCGTAATTCAAATTTCAGGCGCGCGCGTGTGTGTTTGTACAAAATGCAGCCCCTATCGATCTAGCGCAGCGTTAATTTTTTTCTTTTTTCTCGCTCCCATCCTCCGCATTCCCTCTTTATTCCCCGCGCATTCGTTCATTCACCGCGATCTGACCCGCACCCTTCTGCGGACATGACTTAACATGGCGTGTCACGAGCGAATCGAGATGATATCTTAGCGAGAGATCGAGAGTCGCCGCGCGATGGAGAGAAAAAAAACAGAAGAAAAAACTATCCCGAGTGTATGCAGAGAGAGAGAGAGAGAGAGAGAGAGAGAGAGAGAGAGAGAGAGAGAAGAAGAAGGAGCAGAGAGAAAATAATATTAGGGCGGAAGGAGGGAGTTTTGGAGCAAAAAATTGTCATATCCTCGACGCATGCACGTCACGTCCGGTTCTGCAATTGCGTGTAGACATTTTTAATTTTATACCAAGCGAAGGAATTGCAAATGTTCGCACCGCTATAATCCGCGGATCATCGTGCTTATTAAAAAAAAATAATAATAAAAAGACAAACCTGCTTAACTTTGTACACCGCCAATATATATGGGGCATTCCACGTAAAATCACGCGGTAAAAAAAACGGCCTGACCCCCTCGGATTTTGATGTCCAATGAATTGTGGGTTTCGTTTAGCCAAAAATATGACCTCAAATTTTTAGAAATTTTTATTTAATTTTTCATCAATCATTAAAGTGAGGAAAAACAAAGAGGGCCTTTTCAAATGAATAAAACTTTTTCACAGAAACAAGGGCCCAAAACAGATATTTCGTCATAGTTCGATAATAGGCCAAAAATAATTACTATTTTTTTTGCATTTTAATTTTTTTTTAAATAATTTTTCGTTTTGATTGTTTATTGTAGTGACAATAACAATAACAAAAATATTTTTCTAGTGAAACTTAATTTTTTTTTCTTGGTTTAAGAGTGAAAAGACAACATTTTTCGAAAATTGAAATCGACGATCTGAAATGAAACGGATGATTCAAACACAATTAAAAAATTAAAATTTTAAAAAAGTAGTAATTATTTTTGGCCCATTATCGAACTATGACGAAAATATCTGTTTTGGGCCCTAGTTTCTGTGAAAAAAATTTCATCGATTTAAAAAAAGCCTTCCTTTATGTTTTCCCTCAGTTTATCATTTTTTAGCTCGGGCAACCCCTAAAAAATGAAATAAAAATTTCTAGAAATTTGAGGTCATATTTTGGGCCAAACGAAACCCACAATTCATTGGACATCAAAATCCGAGGGAGTCAAGCCGATGATCGCGTGATTTGGCGTGGAATGCTCCATATACATTCACTCTTTAACGAGTATTTTGATTTAGAATTTTGAAAAAATCATTTTTCCTTTGCATTTTCTTAAAGTTTAGACCTTTAAGAATATATCCTCGAAAGGAAATTTTTCAATTCCAATAATTTACGGAGTTATAGTTATTTTAGTGACGCAGCAAATCGGACTGTAGACGTTTTTCTCAAAACTACTTTCCTCAACACGGCTGACATGATATCTCAAGTTTTACTCAACCGATTTACTGAAATTTTTTTATCGATCTTCAATGCCCCTCTCTCTCTCTATTACCCCTACCACTTTTGTATCAAAATTATTTTTTTTACTATTGTGAAAAAAATAATTTGAAAAAGAGTCCAAAAACGCCGTTTTTTTGTTCAGGCAGCCGACATTTAGCGATTTTTTCCCCATTTTCTCTGAGGTAAGGGCTATAAAGACATTTTTACTAATTAAGAATGTTTTTTTTTAATTTTGTATCGGATGACTAGAAAGGTTGCAATCGCGCCAGTCCCTTTGTTTAGCCCCAACTTCACCAGCTTATAACTTATTCCATTTTGAATTTTTTTCTCGAATTTTTTGTTTGTTTATTGTCAAATATTAATAAATATGTTGTAAAAAAAAAGTCATAATGTACATCGTCATTATATCGAACATGCAATCATGTTTACTTTGAAGTATAGGATTCTCCCGAGTCGCCACATTTCACGACAGAATTTATGGCACGATTAACTATATATTTTGGTTCGTTGCATGCGCAATATCGCAAATTTTTGTTCACCCACGTTCCCACAGCATTGTACAACAGTTTGTATTTTCCAAAGTGCGGATAAATCTCTCGAGAGTCCGGAAAATCCCGGGGGATATACGTTCTCCCTTTTGCGACAGCAATGTTTCTCGCGAAAATTCTGCGGACACTCCGAACGAGAGAGAATGCGCCAAGCGTTTCCCACTCTGTGTCCAATATTTTCATCTCGTGTTAACAAAATTCTCCGTGCGAATTCTCGACTGTAACTCCCTCGACAAACTCATCTCTCTCTCTTTCGCTTCCTCTCTCTCGTCAACTTGTAAAATTTTGGATCCTCGTGTATAAATTTACAAGCAAAAGTGCCAACTTTCATCCCTCTGGAATATTCTCCAGAGAGGAGAGATCGAAATGACGGGACCTGATTTTGCAAACGCATTCACGTGAATTTCACTTCGTCAAACGGCGAATGAGCGGTAAAAAATTCCGAGTCAAATCTGTTTTACCGACGGAGTGAATGAGTGAGCAAAAGAAAGTGTGCAGAGCGCGTTAAACAAGTGAGTAGAGTTGAAAAAAGAGGGACTCTTCTGTCCGAAGCGGTTTTATTGGCCCGGGCAAATGATGTTCTCCAATGACTGACTAACGGACCAGCTTTGCCTGGACCTTTGGACTTAATTTTACACACTCTGCGTCCGCCACTATCGAGCACGAACAAATAGCGAATGTTCGACGTGCCGGCAAACACCAAGAGGAGAAACGAGAGAGGGAGAAAGAGTTCCAGCTCTGTCGAGTCAACGATCAAAGCGTAAACGATCTACTCGTCCAATCCACCCCTTCAAACTTGATCCGACTCCCCAGTGTTTTTTTCCCGACGTCGTTTTGACTATTCCGATTTTTATCTATTTTCCACCCAAACATTCATTTTGACTCTACCTAAAAAAAACCTCGATTCCTCACCAAACTCTTTTATCTCAGCTCCGTCCATTAATTTCAAGCCTCTTACGAAGCATAAACATGGAAAGAAGAGTGGCGGGCATCAGAAAAAAAACAAGACATCGACGAGTGTTTTCTTCTCCTCGAATGTCACGGAAATCGGGAAAAGCGCTCGGCGAAGAAAAACCTTTTAAGCGGCAATCCGATCGAAGCGCGTGCGAGCGCTCGACTAATTTGGCTCAACAGAGTAAATTGACTTTCCTCCCTGATGAGGGTGCAGAAAGAAAGACGCTTCGGTTATCGGAAGAGCCGTCGTTGAGTCTCGTTGGGAAGAAAAATTAATTAATTATTCAATGATAAGAAAAAAGCGCCGGAGGCAGAAAAAGAAGGGTGCGCCACGTGCATATATATCATCGGGTTTACGTCGCGTGAAGCTGGACTAGCCGTGTTTTACAAGGTCGTTAAAAAATCATTTCAATCTTGGGCGACCCGAGTGAAACTTGTGGGACAAGAAGAACAAGAGGAAAAAAGTGGATGAGTGGGAACGGGCAGGTTTCGAGGGGGTGCTTGGGGAAGGCGAAAGGGATGAAACAAGTAAGGGATGAAAAACCTGTTAAGATTCGCTCGACACGTTTCTGCCTGCACCCTCTGCGAGCGAGTACAACGGCGGAGCTGCATGTAGACCTGGATTATGAGAGAACAAAGATGGTGGAGCAGGGGCGAAGGAAAAATG
Organism: Alloplasta piceator; assembly: GCA_946863875.1. Lineage (NCBI taxonomy): Eukaryota > Metazoa > Arthropoda > Insecta > Hymenoptera > Ichneumonidae > Alloplasta > Alloplasta piceator. The sequence goes on from OX333080.1 coordinate 2,582,835, forward strand.
ATTAATGTAATGGCCCTAATGGTCGGTGCAGTACATAAATTAGCGTCTTTATATCTATATATACAGGCATGAGTATAGTCGAATGAGAGGGAAGGTGGTGGCGGTTCCTCGGGGTGGCTTCCACAGATTCGATATACGTGCGGCATACACTGTATATACATATTGGATGCATTCAGCGTACTTTTTCCGCGCAAGAAAACTTGCTCTGTAAGAAAAACGTCGTCGAGTCGTTATTTTAATAAAGAGAATAGCCAGAGAGATCTATGTGTCCTGTGGGAAATGGGCGGGTCTGTGTCGGGGGATGATAAAAGTCAGAGGACAACAGACAAGAGCAAAAAGTTCGTGAAATTTCGTACGAGCTCCCTCATTCCGGCGAGATCTCAGTGCCAAAAGGCGCGAGAAAAGAGGACACGCGGGATAAAAAATACTGAGGCAACCGGAACGTCCCAAAGTCAACGCGCAACTTCTCACTGTGTCTCCCTAAGTTTTTCCTTCGTTTTTTCGTTTCTCAGCCTCCCTAATGGATGTTTATGTTTTCCCCTTTGTCCTGATTCTCTCATTTCGCCATTGCAACAAAAACTAGACAACGCTGTTGGGCATAAGAAGATTTCCCAAGGACTCAAACCGGTAGACTCGACGAGGCTTAAAGAATGAAGAAAAAAAAAGAATGAACCTGGATAGAGCCAAAGAGGAAGAAAGACTGAAAGAGTCAAGGCGGATGGTTATAATAAAGTCCCGAAGGATTAACCCCAAGATAGAACGAGAGGATGTTGAAGAGAAAAGAAGACATCGGGAGAGAGAGAGTTGTGAATGAGGAAAAAAATTGAAAGCGCGATAAATATAGAAGAACCGGGTTGAAGGACCGATTTAACGACCTCGACGACCTGGCGCAGTCTTTCACTTCCAAGCAGATGAGCTCGCCCAAACCACAAGAGAGAGACACATCCCCCCACGTAAACTGCGTTCCCATTAACGCGCTCCAACGATGATGGCATTGATTAAGTAGCTAATTAACATTCGGGGATGGTTGTTCCCCGGAGGCGAAGTGTGCCGTTTCACTTCGTTCACCTACCGGAGAACTTTCGGTTATAGTTTTACACGCGGATATGGATAGACAGAGAGACTCCCGGTGACGATCCCCTTGGCAGAATACATCGGGGACTATCAAGAAGCCAAGCCGGAATCAGAGCTGTCGCGAAGTCCGACGTCATCGGGTGTACATATAAATATATACCTTGTGCCAGTAGCGTGGATTTATACCTCTATCCATAAACACACGTCTCACCACAAGTGTGGGTAAATATACTCGGCCCTTCCTTCATCAATCTAACGAGCTCGCTCGAAAGAGCCCGCACGAGCTCGTCGACACGTCCGAGCTCTTTCCCTCGACCCCCGTCAGACACGGACACGATGGCGTGTCACGATATGCTTATTAGTCGTTATCCGCCTGTTGGTTAGCACTGACTTGCGGACGAGCAAAGTCAGCTAACCCTCGGGGGAATCGCTAAGAAAAACCTCGTGGCTGGGACGTTCAACGCTATACCCGAGTCAGAGGACTTGGCTCTCTCCGTGTATTACCGAGTTTATACTCTGACACAAACACACACAGAGTTATGGATATGGCACGTGCTCGTATCGCGTATTCCGCAGGTGCTTTCGCAGTTGATGACAAGGTGGGGGAGCTCTAGAGTCCGCGATACAAGCTCGTTGCAACGTCAGAGGTCTGTCGACAGGGTTAACCCTTCGACCCTTAGGCATCAAGATCGCTTCTCCCTCTCTCTGGGCTACCTTGATGTGGTTAACATAACTACGTCGACAGCTTGAAGCCCCTGCACAACCCTCGCGATTTACCGTTGAGAACGACGATTCTCGTGTTCCCACATTTCGAGGAACTGCATTCTCAAATAATACGACATACTGGATGTGGTGAAAATATAATGCTACTCGTTATTTTCAACGCCAGTAGCGCGAAACTCTTGGTACCAGCCGAAACGACCAGTGGAGAGCGTGTGTCATTACCATTCTAGCGGGAAAGACACGGTTGCGCATACAAGTAATGCCGTATAATGTTATACCCAGGTCCGGGCATTCGTCATTTCCATTGCACAAGCAGCACGAAAGAGAACGGAGGGAGGTATGTACAGAAATATATTTTGCACGAACTGCCCGCGTGGTTATCAGCCCCTGGTCTCAATAAAGAGTAGTGGAGGGAGCCAGTGGTGGTTGTGGGCTCTAGTTCCTCGAGGTCCGATTTCTATCAGCGTCACATATAACCCGTCATTTGTTAAACCGAATGTCGGTGACCATTGTAATCGGTTGCTGTGTCTCCTTCACCCTCCAACACGGTTCACTGTGTCTGTTATTTCCCTATCGCCACCCTCAACCGACGCTTCCGGATTCTCAAAGGACAGGAAGCCACAGACATTTCTAACGGCGGTAGACTCACTGTCTACGGAGGTTAAACATTCTGTTTTTTTTTTTACATTTCAACGCTACACATTTCTCTTGTCCGCCTCGTTTCTAAATTCGGTAGTAAACATTCGTAGCGGCATTCGCACGTTTTCGGTAACGCCTGTGGGTTCGCTCGTAGAGCAAGCGAGACAGAAGCAAGGTCGTGGGGACACTTGGAGGGGTAGCGACATGGGACACAGTGAAACAGGGATAGGGGTGTATATCTGCAAGCTCCCGCTGGATCCTCTCTGCTGGATCTTCCCGCGTTGAATATTCACGAGGCGATCTCCAGCGGACAATAAAGCCTCGTCCGCAGAGCCTCTGCATAGTCGCGCGGGCGGTTCCCCATGTACCATATCGGGAGCCAAAGCACACATACAACGAGAGGGAGAGAGAAAGAGAGACGCTAACTGGGAAAGGGAATAGAGTCCTGATGCTAGTGACTGCTTCCACTGCTGTTGCTGCTAGTGGTGCATGTTCCATGGCATGCGGTGTGGTCTGGTGCGCGATGGCCTGCGGGGAACTGGCGATGAAGCGGCGATTTGAAGTAAACGCCTAGGCAGATGCCGGCGAACGAGCGAGTGGGATGAAACGAGGGATATAGTCGGCGGAATGGGCGAACAGGTGAACCGTGAAGTATGGAACTTGGAGCAGAGGTAAAGTGACCTCACCGCAGACCTGTGTCTCGCTGGAGGCTCTCGCGGATACATATAAAGCCGCGGGAGTTGGGAATATTCGTGATGTGTCCCGATGAAACCATTATGATATACGGGAGCTCACGAAGGCTCAATTTCGGAAGATTCGTACTGGCGTAGGGGGGTTTCCCCGTCGCGCTATCTAGGATTTGCGCGAGGTCCGATGCGTTTCTACTGGTAACTTCAAAGCTGATCTCCCTCTCTCGACCTACCCAAGCCTCGTTCGGTATTCCGTCGCGATACACATGTATAGTGGCACTCTAGAGAATTTGGACGTATATATTGATAAGGAACTCACCTGGAAATAACTCTGTGACGCTGAGAACTGGACTGGCGCAGAGGAGACGATCGATTTCGATCTTACCAGTGTCTTTTCTAGCCTGTCCTTTGGTCCAAAGGCTGTTTCTGTTTTGGTCTCAAAATTACTCGACGCACGAAGCCGTTGACACTGTTCCGCCAAAACGATCCTCCTCTCACTGTCAGCAAGTTTTTTGCTTGTTCGCTGCCGCGCAGCTTTAAGACGGGATCACTAGTTACACGAGACGAACACAGCGGAATAACACTTCCAGTCTGAAAAATCCGTTATTCTGAAACAAAAAAAAAATTACCGTAAGTTCTTGCGAATAACGCAAGACACGGTCATTCAATTGTAACGGAGGTTATGATTTTTCAATCAGTGCCTGACTCGCTTCAAGCTTTAATCCGGATTATTCTTTGTAGTCAATCGTCTTTTTTAGCCGCGAGCACGACATCAAAGAACGACGAGTCTCGTCGATTGCTCGAGATAGGGTGGATAGGAAAAAAATGTCTAAATCATTGAAGAAAATGATCGCTTTGATCCCAAGGGGCGCTTTGTCGAGTGAAAGGAAATCATTTGACGACTGAACGACGCCGGTAATTGGGTGAATCGCTGGTGCAATAGAGTCGTTTGCGTTTCTATTTCTCTCCGCTTTGCTCGTGGAAAATCGTGGATATGTCGTAGCCTGGTAGTTTTACGTTCGTAAAGCTAGCAAAACTCGTCGTCGCACACACTAATTTTCGTGACACGGAGACCAGCCCGTGTACGAGGGTAAAAAAAAAGTTTTCTCTCTCTCTCTTTCTCGCAGAGTAGAGCTTGATATATATGGTAAATTCCTAATCAAACCGATCAGTGTTTTTATTTTTTACATATTCTGTCCCGGGAAAGAAAACCTAAAAACAATCTCCGGCTTAAGCCTATAAATGCGAATAATCGGTTAAAAAAAAACGGATATTAATTTATTTAATATTTACTTTCATTGCCTTTCGAAAAATTCCCGTTTTTGAGTTAAAATAAAAAATTATTTATGAGAGAAAATAAGCAAAAGCTAAAAAAAATATTTTTGATGAAAATTCATAAAATTATTGATTTTTTGAGAAAATTATTGGTAGATTCGTGTTCAGGGGAGCAAAATACATCGATATAAGTTTTGAAAAAAATTATTAAAAAAAAATTTTTTTTTGCATTTTTACCAAAATCAAATCTGTTACCTAAAATGGCTATAACTTTTTTTCTACATACAATTCCGGATTTCCCTTCAGCTTATTCTCTTTGTAATCGCTGAAGCTTCAAAATCTCGCTTGGTTCATCCGATTCCGATAATTTTTCGATTTTTGGCAGATTTTTAAAGTTGGCCCACCGATTTTTGCAAATTTTTGCATACATACCCCTTTCCATTTTTTTCGGCGATTTTCAAACTGCTCCCATTTCTACACAAATTGAGTTATCGGGATGAACCAAGCGGCATTCTCTAAGTTCAGTCACAACGTTCACGTACGAAAAACAAATTTTGGAATTGCCCAAACCAAAGTAAAGTTATGAGCACTTGAAATTTCGTTATTTTGAGGTTTCCGAAAAATCGGCCAAAAATGGGCTAATTTTTTATTTATTTTATTTTCACGTTTTGGAAGCATATTTTCATGTAAAATTAATCGCTGATTTTAAATAACGTGGAGTTTTCGTAAAAAAAAAATGTATTCGTGAAAAAAACAAGAGAAACAAAAAAAAAATTTTATGAAAATTAAAATATCAAAGTGTCCGACGCTCAGGGAAAACGATAAAATCGTGCATAATTAATGAAGAAGTAATTTTTCGAAAAATCGAAGAGTTCCAGGGTGAAGCGTTGACCAGTTCGGGCAGGAAACCCTCGTATGTTGATGAGGGTGGATAAAAGAGCACGACGGCGTCGAGCGAGTATTAGACAGGGAGGGCCCAAGAGTGTCACATACGCTTTTCGAAACTTTTGTGTACATACAAGAGAGAGAGACAGAAGAAGAGAGGGAAAGAGAGGCAGAGTGTGGTGAAGGTATATCGCGCGAGACTCGGAGTCTCCGGAGTTGGGTGATTGTGCGAGGAAAGAGGAAAAACGGTCTCGCCGTGTGCTCTTTTTCTGCAAAACGTATAGTCTACATGTATACATGTCAGTACATATACTCGAGAGAGAAAGAGAGAGAAAGAGAAAAAAGGATAGAAAGAGAGGAACGTTATGCAGTAGGCGGCGGGTGAGTCACGACCCAAGTCGGTTTGGAATATTAATGACTACCCCAGAGCCACCCACCAACAGAATACTCGAAACACCATATCGTGGCAGCACGATATCAACCTTTCTTCGTCCTTTTCTTACTTTGTTTTAATTTTTTATTCCTCCTCATGGTCTTTGTTTTCGTCTATAACCCAGAACGTGCTTGAATTTCCAGGCCGATAGTGTTCACGCTTGGACGCAGTCCTAGTCAATTTTTAGGAATAACATCCGAAAGCAGCTTGATCCTTAAACAGCAATACCCAAATGCGTATAATTTGAAAGCCAACGGACTCTCGTCAATGCCAGAATAAATGTCAACGCGACCCAGTGGAGAATCGATCATTCGACATTCACAAGATAGAGACGTTACTCCCCATGCAGAAATTTCGATAGGGATCCGGTGGGATTCTGGCGCGCATCCCGGCCTCCCCATCGGGATCTAATGCGACGTCAGATTGGATTCCAATCGTGATTGTAACATCCGCCCATTAGATTCGAATGGGGATACGCAAACGGGATCCTGTAGGGATACCCAACCGGGATCCTGTAGGGATACCAAACGGTATCCTGTAGGGATACCGAACCGAATCAATTTTTATTAGAATTTATATTAATTTTTTTATTTTGTTAAAGTCTGTGAAAGCTTTTACAAAGCTCCCAATCTCAAGTATTTATTTTTAATGAATAATAAATATTTATTAACTATTATAATCGTTATCAAAACGGTGGAAAACTTGTATTGTTCCTAACCTGGAATTGAAGCACGTGCTTCGGCATGGCGTTGCAGTTCGAGATTAATTTCCCGACGTATTTTCCGACATCGTTGTACGCGAATGCGAGTTTTCTCACGCTCATTTATTTCGTTGTTCATCAATAATAGAATCAGATCACCAAATATATTGAAAGCACAAAATAAACACACGACATAACCTCACTGGCATCGCACAGGTAATAATACTAAATCCCGCACGGCTCACGAGTACGCCATCTATATGATCCAGACCTACGACCGTCATACTCGATCCACATAGGAATCTTATGGGGACATGGTAAATGGGAGTGACGCCATATGGCGATGCAACCTGGATTTTAATAGGGAGTCCCGATTTGGGGAATCCACAGCAAATCCCGATAGGAGCGCCCATAGGGACGCCCGTATTCGGGAATCCATAACAAATCCTAATAAGAACGCCCATAGGGACGCCCGTTTTGGGGAATCCATAGTAAATCCTAGATAGAGACCCCCATAGGGACGCCCGTTTTGGGGAATCTATAGCAAATCCCGATAGGGATCCCCATAGGGACGCCCGTTTTGGGGAGTCCATGCCGAATCCCGACAGGGATTTGATGGGACGTAGGGTGTCCCTATCGAAATTTCTGCATGGGTCGCGGTTCAACGACAGCGTTGAACGTTATTTTCATTCCAGGAAGACGAAGCGAGACTCTGGTTGCGCCTTCCCTTATCTGTTTTCCATTAAGTCACTCACTGTCCATTGAGTCCCGTCGCCAATGCGGGGAAGCCTTTCCTTCTCCTCGCGGACCATTTATTTCCATTCGAGAGGATGGATCGACGGAGGGGCGAATCGTCGTTTAAGAATGAAACACACACAGAGAGACACGGATATTCGATTTTGTACGCTTGAATTCGATTCAGCTCTTCCAGTCCTTGCTCGATGGCGATGGATCTTCGGAAACGTTCAGGAAGTGCGCATCCACGATCTTGGAGGCAAGTCCAAAAGCGAGTCTACAAACGCGTGCACCCCCTTAGTTGTGGAATCTTGGAAGGATGCGTGAAAGATGCGTGTGTGAGTCAGTGGAAATGAACGAGGAGAAAAGTGGAGGCTGATGGAAAACGATGAGCGAGAACCGTGCGCTTAGCTGAGGAAAGTGCCTCACGGCGGCCCAGGCATCAGACTCTTGGTAAAACATCAAAGGACCCTCTGAGTCTGGGCTGAGCGTAGAGCACACAGGATTGCAAAAAGCCCCAACTGATGCTCGAGCGGGTTCATATAATTTGCTTTTCGGTCCGTCGGATTTCAATAGTATCGGAACATCTAGGCCTTCCTTCCTCTCTCTTTCTATTCTCTATTCTCTCATCTCTCGGCACAAAATATATACAGTACAGCACTGCCGATTCTCCCTATCCAACACTCTCCTAACCTCTATTCTTCCTCATTCTCTGTTCCACCTTCTCTTTTCGTTTTCCATCCCGAACTGTTCTCTCTCATTTTGGCTGAGAGAAAACCGTCCTCCCACCGCACGGTTATTCCGTTCTCACAAAGGCAGCCGCGAAATTAGTTTCGTACGGAATTCGATTTCGCTCAGCGAAGCTTCTGCTTGCCGCGAAACCCAATGAAGGATGAAGAGGGATGGAAAAAGAAAAAAAAACAACTTCACCGATAGAATTGACGAAAGCCACACACACAGCCTCGGCAGAGATTTCCAAGTCCGATCGTCGATTTCGCAGGACGCTCGTACGCTTCAAGGAGAATCCTGGAGACACGCCAGCGGTTAATTCGAGTCTACCATTAGGTCTGGCTAATGGTGATACTGATTAGATTTTGGTGATAGAATTACCGTCAGTGTTTCAGGGGTGAAGTTTGAATTTCACGATTATATAATCCAAGCCGAGCCAATCCTGATGGAGCTTGAATGTTGGAGTCAAGATGGCCGAAGGACGAGAACATTAATGGCGGTTCCTACTTCGCCAGAGGTCATCTTGAATCAGCGAACCGGTCACTGATTCCTATAAGCGAATAATTTATGACAATTCGATTGCACGGACCACTTTATCTCTCCATCCCTCTCTCACTTGCGCCCACGTTTTGGCCAGAAGGGTGGCGTGCCCCTCTTATTCGCGAGACGAATTAAGCCCAAAGCCGTTTCGGTGTTCCCTCGTCCGCGCGCTAACGCAATAACCCAATATTTATACAATTATAAAGCCTCTGCGGCAGGTTTTCGCTTCTGCGTGATCCCTCTCTCTTTTCGCCAATGTTGCCGTTACTCTGTACATATAAACCCGATGATGAGGGTTTTTTCTCGGTGGTTCGTACACGCGGCATTCGAGGGCGGCTTGGGGCGCAGGGGGTAGTTTTCAGAAGGGATGCTCGAGATATATCCCCGCGGGAGACTTTGTTAGGCCAATCGGAGCGTGAAACCGGTGCGGTTTTCACCCTCGTCGAATGCCAAAATGGCCACGATGACTTTTCAAGATGGCGTTGTAAGTTTCCTCGCCTCTAGACCGGCTTCCCGTTGCTTTTTTGTTATCCAACTCTTTGTTGTACTCTATCATCCACTAATATTATTCCACTTTAGCAAAATGTCACTCTTATTGTGTCATTTTCAGAATCCCCCTCCACAAATCCTTTGTGATAGAGAATTCTGGATCAGCGATGATTTATTGAGATCAGGATGGCGGGATTCTGATCCAAGGATTTTCAGTCTGGCGACATTTCAATTTCCACATCGCGACTATAAACTTTAAGGGGTAGCTAAATTAGGGGAAACTTCGTTTTTCCGTTCTATTTCATCAGACACTAGAATCCTACGCCAACAAGACGCATAAACAGTGGCTTTTTTCGTGTAAGGAAGTAACTAGCGTTGCAGTATGAGCATGAAGAAATCAGAATTTCGAATCTCCGTAACAAAAGCAGTTATTAAGAGCAAGATGGACGCTCCTAACCTGCAAAGCGCATCAGGAAGCGTCCCACAAGTACGTGACCTCTGGTCCTGTTTGTATCATAACCTGTATACCGCCATGTTACATATATTGTCTCATTTCTCATAATGTCCGCAGTTCGCGGATGCCTCTTATTAATGCATTCCGGAGCGTGTATATGCGGCAAAGTGTACACACGCTGCGCCGGAGGGTGAATTCTCACCGTGAGAGGGCGAATGATTCATACATGTTTATACATATGTATATATATATGTATATATGAGGCATTCCACGCCGTTTCGACCTGGGTCTGACCCTTCACCTCTCCGATTTTGTTCGCAATTTTTTATGCTTTTGTAGTACCTCTAAAAAGGACTCGGGATTTTTTTCAGATTTTTTTGGCGCGATTTGACTTAATTATAGCTTTATAAACAGCTCAATTTTTTGCCCAAATTTAAAAATCTGAAAAAAATAACGAAAATCCGGTTTTTTGTATAAAAAATTTCGAGCGTTGGGCCAAAGTCGGCAGGGGCTTCTTTCTGTTGATAAGAGGCTTTTTTGAAAAAAAAATAGAAGAAGACATCCGAATTGAGTGGGCCCTTTTCCAAACGTTTTCTTATGAGTTTGACGTGTTTAAAACAAAATACCGACTTCGGTGACCGGGGAGAACGCATAATTTGAAAAAATTACAGGCATATTTTCAAGGGCCCAATTTTTAGACTAAATTTAAAAATCTGAAAAAAATCACGAAAATCTCGTTTTTTGTATAAAAAATGTTGAGCATCGAGCCAAAGTGGGCAGGGGCTTCCTTCTATTGATAACAGGCTTTTTCAAAAATAAAAAATTGAAAAAAAGTAGAAGACACCTAAATTCAGTGGACCGTTATCCAAACATTTTTTTTAAACATCCTTCAATTCATAAGGAATATCATCAGAAGGAAACCCCTGCCCACTTTGACTCAATGCTCGAAATTTGTTACACAAAAAACATGATTTTTGTGATTTTTTTCAAATTTTTAAATTTGGGCTCTTAAAAATATGCCTGTAATATTTTCAAATTATTCGTTCCGCCCGGTCACTGAAGTCGGTATTTTTTTTAAAACACCATCAATTCACACGAAAATGTTTGGAAAACGGTCCACTCAATTCGGATGTCTTCTTCTATTTTTTTTCAATTTTTCTTTTTTCGAAAAAGCCTGTTATGAGCAGAAGGAAGCCTCTGCCCACTTTGGCTCGACGCTCGAAATTTTTTATTTGGGTTGTTTATAAATTGGGTTGTTTATAAAATTATAATTAAGTCAAATCACGCTGAAAAAATCTGAAAAAATCCTGAGTGCTCTTCAGAGGTACTACAAAAGCATAAAAAATTGCGGACAAAATCGGAGAGGAGAAGGGTCAGACCCAGGTCGAAACGGCGTGGAATACCTCATATATATATATATTGCATGGACGATGCGCTGGTACACCGCGAGAGGGCATCCCCGCATAATCCGCATTCGAGACTCGTATACTTCCGGGCCAGAGGTGAAACGCGAAGTAAAGTTGGCTCTCTGGCTTTTCGACTACGTACACTTGTACACGAGTGTATGAATATCTGTACACAAACGTGTGTACCATATATATAGTGTAGTATTATAGTGTTGTAGATAGCATGCAGTCGAGAAAGTGCAGGGAAGGTCGAGAGGTTCTCGGGAGTTGCACCCTCCCGCATAGCGCGGCTAACCCTCTCCACATTGAGGTCCCTCTATCTCCAACCCTCTTTACCTTCCTCTATCTTTATCCCTCTCGCGAAAAGCCACCATATCCAAACCGTAAAGTTATCTCAATCAATATAATTGCGGCATGAGAAACAATTCTAAGCTCGCTTGGTGGTGCGCCAATTAAATTTCTCGTCCCCTCTTTCACCCCCGAGCGTATCTTCAACCTACCCCTCAGACCGCGGTTTTCCATCCCCCGCCGCCGTCCCGAGTAACGCGAAGTGAAATTAATAGTATATACACTTGGCTTCTTCCGCACTCATTTCGCCAATTAATTCACGGGAATAAGAATAACCGGAAAACTTGGAATACCGCGCATCCGAGAACCAAGGGTTGCAATGAAAAGTTTCTCCATCGCGAATTTCCTTATGTTTTGCGGTATTAATTATGACGCGTCGATCGACGCAGCAAGGAGATAATTAATCAAGCTCGAATTACCAAAATGCGAATTCTAACTTTGGAGATTTTTTTATTGTCTTTTAAAGTAGGTAGACAAGAACTTAGAAATTTACGGGATATCGGCGATGGATTTTCAAAGAAGGGCTGCTGAAATTTTCAATCATTTTTCGATGGATGCTCGATTAGATCGCAGAGGGAATGGTGAATGCTCTTTTATATTCTGCAAATTTTGGATACGATCATTCATTTATTATATTTAAAAAACTAGAGAAAATATCCTTTCCGTAAATTATCGAGATTCGTGTAACCCCTAAAATTTGGGATTTGTGTTTGAAATTGTAATGATGAAGAGCTCTGTGTTTGTGCAGCTGCTGATTCATCGGTTATTTCTTCTGTCAACATTTGGCTCACTTGTAAACTTTCCTTCGAACTTAGCTAAGTGTTTACTCGATCTCTTTACGGCTATGTTTGTATAACTCCAATTTATCGCCTCTTCTACTCTCTTTCTTTCTCTCAAGACTGCAGCCTGCACATCTTGGCACATTAAATTCGTTTGGAACGCATGAACGGGCCTAAAATCGACCGAGACTTGGCGTTCTGAACCATAAACAATAGCACAAACTTAGGAAGAGAGGAGGCAAATCCGATGGAGGAATTCCTCGTAGCGATCAAAATTGGTTCAACTCGCTCAAAATCGAAATCACGACGAACAAAGATATCGTTACCGTTGCCAAATCGGGTCCGAGAAATTCATCGGTCTATTTGCGAATCTGGTAATACCGATAAATAGCTCGAGCTGAATTCTAGTCCAGACCAGCCTCTCGTCTATTCCAAAATTCGCCGAGAAAATGCATCGTTTCTCCTTCTCGACGTACGTCAATAATTCGAAGAATTATTACCGATTAATCGACCCAATACCAAACGCCTTTTATACTTAATGAATATCAAATCAGTTTTTGTAATTACCGGAGCATAAATAATCCATGAACGGCGAGTGAAGATGTCATTTTGCTTAATCGATAATTAATCCTACTTGCGATTTAATTGAAACGGTATTCGAGCAAATCTTGCTGAATGTTTTAATCAAGAATCACGTTCCTCGCAGTAACATTTGGACTAATTAACATTTTTATTGGTTATTCATATTCATCGTGGGAAATCCGTACAGTCGAGTTAATTGAAATTTTCATTAATTAGATGAATAAGTGATTTTTAAGGCAGTCGTCTATTTAAAAAACCGACGAAAAACGGCCCCAAAAAGGTTATCTTCAGCAATTTTTTTAATAGTAAAAAGAATATCGGAATTTTTTGAAACTCTAAGTGTATTTTAACGCACATTTGAAAGGTACAAAAAAAATATATCGTTGAATCGTTGCAAAACGGCGGAGTAATTAGCCGACCATTGAAGCCTTTTTTATTTGAGCTCAAAAATTGATACGATTCCATGTTTTTTTCGGGATTTCTTCAGATTATCGACGATAACAATATATGTAAATTGAAAATAATTTTTATTTTTACCCTTCAGAGAAGAATGATGCGCGCCACTTTTCCCACAGATTCGAAAGACCAGCGGCGAGGCGCTTCAGTGATTGGCTAATTACTCCGCCATTTTGCGACGATTTAACAATTAAAAAAAATGTTTGCCACTTATCAAGTTTGCCTTAAAAGGCTGTCAAAATTTTAAAACGTTCTGATGTTTCTTTCTCTATTTAAAAAATTGCCAACAAATCACCTCTTTTGGGGCCTCTGAAACAGAAGACTGCCTTAATTTTTATTTATGTAATCATTTGAGTATGTGGAGATTGCTGATAGAGTGATTGAGTAATAACGGAGGTCAGATTATTTCTTTAACGATCTATTCAAAGACTATCATTTTGGACATGAGATATTAATAAAATCTCGTGTGTGCGAGCGCCATCGCATGCGTGGCGAGTCGATTGCACTTTGCGTGGGAGATCGGCCGTTCGAGCTCTATAATTCTCATATTTTATCTTTCGTTCGTGTTTTATTTTTTCATAATTCTCGAAGATTTATCGCTCGTAATAACGGTGCATTCGACGGGGTCGCGAGAGAGAGAGAGAGAGAGAGAGAGAGAGAGAGAGAGAGAGAGAGAGAGACTGCGGTAATGTTATCCGATCGTCGATGATTGCCCGGGAGAATATTTGTGATTCAATCGTGAAATTATGGGAGAATTTTTCAGCCTCGTCGCTACGACGTTGAATATACAGCATTCTTGGCCTCGTTTTAATATCCGCGCATTTCAATAAAATTGTATGTGTGTGTGTCTTTGAAGCCTGCGATTATTCCAATGAAAGGGAATTGCCAATTTCAAACGCCGAAATCGCATTATCTCATGTTTTATCGATGAACGAGAAGCAGAGGGCTTATGAGACAAAAAGAGTGATGAAAAAAATAATTAAAAAAATTGCGACAATAAAAGGGGAGAGAAAAAAAGGAGAACGCGGACTTGAGAAAGATTTCTCAGTCAGATAAGCAGTTAATTATACAGTAAAGTTGTAACTAAGTTATAGTTCAGACTGGAGGGACATTTATTTATTATAAGAGAAAAATCTCTAAAGATAAAATTTTGCATAAATTTCAAACCGTTTCTTGAGATCGGAAAGACATTTAACAAACATAAATTGACATTTACATCTATAACTCGAAATTATCTACATCTATAACTCGAAATTATCGATAAATAAATAAATAACGAGAGTAAATCCTTTATTTCGAATTCGACTCATCGCAATTCCCTTTCACGCTCTCTCTTCCTTTCCATTTTACGAAATCCGTCAAGCCCAATCGAATATAAATGCGGATTAAATTCGTCCCGATGGAGCTCGTTGACTTTCCTCGTCGTCAGCATTCGCGGACTTTCCTCGCGTTTCATCGATCCAAGAGAATCGATTTGAGAGTCACACGGGGATTTTCCTGATTTAAAAAACAATATCGCCACGATCCTCGTGCCAGATCGTTTATCCAGGAAGGGGAGGACGAAAAACGGCGCGACAAGTCATAGGAGAGGGCGAAAAAAGGCAGTTTCATTTCGACATACCGCAATTGGTTTCATGAAAAACAAAGGAATAATAAATAAATAAACGACAGCCAATTTCCATCTCCGATAATGAAATGTAGCGGGACAATTTGATTGAAATCCGCACGAGGTCCTGGACCCGGTTTTACGATACAATGGGATCCTCGGACAATCGTTGAACGAATCGATAATCAAGCTAACGAGAGTAAAACTCGTTAAGCGTGTATCATTCACCAACCACGTGTACAAACGAGACGATGGAAATTTAACTCGTAAAATTGCGGTCGAAACATTCGCAACTGTTCGCGGTTTAAACGAGCGAATCAATCCTGTCGAATTAATCATAATTTTCCCGAATTATCGTTCCTTCGTTGCGATCCTAATGATTTGCACATTTACTCATCTCTACCAGAAATACATCTCTATACGATAAAACAGTGACAATTAACAAGTCTACCGTGTAAAATCTCTGCCAAACAGAAGCGTTTCGATAAACCCTACAAAATTACAAAAATACCAGAATATATCACCACCAAATATAATAACTCTCTCAAATAATCTCTCCACCACTTTACAGCTCTTCCCTTTACCAACCTACCCGATTACAAGTCTCCGGATCCGAAATCTTGCGATCCCTTACTTACCGACCGACCGGCGACTGTTTCATTGCGCCGAGCTCCAACGCCGGTAAGTTACCGGCCGAGCTAACAAGTCGGAGACTTGTAATCTGGGCTTGTCGAATGGAAGATATGTTGTTCGGTAGACTTGTTAATTGTTAATAAACAAGTGAAAAATAAGTGGTAGAGCTGTAAGTGTGCTCTAAATAATTTACAGATTTATGCAATACCGCAGGTCGAAGAGGTTTCCACATCAACGAGAAACTCATTTGCGCGATGTACGTCAGAGATCGATTTTAAACGTTAATTCTCGACGTACGTTCATCACGCCGACAGTTTACGAATAGCAAGCCGTAATATATTACAACGAAATTTCTGCGTTTACTCAATTAATCAATACCACGCTCGAGAGTTTCGTTGGAAAACGCGTTTTCACGCACCGGAAGCGCCTTTAAAGTGAATTAATTATGAAAATCATCGAGCGAGAACGTTTCTCCGAGCTTCCATTATGTTTTTTCGAGAAAAGGTTAGTCTTTTTTTCCATTCAGCCGAAATACGATAACGCAATGAAAATTTAAACGAGGATCATTCGCTTGATTTATCGAAGTATAAATCCTTCAAATTATTCGTCGTATTAATTTGACAATAAAATTTAATTGGTCCGACAGATAACGAATTTGCTTATTTTATCTACCGATGTAGAATGTTCGTGGAAATTTCTCTCTGGAATTTAATTTTAAAAAAATTAAATAATCGTTGAATTTAATTTGAGATAATGTTAAAAATTATTGATGAGCTTTTGTTGAAACGGAATTAATTAATCGGATTTCTGCGCATATCGCACGTACAGACGTCGGCTACAAGGTGATTTAATTATTGCAAATGAAGAGAATAACGGCGTCGTAATTTGTGTGCGAAGGAAATTTGTTAATGTCGCGCGATTTCGAGGGGGTGGTTTTGGCTTGGGGCGTTCTTTGTAATGGACCACCGGTTAGATGCTAATTTCGCGGCAATCGGACTCAGCGATACGTCAAAATTAATCTCCCATTCAGGATTTCCTGTTACATATATATATATATATATGGGGCATTCCACACCGATTCGACCTAGATCAGACCTCTCCAATTTTGTCCACAGTTTTTTATGGTTTTGTAATACCTCTAAAGAGCACTCAGGATTTTTTTCAAATTTTTTTAGAGCGATTTGACTTGACTATAATTTTATGAAAAAATTATTTTTAGCCTAAATTTAAAAATATGAAAAAATTAACAAAAATCCCGTTTTTTATTTTAAAAATTTCAAGCGTTGAGCCACAGTGGTCAGGGCTGCTTTTCCGTTAGCAAGCTTTTTCGAAAAAAAAATTCCGATAGAAGGAGAAACCTGAATTGAGTAAGCTTTTATCCAAACATTTTTTTAAACATCTTCAATTTGTACAAAAATGTTTGAATAACGACCGACTCAATTCACGTTCCTTCTTCTATTTAAAAAAAAAATCGAAAAAGCTTGTTATAAACAGAAGGAAATCCCTTCCCACTTTGGCTCAACGCTTAACATTTTTCATGTAAAAAAGGGAATTTTGTGATATTTTTCGGTTTTTGAAATTTAGGCTAAAATTAATTTGTTTATAAGATTATAGTCAACTCAAATCGCTCCAAAAAAATTTGGAAAAATTCCTGAGTGCTTGTCAGAGGTACTACAAAACCATAAAAAATCGGACAAAATCGGAGAGGAGAAGGGTCAGACCCAGGTCGAATCGGTGTGGAATGCCCCATGCATATATAACGCTTTACTAGCATTGTTATTACATCGCGGGGTGGACGAGAATTGCGACCATCAACTCGGGGAAATCGCGGAGCGAGGCTCTCCCTATGGTGAGCTTTCTGCAGGACTCCTGCATATTTCATTCTTCGAATCAATGTTTTTGCATAATTCAAAGGCGATTTCTTTCCTTCTCCGTTCCAACCCCCATATAAACTCGTATATATATTTTATGCCTCTCCTATGTGCATAGGTAGAGGCTAATTCGAGGGTCGACAGACCATCCACGACGGATTAAGCATTGTTTTTTTAAACATTGAATCATTCATGCGGATCGATTGCAAAAAAAATTGAATGCAAACTGACCAAATTTTTTAATCAATTCATTCTTCGTAAAATTTTACAAAAAATACTTTTAATAAAATTTTGTATATCTCAATAACATTTTATTGCGAAAAGAAAATTATTGGCGAGTTAATCATTATGATGAAAATTTCAAATCCCTTTGCAGTGAATTATTAATATTGAACCTAAAATATTTCCAATAAATGATAATTCTTAATGAATTAATTTCAAGAAATTAATTTAATAACATTTTATTGAAACGAAAGAATTTTTTTACAAAATTTTATAAGAAGTAATTTTTTAATTTTATTTTTAATGACAATTTCAATAACATTTTATTGCTTGAAATAAAATTACTCGTGATGATAAAAATTAGGAATCGTTTTGCATCGAATGAATTACTGTCATCAACGCTAAAATATTCCCGATAGTTGATAATTGAGAATTGTCGAATATCAGTTTAATTTCACCGACAAAATCGTTGCCATTATGTACGTCTCTCAATCAACGTTTTCATTATGAGGAATTGATATTTTCAAGGCACATTAATCGGCGTCATTATTTATCGTCCCATAATTCGACGTTGTGTAATGAATCGAGACCCTATCAGAGGGTTGATTATCGTGCGCCAAATTCATTTGAAAACGGGAGACGACGTACTTTATCATCGAAGCTGATGGTTCGTTAAATCACGATCAATCGAACGAGAGGAAGAGAGAGAGAGAGAGAGAGAGAGAGAGAGAGAGAGAGAGAGAGAGAGAAAGAGAGAGAGAGGGGGAGAGAGAGAGAGAGAGAGAGAGAGAGAGAGAGAGAGAGAGAGAGAGAGAGAGAGAGGGAGAGAGAGAGAGAGAGAGAGAGAGGACGTTGATGTCAGCGGGACGACATTTTGTGCTCCTCGTTGCTCAGCGATCGCAGACAGGACAGCTTAATTAAACGTAATTGCGATTGAGTAATTTCCCATCCCACGCGTTTCCACTAGGAATTTTCCATGGGAAAAATCGATTTCAACCCCCTCCGTCTTCAATCTCCCCGGCTTTATTTTTATTCTCGATCTTTAAGCCTGTGTCTGCGGGAATTGGCTTCCCGTTGCGAAACAAAAGCTCCTTTGACGTCATCCCTTTCCCATTTTCTCCCTGATACACGACATTCGATCTTCCGCAAATTTATATTGTTCTCTGAAATCTCTGAGCTTAGATATTCTAGGTTTTCCACGTTGATTGAAGGGATCCTTAAGATCGTAAAAGATTCTCTCAAGCCTTTAAATTCCTCGACAAATTGCGAAAAAATTGCTCGGTTCCTGTCTAATTTCCCAAGCCACTAATTAAGGGAGGATTTCCTTTTTATATGGATGAAGAAAATCGTTCTTTGAAGACTGTTCGTAGAATATGTGAATTTAATTCCAAGTCGACATTCAGCAAATTCGTCCTATTAGCAAATGATTGACAAAAACTGTTTAAACATTTTCCAACCGATCTAAGAAAGAGAAAAATTGCATCACCTTTCATCTATGTTTTCAAGAAGTCTCATTGAAGTATTCTTAAAATTGGACGAGCTACATTTATTATCAACTGTCCGGCCTAAACTTGGCAGCGCCATACTTCAAACTTCAAATGCCAAAAATCGTTAGCAACGCTCCACCATATTGAAATAAAAAGAAAAAGCATCCACAAAACGTAACGTTTTCCCGAGATATTCGTCGCTGTATCATCGTAACACCAAGGACTCTCGTTCCTTTTGTTCGACGATTGGCAATTAGCCAAATTGGCAAAAGTTTCGAGTCAGGAAAAGCGTCTCGCGGTGACACGAAACTTTTCTCCGGCGCGACTTGATGAAAGAGATCGGTACGAGGGAGCTTTTGCGCGAGAAATATAGTCGGAGCCTTTCGGAAAATAGAGAAAAACTTGGCGTGTCCCTTTCTCTCTGATCCTCGCAATGTGTCTTAATTAATCGATTAGAGGTGAAGCGTCTTGAAGTGACGTTTCTCTCGACAGACGGAGACAAATGAGACGACGTGATCGAATTTATTTCATTTTCTTATTTTCCAGAGACGAAAATGCCGAGATTCAATGCCCGACCAAAAAGGAAGAGAAATAAATCAAGGGGCATCCAATCGATTAATTAATTCATCGAATCGAGAATCGATCGAACGATTTATTCGAATTAATTAATTCGCACCAATTTATTGATCAATATTTTGTTGATACGATTTATTTTATCGACGTTTTAAAATTTTACGACGATCTTAACACGTTTATTGATAAAAATATAAACCAAGTTTCGCGATAGCGAGGATTTTATCGTCGACTGGTGAAAATCCAGAAGGAGATTTCGGAAATTGGATCGGCACGTAGTAACTCCGCGAAGAAACGAGCTTGCGAGATCCATATAAAAAGAGAAAAAAAAGGGATGGAGTTCGCTATACTGGACTTTAAAGGGGTAAAAAAGGAGTTTCTCCAGAGCTTTTATCCAGGACGATAAAATATCGTCGTACCTCCCGGTTTTCCGCGCAACTACGTGACTCGATTAACCAAGAATTAAATCTTGACGAGAGAGTGAAAATTCGCGTATTCTCCTCTCGGCTTTTCCCTCTCCTCTCCGCCGTCACAATAAAGCTCCGTTAACCCAAAAAGCTTTTTTCTACTCTGGCCATTTCAATTATGTGAACAAAAATTATAGAGAGGCGAAAGTCAGGTCAATCAAAATTTTACTTCCGGTAAGCGCCTCTCTCGTTTTCTCTCTCCCTCTCTCTCTCTTTCTGGTGCGCGAAATTGTTAGATAATAAAAAAATAAAACACAGAACGAAGAGCCCATTGCACGCAAGGAGAGTTTTCATATTTCTCTCTCAGTCTCTATATTGATTATTGGGCGGTAAAAAAGTGTTAAAAAAATGCGGACATCACGAAAATGGAGGCACATGTGTGCCTCGTTTTTCACCCGAGACGAAAATTGTGGCTGAATGAAAAAAACATGCAGTGGAAAAAACGAAGAGTCGGTAAAAAATAATTAATACCAAACCAGCTACGATAAATGATGAATAATAACAATCATAATTCATCTCGATATACACTGCGGTCCAAAAGTTTGGGAACACTTGTCTCGATTCTGCGCCACACAAAAAGTTTCACTGCTCTTTCAAAAATAAAGGTATTTCAATTTAACAAGCGGCGTTTCAAAGGGGATATATTCAGCTTCATATTCCGCATTTTCCAAAAAAAAATTTCGATTTTTTTGAACCCCGGTATGCTCTTTGAAACATGGTCGTTTCTTGGTTTTGTTTTTAGAATTGAAATTTTGGTGCACGATCCATGACATTTTTTTTACCTGTTTTTTATGTGAAAAACTTGTGGGGGAAAAACTCAAATTTATTTTTAGAAAAATTTCGTACAATTTTTTTTCGCAAAAATATTCAATTTTTCATAAAAAACGATTATATTTATAAAATGTAGCGTAACTCTAAAACTACAGGGTTTTCGGGAAATTACTATAAAAGATGGTAAAAAGTTGCATACAATCATTTTGGATTTAATGAAATTTTTTCAGCATTTTTTTTCAAAATTTTTTTTTTCGAAAATTTGTCCTGCCAACGAAATATTTTTTTTTTTCAACAATCAGGTCTCATCTCTCATCTACACGGCTTTTTCATCAAAAAACCTTCTTTGCACGACTTTTTTATCGAAAAACCCGTGTAGATGAGGTAAGAGACCCGATTGAAGATTTAAAAAAATCTCTTTGAAAAGAAAAATTTTCGAAAATTTTTTTTTTTTTTAATTCTGAAAAAATGTCATTGTATCCAGAATAATTATATGCAACTTTTTACCCTCCTAGTGATTTCACGAAAACCCAGTAATTTCAGAGTTACCCTTCATTTTATAAATTTTTTGCGAAAAACTGAATATTTTCGCGAAAAAAAATCGTACGAAACTTTTTAAAAAACGAAATTGGAGCTAATACTCCCCGCTACAAGTTTTTTATGTGGGAAACAGTCGAAAAAAATTTTCATAGGTCGTGCGCCAAAATTACAATGCAAAAAAAAAGCCGAAAAACGACCATGTTTCAAAGAGCGTACCGGGTTAAAAAAAAATTGCAAAAATTTTTTGGAAGACGCAAAATGAAGCTGAATATGTCCCCTTTAAAACACCGCTCGGCGAATAAAAATATCTTCATTTTTAGAAGAGCAGTGCAAAGTTTGGATACGAGTGTTTCCAAACTTTTGGACGACAGCGTATATTGAGAATGAAAAAAAATCGTCTATACGATGGATGATACAGTGAACGTTGACGGGATGGATGGACTCTCGGCGAAAAGCGAAATTGCTGTTGATGAGCGGCACTCTCTCCACATCGTTGCAAATATGTGAAATTTATACATTAAAGTGGTTCAAAAAAACACTCGATTTCATTCACTTGCTCTCCTGGTCGAAATTTTCGTATCCTTTTGCCAAAAAAAATCTTATAATCTGCTGAATTAAAAAAAAGAATTTTGGATTTTATTTTACTTAAGAAGAAAAGCCATTGTAAAATTAATAATTTTTTGTGCACTGTTCCAAAGTATATATTTTCAAAATTCAGCATTAGCAAAAATGAAAATAAAACAAAAAAAAATCCCGTCATAAGCGCAATCGAGAGAAAACATGTTTTTTCGAATCACCCTAAAATATATGCGTTTCTCGATGTGGATTTACCGAGTCACGTGTTTGATAACGCATCGCGCACGATCGTTCGAATAATGAACCCCGTCCGAGGGCAAATGAAGCGAAAAAGACGAGAAAGGGAAAAACCGAAGCGATACGAGAATGCAGAAATAAAGCATCAGGCTCTTCCCTCTGTCCCTGTCTCTCTCGCGCTCTCTGTCTCTCACTTTCGAGCGAAAATGAACCAAGAGACGAATTGCCGGGAAAATGTTGTGTGGAATTTGGAACCGGAGACGGGAAAAATCCCGCACCATCAGCAATGTTCCATCTGCAGTCAATGCAGATCGAAAACATGCCCATTGTCAATCGTTCCTCTCTAACGCACCCCAATCCATTTTCATTCATCCCCTTCGTCCGAAAATCACATTTGCACGACTGATTCAAATTCCGCGTCCACTTTTCCGCAATTCCCATTGACGAAAGAGCTTAAACATAAGATTATGCCATTTCGGTGATTTTGTTGCTTGATCAAAATTCAATTCTCCCTTCTTCCCTTTTTTTCATCCCTCAAAACCATTTCGAAATTTTATTACACTTTTTCTCTTTCTAGGCCGAATCTGATAATATATTCGTGATCAGCAGTCGATATCCAATAAACGTAGCATTTGAAATTTCGGAAAAGTCGAGAAAATTGAAAAGTACAATTTTTCCTGCCCAGAATGAGAGTGTCTATTTCCAATTTAACTCTGGCTGATCCTAATTTTTAGCAGCGCTGGAGAAATTCAAAAATCGCAAATAATCTCCACGCGAATGCATTACTTTTCCGTGATGAAACGAAACGAGAGGCTCCATTTTGTAATGGTGAAATAAAACTATCTGGCAAATTGAAAATTGACTCTGGTGGAAAATTCGAACGAGGACTATCATAAACTCGACCACCGAATCTACGTGTATCAGGTGAATGTAAACTCGCGGTCGATTCTTCGGTCCAATAATCAAACCTGCGGTTAAACCCGAATTGGCAAATATATATATACATATATAAGCTATTGCTCTATTTTACCGCATTTTGCAGATGGAATGATTGCTGAAAATATCGTTGAATCTAATAATAATTATTCCCTTGATCCATTAGAGCTTGAACATCAAATTTGCACATCCAATTTCTCATATATGTACATTCAATTGCAGATCAAATTATTTTGAAAATAAATTTGGACTAGTAAGGCTTTCAATATTATTATTTTACATTTAATGCTTTATTTTATATTTTATATATTAATCAATTGGATTTGATAATAATTTCGATTATCAAAATGGTCAAATCAAATGATCATTATCAAAGGACGTTATTTTCACAAATATGAATATAATGAGAGAGCCAAAAAATAATTCTAAAACCTCCACCTTCCCAAACGTTTCAATTTTCGCCCCTAAACTGAGACAGATTTTGCAAAAGCTTATTTATCGCTGTACATTATTCCCAAAATAAAAAGATTGATGAAGATCCACATTCTTTGGGAAATTGATGAAAAAGTTCATTTTTCGAATAATAAGCGTGACCTCTTGCCACGGTTCTCCCTCGGTGGTGAGTTTTAGCAGCTTCCGGTGTATTTTTCACATAGCCAATGAAGGCTGGCTCTCTCCGGCATTGCTGGAAATTCCGCGAGGCGCTAAGTACGCGACTAGGAGGGGGTTGAAAGGGGGATGAGAAGAGGATAAATCGGCTGATGAGAGAGAGAGAGAGAGAGAGAGAGAGAGAGAGAGAGAGAGAGGAGAGAGAATTTCGAGTCCAGCTCGAGAGAGGAGCCATATTTCGAAAGCTCTCTGGTACACAAGTTGGGCGCATACCAGAGGCACACGCACGTGGAAATTCACACAACCATAACTGGGAGAATCACAGCGCTCGCTCTCGCGGTGCGTGCGAACCGTGAGAATTAATTAACGCGCGGTCCAGGAATAATTCATGAGTTTCGAGCGCTCTCTCTCTCTCTCTCTGTCTCTCGCGCGCGCGCACGCGTGCGCTCTCTCTCTCTCTCGCAAAAGGGAGGGAGAGTCGCAAAGTTTTTTTTCCCCTCCCCCAAATTGCAAATCCGCTTTCCCTTCCTTCTTCCCTCTCACTTCCGTTGGATTGCAACCAGAGGGCGCGGTTTTCCCGGATGAGTTGACCAAATGGTCAGTTTGGCTAGTTCGAAAAGAGAGAGAGAGAGAGAATTTCGAGCACACACTCGTTGTAGAGATTGGTACAACGTTTCGAGCGGATTTTCCTCGATTTTTTCGTCCGGCTAATCCGCGGATCGCGCCGCGCTATTTCCGGTCAAACTTCTCCGCGCCTTCGCCTCCCTCGCGCATACTTTTTTCATGCCCTTTTTTATAGAACCCTTTCCACATCTCCCACTGGTTCCCATGACGCGTTTTGATAGCCGTTGCAATAATCGATCAACCGCCGGTTATCATTTCCCTCGTTTTTTCCAACTTTTTTTTCAAACCGGAAAAACGCGCCCTCGCTCGAGCGCAGAGCCGTAACTATTTTTGAATTTTTAAAAAATCATTTTTAGCTAGAGTATCAAATTTTATTGTATTTTTTTTTCTAGAATCGTATACTGAAGTATTTTCATCGGTTCAGCATCGATTTTCTCTGTGATTGAATGAATTTCCTCCCAATCTGGATAAATGGGTGTTTTTTTAAGGAGAAAAATATTTGTAAGCGCAGTAAACACAGTCAATTGTGTCACACAAGCGAAAGAAAGCAAACTCGCGAAATTCAACGAGTTAAATAATTACAGTTACACCCTTGTGCTATTTAAAAGTCGTAATATCGCGAAAAACGTGGTCTGGGAAAAAAGCTTTCCCCGTCGTCATTCTATTCACCAGTCCATGAATTCGCCGAGTGCAACTCGACGAACGTATTATTCGAGTTTCATACACACGTTTGTACATACGTAACCATTTTTTTCCCCTCTTTTCTCAACTCAACGTTTTCAACGAGCTCTTTCTCTTCACTCCGTTATTTATTCCTGTTTCTTTATTTCTTTCATTCTGTGGTTTTTTCCCTCCCTGCTCCCCTTTCATGCATCGCCTATTTTTTTCCTCCCTTTTTTTTCATTAAAGTTGCAATTTTTATTTTTACGACTAAGCGCGTGGTATGCTTCTCCTCGTTTTCTTTCGCTACTTTTTTTCCTCTCTCGTTTTTTTCCTCGTCGCGACTCTTTTTTGACGGTGGTAAAAATTCATCGCCGAGGCCGCTCGATTTTATCGCGACTCTGCGATTCCCCGGCGCAAAAAAAAAAGTATCGCGTTATGGAGTTTTGTATATATGCGGCGATTTTTCCCCCGCAGAGACTGGCGGGCGCGCTTTTCGCTTTTGCCATTTTTACTCGACCTACGCCGGCCTCGTCGCGTGGAACGAGACCCAGAATCGGAGGAAAATGACCTTTTCCCTCAGAGCCCAAAAGCCCTTTTCAGAATTGTCAATGAAGCCGATCGCGTGGCCTTTCTTGCTCACTCTCTCTCTCTCTCTCTCTCTCGTCGCGTATTCGATCAACGGGATTTTACGACCTCATAGTCCATTGAAAATTCTGCGGAGAATACGCTGCCAAAGGTGAGAGAATCGAAAATCCGAAAAGAGAGAGAGAGAGAGAATGATATGCATGACCCAATTCACAAGAGTCTCCATAGGATATTGTTTAAACGAACGAACGATCCAGAATGGGAAATAGATTTTTTTTTTTTAATTCAAGTTAAAGTGTAATTAAATTTTTTCAAGTCATTTTTTAAGTAATATTTTAATTTATCATTCTAAAAATTGACTGAGTTACAATCTCTCCAGTGAAAGCAGGATGGAAAATGCAAAACGCGTTTTTCTCAAAATAACTTTTTTCGCCCTTATTCCAGCGAATACTCGAAAACTTGTGAACCAATTTTCATTTTTTTTAAATTTTGATATTTTGAATTGCATGGGCTAAGTCTCTACGTAGCCGATTTGAAAAATTACTGTTTTCAATACCTACTTAAACTATACAAGAGTGCAAAAAAATGTTAAAATTTTTATTTCATCGCCATTTCGTAAATAATCAAAGCCAAAAAATCAGCTATGTATAACGACAGCTATCTTCATATAATATAATTTTTTTCAGATAAATCTTCATCACGATATCAATGGGACAATAAAAAGAGAATTTTTTTTTGTTGAGGTAATGTTTATATCTGTCTTGATTTTTAGATTTTTTAAATAATAATTGCCATGAAATAAGTTGAATATAAATATACTGAATAAAATAACAATAACCTGATCCTTTAACAATTAGTTTATACGTGTGTGAAAGAAAATTTTCAAACATTGACAAATTTTCACCCTCAAACAAACCAAGACTGAATTTCAATTCTCTATTTTCTTAAAACAATTTTGTCATAAACAATTCAAGATTTTATGTAAACAAAACTTCAACGAAAAACTTCAAAAAGTAAACTAAATTCAATAACTTCCTCCCTTAATATCGAGTACGTTGAATATCCCGTACTAGAATGACCCTTCTCAGCTCTGTGTCTTCATAATATTGCAGCAAGGAGCTTTTATTCGTCAATCTGAATAAAAGCGTGACGGCGATGGTTCACTTTTCAATGAATCCCGTTAATTCCCGACGAAAGGTGAGAATAAGAGCTATTTCAGAGGATTAGAACAACTTTCTCAAACCGGAAGTCCTCGACGCAGGAGCAAGCGAGAGAGAGAGAGAGAGAGAGAGAGAGAGAGAGAGGGAGAGAGACATGGAACTCGGTAGAGGGCGGGATATCGTGTTAAAGAGGGCACTCGAGGGAAAGCGCGAGTGAGAGAGGAAAATAGGAGAGGAGCCAGAAAAGCGGAGAGTCTCTCAATTAACCAAGGACCTCGAGGTCCTGGTCGAGATTTTCACGTCAGGCTTCCCTTCCAATTAGAGATATTCTCTCACTCTTTTTCTCTGTTTTCCTCCATTTTTCGTCGGACCAGGGACACATTTCACTGAATCTCGCCAAAAGAGAACTCTCTCTTCCCAACGAGTCCTTATACCTCTCTCAGCCAAAGAAAAAGCGCAAATCCTTCAGAGGCGTGCGAAAATCCCTTTTCAATTCGCGACGTCAATTTTCATCCCCAAAGTTCTTTATATAAAAACGCCTTGCGTGTATAATTTAGTCCCGGGTTTTTCCGCCCACGCGAAGTTGATCACACCGCATTCACCACCGATATAACCGACGATTTCGAATCTATTTTCGTATTTGTACACACAAGGGCGAGTGAGAGAAAAGGGAGAAGAGGCAAAAAAGCACGGATCGATCGATCGAAAAATAGCAGCTTGCGCGGCGTTTCTGTGCTCTTCGGCCGTGGTTTATGGACTTCCGGTTTCCACGTCTTTCTCTTACCAACCTCTGGCTTCTTCGATCCTTCTCTCCTCTCTCATTTCCTCCTGGATCGTGCAAAAAGTATTCACACGAGAACCACTCGGGGAAACTCTCTCTCTCACCCTCTCTCACGCTCTCTCTCTCTCTCTCTCTCTCTCTCTCTCTCTCTCTCTCTCTCTCTCTCTCTCTCTCTCTCTCTCTCTCTCTCTCTCTCTCTCTCTCTCTCTCGCTGCGCTATTTTATTCCAAGCAAGATCGAGATTTTTCTATAGCCGTCAACTACGACGCCGATAGTCAAGATTGAACGTTACAAGTCGAATAAATTGTGGCCTCACGCGAATAAAGAGAGAGAGAGAGTGTGTGAGAGAGTGAGAGGGAGTAAAGGCCGCTTCGGGACTTCGACCTTTAGATATTCGCCATGGATACTTTAATCTACCCTCTCCTACTCGATAAAAACATCCGCCATGTTGGATAACACGATCATATCTTCAAGCATCCCCCAGTGAAATTTTCGTCTTCCTCCTTTCTACCCCCCGGTAAGTATATGTGTGTCTAAACTGCAAGCCAAAAGTTTGGAAACACTCGCCCCGATTCCACGCCGCACAAAAAGTTTCACTGCTCTTTTAAAAATGAAGATATTTTGATTCGCCAAGCAGCGTTTTAAAGGAGACATATTCAGCTTCATTCCGCTTTTTCCAAAAAATTTTTGCGATTCTTTTTCAACCCGGTACGCCCTTTGAAACATGGTCGTCTTTCGGCTTTTTTTGGCATTGTAATTTTGGCGCACGACACGTGAACATTTTTTTTTTGACTTTTTTTCACATAAAAAACTTGTAGCGGGGAGTATTAGCTTTAATTTCGTTTTTTTTTAAGTTTCGTACGATTTTTTTTCGCAAAAATATTCAATTTTTCGCAAAAAACGACCATATTTATAAAATTTAGCGTCACTCTAAAACTACTGGGTTTTAGTGAAATCACTAAGAAGGTGAAAAGTTGCATACAATTATTCTGGATTCAATGAAATTTTTGCAGATGTTTTTCGAATTTTTTTTTTTTTTTTTACCTTTCTCTGTAAACGAGATATTTTTTTAAAACTTAATCAATCGGGTCTCTTATCTCATCGACACGGCTGTTTCATCAAAAAATCTCATCTACATCGCTTTTTCATCGGAAAACCCGTGTAGATGAGGTAAGAAACTCGATTGTTTAAGATAAAAAAAATATCTCGTTTACGGGAAAAATTAGAAAAAAAAAAAAATTGGAAAAAAATCTGAAAAAAATGTCATTGAATCCAGAATGATGGTATGCAACTTTTTATCTTCTTAGTGATTTCACGAAAACCCAGTAGTTTTGAAGTTACGCTACATTTTATAAATATGGTCGTTTTTTGCGAAAAATTTAATATTTTTGCGAAAAAAAAATCGTACGAAGCTTTTTAAAGAACGGAATTGAAGCTAATACTCCCCGCCACAAGATTTTCATACGAAAAACATTCGAAAAAAATGTTCATGGGTCGTGCGCCAAATCTACAATGCCCAAAAAAAACGAAAAACGACCATCTTTCAAAGAGCGTACCAGGTTAAAAAAAAATTGCAAATTTTTTTTGAAAAGAGCGAAATGAAGCTGAATATGTCCCCTTTAAAACGCCGCTTGGCGAATAGGAATATCTTCATTTTTTAAAAAGCAGTGAAACTTTATGTGCGGCCTGGAATCGGGGCGAGTGTTTCCAAACTTTTGACCGGCAGTGTACATTCTTTTTTAATTCTCAGCTAAGAATTCCCTGGATATTCGTCGAGTTATTTGTTTCTCCAGCCCGGGGGTAGTTTAAAATGAAGAAAGAAGCGCGATGAAGAAACAACCCCTGAATCGCCCCCTTTTTTTCCTCGCGAGAGCACGCGTGACGATCCAACGATAGAGGGGATGAAGCGATTCCTTTTCTCTCTTCTCTCTTTGCTTTTTTCTTTCTGTTCAAACGCGAATGCCCGAGGGGGTGGAAAAAACCGCCGTGGTTTAAGCGTGTAGGATTTATATGGGACACACGCATGTCCCCGCAGTATATTAGGAAGATTATTCAAGTTTCTAATTCCTGTGTGCGCGATTCACTGTCTCGCAATATCAACGTGGTGGGCACGTACAGACGAAATTCGCTCTCCGTATGGCTCCTCCAAGCTGAGGACGATTTGCCGGCAGTCAACACGACAAAGACATTAGTGCGAGGGGGTTGTTGGGGAGTTTTTTCGGGGCAGCAGGGGAGGGAACCAGAGATGAGAGAGTTTGGCCCTGGGCGAAAGTCCTGGGACGACCATTAAGGGTAGAAAAAAAGGATGAGCCTCAACAGTGACGCTTGATACACGAATATGTGAAGCTTTCTGTATCTTGGCGAGATTGAATTGAATTTGAGAGGTTGTATTTTGGAGGCAAATGTCGAATACTCTATTTTATTCAATAAATGATTTTTTAGGACAGCAATAAACGTTCCTGTAAAGTTTCAAAATGACCAGAACGAAATTCATAGACTTAGGGGTGTTTATAGCGGAAGAGCCACTGTACAAATTTGGAATTTTTTTTTGCATTTTTCTAAACGTATACATTTTTGAAAAGATGTGGATGATATTTTGAGAAGGAATTGTGGAAATTGAACCTTTAGTGAGAGCAGAGAGGGAAACTTTAAACGCGTTTTTTTTTTCAAAATGACTTTTTTCGACTGTTCCACGACTACTCAAAAACTTATGCGTCGAATTTAGTTTTTTGTTTTTTCAAATATTTGTAATTGCAAAGCCTGTACGTAACCGATTTCTAAAATTTTGATAATTCCTATTTTCAAACCGTCTTGAATAAAAAAAGGCCTTAAAAATGAACAAAATTTCAAAGCGTCGGCGTTTTGTAAATAATTTTAGTAAAAAGGCTATGCATAGGGATAGGTTAAGGATAATACTTCCCAATTGATAAATAAGAAATTAAAAAAAAAATTTAAAAAACTAACTTTTTTGCAAGACCCTCACTTTGATCACTTGCCATTTTTATCAAGTTTAATATTTTCAAAGGCCCTGAAATAAATCAAAGGCTAAACTACCAACGAAATTTCTTTTTTTTTTTAAATTATTGACGTTTTTTTAAAAAAGCTGTCCTATATTCCACCCCACTCTCACTTACTAACGGAGCAACGAAGATTCTCACTAACATCGTGAAGAAAATTCCGCTAAGTGGTGTTCGGAGGATGTAACATGGGAAAAGGACGAGCAAATTGATTTTCCCGAAGGCTCCGTAGCCCTAAGGGTGTGTTCCGCCCTCAACCGTCGACACTCGCACTCAAAAAGCTTCTCTCTCGGGCAAAAAGTTTGGCGATCCATATCAACGATTTTATTTACCCCTATTTTCCAGCTGCCTTGACTCGCAAAAAAAAGGATGCAGGAGTTAAAAGAGGCTTTTCTGCGACCCTCCTCGAAAGCCCTCCAGCCGTCTTACGTTCCAACCCTCCCCCCTGCACGTCCTTTTTGTACATTGTAAATTATCGAGGAAAATATGCAGAGTTCGTTTTGCAATAAAATGGGGGTTGCGCGTAGTATCGAGCGCTTGTAAAACGCACGAGGATCGTCCGTCTCCTCTGACGGAGCAAAATATGGTTTATATATTTTTCAAAATGATATTGAGGGATGCCGAGCGTATCCTGTGCAACGACGTGTGCACGCGGTGCATCCCCGTAAGCTCTACCCTTCTTTTCACCCTCTCTCTTTCAAACTGTAAGTTCGATACGATATTCGCCAACACAGAGAGGGGTGAGTTCGATTTATCGACTATCGTATTTTTCTGTATTTCGTTATACGAGGAGATTTTACGAGTTTCACCGACGTTGCACGGAGGCGCACCCCTCTCTTCTGCAAGAAAAAAAACACGGCAACATTTACGTATAAAATAACGCGCATGGATAGAGTCCGGTCTTTATACCTAAACTTGCGTCAAACGAAATGGCGTAACTTTCCCAATTCCGGGCATCGAAGTCTCCGCGATATCCGCCCTTTTGCCCCGACGTCTTCTCGTACATCGCGCATTCTGGCTTACTGCAAAACTGTGCGATATGTATACAGTTATATCGCCATATGGATCTTGGGGTAAAGGGTAAAAATATAAGTTGGATGGGCCGAGGGATGCGGCGAAACGGCACTCGGGAATTGCCGCAGCCGTTATTCCCCTTCCTCCCCATTTTTTCGCCCTTTTTCGCGTAAAGTAGCATTTCTAACGCGAAAACCATCTCGCCCGTGCGATATCAAGGAAAGTGCTTCCATTTCCAACCTATCGGGATAAATTTTCACCCCGACGAACTACCGCCATTTTCTCTCGAACCTGAGAAATATCGCGAACAATCTATCGAGATTATTTGCAGTTTTTCCGCCACTTCAATCTGCAATTATACTGAGATTTCGAATTTTCCCCCGAGGGAGGAAAGAGGGAGGAATGTTGACGGATTAAATGCAAGAGCATTGGGAGATATCGCGATTTTACAGTCAAGGATATCATCGTGGTCAGTCCGGAGATATTCGTCGATGGGAAAACAATGAAAAGAGAAAAGTGGAGAATGGAGTTTGAATCGGTTTTTCATCGAGTATCAATGGGTTTCCGCTTTGAATATCGAAGAGGGTTGAATTCTCCTATCAGAGGGATGAGAGGGACGTGAAATAAGGGAGAAGGAGAAGAAATAGAAGGAGGAAAGGAAGAATAAGAAGTAAAAGAAGAATTTCGAGACGGAAAACGGTCAGTTCGATTGCTCGTTCAAACTCACCGTCGTTTCTCTTTCATTCCTCTCTCTTTTCGCGTACACAAAGATACTTCGCCTCCTCTCTGTCCTCCGTTTGCGTTATCGAGGAAAAAGAAGAGTCCCTCGAGGGTCTCCTTGAGAGGCCACGAGCGAAGACTCGCGCGCGCGCCTCCAACATTTCAAATTCCACTCTCACGTTTTCCCGATCCTCTTTTCCTTTCTTTTACCAGCGAGTTTTCTCATCTACTCCCGATATTTGAGCACTGATGGTGTGCCCCTTGTGCAAACTCTCTTGCACCCCCAAATGCGGCGAGCTTTCTACACGGACAAGGCATCCCCAAATGCACGGGGCCTTCCCGGTCGACTGGACCAAAGTCAGACCTTTAAGAGGTCCGAATAATTTTCAGGAAATATTCTTCGGTTTTCCGGAATAATTCTCGAATTTTTGCCAATTTTTTTCACCCCTTCCGCCCCTCAGCTGATAAAATGCATTCTATAGTAAAAGGAAAGTTGCTTTTGCATAGATGCAGGATTTTCATTGAAATTGGAAAAATTTTGGACGAAACGCTGGTCGAAAAAACCAAGAACGCCCCATATATATTATATTGTATTCTAAACTTCCGCCATCTTGGAAGAGAAGCCGCCCCGCGGATACGATCTTTGTTTACCTCGGGGCTAAGGGATGAAAAAAAAAGTGCCACGCAAGAGCACTTTCCACCGGTTTGAAAATTGAACGAGCGCGTGGACAAATTTTCTAATATGCAACGTCCCAAAGAAAAACGGCAGAATAAAAAAATCAACAATTCCCGTATCAAATTACCATTCGTATAATGAATTTTGAATAAAAAGGGGGTGAGAAATTTTCCGAAAAAATTTCCCACGAATGTAAAGCCCTCCTTTTATAATTTTATTGTCACCAAGGTCGAAGAAAACCCCGGATTAATTCGAAGGGTAAGAGAGAAGAGATTTTAAGGGACGATTTTGTCGCGAGGGTTGATTGCCGATGTACGAGGCATTTTTTTCTTCGTACGACGTCGATTTTTATCGAATTACAAAAAAGAGAAATTAGCGCGGAGAAAAAAACGTGAAAGGGAGTGGGGGATGATATAAAAGTGGAAAAGGGGCGCGTTTATAGTCATAGAAATTGAATTTCCTCGGACGCCAGATGCCGTCAGATCCTTCCTGATTGCGTCCGGGACGCGCCTCTCGCAGGATCGACGCTTTTCTCTCTCCCGCCGCGACTCTCACGGACTTTTGACGCGCAACTTTCCCAAAGGCCACCGCACCCTTATGGCATTTTTTTCGTAATAACAACGAAATTTCGCGAGAGAGAAAATGGCGAGGGCAAAAAAAACTTGGAACGAGGGATGAGCCCAAGAATTGGCTAATCGGCGAAACAAAGTTAGAGGGGGTGCGAAAAAAAAATCCGGATAAAACGAAATAATTTCTTTGAGCCCGCTGGCGCAAATTGAGGCTTTTCCATTCATTTAAATGGTTCGGTAGAGCAGAATTTGTGAAAAAAAAATTATTAATACCAAAAATTTAAATTTTATTGATTTACAAAATTGTTTAGATTTATTAACGATCATTTTTTTAAGGGTCAATGTTGAATCTGCAGAAATCCTGTTTTCAATCTTTCTTAAAGGATTTAGCCGGATAAGAATGGTGAATGGTATAAAGTTCCTAACCTAAAAAAAACAATTTTGTGCAAAATTACAGCTTTCTAGATCGATGCCAAGGGATCTTCCTGGTAAAAAAAAGCGTTTTTTCGATCTTTGCATTTTATAAATACAAAGAGGAGACCAAAAAATCTTTAAAAAATCTGAAAAATCACAAACATGTCAATGTTACTGGGATTTTTTTTTTTTTTTTTTAATGTTAAACTTTATTTTAAATCATCGAATCTTCATTTAAAAACATTATTTTGTAGCGAAGTAATTTTTCTACTGTTATGGCAAAAATTAACATGATTTTACTCTTCATTCCCTACATTTAAAAAAAATCCCAAAATTCGACCTGCAACACATTTAAAAAAAATTGAAACCACAAAATTTCTCATTTTTTATAGGAAATCCATAAATAAATTTAGCATTAAAAAAAAAGAAAACAATTATCCATTAACATTGAAACGTTTATGATTTTTAAGAATTTTTTAAGATCTTTCGGTCGCCTCTTGGTATTTAAAAATCGAAAAAAAACACTTTTCTAGCAGAAAGACCCCTCGGCATCAACGTGGAAAGCTGTTATTTTGCACAAAATTGTTTTTTTAGGTTAGGAACTTCGAGAAAAATCGGCACTACAAAATTCGCGGGGGGCCGATTCACCATTCCCATCCGGTTAAACCCTTTATTTTAGATTCCGATTTTTCTGAAAAATTTCATTTTCCCGTTTTTCATCAGAATTTTTCCTTTCTTGTCATTTAAAAATATAAAGGCAGCACGAAAATTCTCTTTTTCAATCCAATTCGATGGAAAATAAACCCACATTCAATTTTCCGCAAAATTCCAACTAAAATTTAATATTGCATCAATTTCTCGAAATATCAATTTTTTTTCTCTCATCCTCATTTCGTCTTCGTTGATCTTATCATCGACGGTATTTCAAAAGATCATCGCAAAATCCTGAAAGGAAAGAATGTAAGGACGATGAGACGATCAGCGAGGATTTTGGCTGAAAATTTCGCCGTTCCTCTTTGATCGTTGTGCTCTTGCTGAAAGGATGATCCTCGGAGGATTTTATCGTCGGAAAATTGTGGCAAGGGATGACGGGAAGCATAAGGGAGAGGGAGGGAGGGGCAGCTGGATATAGGAATGCGAAAACAAAGAGTCGAGGGTTTGGTTGTTTCTCTCTTCGACGTGGAAGAACGAAATGGAAAAGCGCGCGTTTCTTTTTTCTCTGGTAAAACGATAGTGACATTCATCCGGATCCTCCGCGAGAGGAAAAGGAGGAACAGAAAGAGAAAGAGAGAGAGAGAAGTAACACGAGATCCTGCATAGAGAAAAATGCTTCAGACTCGCTTCACTCTCGCGCGTATGTGAAAAGCTCCGGTGAAACAAAAGGCCGGCGTTCTCATCCACTTAGCATTTCGCGTAAGCTCGAGAAAAAAGGAAAAAAAAAAAAATAGTAAACCCACAACAGGATTGCAACGAGAGAATGATGGAAACAATTTTTCCTCTCCTCCCAAAGCTTTTATCAAATTTTCATTTTTTTCCCACGCTAATTCGAGGCAATTTTTCCCCTCAGTGTTTCCGGCAAATGGCCTAATTAGGAAATGTCAGCAAAAACAATGCAAGCTTTCTTCAATTTTTGGAAAAATCAGTTTTTTAATTTTTTATCAAAAAAAAATGTCAATGGAATATTTTCAAGTCAAAAAATTCAATTGGCATTCTCGATGAAATTTTTTTCCTCACATCTGTTGGGACGAATAATTTTGCATTGGAAATTTATCGCCGAAATTGTCGATGAAGGATATTTTTTTTTGTTCTTCGTTTCGTTAAATTTGCAGAAAAGTTATTGCAATATTGGAGGACTCCGACGCGTTGTGGTTGCCGGATATAAAAGTGGGGATGGAAGAATCGTTTATTAAGGGAGAAAATGGGAAACATGCCTCTGCAACTCTTCTCGGGTTCAATCGGCCATCAAGTCGATAACTGATGTATGTAGAAGGGAAATGGGGGCAAAATGGACACCTTAAAAAAATTATGGAAAAAATTGAGAATGAATAAAATCAGAAAATGAAGGATAGGTGATGAGAGAAGGGAAGGAAATCGTTTTTTCAACGTTTCAACTCGTTTACTTGAATTTTACACGCCTTCGAGCTGCATTATCTTCTCACGATGTCCATTTTGCCTCCCCCTTCCCCTATAAAATACCTGTTATGGATAAAAAAAAGCCATCATCTGTGTGTGTGTGTGTGTGTGTGTGTGTGTGTGTGTGTGTGTGTGTGTGTGTGCGCGCGCGCGCGTGTGTGTGTGTGTGTGCAATATAATAAATCGAGAATCCACTTTGGTCGAGCTCACATTTGCGGTGAATCGAATTCGTTTTTCCACAATGTATCCATAGTCAATGCAACTGCATGATCCTACCTTTTCGATCGCCAATATATATAGATATTTATATACATACTCTTTTTTTAACCGGACGTGTTTCCGATAAATAACTTCATGCTCCGTTCGGTCACGTAAGTACTCGGCTGCATTCGATGGTAAAATATTTACAGTACTTATATTTTTTTTTTCAAACGAGATATATATATATATTTATCTTGATCCAAACGAGATTTATTCAAATGCAGTGATAGTGGAGAGTCGATTATAATGGAATTTGTCAATTTTCCGGTTAATTCGATTTATCAATAATCAATTTATCCGGAGTGCACAAGGATATGTTATTGGAAAACCGATTATAATAAAATTTGCATTTCACTGATCTATTTTTTCACCGCATTCAGAGTTCATTTTAACGAGACAAAAAAATTGATAATAAAATAATCATGGAAAATGAAAATTGCAAAATTATCATCTCAAGCTTTGTTTTATTTTTTCTTGTAACAATTTTAACTGATCAATGATCTTTTATCGATCGTTCGATTCTTCCCATTTCGGCCTCAATTGCAATTCTTCGTGCCAATAGACTGAGATTTTTCTTTGATTTCTCGATTCAAGCAGAAAGACATTTGGATGCGGTTTGTCTCCCTCGCGTGTTCCCACAACTGTCGATCATGCGGTGCATACGCCAACAAAAGCGTGATGCATGAAAAAGAGAGAGAGAGAGAAAGAGAGAGAGAGAAACAGAAGAGAGGAGGGTAAATCAGAACAACCGGAGATCCGGAAAAAATCACAGAAGAGGGTGGATTTGTGGAGATTGCGAAGCGTGACTCTCACTCTCTATTTGCTCGGTGCAACCCCTGACTTTTCTAATCTCTATTTCCGTCATGCTGCCCTCGTAACTCGTACGTGATTCAGAATTACGTCATTCCGTTGCATATGCGATGAAAAATAGCGCCAAATGCTTCACGAAAAATGTTTGTTTCCACAAACTATTTGGAATCACTGAAGAAAACAAAATCGATAACAATCGATTGCCATTATTGATCAATTATTGATTTATATATGAAATATTGATATACACTACCAGCGAAAAGTTACCGGACAAAACTTCAAAAAAGCTATGGAACGTTTTTCTATGCCACAGAAAATGAAGCCGAATTCTTTCTTTTTAAATTATTTTTACAATTTATTTTTAGATTTGGACTCTATTTTGCAAACCAGTGTTTTTCGCCTTTTTCCCCTCTCTTCAAGTGCACCCATCTTCTAGAGGAATTTTTTAATACATTTTTACGATTGGATTCATAAAGGGGAAAGTTTGAGCTTCAATTTCCTTTTTTAAAAAACTTTGAGCGAATTTTTTCCCGAAGTTATTTTGTTTTTTGTGAAAAAAGAATTTTGAAAAAATTCCTATAACACGAAAACGAAGAGGATTCATGAAGAACTTCGAGAAAGCAAAAAGTTGCGTCTATTCTTATTGAGTTTAGAGGAATTCTTTCAGATTTTGTTTTCCAAAATTTTTTTTTCACATGAAAAAAAATTTTGGAAAAAAAATCTGAAAAAATTTCCCTGGACTTAACGAAAACAGACGCAACTTTTTGCTATCTCGAAGTTTTTCATGAACCCTCTTTGTTTTCGTATTATACGGGATTTTTCAAATTTTCTTTTTTTCACAAAAAACAGAATAACTTTGGAAAAAAATGCACTCAAAGTTTTAAAAAAAAGGAAATTGAAGCTCAAACTTTCCCCTTTATGAATCCAATCGTAAAAATGTATTTAAAAAAATTCCTCTAGAAGATATGGGTGCACCTGAAGAGAGGGAAAAAAGGCGAAAAACAGTTGTTTTCAAAATAGAGTCCAAATCTAAAAACAAATTGTAAAAATAATTCAAAAAACAGGAAATGATCCTGAATTCTTCGTGGTAATAATCGATATAAACAAAAAGATCATTCCTGCGTCATCGCATCGCTAAACGAGATGTCAAAGCTCGAGGTTCAATGTCCGAGCGTCCGATGGATGAAAAAGGGGCCTAAATGTTTGGAATTTTCGCTTTGTAAGAGGCGCCTTGTGCCGGGAACCTCAGAACGGTGGCGCAGCAGCTGATGCAGCTGAAAACACGGGGAATGGCCGGCATTACGACCTTTTCTGTGTCGTACATCGGTCGACACGCGTCGCAACATCGACCAGGAGCTTGACTGATGATCGGGCTTGTACAAGCCGAGAGGCTCAATGAAAGAACGAAAAATTGAGGTAAAATGAAGGCTGAAAAGCGATGGAAATGCACGGGGAGGAGAGGAGAAAAAAAAAGTTACCAGATTGAGGAACACGCGTGTATTTTATTAGCCGGGTAACAGAGGGGAAGCTTGTTACCGCGTGTGTTTCCGGTACGATTATCACCGCGATTCGTCGTCTTTATTGTTGGGATCATCAGCGTGATCGTCTTTTGTGTATCGAACGAATGCGAGAGGCCGCTTCTCAGCCGTTTATCCTCGACGAGGAATAATGCAGCGCACATACATGTTTCCCCTGTGGGAGCATTCAGAATCTCGTGTCTCAGAGAGAGCGAGAGAGAGGGAGAGAGAGAGAGAGAGAGAGAGAGAGGAGAGAGGAGAGATTTACACTCGGATGCTCGGTTAACTCGACCAAGTGAGCCGAAAACACTTTTCCTCTCTCCTTCATCGTAATTCGCTCTCTATTCTTGATCGACAGCTCGTGGATCGTTGAATAAACCGAGGGGAAGTCGTCGCATTGTATCCAAAAAGTGGGTTATATTTTCTATACGCCATATTGGATCTACAAAACCAATTTATGGCGTGTGTTGTGAAAGAACATATCTTCGATCCGCCATTTCGTATCGATAAAATGCATTAAGAGTTATTCTGAAGAATAGATCTTCGCCTGTAGACGCCATCTTGGATCTATTGTCAATGTGGAGGCGCCATTTTAGATCTACAGAATTAATTGTGGCGTTTTGTCAAAGAAGAATCTTTTCTCCGCCATTTAGTATCGATAAAATACATTGCGAGTTATTCTGAAAGATAGATCGTCGCCTGCAGACGCCATCTTGGATCTATTGTCACGTAGAGGCACCATTTTGGATCTACAGAATCAATTGTGGCGTTTTGTTAAAGAAGAATCTCTTCTCCGCCATTTTGTATCGATAAAATGCATTGCGAGTTATTCTGAAAGATAGATCGTCGCCTGTAGACGCCATCTTGGATCTATAGGATCATTCAAAGCTTCTCATCAATAATGACATTCGTATCCACAATTTTTGAATCGATAAAACGCATTTATCTTATTCTGAAGCATGATACATCATATCGCCAATTATTTTCATCCCCAAAATTAATGTTTAAATGATCCAGCAGTATAGATCATCAACCCTGGACGCCATTTTTTATCTATATGATAACTTTTTCGCTTACACACCCTCCTTGATCAAAACAACCGTGAAAAAAAACGTTCTCTTTCGTACAAGAGTGCTTTTTTCGTGTTTACGCCATCATAGAAGCATAATGCGCCGAGAGGGCGCGATCGACGAAGAGCTCGAGAATAGATCCCCGGCGTCATCGAGGCGCTGATGCCTCGTGATAGTCGACGCGCTTCTTGAAATGGAGACCTGGTATTGTACATACACGTCAGTGTACGGTTAATGTAAGTACATAGATTTATATAAAAGTATAGAGAAGGGAAAACGCTCGCGCCCGGTGTGAATCGATAAATCTTCCCTCCCCGAGCACTTTCCGCTCTCCCTTTATATACACACGCATTTCTCTCTCGACTACTCGGATTTGCAGGCCATCACTTTTCGCCCAAAGGTCCTTTCACCACTGTTCAATCCTACGGGCTTGCGCTCGTCCATGAACGACCCCTATTTATATATATTCTACAAACTATAGAATAGATCCATAGTCTCGATACGATCGGAGAGAGGACAAACATCATCGCAGAGAGCGCAGTGGTTTTGTCTGCTTTAGATCCTGAGGCTTCTGCAAGCCATCAAGAACACATATATAATATATATCTTCCGTGAACAAGAACGAAAACTATGGGGGGTTGATTCACATCCCTCTTATCCCATCGTCATATTATATATATGAGGCATTCCACGATATTCCGATCGAAATCTTGCCTCGATGATTTCGATTTTCCTCTTAATTTTTTATATAAAAAACACTTTGAAAAAAAAATTCCCAAATTTTTTCATAATTTTTTGGTCACGCCTTTTTGGAATTTTTTTTTTAAAAGGTACCACTTTGTAAAGTCTGAAAAAATTCAGAATAATCTAATAAAAGATAACAATATTTGTGGGCTTTGTTCCAAAATGGACATTTTAATACTCTATGAGTAAAATTCAAAAAATTGCAACAAAAAAAAATTATACTCATAGAGTATTAAAATCTCCACTTTGGAACAAAGCCCAAAAATTTTGTTATAT
Organism: Alloplasta piceator; assembly: GCA_946863875.1. Lineage (NCBI taxonomy): Eukaryota > Metazoa > Arthropoda > Insecta > Hymenoptera > Ichneumonidae > Alloplasta > Alloplasta piceator. The sequence continues at coordinate 2,623,333 of OX333080.1, forward strand.
TTTATTAGATTATTCTGAATTTTTCAGACTTTACAAAGTGGTCTCTTTAAAAAAAAAAAAAAATCCAAAAACGCGTGACCAAAAAATTCTGAAAAAATTTGGGAATTTTTTTTTCAATGTGTTTGTTTGTAGAAAAGATTTTAGAGAAAAATCGGAATCATAAAAGCAAGATTTTGATCGGCATATCGCGGAATGCCTCATATATATATGTTCCGCTTTGTTGTTGCATTGTAACGCAACGAAAAGTTAAATTAAAGTTTGAAAAATAAACATTGAAATGATTATTTAAAAAATTCAATTGAATTATTTAATAATTCATAACTTAATATTAATGAATCATTGATATTTAAAAACAAATTGATATTTATTGATATTCTTTAATCAATTCAATTAATTAGAAATTACAATTGTTTCATTAAAATATTAATAATAAAATTTATAAAATAAAATTTTGATGACCAGATAATTCTCGTATGTATTTTCATTATATTTATTATTTTTATATTATCATTGTAACGCATCAAAAAATTAAATTAAAATTTCAAAAAATAGAATTTGAATCATTATTCAAAAATTAAATTAAATTAGAAATTAAAATTTCACAGACCATTTTAATTATTTTTATATTACCAAATATAAAAAGGAGTAAAAGATCGAATATCAATCTCATTTAATGTTTCACTGCCGATCCACATTTTTCAAAAAATTTATTTTATTCTCAAATGATTTGTATCTCATTCCAATGGACACGGTAAAGCCGAGCAATGACTGACGACGATTCTACGGAAAAATCCTGCGTAAATCGGCGAGATTCTCGTCTTGATAAAAATGCCTCGTGAATTTAAATCGTCCTCGCACACGTATAACACGTGATACAAATCGTGTACGACTTGATCGAAGTGCAACAGCTGGCAAACTCGGCGATTCGATGCACATCCTTGCGGGATGTCGAGAGGGACGACCGTAGGAGGGGCGAAAAAAAAATTGTATAGAGATACACGCGCGTGTGTAATAAAACGAGGAAAAAAGGTAAAAAATGAAATATCGTTTATCGGAGCGAGGAGAAAGGGAGAATGTTATTTTCGAATTGCAATTTCGCGTATGCAACACTCTGGAATAGTATAAAAACTTACTTCGCGAGAGTGAGAGAGATATCTGTCTTTTTGAATGTACATCTTCGCGCGAAGGAAAAAATCAAAATGGCGCATTTTCTAGGATTCTGCACAGAAACGTAAGCCCCTCTGATTCCAATGCAGCAAGAGTCACGCGCGAATGTGTGTTTGTGGGTGAAGGAGAGAGAGAGAGAGAGAGAGAGAGAGAGAGAGAGAGAGAGAACGCGAGAAAGCCCCGAGGAAAAGAGAGATGTGGGAGAGAACGGGGCAAAACGGCCGCTTTAAGGAAATAGAGTTATATAGTCATAGATTGAACTCATTGCGTGAATTCGTGAAAATTTTGATATTCATGATAAATTAGTGGTAGATTTGTGCTCAGAGACAAAAAGCACATCGATATAAGCTTCTAAAAAAATTAATTGAAAAAAATGTTTTTTTCTGCACTAAAATTGAATTGATTCATTAAAATGGCTGTAATTTTTTTTTAGATGAATTTTGGGTTCAGATTAAGCTCATTCTTTTTGGGATCGTTGAAGCTTCAAAATGCCGCTTGCTTCATCCGATTCCGGTCATTTTTAATTTTTGGCAGATTTTTAAATTTGGACCATCGATTTTCGCTAATTTTTACATACAAACGAATTTTTTTAAATGGTTTGAATATCGTATTATGATGGGAAATTGTTTCGCTGACTACAAATCATGCATACTTTGTGTTGAAAAAAAAATTATTCATGACAAAAAGAAAGAAAGCAAAAAAGGAATTTTTTATGAAAATTCATAAAAATTTTGATGTTTTGAGAAGACTGTTGGTAGATTCGTGTTCGGGAGGACAAAATACATTGATATAAGTTTAAAAAAAACAAAATTAAATTTATTTTGTTTGCATTTTGGCCAAATTTTAATCGGTTTACTAAAAAGGCTGTAACTATTTTTCTAGATGAAATTCCAATTTTTATCCTATTCTCTTCGTAATCGTTGAAGCCTCGAAACCTTGTTTAGTTCATGCAATTCCGATAATTTTTCGATTTTTGGCAGATTTTAAAAGTTGGACCATCGATTTTCGCAAATTTTTGCATACTACCCTTTTCCGTTTTTTTCTGCAATTTTCAAAGTGCTCTAATTTCTACAAAAATTAAGTTTTCGGGATGAACCAAACGCCATTCTCTAAGTTTATTTTGGAATCGGTCAAAGCGTCGAAGTAAAGTTACGAGCACTTGAAATTTCGCTGTTGTGAGGTTTTTGAAAAATCGGCCAAAAATGGGTCGATTTTTTAATTATTTCATTCTCACGTTTTAGAAGCATATTTCGATGTAAAATTTACCGCTGATTCCAAAAGAAGCGAAATTTTTTTCGAAAAAACATGTATTCGTGCGCGAAAAGAGAAAAAACATTTCAAAAAATATATTTTTGATAAATAAAAAACACATTTTGTAGCATAATTAACTCATATTTCTATTTATACATCCAGTGGCTTAAATGTGCTTAAAAAATCTTTCATTCAGATCAGATCTAACAACTGAAATCTACGGAAAATGTGCGTAGATTTACCCGTATTGAGATGCGAAAATCTTAATTTGTCAATAAAATTTTTGTTTGTCACTTTGAAGGGCCATTTTGCCCCAATCTCCCCAGATCTATGCAAAACGGACGAAAAGATACTTTTCCAACTCGGCGCGCCATCGAACTCCCAACGAATTCGTTTTCCTGGTCGAAAAGTCAGCAACTCCGGATGCGAAGCATAGAAAGAGCACGAGAGAGCGCGAGGGAAAACGAGAAAGCAAAGTGAATATGCAGAAAACGCGTTTTTTTCGTGAGAGGAGGTGAAGGTTTTCCCGGCAGTGGTCTCGAGGATCGCGAATGCAAAAGTTGCTTTTCAATATGAACCTTGTGCACGGTACATTCGCGTATATGAAAAATATATTTTTCGACACACACACGCGTGATACTTGAAGGGGAGGCGAGAGCTCTTTCGATTTCTCCCAGGAAAACCGCAATTCTCGGCTCACTGGGCAAAAGTTCGAAAAGTCAATTGCATATCCGCGGGGCTCTTATTTCGCTTCTAGCGACTATGAGCGGAGCTTTTTTCAAACTTTACTATTTTTTTATGAGAAAATTTGTTTTCAACAATATACGATACACGAACGTTAAATTTTTATTGATTTTTATTGATTTTTCTGCGACCCTTAAGATAAATTTTCATGAGCATTCATAAAATATGATTTTGTTAAAGAGATAAATCTAAATTTGAAAAAATTCCATTAACAAAGAAACTAATTATATAAACAATAAGAGAAATCATTAAAAGCCTTTTTAACAACTGAGAAAATCCAGCGTCAGGATGTTTAAAAAAAAAATTCTAAAATATTTTGTATGGAAGGAAGCAAATATTTCATCCCTCATTCATTCAATTTCGTGACAGATCAATTTGTTTATCGCGATTTAAAATTCGACACGTGCTCGTTCATTTTTTTTCTACAGTTCTGCTACCCTTAATATAAATTTTCACGAGCATTTACAAAATATGATTTTATTCAAAATAAAAATTTAAATGACAAAAAAAATACGTTCAGAAAGAAATTAATTATATGAAAAACTAAGAAAATTCATTAAAAGGGCGTAAAAAATTAAGATACTTCTAACATCAGAGCGTTTTAAACTTCCAAAATATTTTTCGTCGAAGATAAATTATTTATTTTTAAATCCCACTTTTTCATCCCTCATTTATTCAATATTTCGTGACAAATTTATTTATTTTTCAACAATTCTACTACCCTCAAAATAAATTCTTACGTGCATTCATAAAACAGAATTTTGTTCAAAATAAAAATCTAAATTAAAGAAAATTACGTTAACAAATAAATTAATTACACGAAAAAATAAAAAAATGCATCAAAATCCACAATAAACTAAAAGAGGAAACGGATTTTGATGAATTTTTTCTTGTGTAATTAGTTTATCGTGTAATTTTTAAACAAAAATTCCCAAAATATTTTTTTCAGAAGATAAATTGTATAATTTTTCATCCCTCTCGTTAATTCACTATTTCGTGAGAAATTAATTTATTTTCCGCGGTTTTGAAATCCGAAGCATGCTCGTTACTCGTTAAACTCGCCCGATGACGTTATAAAAACATCCCCCTGGACGAGATATATAATGCACGTGACGCGATTCGGATCTATTCGACGATTTCGCGTGATTAATGACCGTAAAACGCGAAAGTTACAAAACACGTTATTTCGTACCGTATTATGTGAATTTTACTGCACAAATACACACACATATATATAAATACGTATAAGTTAAAGAGAGAGGGGTGAGTTTACACCCCCAAAAGTGTCGCGTTGATGCAGAGCGGCGATCCGGATGTCTATCTCACAGGACATTTAACCGGTCTAAACCCCCTTAAAGGTTATGTACATGCGCGTGTGTGGTTTCGTTATAACGATCATCCCTCCGGGCTTTTCGTTACGAGTATATATACAAGATATATCTATCTGTGTGTGCGAATCGACGACGTGTATAACGAAGAGAAGAGGAAGAAGAGATCTCGTACAAACAAGGTCCATCGCGAATTTCGCCCTTCATCCCTTGCCCATTCCTCGGCTTCCTCCTTCCGCCATATCCGAATGACGTGGCCAACTTTGTCAGGATAGTTTTCGGACCTACCCCTGCCCTCGTTTCATCCCCTTACTGCAAGCCCATTGCTGCTACCGCTCGTTCGAAAGTCCATTCGTCATGTCGCGTTATCCTGCATGCGTCGAGGAACACGCGAGAAATCACTCTACGCTCGCGCGTGACATCTCGTTCTCTCACCCCCTCGCTCCAGGGGTGGAAAAAAATGTCAACGAGGGTGGATAGGAAAAATAAACGATGCGCGATAAAGAGAAAGGCTTGAAAAATTATTTTTAGCTAAATTTCAACTCTGAGGGATGAAATGCACGCAGTCGCCATTTTTAATTGAATAGAATTAATTTACGAGTTTGAGGAGAAATTAGCCGGCAAATCTTTGCACGAAACGTTTTGATGAAAATTGATGTCAAAAATTGTAAATGCAGCAGAGAAATTAATATTTTCTTACAATTATTTTTTTGTTTTTAATGACGATAGTAATCTCTCAATATTCATTTTCTCCATCCCTGTTATCAATTCAAGCCAATAAAAAATATTGAAATTAATCGTATAAGATTGATTTGGAATGTGAAAAAAATTAGCCTTCTTGATTTTATCTGAAATCTCCTATTTGCATTTCACCCTGCAAAGAAATAACGAATCATCCTCAATTTTTGAACCCTTAAATTCTTTAAGCTTTTTAATCTAATATGTCTAGAAAATTTTTCCAAAGTTTCAAATTAATCGGAATATAAGAGTCTAGGAGAGAGAGACTTTGGAAATTGCCCTCGCTTTTTTCGAAAAACACTATTTTTGAAGTCGGCCACGATTTCTCAAAAATTATGCACCGATCTTACTGAAATTTTTCACACCTCTTCAAAATAGGATTGACCAGTGCTTGAACGAAGATTTTTTGTGTTTTCAATTACAAGTAATTTTACAAGGCTAAACGTAGTGTAAATTGTACTATTTTGCATTCGACTTTGCCAACAATTCAAATTTTGATTTTTATCAAAAGCTATACCTACCTACTAAGAGATAAAATTTTGTTTTTTAATTTCAGCTAAAGCTATCATTAGTTATCCTGACCACAACGAGGACACTTTTTTTTTGGGTCTTGCCAATTGAATTTTGAAATTATTTCAATTAAAATTTTTGAAATATCCTTGAAACGCTGCTCTTTCATATGCTCAAAATGTCGCATATAATTTATACATTCCATATTAAAAAATGGAGAAAATATGATTTGACCTTCGAAACCCATCCAACCCTTTAATGTCATCCCTGCGTTCGGACTTCTCTCCCTAATAATCTTGCGAGACGAATTTTTCGATATCGCCGCGAGTGTATAAATTTTCGACGGTAAAAAGAGGAAGTAAGGGTCCGGAACATGTCTTGAACGACATTTAACGGAGAAGTGACACGTAGGAGAAGGAGCTACGAAAGGGATGACCCGGAGAATTGGATCTTGAGTCTTAACGAGGCCCTTGAACGTCGTCTTCGACGTTTCTCGTCTTCGTCTCTTGAATTCTCTCATAAAATGGCTCTTCCTCCGGGTCCATTTTCTGTGTTTCCCGCATCGAAAAACCCTCCCTCTTCCCGATCCCGCATATAATGCTTTCATAGAAGAAAAAAAGCAGAGATCGACGTATCAAGGAAGCGACGTTGATTTTTCGTAGCTTGCTTTACAAACCGAGGGGAGACACGAATTCTCTCGCAGTATCGGTTGCTCTTGAAATTCCTTCTCGTCTTTATTATCTAATTAAATTCGTAAGAAGCGAAGAATGACCGACGGTGTTAATCAAAGGCCCTCATGATTCCGACGGACCTCCATTCAAGCGTCACTGAAAAGATTCTTCTCCGACGAGTCACACGTTCTCTCCCGCATGAAAAAAAAATCGTCGTATCCATCCGACTCAATTAAAAGTAACGATGAAAATATCGACACGACTTTCTTCATCGGACAATTTTTATTAATCTTATTGTCCCGTGAATTCCATCGACCTCGTTTGAACGATTTTTCCTCCAGTAAAATATTTACAAAAATATTTTTTCCTCAAGAAATACACTTCAGAGTCAGCTGAAAAAATTACCAGACCCTCTTACATGTATGTAGAGCCAGCAAAAAAATCGGCAAGGCCCCAGAAATCGGGGTTGTCGAGAAAAAAAAATCGGAATCAGCGCCCTACCGATGGTCGAGAATCTTGCCCCTCAAAGTTGAGAGAAAAAAACGTCTCCATCGTGTCCAGAGGCGAAACAACGATGCAGTTTTTCCCGGGATCTCAATGGCGCGTGAAGCCATAGAGATCCGCCATTTTGGAGCCCACGCGACGCCATTTTGTTGTGAACGCTCTCGCGCGTGACGCGACCGCGTACTTTGCGCTGAGGGATGAAAAGAGCGGGCAAGAAAAAAGATTGCGGAAAAAAAGAGCATTAGTCACTGGCCGGATGTCAGATGAGCAAGGACTAATAAAATCGAAATTTGTCGGGAGAGCCCTTGGCGGATCAAGGGGTGAAAATCGGCGAGTCATGACGATGAAGACGCAGCGGAGGGTTGAATCATGGCGAAAGGGGCTGCGAATCGTTGAACCAGCGAGGAAAAAAAAGATTTCGAGCTGGTCGTGATCATTGTCGAAGAGCAAGTCGCGTGTCACAAGACAGACAGACAGGGACAGACACGCGTTTTTCTCACCCTTCCAAAAAGCTATACTTCATGGCTCGACGTTTTCCAGTCTCCTCGCGACTTATATACGTCTCTCTCATTCTCTATCGTATGCAAGTTTAATCTTCTGGAAGTAACGAAAATGCACTGCCAAGCTCCGCCCGATACGCTTCTCAATTTATCGCTGATTCAAGGGCGCAAGTCCAAGCGTTTCATCACCCAAACGTCGTTTCAATGGCGTCCTTTCTACTCCCAACATTCTATATATATATGTATCGTTGCAAAAGGGTGCTCCACACTGAATAATGCATTCTTGTGTCCGCGAATGTAAGCTCGACGCCATTTTGTCGTACAGTCACGAAGTTTGCTCGTTTCATTTCGTCCTTTTTCTCTTTTTCATCCCCCAAACTACAAAGATTCGTCGTGTCTGTAAGAAAAGACACTTCCTTCTGTCCAAGGAACTCGCAAAGAGCGTCAAAAACTCACCCCTTTGTCCAGACTCGATTTATTTTTTGTTCTTCTATCGCGCGCGTCCATTTCGACCAATTTATAATATTTATATAATTTATCAATTTATTAATTTATATTTTTAAAGCTAAATAAAGAACTGAGGTTAATTATACATTCAACCCTCGTGATTATTGAGTCCCAAAAAAAAATAACTCCAACAATTCGGGAATTGGGCGCTTGGTTTAAAAAAATAATTGCCACGCCATTAATAATTCAAATTTCACAAAAATGTTATTGGCAATTTCGATGGACTCATTTCCCCATTCCAATCTCCATAAAAAGCGAATAATCATTTCATCAATCTCCGGGAATTCGTGAGGGTTTATATTCGAGCATATATATGTATATATTTTTTTTCAATCAGGGATGAATTCTCCCTCTCATGAATTTAACACAATTATACACATTTTCGGAATTTCATGTCCTTCCCGATCGTATTTTCCGCTCCGGTTGAATATTGGCACTCGGAAAACTCGTTCCCGCGAAGCTTTTCAATGCAGCAACATAATTTTATACATTTCTCACCCCCCAACCCCCATTCGCAACCCCCCTTTCCTCCCACCCTTCCCCGTCGAATGGTTTATATCGCAGTGTCCACTTTTGCAATTAATTAAATAGCGAATTAAAACGGTTACGTTGTGTTGTACGCGCCATTGGCGAGATTGCACGTGCAATTTCCTCACGGTTTCACATATATGAATATATAATACATCGATCGGTGACAAACGGCGAGATCGCGAAAAACTCCCTCCGCACACTTTTGTCCGCGATTTAATCGCCCCTCCATTTTGTTTCATCAGCGTCCGCTTGTATTTTGTGCTGTGTAATGAATATGTTTATTTTCAGGTAAACATAATTTTAGGCGTGACTTTACATATTGATAACCACCCGTAAAATGAACTTATATACGGGGTATTCCGGGACAATTCACCCTTTTTCCAATCATCCCCAATCCTGACGCTCTCGAATTTCCGTTCAATTTTTTTACGGTTCCAATAACGCTAAGGAACACCTACAATTTTTTTTAGATTTTTCCATCAATCATTTCGCAAAAAAAAAATTCCGCTCTTTAAAAAAAAATTTTTGACCTGACATGAAATTTTTTCGGAAAATTCTTTTTTTTTACTGTAATAATTTGAGAATATTCACAGGATGAGCTCACATGATTCTCTATTTTTTTAAAATAAAGAGAAGTCAAAATGACTGGTCAGGAATTATGAATTTTTAGATTCAGATTCTAGTATTCGAGACTTTTGCTTCTGATTTTTTTTCTCAATAACAGCGCTTAGAAAAAATCTAAAAAAATTTGAAAATGCTCATGAAACCCGGTGAAATCGTAGGAAAAATCAGGAAGTAATCAGGAAGAAGTTGACTCTGATTATGGTTGATTTTACATGGAATAGCCGTTGTATATCGAAAATATCGTTGGTATTATACAATACGTATGTAATTCAGTCCCGGAGGCTCTTTTGTTCCCAATATATGAGAGTTGAATTATTGAGTATCCGATAAATATTGTTGGCAATGTTTGAAAGCCGGATATAAAGCGTGCGGTACTGGAATAGGAAGTTTGGGGAAAGAGAGAGCTTCTCTCCGGCATCGTGCTCTCGCAGTTGGATTTTAAGCTGATACTTCAACCCTCTATGTTCCCTTTAGCCCTCTACACAGTTACGGAAAATGCACTGCTATACACGATGTAGAATATACCCTCAAACTCTACCCTCAGAATATATAGACACACGTAATTCCAGGAGAGATGAAACACCCTTTTTTCAAATTCGAAATATCGTCAGTAATAATTTTTTTTTAATTCCCAAAAATCTCTTGAAAAACGAGCAAATGATTTACCATGTTCTTCAACAATTTATAGTCAAACTGGATAAACGTCAAATTTCGCGAAAAATATTAATTTTACGTGAAACTTGAAAAAACCTTAATCCCACTTCAGGGGGTCGAAATTTTTTTTCCTCCAAACGCACAACATGCAATTATTTTTTTCTCAATCAATAACATCTCAAGAATATCACCCATAACTTTCATTCAAAAAAATTGAAAATTGAAAAGACTATGATTTTTTTAGTAAAAAAGTATTTTTTTTGGCCCTCGGTTTTTCGATTATATTTTTTAAATTGTTTTGTGAATTGATTTCTTGCACCATGACTCCCTTGATATATTCCACAATGTTCGAAGTATGTTTATGAATTTTTTCGTAAAAATTGGACCATTAGATTTCACATGGCAACCGATCAAATATCGTTTGTGTCAATTTGACCCACCGGGATTTTTCTAAAATTCAGTACAAATGATACAATCCAGATTCTTCAAATTGCAAAATTAGCTTGACGATTATTGTGCACTTTCGAGCAACCTATTATTAAACATTTAAATAAGATTAAGGACATTCAAATAAATTTTTTCAAAAACCACCCTATTTTTATTTAGTGTCCCATCTCTACTGGAATTTTCCCTCATACACGCAAAGCTACATATTTATGGCTATATATATGTACAAAGTACTGTATCCAATAATTCCACGGTAAAAGGAGTCCGCTGTAAGCACTTACGCGACTATTTATCGGTTCAGCTGAATCTCCCCGATTTTCTCCTTCGCCGAGGTTGATATATAATAGTATAGTGAAGTGAGATAGGTTTAATACACTCGCCCGTATACCTCAGCGTTAATGGTCGTTTTGAATTTTCTTCACTATATATATATATATATGTACAAAGGATTCGTAATATTTAATTTTTAATCCTCTCGCAGCGATTCTCTCCCTCGCGCATGAATTATTCTCATCGCCAGTGAGTTTCTGCGAGATTAAAAAAAAAAAGGCCAATCCTCGGGCTAAAAATATTGAGCGTTTTTTTTTTCGTGCAATCCCCTGTGACGAAAAATGTTTAAAACGTGGAAATTTACGACACATTTCAGCGTGTAACGAATGGGAATTGAAACATGAAAATGCTCGACGAATAAATGGCATTTTTATCGTTACAGAGAATCGATGAAAAATAAATTGAAAATTCGTGATAAATTTTTGTGTGAGCGAGAACGCTCAGGATGTACACTCAAAGTACATTAAATATGAATATGGATTGTATGTGCTCGAATCGCACGGATAGAAGGAAAATCGATCCGAGCTTGTAATCCAATATTTATATTTTCGACATGCTGTCTGCATTTTCCACCCCCTCTATTTTTGGCCCTCGGGTTTTTCCACCTAATCATTATATTTCCCACATCGAACATAAATTTCGACGCCGAATAGCGGCCATTTCGGAAAAATTTTGCCAACAAGGCTGTAAGAAAAAAAAGGATTAAGAATTTCAAAGAAGAAGAAGGAAGTGCTCGAATTCGCCAAAAGACGAGATTTTCCGCGAAATTGCTTCGACGTAATAAACCAGCGAAGGAATTAGTAATCCGAGATTTTCGTGGGGAAACTGGAGACGTAAAAATGCAAGAGGGTGAAAAAAGGGATGGGGGGGTGGTATTGGTTGCAAAAGTGCAAAAGCGAGGGCGGTGAACTGCGGAAACTTCTTCGCGAGGAAATTCAAGGATTTTCCGAGAGTCCCGTGACAACAGCGAGAGAGAAAAGTTAACGGGGAAAATAGAGGGAAAGAGGGATGGGAGAGATGGGAATAAGGAAAATACCAAGGAGGGATCTCATCGATTTCTTCGGTGGAAAAGGTTTATAATATCCAGAAATCCTCTGCTTTGAACGTTGAAAACGTAAAGGAGCGAGAAAAGAGGTTGAAACTTGAATCGGATGCGGCTTACTCTGATGTCGGGGCTCCCAGACTTTTGGATTTAGCTTCAATTTACTATGGCACTAATGTTAATACATATATATATGGGGCATTCCAGCTATAACCGAGCGGCGATTACGTCATTTTTTTTCGTAACGCCGATTTTTTTGAGTTACTTTTCGACAAAAAAAAACATACGTATTTCTCAAAAAAAATTATTTTTCATCCTCTTCCGTTTTAACACCTTTCAAAGTACAATTTTTTTTCGACAAGAGTGTATCCTCCGATTTTTTTCATATAAATTGACAAAAAAGTACATTCAAAACCGCATCTTTTGATCGCTATCCCATCATGGAGAAATCATTTTTCGATTTTTTCTATGTGTATGAAACTTTGAAAAATGTGTTTTCAATGTATACAAAAATGTGTACATATTTATGTACACATAAATATTGTAACTGTATTAATAAATGATAGCATAATAGCATAAATGTATTTTTTTGTCAATTTATTTTTAAAAAATCGGAAAATACACTCTTGTCGAAAAAAAAATTGTATACTTTGAAAGGTGTTAAAACGGAAGAGGATGAAAAATAATTTTTTTTTAGGAATACGTATGTTTTTTTTTCCGAAAAGTGACTGAAAAAAAATCGGCGTCACGAAAAAAAAAATGTCGAGGTAATAGCCGCTCGGTTATAGCTGGAATGCCCCATATAAATATATGTGTGTATGATAATACAATAACAATTCAATCCTCGTTCCCGAAAAATCTTTTTCAACCCCCTAAAATGTTCCACTTACGATTTGTTTTGCTTCATGAGCATCCTAATATTTCACATAAAAATAATAAAATGATAATAAATATAATAATTAAATAAATAATTAAAAAATAATAATTTCAATTAAAATAGTTAATTTAATTTCGAAATAGCCCCAATTCTATTTTAACTTGGGGAGACATCCAAAATCTGTGCTCTTGCTTGTAGAGTTGGTTTAAACTTCAAAATGGCACTTGAATTATCAGAAATTTTTAATTTTTAAATACCAACATTCTTCGCAACCCTCTCTTTTTACCGAATAAAATTGCAACGGGGTGGACAAATTCATGAAAAATGAATGCAATGAAGGATTCGAGAATCTTCCCTCGTTGAGCGCCATTGAAAGATCGTCGGATTTGCTGCTAACGCGAATTCGATAAAGTTTAACGATCGTGACACACGCGGGAGGGCAATCAATGCGGAGTTTGATTATTCACTTTTAAGAGGGCAAGAAAAATCGAGAGGGAGAATTGGGCCTTCTTGCACAGACACAAACACACGTGGGACATCGATGAGGATGCGTTACACATCGTTTTGTGCTTTTGCCCAGGTTTTCACATCATCATGAGAAAGGAGGGGCAAAATGGACACTGGAGGCAAAATGGACATCATAAAAAATTATGAAAAAAAGAAAAATCCAAAAAATTAGAAAATAGACAATATGTACCTGCGATTAAAATTGAATTTCGCCAAAAATTTAATTGTCAAAATACGCCAGGCAGCTTGGTCCAAGTATCTTGGGTTTAAGATGATCTGAGAAACGAGGGAAATCGTTTTTCCAACGTTTTTCCCCGTTAACTTGAATTCTCAAAAAAATAAAATTGCCGTGTCCATTTTGCCATGCATTTTTTGTACGCGCTATCTAATCGATTAAATGGTATTTTTGAATGAAAAACAAGGAGTTTGCACTATGCGTAGCGTTCTAGCTGCGTTATCTACTTACGGGGTCCATTTTGACCCCCCACCCTCTCCTACGTGTGTATAAACTTTAGTGAACCCGTTACAGTTCTCTCAGTGCAAAATAGACGAGGATTGTACATAAAACGGAGATCGCAATGGCACGAAGCGAGAAAATTTATTGTCGAAACTGTAAAATTTAATCGTTTCACACTGCTTCAGCCTGTCGTCATGCCCCTGCCCTATAATATCGCTGTATAAAGGTAATATATACATATAATGGCTCGTACAAATGTTAGCCCCGAGGATTTTCCGAGCGAAAAAATGGTTGTTCAGGAGTTAGGGGCATAAAAGTATCGAGAAATAAATCCGGGGATCGGTATTAGTGGCACGAGCTCCATTAGACGTATTACACGTCGAAGCACCGCGAATAACCCGTTGAAATAAAATAACAAATGGCCCGGGGAAAAGAGATTTAAAAAAGGCAAAACCGAGAAGAAAGAGAGAGAAAAAAAAGAATCTTTTCAATTTTCATTCAACGTATGTACGGCGCGTATGTTTGATATACGAATGATTATGGAGAGGGCTCGAGGTCGGGTTAATTAGCGTGACTGAATGAAATTAAAGTCAGGAATGTACAGTGAAAACTCGTGTTACGAGGGGCTGAAATGAGGCAGAGAGAGGGCGGGCGTGGAAAAAAGTACGAGAGAGCGAATGAATGAAAATGCGAGAGCAAAAAAGAAAGAGCGAAGAATCGAGCACGCTCCTTTGCCACAGGCACGAGTTCCTCGACCGGAATACCGCGACGTTTCATATCACTCGTTCCTCGAAATAATTTGCAATTTCATCTTAGCATTCCAAAATTGCGCCTCTCTCGCAATTTTATTTCACTTTTAATCGAATTTCCATGAACTTACGTTGATGAAATCATTTTTTTGAATTCCAAATTTTTTTTTGCCTATTCAAAATCGAATTTTGGCAAAAAAGTACTCCATTCCATAAGGAGATGTGTGAAGATTGTTGAGTTTTTTTTTCGAGTCGAAAATCCAAATTGCGGCGGTGCAGCGAGCATTTTAGTCATAGGGGATGAAACTACCCTTGCGCAATTCTCCGGAAGTGTTCGTCGCGAATTAATAACTTTGTGCTTGATTAATTTTTTGCACCATCATTAAAATATCACGAATCTCCTAAAAGTTTTGCAACTTGAATTTAATTAATATGAATAATTAATGAATTGTTAATAGATGATTAAATTAAGCCAAAAATTGGTGATAAATTGTTCAAACTACTTCGACCCTTTTTTTAAGGGAAATTTTTATCAAAATCGACTCAATGAAAATTCTCTTTTACTATAAAAATATTCATTTCAATTTCATTTCCCAAAAGACAAAAATTAAGGAATCCGTATTCAAGATTCAATCTGTATTCATGACTAAAAATATATAAAGCTTTTAATGCCTGTTACTTGGAAGAAAGTTTCATACGCAGATATTATATATATATATATATATATATATATATGCATCACTGGAAAGTACAGAAACGAATCAAACATTCATTGGTCCGAAATGGCCTCCGTATGTGCAAAAGGGGTTTAATGGAGAACGTGGAAACTTTTGCCCACATTGCGACACAAACGAGGTACAACGACGTGATTTCGCAAAAAGCTTGCACGATTATAATCCAACCAAAAAATTTCTCTACCCATAAAAAGCACCCCCCGAGTCTCAAACGTCTCTACCGAATTAAAACTCCACTTTAAAACTCTCTGGGATTTGTTTTCCGGTACACTGAAAAGTACTGGTCTGCCGCAGCAACGGTATTTTGTTTAGCTGTCAGCTGGTGGTAACTCGAGCTAAACGTACTGCCCCGATCGCCAAATTTTAATACTTCATAGTACCGCTACAATGATATTGCCGTTTCAAGCATTAAAACTGGCGCTAGAGCGTTACCTTATATAGCTGATTTGCCGATACCAGTGAATAGGCGCTATAGTATGCATGTGAGCGTCGCGAGCGTGTGATGTCACAATAATATTATGTTTAATTACTTTTTGTAATAATTTATGTTGTCTTTGAAATACATTCTTACGTCTAATATCAAACTGTTACTCATTTTCCTAATATTATTGTTATTTAAATTTTCATTATTTTCATATTTGATATTACATACATTTATAACCTAAATATTCAATTCAATTACGCGAGAATAATCAATAACGATTAATAATTAAAAAATACAATATTTTTAATTAATAATCCTTATCGATTGAATATTTAGGTTATGAATATATATTTTTCTCATACGGTGGTTATCCGGCATATATCTGGTTGAATAAGAAAACAGGATATACTTTCCATCCAGATATATTGTTTATCTACGATTAGCATGCCGGTTGGCCACCGTGCGCAAATCGCGATTGCCCACCGTCAGCAAACTAAAATATAGCTCGTGGGCCGATACGAAATGGCTCGGCTCACAGTTGTGCTTTGGTGGGGACCGTAGCGGTAAAGTTTGCGGAGGCTTACCAAAAAATAGCCACTGCGGCAGTACGTTTTTTTCAGTGTAGAGATGTTAATCGATTTTCAATAATCAATATTCTCCATTCCCCTTCAAAATGATGGCGATTTTTCGATTTCTAAAAATTCCCAGGGGTTTGTTTTCCGGTAGAGATGTTGATCAATATTCAATATTTTCCGTTCTCCATCAAAATGACGGCGATTTTTCGATTTCTAAAAATTCCCAGAGTTTTATTTTCCGGTAGAGATGTTTATTAATATTCAATATTGAATATTCTTCGTTCTCCCCCAAAATCCTGGTGATTTTTCGATGAATCATTTCAATGAAGTTGCTCGAGGAGTAGAGTTGCAACCGGTAGAGATGTGAATGCGTCAAAGAAGCGGCACGCGCTGTGCGGTTCGCTAAAAGCCCTCAAATTAAAAAAAAAAAAAAACCCTCTGCGCCATTAAAACGTGAATAAACTCGAATGAGCATTTGCAACCCTCGAACTTTGTATCGTGCTCATTGATGCTGCGATTCGGCAGATCCAATGCCAAAACGAGAGCGATGTTTGGGCGTGTATCGTTCATTCGAGGAGTCAAGTATCCGGTCGAGAGTCACGAGGAAGCGATTTTTGGGGTTCCTGACAAGCATCAGGGCGAAATGGACCTCGAGCTCGGGCTTTTGTTTCTCAAAGTTGGGCCCTTTTGCTGCTACAATGTAAAATTTGGCAACCACTCGTGGCAACTTTGTTCGCGACCATTGTTGCGACAACACAGATGTCGAAATGAGCACGGTTTTTTTTTTATAGTGCTGCAAGAATTTCTCTCACTATCACGTTCTATTTAACATCTCTTTTTCAACGCATGCAACGTGGACAAAGGGCCCTAGAGACCCTAGTTTGTCGTACACTTGGCTGCTCCCAACCCAAACCCAACCCCCTGCGCGCATCAAACCCTCTTTTCCTCAACAACGCTCTCTCACTCTGTTCGCGGTCGAAGGACCAAATCGAATTTGAATCTCGAGTACTCTCGTGCGGCCCGTTCACGAAAATTCGTTTTATACACATCTCTCTCTCTCTCTCTCTCTCTCTCTCTCTCTTGCACTCTCTCGTTCCGACTCACCCCTTTGATCCTCTTCAGCGCTCTCTCCGAGACACTTTAGTATAATTTTCACCCTCTTGGCAGAAACTCACCCCCCCCTCCCCCTCCCCCCGCCATCGATGAATATACTGAATAAATGTCGCGACTACATTTTCTCATTACAACGATTCGTCGATTAATTCAATCTACTCTTTTTTTCCCCTCGAGATTGTCATCTCGCCATGGGGTAGTTTTTTTATCAATTTTTTTTTAAATTATCTGCACGGAATTTATTTTGTGCTCAACTAATTTTTAAAGTCCCACAGGGAGTGTTGAAAATATTAAACAAAAAATTATCTCAAAACAAAAATATCCTATGGATAAACAAAAATTAATAAAACAATCATAAGTTAATAAAATTTTAATTGAAATCTAGCTTTTTGCGGTTACATTTTTGATAATGTTTATAAATAATTACTAATGAGTAATTTTTGATAATTAAATTAAAATAATTGTTATAATGTGATGATGTTGATATAAGAAGAAATTTTGTCTTGGGAAAGATACGTTTTTCCCTCTAAGCAATCTTTTCACTATTCAAAAGTATTGATTAATAAGTAATTTTAAGTGAATATTATAATCAAGTTATTTTTGTACTTGAATATTTTTCTAATGGGATATTTTTGTCAGCAGATATTCATGTAGCTTAATTTTGTACTTGTTTTTTTTTTCTATTTTTTATTTGATATTTATAGAGTCAATTATTTTTCAATCGACCAATTTTTCCCACTATTAAAATATCGCAAATTCGCTCAAGATTCAAGAAAACCCTCGAAACATTATCCCCAAATCCCTGAAAAACCTCTCAAGTCATTGAAACCGAAAATTATTAGTTTCTTCCAGCATGAAAACAATTCCCAAATTACTCTACAAATGGTGGAGACAATTCACCGTTTCGGGGTCATTCTTATCGGGCTTTTCGCGTCTCGGGTTTGAAAGAGAGGGTAGTTTTAGCCCCTTCGACTCCGGGACACGGTCTTTTTCTTCATTGAAACGTACAGGAAATCGACAAAGATCGAAATAAGAAAAAAAAGAAAAATATAAACATATATAAACAGAGTATAGGATGTTTGAAGCCACCGGAGCTTTATCCAAACCTGTGTGTGTGTGTGTGTGTGTGTGTGTGTGTGTATAAAATAGTCTGCACACTGTTGGGAGCTCCTTTTTGGCGTTGCCAACGCGTCCGCCTGTGTACGGAAATGTTTTGTGTTCGTGTTGCGTTTGCGAGAAAGTATTGCGAAGAAACTGGGAGGAAAGAGAGAAAGAGGAGGAGATGAAAAATCGAGGTGAGCCTTCGAGGTCTTTGAGGCTTCCTTTGGTATTGAGTGCCTTACACAACCATCCCTCTCGCCACCTTTCAGCCTTTCACCTAGCTTTTTCATCCCCTTTCAACGATCCACCTTCCTCTCTCTTCCTCTCTATCTGTTTTCCTCGATTTCTTCGACTCTTCTTAAGCAACGCTGGATCAACTCCCATATAAATATATATACGGGGATTAAAGAAGCGACAAAGAACAGCCCGGTTGGAAGAGACTCCCGACGACAACGACCGAGAGATTCTCGACGCAAAGAACGCGAAAGAGTGATTTCTCTTAACGATTTTCTCTCGTCTATCAAGACCCCGTCCCGTCTTTCCTCTTGTGGAAACAAAAAATCCTATAGTGAAAAATGTTCACTCAGCAAAATTTACTCCAGAGGTTATTCTAGCCAAGAATTTTTTTTTTAATTTTTTTTATTCGCTCAAATGAAGCATAAACTATTCAAAAAATGATATTCAAAAGCTATTTTGAATGGGCTGAAACTTAAAAACAATAAAAATTGTTTTCATTAATTTAGCGTATTATTATTGTTAGAGCTTATTTAAAAACGGTATCAATTTAGAAATATTCTGAATTTTTTTGCAAAAATGCGCCAAATAATTAGAACAATTAGTATCAAATTTTTAAGAAAGCTTTTAAACAATTTTGAAATATCAAAATACTTCTAACATTCGTAATTTTGGAATCAAGCTCAAACTTTGCCCAAATTTCTATTTTTTCTAATCGGTCCATATTAAATGACGTCGATTCATTTTTATTTGACATTGATTGTCGCTCAAAGCTGAGAAAAAATGTCAATAAAAAAAATCTCTCTTGACATTTTTGGGGATCCAAAGCCCGAATGATTGTAATGGCAATAGCTCGAATTCCCGTCAAAATAAACGTGATATAAATCGAGGTGGGGAAAAATCGAGCTCCCCCTTATGTGGTGACAGAAGCATGTTTTTTTTGTGAAACGGATGAAGCAAAATGGCGTATATTGGCGGAAAGGGGTGTGTGGACAGCATTTTGCGGAAATCACCTGTCGCCCGTGAGAGAGAACAATATCGTGGACGTTATGGGACTGGACAGCGAAACATAAAGGGATGGAGAATAAGAGAGAAAGAGAGAGAGAGAGAGAGAGAGAGAGAGAGAGAGAGAGAGAGAGAGAGAGAAAGGGATGGAAAGAGAGAGGGAGGGAAGAGATGAATGAAGTATATATGGGGCTTTCCACGTCAAATTACGCGTTCATCGGCCTGACACCATCGGATTTTGATGTCCAATGAATTGTGAGTTTCGTTTGGGCCAAAATATGACCTAAAATTTTTAGAAATTTTCATTTCATATTTTAGGAGTTTCCCGAGCTAAAAAATCATTAAATTGTGGGAAAACCTAAAGAGGCCCTTTTTTTTAATTAATAAATTTTTTTTCACAGAAACTAGGGTACAAAACAGATATTTTCGCCATTGTTCGATAACGGGCCAAAAATAATTACTTTTTTATTTAATTTAAATTTTTTAATTGTTTGAATCATCCGTTTTATTTCAGGTCGTCGAGGCTTAATAAATTTTCGAAAAATGTTGTCGTTTCACTCTCAAACCAAGAAAAAAATATCAAGTTTCACTAGAAAAATATTTTTGTTGTTGTTATTCTCACTACAAGAAACAATCAAAATAAGAAATTATTTAAAAAAAAATAGAAATTATTTTTGGCCTATTATCGAATTATGACGAAAATATCTGTTTTGTGCCCTAGTTTCTGAGAAAAAAAATTCATTAATTTAAAAAAGGGCCCTCTTTAGGTTCGCCCTCAATTTAATAATTTTTTAGCTCGGGCAACCCATACACAAAGAAATAAAAATTTCTAAAAATTTGAGGTCATACTTTGGGCCAAACGAAACCCAAAATTCATTGGACATCAAAATCCGAGGGGGTCAGGCCGATGACCGCGTGATTTGACGTGGAATGCCCCATATATAGAACGAATGCAAATTTTCACGAGGTAACGGATTAAAGCCTCGAACCCCTCGGAGACTTGTCTCCGTATACCGAATGGGGCAATGAAAACCCAGAGCGCTTTATAATCACCTGTCTAGGGCTAATTGTACACGAGACGGCGATCAACGGACAAGGGAGAAAGACACAGAAGAGAGGGGGGACAAAAGGAGAAGGGACGATTGATTTACCGCTCTTTCCCATTCCCTCTCTCCTAAAATCACTCTAATGCTAAAATAATTAATTCAACATGTGTTTTCACAAGTTTGGGATTGTACGAAAATAAAAAAAACTCGAAACACATTTTTTAAAACTTTTCCGTGAATTTATGTTATGAATTTTGAAAATTTTAGAATCTTGAGGTTAGTAAAAAAAATGACGGAATGAAATTTTTGATTCACGTTTTGAAAATTATATTCCATGAAAAAATTATACAGTTCTTGTGGAATATAATTTATTT
Source organism: Alloplasta piceator (assembly GCA_946863875.1). Taxonomy (NCBI): domain Eukaryota; kingdom Metazoa; phylum Arthropoda; class Insecta; order Hymenoptera; family Ichneumonidae; genus Alloplasta; species Alloplasta piceator. Next base: position 2,644,077 of record OX333080.1, read on the forward strand.
ACGAGAAAAGGCAAGCAAATGAGAAAAAAATATTTTTATTGAAATCCATGAGAATTTTGATTTCTTGAAAAATCATCTGTAAATTATTATTCTTATTATGTACTATGTAGAGGTGAATTTCGAGAACGCTCGCGCGGGAACATCTTCAGAAACGACCGTTGAGAATATTCGCCGAACCCGAAAACGTAAACAACGTGAAGAGCGCGTTTGTGTGCGTGTCCAGCGAGCGCCCGAGAGGCACGTATGTGTATGTGTGTGGATCGCAAAGAAGCGCGTGTGTGTGCGTATATCACGCAGTCGTTACCGAGAGCTCGAATAAACAGTCGAACGAGCAGGACGCTTTTTGTATTATCATTATTCTTTCTTAATATTCTTGATTATTTCCTCGCCAATGATCCTACTTTAAATAGAGTCGAAATTACATCTAGCAGACTCTACAATAATTATTTTATTTTTTATTTTATTTTTTATTTTATTTTTATTTTATTTTTATTTTATTTTTATTTTATTTTTATTTTATTTTTATTTTATTTTTATTTTATTTTTATTTTATTTTTATTTTATTTTTATTTTATTTTTATTTTATTTTTATTTTATTTTTATTTTATTTTTATTTTATTTTTATTTTATTTTTATTTTATTTTTATTTTAGTATACCTCAAAAATCTTGTCCTCACTTTTGACTTATAAAAAATTCCGCATCCGCCAATACATCAATATTTTATCGGCAAAACTAATAATTCTTACGCATAAAAATTTAATACCACTGTTTTCACAGAGATTTCCCGAGGCGAATAAGCAATCAATCAATCAATCAAATTCTCCTTTCCGACCATTTTCACATTTATACTCGCACGTTTTTCTCCTTTTACGAAAATCCCCTTGGCTAACAGAAAACTCGTGTACCTGTCTTTGCAGCACGTTTATCCTTGATCCTTTCATCCCTCTTCCACCCTCTCCGTCTCTCTCGCTCTTTTTTTCTTCGCGCACGGTTTCCCTTTTACCTATTCGCCAAATAAAACGAGAACTCAACACCGCGTCCCTGGACACTCAAAATGAAAATTCCCGGATACGCAGGTGCGTTTTCAGGTAAAGGAAAACAAGAGAATTCGCCACCATTGCAGAGGAAAATTATTCAACGGCGCATACCAAAGGAGAGGGATGAAAACGCTGCCCAATAGGAATATGCATTTACAAGGGAGGAGATTTTCCTTAAGATGCGATAGAAATTTTCACGAGATTTACAGAACGAGATATTCGTCTCGTTACTTTCGTGTCTGACAAGGCGTGAATAGCGTCAAGATGAATCGAAAACTCGTGAAATCTTACTTCCCGAACTTGGCGTCGCCATTCAGGAAGCGAAAATCCTGCAAAGGAACTTTTGAGCCACCTTCGCAATTTTTCCCCCTCAAATATGCATTTTCCTCCTCGAAAATCCTATTTTTTGTCAATCTCCATTCAAATGGATACCGAATAAATAAATTTCGCCTCAAAATGGAATTAAAAATAAAAATTAAGTTTGGATGAATGAAAATTTTGCAATTTTCACGAAAACGCTAAATTTTCCGACATTTTCTCGGAAAATTTTGTATTCAACGTGCAATGTTCTCCCCATAGAATACATATATTTATTTAGAGAGTGTAAAAACGAGAAAAGAGAGAGGAAAAATGGGAACTTGGATTGCTTTGAGCGATCGAATCCTGCGGAGGAACTTTTGAGCCAGTTCGCAATGTTTCTTTGCTTCAAAAATGCATTTTCCTCCTCGAAATTCCTATTTCTTGTCAATCTCCATTTAAATGGATACAGAAAAAAGAATGACTCAAAATTGAATTAAAAATAAAAATTAAGTTTGGGCGAATGAAAATTTTGCAATTTTCCGACATTTTCTTGGGAAAATTTTCATTCAATGTGCAATTTTCTCGTCACGGAGTATATATACCTACTTAGAGAGTGGGAGACGAGATGAAAAAAACGGGATCTTGGATCGCTTTGTGCGATCGGCGCCCTCTTTGCGCCGCCCCGGCGTGCTTTTCTTTTCATTTCCAGAGCGGCGGCTGCTGGGAGGTCTTACGTTTTCCTCGCTCTCTTCCCTCTTCTCCCGTGTTTTTATTCCATTCCCTTTAACAATGTTCGTCTTCATCGTGTGTTCCCTTCTTGAAAATCGAGTACGATAGAGAGAGAGAGAGAGAGAGAGGCTGAGACGAAACATGGATTTGTAGCCTCGTTAGATTTTTCCTTTCCAACGCTTTTCCTCTCCGCGGGATACGGCGAGAGAGAATATATCTAGCGGAGATTTTACGGGACTCTGGAGGATGAATGAGAATTCGTGACAAACGGCAGATGTTTCGAAAAAGAAAAAAATTTCCTTCAACCCCAACAAAAGAATTCTTCTCTGAATCCTTCTTCTTCTTCCTTCCCATCTTTGATACTCTGTTTGCGAAATTATAGCGAAGCTGGATGTCTTTTATTTCAATTTATGTTTGAATTGAATTTTCGATCACTAAACAAAATGCCCAAGAATTCGCATTTCAGGGAAGAGAATTGTCTAATAATTTAAATTGATTTGAGAATTGACTGATAATTTAAATGAATTAAAGAATAATTGACCTTTGGGTCAGTCGAAAAAAAGCTTGAACCACCCTCGATTTTGAACACCATAATTTTAACTCATTTTTTAAATCACAATGTTCGATTGATAATAATTCAATTTTTATTATTATTTTCTATCACCATCCTTTTAATTTCTTTCAATTTTTTATATCAATTTATCTCAATTGTTGTATTTGAATTTAATTTCGAAATCAATTTTCAATCACCCAAGAAAATGCGCTCAAATTTAAATTTCAGGGACAATTATTACATAATTTCATCTTCATTCTTCCTGATACATTAAATTGATTACAGCAATAATTAAACTTTGGCTCACTAAGAAAGAAGCTTCAAAAATGTTTACCATTTTAAACTCTATTAATTCAGCTCATTTATTTAAACCTAAAAAATAATTGATAATAATTCAATTTTCATTATTATTTGCAATCATCCGTTTTTTTTTCTTATCAATTTCTTTTATTTCAATTTATGTTGTTTGAATTCAATTTTACATTTAAATTTCAAAAATTTCGAATTTCAGAAAAGAAAATTAAATCTTCATTCTTCCTGATAAATTAATTTTATTAAAATGTACACTACCGGTGAAAAGTTTCCGGACAAAAGTTCAAAAAAGATCTGGAACATTTTCGTATGCCCTTTCGCCGGAAGTCAACGTAGACTAATTTAACAAACCGCATTTAAAGGGGATGAATTCGGCTTCATTTCCTGATTTTTTAATTATTTTTACAATATATGTTTTTAGATTTGGACTCTATTATGAAACCAGCTGTTTTTTAATACATTTTTACGATTGGATTCATAAAGAGGAGAGTTTAAACTTCAATTTCCTTTTTTTTAAACTCTGATCGATTTTTTTTTCCAAAGTAATTCTGTTTTTTGTGAAAAAAGAGCAAAATTTGAAAAATCCCATATAACATGAAAACAAAGAGGATTCATGAAAAACTTTAAGATAGCAAAAAGTTGCGTCTGTTTTTGTCGAGTGCAGAGGAATTTTTTCAATTAAATTAAATTCAAATCAAATTAAATTAAATTAAATTAAATTCTCAAAAAATGAATCCCTCACTGGACCCTCTCAAAAGTATTAATTTTTAAAAAACATATCCAAACGATTAATCAACTGTGCATACCGATATTTACGTACAAATGTTGTCTCTCGTAAATCGAGGAACTGCCTGGTAACGGCAAAATAAGAAAATAGGCAAATCCCGTCAAGTAAAATCGATTAATGAAGAGATTTATTATTCAAGCTGAAAGATGCGGTGCCAGGTGGTGTGCGAGTAGGAAGAGGAAGAGAAAATCCGCCAGAAGAGTGACAGAGAAGAGCGCAAGAGGAGCTATCTTTTTTTTCGACCCCTCGATCCCTTCGCCCTGATGTTGGCACCGCTTGGCGCTCTTTCTCGTCGCCTCTGTCGCTTTTATTTCCGCGCTAATCCGCGTTGCCGATCGAATTGACGGGCTCGCGAGCGCGAGTAAAGCATCGATGAAACTCGATTTGGAATTTAGATAAAAGAGAGAGGGGAAAAAAGTGCTTTTGCCGGGCTCGATTCTCGTGATAATCGACGGGGGGTGTCCGACCGGATGAAATTCGATACGGTTGAACAGTCTCATCTCCCCTCACTATAAAAAGGAATATACATACATACGATTTTAATTGTGCCCCATATAGATAAGCAGATGGGCTTGGAATGCATTATTCGGAGATCGACAGCCCGAGATTACTCTGTCGCCCCAACAAACGATATTATAACGATCGAGAGACAAAAAAAAAAGAAATATGCCTCGGATAAAAATCTCCCACCAAAGCTCTCTCGAGGAAGAAAATCGTTTCGCAAACTTTTTCGCACGAGAAAGAAAGGACAAGATTTTAATCGCGAGCAAAAGAGAAATTAATCACAAGATCTCTTCTGCTGACGTTGTAAAACGATTTTATCGGTGCGCAAAGAGAGCGTGTTTGATAATTGAATAGAGAACGTCGAGGAGGAAAGAGTCTGCGAAGCAAAATGGTTTTTGTCAATCAAAACGACGAGAAAGAAAATAAAAGAAGAAACCGATTTCGTTGATCGAAGAAAATATAACCGGATATCGATTTTTTCGTTCGCATCAGTTTGAAAGTTTGGAGGAAAAATTAGTTTTTCCCTTTCTCTTTCATGTCACTGATTTTCTGGCTCTGAGTTTCGTTAATTAATTTTAAGGGGTGGGAGAGAAGGAAAAAATAAATATAGAAGAAAGTGAATATACTTATCATTTTTGCTTTCTTGTAATTTTGAAAAAAAAATTATATCGAACCCTGAAGGATTTGTATTTTGGATTTAGCAAATTGTAGGAATTGGGAAAATTAAGAGAAACGAGAGAATATACGATCCTGGAAAATAGTCCTGTCCGGCGGAATGATGTATTTTTTTCCCTCCATTAGCCGAAGGATTTTTCTCAGGTATAAAAGACTACGGTTTGCGGGAGAAAGAGGGCGAAAAAAAATTTAAGGGCTGCCGAAGCATCGAAATAGGGGTGGCTGGAAAAACATTGTATACAACGGGGAGAAAGAGATCCTTTAAGGACCACCCCAGGTACATAAACGCAGGGGAGGATTACACGCATCTCTGCACCTCATCCACCGGTACAAAGTTACGCTAGAAAAGGTCCGGATGAATCGAGAATGGAGATTAGATTGCTCACGTCTCGTTTTGTGGGTTGGCAGCCCCCAAAAATATAAATCCTGAGAAGTAAAAAAAAATTCCTGCAACTGTAAACATCGAGAAGAAACAATTCGATGAAAACAACTGAAAACTACGTTTTTTCACCCCTGCGAAAGACAAAAATGTCGAAAAAAAATTATTTTCAAATAAACCCAAAGCACAAATCTGAAAGGCTAATAGATCCAAAAATTTGAATAACTTTTCAATTTTTAAATAAACCTAAAGTATAAATCTGTATGGCCAATAAAAACATCAAAAGCTTGATAAAAAATACGTTAATAATTTTTAATTTTTCAGCAAACCCAAAGCACAAATTTGAATGGCCGATAAAACATCCAAAAACTTGATCCAAAAAATCAGAATAATTTTTAATTTCCAAACGACTCAAAGCACAAATCAAGTGGCCAATAAAACCATCAACAAACTTGAACAAAAAAATCAGAATAATTTTTAATTTCCCAATAAACTCAAAGCACAAATCTGAATAGCCAATAAAAACATCAAAAAAATTTGAATTATTTTCGAACCACAAACGACCCAAAGCACAGATCAAATGACCAATGGAACATGGTGGCCAGACGCCTTAAAAAACTTGATTTAAAAGATCTGTATAAATTTTAATTTTCAACCAACCCCAGATCAAGTGGCCAATTGAACCGTCAACAAACTTGAGCAAAGAGATACGAATAATTTTTTATTTTCAGATAAATCTCGCGAGGGAGATTCTGATTTTGGTCGACCCAGTGTAACACGCTTTAGGCGAGAGCTTTTTTTGGCACGACAGCTATCTGGCACAAAAGATAAATATTCTTTGGCGAGAGGAGTGAATAAATTAGACTTACGACGTCGAGGAGGCTCATTCATAAACCATTCTCGGTTTCTACGTATAAATATATATATATATATATATATAATCTGGCCACGTGGGCCGTGGGGTAAATAGTAACGAACCGTGTAGTACGAGGGAAAAAAGAGGGAGATGGAGAGAGAATGGGTGAGTGGGTAGTCACGAAGAAGTAGAGAGCAAGGTTCTAGGATATTCTGGCAATTTTCCAATATCCCGCAAGCTCCTAGAGAAAGAGAGAGAGAGAGAGAGAAGAGACCCAGATCGAAGAACGTGTCAGTATACTTATCGTCTTGGTCGTAGAGAAATTGCAAAGTACGAAAAGTGCGAGCAAAGAGGATGAGAGCAAGAGAGAAAGAGGGAGAGAGGAATTGCAAAAGCCTCGCACTCTCATGCCATAAATCCGATTAATACTTGTCGAACGAATCCCTCCGCCTTGCCGACAATTCCGTAGCCTCTCTCTTCCTCTCACATTCGTTATTCCAAGTTTCCCTTTCGCACTTCCCTTCGTTCCTCATTATTCTTTCCCTCCCACTCTCTCATCACGTATTTTACGATCGTAAATCGACCGTTTGGAATCAAAAGGCCCAAATCTCGCCCAATTTGTCACGAGAATTCGCCTCAGTTGGGGCCTTAAGATTCTCAGCAATCATGAAACATATTACGATCCATATGGGTCATTCCAGGTCAAATCGACCGAGAGTTGGAATCGACTCCTTTCAATTGCGAGGAAGTTTGGTCAGAAGTTTTCGTTATTGACAAAACGAAGTTCTACCATATGAAAAAAATTAAATTTTTTTTTTCCTGAAATTATCCAAAACTCAAAATTTTACTATTTTTCAAATCTTTCAAGTTTATTTTTTAAATATCTCGGAAATTATTATAGTTACGAAAAATCGCTTTGAATTTGTCTCAAAGAGTATACGTGGGGCTATGAAAAAAAAATATTTCAAAAAAATTTTTTGAAAAATGATGAATTTCGAGAATTTTGAATTTTCAAAAATCGTGAAAATCCAAGTTGCACATTAAATTTTTGGTTCAATTTTTTTTACATAATACTTTGTACTGATCTTAAAAGATCCTGAAATTTTCAGAAAGGTGTTTTTTGTTTTTTCAAAAATATGAATTTTTAAAAATCGTGTAAATCCACGATCAACATTAAATTTTTAACGTTAAATTTTTTTTATATAATACCTTGGACTGATCTTAAAAGATTCTGAAATTTTCAGGATGGTGTTGTTTTGTTTAAAAAATATAATTTTGAATTTTGTAAACAAAAAAATTTCTTTTTAATAAAAATTCAAAAATTAATATTTTCAAACAAAAAAACACCATCTTGGAAATTTCAGGATCTTTTAATTTTTTAAACAAAATAACACCATCCTGAAACTTTCAGGATCTTTTAAGATCAGTCCAAAGTATTGTATAAAAAAAATTGAACCAAAAATGTAATGTTGATCGTAAGTTTACACGATTTAAAAAAATTCATATTTTTGAAAAAACAAAAAACGCCTTTCTGAAAATTTCAGGATCTTGTAAGATCAGTCCAAGGTATTATATAAAAAAAAATTGAACCAAAAATTCCATGTACAACTTGGATTTTCACAATTTTTAAAAATTCAAAATTCTCCAAATTCATCATTTTTCAAATTTTTTTTTCGACCAATTTTTTTTTCATAGCTTCAAGTATACTCTTTAAGACGAATTCGGAACGATTTTTCGTAATTATAATAGTTTCCGCGATATTTAAAGAATAAACTTGAAAGATTTGAAAAATTGTGAAATTGTAAATTTTCGATAAACTTTCGAAAAAGTTTTTTTTTATTTTTTTCCTTTGGTAGAACTTCGTTTTGTTAATAACGAAAACTTCTGACCAAATTTCATCGAAATTGAAAAGGGTCGATTCCAACTCGTGGTCGATTCGACGTGGAATGATGCATATATACTACGTGTAACTATTGAAGGATCAAAGAGATTTAACTCGTGGCACTTTGTGCTTGAAATAGCGCAAGTTGCGCCCGTTTGATTCTCAGGCAATCGAAAGATATATTACGGTATCAAGCGCCGAGAGCTTGGAATCAAGAGGATTCAACTGAAAACACTTTGTAGATCGGATAGCACGAGTTTTGTCCCTTTGATTCTTAGCGATCGAGAGAAAAACACTATGATTCTGTCGGCTTGGTATCAAAAGGATTCAAATGTAATCTCCCGTTGCGTTGAATCCTGAACATTTCGCCTCTCTGATTCTCCAAAATCAAAAGAAATATTGGGATCATTTAACTCAATTTAATCTGGAAGTCAACGTCAGCCAAACCCTTTTGATTCTCAACAATCAAGATGAATATTACAACAAAGATTGGAAATTCGATTCAGGAAGCTGATTTTCATTGAGCCCTTTTGATTCCTGACGATAAAAATATCTACAAAAATGAAGATGATGAGCTCGGAATCAAAAGGTTCCATTCCCCACAGAATGAAGCAAGAATCTGATTTTCACTTAGCCCTTTTCATTCACACGTTTATGTTTGTCGGTGAATGAATCACCGTTTAGCCATTGCGTGCTCGTTACGGTTTTAATGCTGACGCCGAGTCGAATTCATTTTTCATGTTCCCTCTTTTGCCTCCTCCGGCAAAACCGGGAATCCCTCCCGCTTGATTGATACAAACCGCCCTTGGCTGATCAATAAGCAAAAGGAAAATTACTGGGAAAACAAGGGCGGAAATGACCGATGAAAAGAAAAGGACCAAGGAAAAATTATCAATCATTGCTATAAAAAGTTCCAGTCTAAAAATCGTATCATCCCTAAAATGGTAATCAATCAACATTCAAGCCCCGATTGATTCATTCCTCCATTCGCATCGTTCCCCGTGACATTTTAGATATTTTTAAGATTTCCAAAAATAGCCCATTTCCCAAGGAAAATCCTTGGGAAATGGAAGACACCCGCGAATTGGAGAAATGGCCCTCTCTGTATTTTTGCATCTCGGGGGAATTTTCACACCCTCGGAGAGGGATGAAGAAAACGATAGCGGTAGTTTTTCACCCTCTCCCTTCGGTAGTTGGATTTTTCGCCTTACGGGCGAGACGCTGAACCATGGAAGAAAAAAAAGAGGGAAAAAAACAAATCAGTAGTTTGAATAACGCACAGTTGGAAATCCCGCGTGTATTTGCGAGGATTCGAGACTCGAACTTGGGAGAGAGAGAGAGAGAGATGGAAAAAGATGGCGGGAGGAAAAAAAGGGGGTGAATATAGGGGAGGATTTAATGAAAATAAACGATCAAAGCGCGAGAGTGGCCTGGGCGTGGTGTAAATCACTGCTTGATATGCAAGAATGATCTTACTGCATACAGAATTTCATTGTTATTATTATCACTATAAATTGGCGAATGTGGGGCAATATGAACCACCGAAATTCGCACCCCTGTAAAAACCATCACGATAAATCGAATAGAATTTTTCCAGGGTAGATTTTCTTTGAAAAATTTTTCAGATTGAATCTTCTAAATTTAAATTAATAATAGAATTTTTTCCCACATACTGATGGATAAAATCAGTGTACATTGAAGAGGAAGGAAATCTTGAATTTTCCACGATTCCCTGTTATTGTTATTTAAATAAAAGAAAAATCGATATCCACGCTTCACAACGGGTTTTCTCATTATAGAATTAATTAAGTTAATTAAATTTGAATCTTGATTGGCATTGTTACGGGAAATTGTATAAATTTTAATTCAATCTTAAATAATTATATATTTCTCGTCTGAGAATGTTCACTCAGTTGAATGATTAAATAAATAGTGAGAAAGAGAGAAAGTGGAATAGAATTAATGAAATTAATTAAATTTGAATCTTCATTGGCATTGTTACGCGAAATTCTATAAATTTTATTTCGATCTTACATGATTATATATTTCTCGTCTCAGAATGTTCCCTCAGTTGCATGATTAAATAAATATAGTGAGAAAGAGAGAAACAGGAAGAGAGAAAGATTGAGGAAACGAAAGGGCGATCTCGAATTGCCGAGATAAATAAATTCTTCAAAGTTCGTTGGGGCGAAAAGGGCAGGAAGAGGAAGAAGAGGAAGGATAAGAAAAAAAGCAACATTTCAGAATATCCTTCGCCACGGCGTCGAGGGAGAAATGTGTAAATATTATAAAACAAGATCCGGAGTTCAGACTCTATAGGAATGTAGAGAAAAAAAAATAGAAGGAAACTTGGTCTTCGAACTTTGTACACGAGGAAGAGTATTTTCCCGGGGAGGGGCGCATCGAGCAATAAAAAATACCGTAACTGTAACTCTAATGGCAAAACGAAGTACGTATTTCAACATTTTCAGCGGGGTTGGAAAACACCGACGGAAAAGTAAAATTATGGCACGAAATTACGATGCAGTCCGCATATAATATACTGCGTTCATGCATGGGTCTTTTCGTCTTAAAAATAAATTAAATGCATTTTTTAATTATTTTTTACAGCTCATTTATTCGGCGACCCCTTAATTTCAATTTCAATATAAGGGAGTATTCTCGTCTAGAATTTTGAAAAAATCATTTTTTTTAATATTCCCAAATAATAGACCTTTAAGAATATATCCTCGAAAGGAAATTTTTTAATTCCAACAATTTACGGAGTTATAGCTATTTTAGTGACGCAGCAACTACGCTCGTTACGTCAGCGCTCAACTTTAAGGAGGTATTCGGAACTAGAATTTTGAAAACATCAATTTTTTGTTGCATATTCTTAAAAATTAGACTCTCTATCGTCCCTACCAGTTTTGTATCAAAATTATTTTTTTTACTATTGCACAAAAATTAAAAACGATAAAAAAACGAGTCGAAAAACGTCTTTTTTGTTCAGTCTGCCGCCATTTTGCGATTTTTTTTTCCATTTTCTCCGAGTTAGGGAATATATAATGACATTCTTAGTATAAGAATCTTTTTTAAAATTTTGTACCGGATGCGAGAAGGGTTGCAATCGTGTCAGGCAGCACACCCCCTTTTTTAGGCCCAACTTTACCAGCATGTAACTTATTTAATTGTTTTTGTCTCAAAATATTTGTTGTTTATTGTAAAAATTTTAGTAAATAAGTTGAAGAAAAATGGTAAAAATATATTTTTTTATCGAGCTCAACAAATCGCTCCAAATTTATGTCTCTAGACCAGAATACCGCCTTAACAAAGACCCCAAAATACATTTCGACAATTTTTCATTCCGATAATTCTCACGAAGTATAGATTGAAGAATAAATTATTTTCGTTGTTTTGAAGGAACGCAAATTTCGGAATCATTTAATAATTTTTATTTCTTTGAATTTTTCGCTATGATTTGGCGCTGAGTTTCCCATACAATTGCTCGCGTCAGAGATGCTCAAAAGTCTGGTGAATTCAACGTTGGCGAGTGTCACACGAATTCTGTGTGTCACGTATTTTACATTCGCTCGGTATCGATATATATATATGTGTATATAATAGAAAGTTTGGTGAAGGTACCTTCTCTGACACACACGCGAATGTATGCAATTCGTCTCATTATATTATCTCCATCCCTCTCGTCTTTCTGTACAAGCGGAAGTCTGCGAGGGAAAATAGGAACTGTGGAAACCGAATGGAATGAAAGAGGAACGCGAATGAAACTCGAGAAAATCATCCAATCAAAGTTGCGATTGAAGACGATATGAGAGAGAGAGAGAGAGAGAGAGAGAGAGAGAGAGAGAGAGAGAGAGAGAGAGAGAGAGAGAGAGAGAGAGAGAGAGAGAGAGAGAGAGAGAGAGAGAGAGAGAGAGAGAGAGAGAGAGAGAGAGAGAGAGAGAGAGAGAGCGAGCGAGAAAGAGAGAGAGAAAGAGCGAGAGAGAGAGAGAGAGAGAGAGAGAGAGAGAGAGAGAGAGAGAGAGAGAGAGAGAGAGAGAGAGAGAGAGAGAGGGAGAGAGAGAGAGAGAGAAATGAGGGATTGAAGGAAAGAAGGGGTTGCAAATGAAAGGATGAAATAAGCTTTAGGAAGGATGTCGGAAAACTCGGCATCAAAGTTTTGCCTGAATAAGACGTATGAGATTCTACATCTCGATTATTAGATCAGTCCTAAAATGGATATTCGCGAATGAGCAAAAAATCTAAAAATTCGATTAGCTCGTCCGGAAACTCGATAAAATATTCGAGTCACCGAGCAAACTTTTTATTTCTCCTCTCGACTGAAATTACGTACAATAATCGCGAGATTAATCGCGCAGGGAATGAAAAAAAAAGTGGCCTCGTGAAACGTGCTGGGGGTGATTTTCGAAAACTACCCTTGATATAGGCTAATTAGTCGAATATAAAGTTAAGTAAAATGTTGAAGAGTTAAGTGAACTTGATGAATGGTTGAAATAATTATTCGCTCAACAATTTTGATTCTGCCAAATAAAAGCACGATTTGAATGAGAATTACCGTTGTAATTTGCATTTGAGAATGATTAATCGAGAGTTTCGTCCATTTAACGTGATTTATGGCCTGATGAAAGTAAGGGTGACTTCAGAATTTTTTAGAGACCAGCCCCGACGATGTAATTGAAAACGTTATTTTCTAATGGCTCGAATTTTTGGGGTGTACTTTAAGGGTGGACGAGTTTGCCAGTCAATTAAATTGAAACTTTACAGGGTTGTCTTGAATTATTAGTACAGCTGCTTTTGGGATCTCGTCCAGTACAAAAAAAAATATATAAAATTTTCATTGATCTAATTTGAAAAAATGATGGAAAAAGGGCTATTTTTGCTCCCAGTTTGAAAATTTATTTCACCTCCTGATAAATATAAATATGTGACATTTCATGGATCATAAACGTCTTTTTAATTTTCAGTGAAAATTATAATTGAATCTGTGGAAAATTTTCCTTCCACATAATCAAGTTTCTGTGCGAGGTGAGATATTTTTGCATATCCTGTCAAAATGTCACTTTGATTCGATTAAAATTAACGCAATTATCAATTGTGAGAGATTTTTCTTCCAGTTAAAAAAAAATTAAGACATTGATTTTAGCACGAAAATTCTTTTAGCACCAAATTATAAATTCTTATTTTAGGGATTACATGGGTTTGAAAATTTCAAAAAATCCAGTTTTTATTTTTTCAAAATTTTCCAAATTTTATAAAATATTGTTCAAATATTCCTCTTTCATATGCTTAATATTTATATAAAATAACGTATAAGTTCTATATTTAAAAAAATAGAGAAAATATGTTTTTAACAAAATTTAAATGCAATTTGATTTTAATTTTTATTTAAAAACAAAATGCAGGAGATAGAAGAAAATGTACTCTTCGATTTTCGAAAAAAAAAAAAATTGTTCAAATGTTGCTCTTTTATTTGCTTAAAGTTTTGAATACAAAAATTTATTTCTCATATACAAAAAACAGATATAAAATAGATGTAACCAAAAATTGATAATATTCGCGTGATTTCAAAATGTTGCGAATTTAAATTGTGAATAATTAAGAAAAAAAAAGAGATACGAGAAAAAGTATTCTTCGATTCTCTAAAAGGTTTATAAAAAATATTTAAAAAACTGTGACTATTTAACGTCACTAAAATGCCAAATTTTTTTTGTTCAACCCTCAATCCGGCTTAATCCTCATAGTCCCTCTGGCGTGAAACTCGATATACTAACGGAGTAATAATTGAATGACGTATCGCTGCTCGATGGAGCTATAAATACGAAAATCCCGAATTTCCGTTTGGCTCTCGCGTCGTTTCAGGAAACAAGCGATGTACGCACTATAGCAACATCGAATCGTGTCATTCGGCGATTATACTGTTTTATGGGCGACCGCAGCAACAGCTCTCAAATTCCCGGTCCTATGGGGCGTTCCATAAAAAATCAACGAACCCCGTAAGATCCCTAAAAATCCTTACGATTAACCCAACGAACAGTCCAGCCAATTCCAATCGAGTCTAGACTCCTTATAAAAGTAATAACTAAATTTCGTAATTGATTAAAAATGATTTGTGGAACAAGGAATTTCCAGAAATTGAATTTCCGAGTTTTGACTTTGAAAAAATTCTAACTGTGAAAAACAGGGAATGGAAAATTGGAAAAAAATCAGGATGCTCTAGAAATGAGGGTTAGTGATTTAAAAAATTATCAGGCCTTTTGGAGATCATTAGAATTGTGGAATGAACGATTTTTGTGGGGATGCTCCATGCATCCCCATATATGGGCACATTCGGGGTTGGAATAGTCGAGAGGCGATGCGTTTGGCTAATTCGTCGGTCGTGTATCCGTCAGTCAATGATAAAACAAAGCATTTCGCAGTGGGAAATGCATGTTACCGACAAAACACGCATCTCTATCAGGCGTCTAGCAATAAATAGGGGATGGTGGGGCAAAATGGCCAGCGTAAGAAGATAAACCATTTAGAACACTGCGCATAGCGTAGACTCGTTGCTTTTGATCTGATGCTTTTGAAAGTAACGCTTTAATCAATTTTATTGCGAATGGAGAAAAAAAAAATTTGGGGGTGAAATGGTTGCTACCCTGTATCTTTTTTGTTTTGCAGAAAGTCAAGTATAAACGAGGAGTTATAAAAATTGATTCCATCAAAAAAAGAATTAAGTTGGAAAAAAAATTGTGTGAAAATGTCGCGTGAAAACTCATTTTTAAGGGATGAAAAGAGGTCGTGAGAAAGTCGTGTCCTTCTAGGGGATGATTTTCTATATTCCACGACGTAAGAAGCGCGAATACAAAATCACGCGAGATTGTATGGAAAGGCCAGACGCCTTGTGTATAAATTTTGTAACAAGCGCATACAATACAGAGAGGGATGTAAAGAGAGGGGGGGGAGGAGAGGGTGAGATTATGCGCCAGAGAGGGCGCGCGGGAAGCTTTTACATCGACCATATCGTTCCCCGGACACTCCCTTCGTTGGTCTATTCACAAAAACGACGAAAAGATGCCTCGATCCCCCGTTAAACTAAAATATCTATATATATACAAGCACCACGAGAGAGCCGCGGAATTTAAAGAGAGTAATTAAAAAAAGCGTGCTTCCAGCAAAGAAAAAAGCCCGCAAAATGGGGAAACAAGAAAGAAGGAAACCAACGGGAAAAGCTGAATCGTGGTGAGACGGAAAAAAGGGTGAGAAAAAAATCGAAAGAAAACGTTAACAAAAAAGTTAAAATTCTTCGCGTCTTAATTCAACCCCCGTGAAAGTCTGCAGTCATCTCGAAATGGAATGGTTTCTTCGTTTTTTCATTGCAACGCTTTCCAACAATTGTTGGAAAAAAATATACATAAAAATAGGGCGCCAGGGAGAGAAAATTCTGTAGGCTTTGAAAAATTTTTTTTTTCCTTTTCTCTGCAGCATCTCGAACAATCGCATTGTGAGAAAAAAAAACAGTGTAAAAAAAGGAAAAACGTATTTTGCATCGCGGATAATCGTTGCTGCGAGACTGGAGAAAAATGTGGAAGATATTAAAAAGAGGAAAAACAATCGTACTTGAAGGGAAAAAATAATTGATTGAGGGCGACGATTTTTCTGTCTCACTTCGAGATCGCGAAAAGACTATTATAGGAGAGAGGACAAGAAAGAAAGAGAGAGAGAGAGAGAGAGAGAGAGAGAGAGAGAGAAGGGAAAAAATATTTTTCATCGCCCGTGATAATTGAATCGTCGGAAATCCGAGAGTTCTGCAACTGATAAGAGCGATAATACGGAATAGCGGGGTAAAATGGACCAGGAGAAGAAGTAAATATCCTTTCGTGAACGCCCTTTGTCGATTTTATCTACGATTTTGTGTATGAAACAAGTTCTTTAATTATTCCAATTTTTATTCAAGATATATTAATATGAATTAATATATTAATACATCGGAGTGACAATATTTTGATCGTTATTTTTTAATTCTCAATCGAATCGCTGAAGATCAAATATTTAAAAAAATATTTTATTCGTCAAAATTCATGAATTGATGAGCACTGATTTTTTTAGAGTAATTTCACGATAATATTTATGCGACAAAATAAAAGATTTCAATTTTCATGCCACATTTTGGGATTCAAACATTTTGGGATTCAACAATTCTCAAAAAAGTCCCCATCAAAATTACATCAGATAAATTATGATAAATCAGGATATACTAATTTAACGGTGATTTAAAAAAAAAATACCACTGTTCGTCAAGTTTTTGTGGAAAATATTCAGTAATTTTTGCGGGTGATCCATTTTACCCCAAAATTCCTTCTAAAGCCGCAAAGAGGCGCATAATGTTCTCACTGCAGAAGGGACTTGTATCGTCTTGATTTAGGGAGTAAAATTCGCGAGTTACGCCCTTTTGGTCGTCAGACATTAAATATACGATTGTCGGTACAGTTTCGCGTTGGCTAAATTTGCATCCGGCGTTGGAGAATACCAAAGCGTCGTACATAATCGCACTTGCGCATAAATCGAGGACTGCTCTCTCGTGTAACAACCTTCTAGCCATGATTCTATTTTACGACATTGTCATAGAGAGAAAGAGAGAGAGGGGGAGAGAGAGAGAGAGAGAGAGAGACAGATGGGGTGGAAAAAGAGACATTGATAGAAGGAGAGTAAAAGTTTGTGCGGCTTGTTGTGTGTTTTGCTATAAAGAGGGTGAGAGATAGAATATTGTCGCCCTCGGGTGTCAGTGCAGAAAAAAAATCTGCCTGGCCCAACCCGTGGGAAGAACCACCCCGGGAGGACGCTGAAATAAAGAGGGAGAGTTGTTTTTCCTCCGAGGGATGAAAGGGAGCGAGCGAGACGGAAATCTTGGCACTCCAGTTGAGATGTGAACATAAAAAATAAAATAAAAGCGCGAAAAACAAAACTGCGAATAAACAAGATGTTGAGAGAAAGACAGACTGCGAAAAAAAAATGGCGAGAAAAAAACCGTGTGCTTTCGAAAGTTCGAAAAACGATGGAAAATTCGCGAGAGATGCAAAAAAATTAGGGGAAAATGGTCGAAGTCTTTTTTTTTACAAATGTCCACGTAGAATTGCGGAATTTGTGTTATTTGCGGGTGATTAGTGGAGGAAGAATTATTAAAATAGAATTTTTTACCACCCTTGCTAAAAATGATTACAATTATTTTTTTTAAATTATTATAGTAAAAAAAAAGTATAGAAAACAAAATCTGATTTATTTAATAAAAAAAATAATTATTACCAGAAAATGGCCAACAAAAATAATGTAAAAAAAATTTAGAGTGTTTTTGAGTACGAATAGAATCGTGAAAAAATTATTAATGAAATTTAAAGGGGTGAGAATCAGGAGGTGGTCGATTTCACTCGGAAAAGACTATATATTCGCGATGAGAGATTAGGATCGTTTTGCATTCGACTGACGATCGATGATTGGGAATGAGGAGATGTGGTTGGATTTTCAATTTCGAATATCCACACTTCAGCGCATATTAATTGATATTAATAACGTGCATGCGTATATATATATACATATATATGCACGGTTGTGGAAATTGGCGAGCAAAGGGGGATGAATTTTCGTGTAACTAGAGAACACGAACTCTAAATTGAATTTGGTAGATTTCATAATGTAGAAAACGTTCTGAACGATTGGAATCTCCGTATAATTTTTTTGAACAAAATCTATTTATTTCTCAATAAAAATGATTAATTTGTTATCATTAAAGTATGAAAATTTATTTAGAAGGAAATAAATGACTCTCGATATTATGATAATTTAGCAAATTCATTAAATTCGATAATCATTTTCTCTAATTATAATCAAAATACATTTATTTATAATTAAAAAACATTAATTGACTCTTTATTATTATCATTGGCAATTTATTAAGATGTACACGAAAAAAAATATATTTTTATCAATATTCTTTTGTTTTAGAAAATTTATCGAATTTTATAAGAATTTTTTCAAATTAATAGCAAATTTCTTTTATGTATTATAAAAAATCATGAATTTACTATTTATTGTTATCATTATTGATAATTTATCATGATATACTAAAAAAGATTATACTTTGAATATCTATATACATTCGGAGAAGTTTCAAGCCTCGACGGTTCAATTACCGGAAACGAGCAAATTCGTTCATCCGTAAGCTGACCGAAATTCACGAATGTATTTAGCTGATCGAAATTGTCGCGTCCTGGAAAGCGACGGCAGTGAGAATTGCGAGATTCGCGGAAAAACAAACGCTAAATGTTTGCAGTACGACGACAATATCAATTCGAATGGTAATTTGCCGCGCGGATTTCGTGGCAATTGGACGATTTCAATGGCGACTATTCCTGCAAGCTTAAACGGCTCGTAAATCTCGTCCGTACAACACGCACACAAACCCACATAACACACGAGCTTTTGCCAAAAAATTTCATCCCGCTGACGCGCACCGGAAGCTCGAAATTTCACACGAAAACATTTTGTTCCGCGCGTCTCATTCTTGAGGGAAAAGAAGAAAAAAGAACTTTTCAAAACAATTGACTTACCGATTCTCGAACGACGTCGCTGCAACGTCGCTACGCGGTGAAACAGTAGAAAAAAACAAAACACACACGCCGGGCGAATCACTGTTTTTTCTCCTTGAGAGATAAAAATCGGCAACACGCTAAACTCACGGTAAATAATCTTTCGGTGAATAATTACGGGTTCGCGATTGACGGAAGATTTTACGACGACACTGAGACTCTCGAGGATCAAGCCGAAGGGTTAATATCGCGATTGCACGGAACACGAAAAACGATGTTGTGCCCGTCGCATCCAAAATGCAACTTGAACCTTAGCCCGCGTTTCGCTCACTGGCAGGAGCAAAACACACGAGGTTTCACACGCGTCAAGTGGGGGAAGAGAGTCGTTGTGCCACGCGACTCCAGCGAAGACTGACCGGCGACCGGCGTTGAATCTCACGCCAGAGGTCACACGTTCACGCGAACGTGACGAAGAACTCGAACGCCGCCACCGGCAAAGCGGGTAACTCCGAGTGCGGAGGAGTGGCGCCGCTACTTTTCTCGCAGTCAGTAATGTAGTTAGCAGCTTCATCGACAAGTTGCGAGAGTTCGACGAGAGATGGCACTGCATGTGCCCAAAAATGATGCTGTCAAGCTTCGTGAAATAATCTTCTCAAAGCTGCACTATGTTTATTTATTAAATATTCGATAGTTCCATAGCGAAGAATTTCGTATTCTAAACAGAATAGTCGTGCAAATTGCAAAATTTGCACTAACTCATTTTTGGTCATCTTTGAGACGGGAAAGAGCATTCTGAATTGTTGTCTTCTTCGTACACGAAGCTTGAAGACAATTTTTAAGATAATCGCGGGAATTCTCTGTGAACCGTCACTCGCGTATAATTCAACCGTGTTTATTTAAAATTCCAGCACAATAAATTACAGGTAAGATCGTACAATCGCGCTCATTTGCGATGTAGAAAAAATACCGAGGGAGCGCGCTCCGAACGCCGTAACGTGGCGCCAACTGTGGGCGAATGTTTCAACTGCGTCAACGTGCAGCGAGCGTCATGGAGGGGGAAACGTGGGATGACGTCACGCTCGGTAAATTCCGTGGGTGTTCGAGTGGCCCGATCTCGGCCGAACGGGTCAATGTCTGACGCGAGAAAACGAAAAATTCGTGGCCTGCTGCTCGTGTGGTGTGCGTTCACCGTGAACGTGGAATATCCAAGTCCGGCTGCGAAGAGAGAACAGAGAAAACGAAAAAAAGAGTAAAAAGCACGAATAGAATACGAGGTTGAGAGAAAAGCGGAAATGTGGAGAAGGTAGAGCGAGAGAGTGAGATATATTCATACATATATATATATATATATAGATAGCGTTATACCGCTGCGTTTTTCATTTTTTATTAAAAAAAACGATCCAAAAGGAGAATAAAGATAGCTGAAAAGAGATGCGCGTCGTGGCGAGGCTGAGCGAAGAGTAAATCTTCACACTTTCCTCGGTTCCTCCCAGCCTTTTATAATAAGAGAGAGAAAAAAGGGGAAAAAAGATCCTAAAACCGTACATCGACGCCGCCCACCAAGTCGTAATTGCCAAAGAGACTATCCCGTATATCCCTTTCATTATATATACCGTTTCGCGCTACCTGCAGGTAGGAGGGCGGTCGAATGCTCTCGGGGAAAAGAGATAAAGAAAAATTCAAGCGTATAATAAAAATAGCATTGCATCGTTGAGGCATCGAGGAGGAGCTTATGCCGAAGATGTATAGAAAAGTGAAGTGGAGAGGGGTGAGAAAGAGAGAGGGATAGGAAGTGGAAGCATAGGTGAAATAAACAACAGGACGCGCAAGAGAGAGAGAGTAGGCCCCGTAAAATTGCAAAGAGGAAATGCCGCTAGATGGAGCCCTGAAGGAAAAATCGCATTGGTAAAATAAAGTCCACGAAACGAAGAATCGTGCAAGAGGATCCCCAATTACCAGAAGCGCTTCTTCCCATTAAAAAAGAAGATTGACGTAAAATTGCCGCGTAACAATAAAAATCCCATCGAAAAAAATTTATCCCGTCGATGCAAAAATCCCCGCTGGTCTCCCCTTTGCCCCTTGTCACGTAGCTCGCGTCCCTCAGTACCGCGATCGTCCGCCACGGATCTTTGGCGCTGCGAGCGTCGCTACTGACCGTCGCAAAAACATCGCAGTCTTCACTCCCAAAAGTTTCTTTCGCATCGAGGCAGCTAGCAATGGAGCAAGAATACCCGTAAAATAAAATATTCTCATAGATAAATCTTTCTTTCAATTTATATCGCACTTCCCGTTGTATCATACAACCCGAGGCTCTTTCTTTTCAAGCGGGACACCCGCGCGCGTCAGGCCATGCGCCATCTGTATTATGTTTGTGTGTATGCGTCTGTGTCTGTGTGTTCTCGACTGTCAAGCACCGCAAGTGAACGAGGAAGCAACAGCAGCGGGCGCCTAGAGCGTTAATCCTCGCCTCGAGTCTCTGATCTATTTTTTTTTCCCGATAGAAGAAGTAACGTAGAACAAAGAAATAGTTTCGAGAAACAAAAAGCTAGAGGATCGAGGATCATTGTACGTTTGTGTGCGTGTGAGGTGATTTCGTGTGCGAGAGAGCGAGAAAGAGAGAGAGAGAGAGAGAGAGAGAGAGCGAGGAGTAGGAGGCGAGGCTAGCGAGCGAGCCACAGGCACCCAACAGAGAGAGCCGGAGAAGCGGAGAGCCAGCACAGCCGACTTCGTTCCCGTGTGTGTATGTGTGTGTATGTCGACGTGGTGGATGTTAGAGAGCGATTTTTCGAAAAACTCGGTGACACGGGACATAAAAAACAAGTAATACAGGAAGAATAATAGCGGAGGATCGTTGTGGATGTTGCCGGCGCATCGAGGAACGGTGAAACAAGTGAACATAGTCTGAGAGAGAGAAAACGTTACGAAAAAAGGGGGGTGGGGGAAGCGAAAAAGAATTTCACGACGAAAAAACGAGAAAATCCGAACGTCAGTGCTGTTTTTTTTCCTCTCTCTCGCTCTACAGTGCGTGCGCGTCCCTGTGCGACAGTGTGCTATTTTTTTTTCTTCTCTGTCTCTCTCGCGCCTTCGCCAACGTGTTCGACACGCTCTCGATACGTGCAAAATTACTCCAGGGCTTGAAACGCGAATTTTCATTTCTCCCCTTTGGCTGTGTGTGTGTCTCTCTGTGTGTGTGTGTGTGTGTGGGTGTGTGAGAGTTTGACAAGGAATAAATATAACCGAGAAGCGCGGTGTCTCCCTCTGTGTGCGTCAGTGTAATTTCGTTCTTCGTAGTTTTTTTTTTCTTCTCAATTTTCCTCGAAGAATCATCGGACTATCGCGTAGCCCTTTTTATCGTTCAGTGATATCTTCGATGTATATCTATATTCATAGGTAAAAACGCTTGCTGGAGAATTAAAAAAAAAAGAAAGGAGGGGAAGTGTTCGGCGTAGCGGTGTGGGTTCTTTCACCGTTTGCCGCGATATATATATACGATATTGTACATCGTATATACAGACAGTTTATCCGTGTGTGTGCAGGGTGCGCTGCGCGCGTTATCTTCCGTCTTTGTCGCTCGTGAATCGCAGTGTGTATTTTTTCTCCCCCCCCCCTCCCCCCTCGAAGTGAACGGGGAAATTTACCGACACTTACCGACCGAGCGCGCAGTGCCGAACGACCCGTGAGGAGGAGAAGCGCCCCCCTCCACACCGTAATATCATTTCATCTCTCTCGCTCCCTTGCTCTTTCTCTCTCTCTCTCTCTCTGTCTTTCTCGCGCGATCTCGTCGCGAGAGCTTTTATTCTCTTCACGAAACGACTCTTTTATTTCCATCCTCCGAATTTCCACGATGAAATATTGACGGGTTATATTCGAAGTGATATGTTTTTTTTGTTTTTGTTTTAATCAGTGAACGCAACGATGGAGTGATATAGAACGAGGCGAAAAAAAGGCAAAGGAATATAATACTGCAAAGGTGCGGACTACGCGAAGTGAGAAAGAGGAATAGAAGAAAAAAGCGAGAAAAGTGTTCGGGGCTTTTTTTTCTTCGTTTATTTTATTTTATTTTTCCGCCCTTCGATATCCGGCAGTGTGCAATGTGATATATCGCTCCTGTCATTGATGTTCGCGTTTTTAAGAAGCGACGACGAGCGAGAGCTCATCGAGAAAAATTTCACGTGCCTTCGCGCGATCTCGGTGATTACGGCGCGAGGAGAGTGAACGAGAAAGAGAAATAAAACGAGCGAAAGATCGAGGAGGAGGAGGAGGAGGAAGAAGAAAAAAAAGCGCTTTGGAGGCCTGGTGGTGGGCCCGGCCAACCTGGGACGTAATTATTATTTTTTTTTACGCACTCGGGAGTGACGGGATTTGAAAGTGTGAAAACGATCGAAGAGATAATAATTCACGAAAGGGAGAGAATCTCGGTGAGGAATAGCGCGGAGGAGAGAAGAAAAGGAGTCGAGCCGCCCCCGTATCGATAGACACGGCCCTGAGACTCTTCGATCGAGACGTCGAATTCGCTCTTTTGTTTTCGTCGACGGCGTGCGCTCAGTGCGCGCTTTTTTAGCGATTGTCGTGTTCGCGTGTGTGAATGTGCGTGTCCTTTTTTAATTATTTCGCGATCTTAACGAAGAAAAATTCGACGAAGTGGAGGAGTGGTGGCGAATAAGGATAAGGAGGCGTGATCAGGATGAGTTTAAGACCGAGAACGACCTCCTTCGCAGAGGGCACCAAACCACCCGCACAACCGCCCCTGGGCGGCATGAAGATCAGCAGTGAGTAGTCTCATATATACATATATACTATATTACGGATTTATTTTCTTCCTCCTTTTTTTTTCTTATTATCTTTTCGTAAATGTATTATGTGCATGCACAGTGGCTGTTCGAATTATCGAGAAAAAAGTGCGTTTTCAATAGCGACGTTCGAGAGATTGTTTTTGAGGTTATGGCCGCCGCTCGTGGCGGGAAATTTGAATTTTTTGACGCACTTTTTGAACTTTTGACATTTATCAGTGAAACCCCAATGATTTTTTCAACTTTTCTCGATTATTCGATCACCCGCAATATTGATTGTAGATTATACGCGAGAAAAATGGCTGCTCGACTTTTATTTTTTCGTTAAATCTAACCTAAAAATTCGCTGCGTTTATCTCTTCCTCTTTTCTCGATACAAATGTGATAGGCGCGAGCTCGACACAGTCATAATGCGAATTATCAGGAAAAAAGTCCATTTTCTTTCGAGCTACCCTCGACAAATTCAGTTTGGGATTACAGCGGCGGCTCGTGGCGGGAAATTCGATTTTTTTTTTCGCAATTTCAAAATTTTTGGCTTCTATACGTGGCGTCGATGGTTTTTCTGACTTTTCTTCATTATTCGAACGTCCGGTAACTCGCTCGTTGATTTTTCTCAAGTAAATAGCTTCTCGCTGTTGAATCTAACCTAAAAACTTGCTCTTTTTTCGCGACTCTGCAATTAATTCTGCGAGGGCACCGGTGAGAGAGAGAGAGGGAGATTCTCTGGCGTGTAATCTCGTGGTCACGCTTGACTAGACTATACTTTACGTTAGTTTTTTTTTAACGCCAGATCGAGACGCGCTTTTTTTTCGTCGAGCTACAACGACATTGCCGCCTCTTTCTCTGCCTCAGTTCGTCGAATCACCGACGCAAGTTGATTTTTTTTTTTGTATTTTTTTATGTTTGCGGTGTTTTCAATCTCTAGTCTCGCTTTGAATTTTCAAGTTTTCGCCACGACGCTGTTTCCGTTCGCTTATATACATGACCAAATCCAAACGGTGTGTTCTCATCTACGTATCCAACATAGAAACTCATATATATGTATACATATATACGTATATAAATATTTAAAAAAGTGTTTGTGCAGTTCATAGTCGAGTTACTCACGATTTGGATATTTTTGTGTAATTTTTTCCGTCCCATTGCACGCATCTCGTTTCCTCCTCTTTTTAAAAAAATTTATTTCCTCAGTGAAGTTACCTCAGAGGAGAAAAATTCCACCAACGCAAAAGTGTCTTTGATCTTTCAAGAAATTTTTACTTGAAGAAATTTCCTTCGATTTAATTCGATTGTTTTTGTAGCAACTTTATTTTAAAATCTATGAAGTTTTTCTTCTCTTTGGTCTCTGATATTTTTCCATTTTCATTTTTTTGATTGTTCACACGCTCTCCATCTTATTTTATGGTAGTTATGTTCGATATTTATTTCCATCCACTCACGAAAAACTTTTCGAACGATTTTTTTTTAATTTAAGAATATTTTAACGTTTTCAAATTTTTTTTTAATCGCACAATTCCGATCGATCGAGCATCAGGAAATTTTATCGTTTTCTTGCGGATGGGCGCGCGTGCGCGCGTCCACGCTTGACCCTCAAATCTCGAATGCCCGAGCGAGATTCATCTTTATTCTCATCCACGACCGTGAATATTCCGTCTCGTCGTGCAGTTGTTACGAAATAATCTCTCGGATCGAACGTGCAACCCTGAGAGAAGATCAATTTGTGAAATTCAATTCATAAAATTGTTGAGAATCTCATTGGGGCCGTTAAAAAATATTCATAACGTTCATTCATAATTATGGGAATAAAAAAAATCACAATAATTAGAAAAATTCAAAAATGATGTAAAAAAAATTAATCTTGCAAAAAAAAAATTGCACAAAATTCCCCCGAGTAAGATTTTCTTTTAAATGCTTTTTTCATAGTGAAATAAATTCCAGAATCATATAAAAAATTCCAAGACTTGTAGTAATAATTTTTTTATTTTAATTAATCATATTGCATTTGCCTTTTTTTCTACGATCGTGATGGAATTTTGAGACATCCTTTCCTCTTGCATTTTAAGTAGCATTCCGTTCCGGCAATTTAAAAAATGGAATAGAAGAAAGAAAAATTCTCACTCTCTGCAATTTAGCTCGAAATCTTCTCACACGGATTTGCAATGGTTTTCACGGGTGTGTCTGTTTATTTCATTATCTTCGTTACTGCGCATCACAGTCAAAGAGAAAGGGAGATAAGAGGGGAAAAAGAAGGGAAAAAATAGTCCAGAACTCAATGGCTCTTATCATAAGAGTCCGACGACGATGACGAGAAACTTCTTTTTTTTCTTTCGAAACTCGTGATACTTTGAGATCCGGATAATATTCCTCTTTATGCTTTCTCTCCGATAATCGAGAATTTTTATTTATTTATTTTCATTATCAATTCTATTTCTTATCGATTTTCCAATGAAATTTTTGTTTTAAGAATGTGAAATTCAAAAAAATTATTACAATTTATTGCATTTTGTTTCATGGCTCCAAATTATTCCCAAGAGAATTGTGGGGGATTTTTTTTTGGCAAAATAATTGAAAAATTAATTTTTTTTAAGGCGTGTTCTTTTCTCCGTTAATTTTAACGAGAGAAATCTTATTGAAAATGGAAATTAATTGATCAAACTTTGCTGTGTGTTCCATATTCGTTCTCTTAGTTTTCATCACGAGACTATGTTTTTTTTGTTCTCGGTTATATTATTCTTATTTCCCATTCGTCATTCACTCGCTCCATATTGCCACGTAAATATATACAACAAGGAAATCTCCGTTAAGCCGACTCGCCCGTATGGTCTATAAATAAAAATTCTCGCTCGAACGTGAAACTCCCGTTGTCCTCTTATCTTTGAATGTGCATTGCGCTTTGACTACCTCAATAACGAGGCGAACACCAGGGCAATGTGAAACGGTGAAGTTACACGATATCTCTTTTTTCCATTGACTGTTTGTCCTTGTCGCAAAAAAAGAGTCACAAAAGGCCTCTCTCATTATCAAATAGCAATTTTTTTGTAAAATTCCAAAAGTGAAAGCAATTGGGCAAAGATGTATTTTGCTGCGTTTCAAAAAAAGTTAATTTACTACATAATTTCATTTTTCATAATTCCAAACATTTTTATATATTTTTTCATTTAGTAGAATTCTGAAAATGATGAATTCATCCTTTTGCTTCAAGCGATAATAAACAAATTGAATTTTGAGGATTTTGCCACGTCCCATTTTGTCCCAGTTTCCTTGTAAATGCAACTGGGCCATGTAGAAGGATATTCGGGAAATTCTTCTCCAAACTACAATTGAAAAATTGAATTCGGAGGATTTTTTTCACGTCCCATTTTGCCCCAGTTTTCTGATAAATGCCACTGGGACACGTAAAAGGATATTGCAATTCTTCTCCGAGTGACAATGAACTTTTTTCAAATGTTCCATCTTGCCCCGGTTCCCTTATAAATGTGAATAGGACACGTAAAAGGATATTCGGGCAATTTTTTTCCAATCTACAATTACAATATTGAATTTAGAGGATTTTTTCGTGTCCCATTTTGTCCCGATTTTCTTATAAATGCCACTGGAACACGTAAAAGGATATTGCAATTCTTCTCCAAGCGACAATTAACAAATTGAAAGTGTAGGATTTTCCATGTTCCATTTCGCCCCGGTTCCCTTATAGATGTGACTGAGACACATAAAAGGATATTCGAGAAATTCTCCTCCTAACTTCAATCAAAAAATTTAATTTGGACGATTTTTTCGTGTCTCATTCTTCCCCGGTCTTCTTGTAAAAGGATATTGCAATTCTTCTTCAAGCGACAAAATTAACAAATTGAACTTTTTTTTATGTTCCATTTTGCCCCGGTTCCCTTATAAATGTGACTGGGACACGTAAAAGGGCATTCGGGCAATTCTCTTGCGAACAAACTCTCGATCGAGTGAGCTGCCGTTCGCCCCCGCGAAACACGAACAAGAGAGAGAGAGAGAGGGAGAGAGAGATAGAGACAGAAAGAGGGAGAGATATTGGGTGGGATATCCCGGCACCGCGATGCTCCGAACGCCCGCGAACTGGGTCAATATCCTGGCGGCCCTCTCTTCTGTCACGTTGACGCGCTCGCGCACACACCACCCTCCAAACTGACCCCCGTTCCCCCCCCTAGCTGCAACAATACGACGGGAAAAAAGCAGCCCGGAAACGGAATAACATTTTTCTTGTTCTTTAATTTTTTTTTCTCGTGTCAGAGCCAACTGTCTCGTGGCTTTTTTTGCGCGTTCAAATTCACAAGGTGCCGGTTTATGGGTCACGGCGACAAATGCAGCGTCGAGAAAATGGATAAAATCCGCCCACGGGGTGTAGACGTTTCGTAGTCACGAGCCTGAGCCTTCATGAAAATTTCAAATTCACCTTCGAGCGAAATATTCCTCCTCCCGTTTCATTTCCTCTCGTTTTTCAACTTCGACGAACCGAGTTACAAGACAGGGTGTCATCTCTTGGATTCCTCATCGAAGGGTTAAGTTTTCCTATGGGATCGAGTGGACGAAAAAATTAAATTAACCAATTGGTTTTCTTTTTTTTTTCTTTTTATATTTGGGACATTCCATGTCAAATCGACCAAGGATTGGAATCGACCCCTTTCAATTTCGATGAAATTTGGTCAGAACCTTTCGTTTTTAATCAAACGAACTTAAACCAAAGGAAAAAAATTAAAAAATTTTAACTTCAAATCTTTCAAGTGTTTATTTTTTAAATATCTCGGAAACTATTATAGTTACGAAAATATCGTTCTGGGTTCGTCTTGAAGAGTATACTTGTGGATACGAAAAAAAAAAAAAATTCTGAAACAACATTTTGTTTAAATGATGAATTTGGAGAATAATGAATTTTTTTAAATCGTGAAAATCCACTTTCAACATTAAATTTTTGGTTTAATTTTTTTTTTATACAGCACCTTGTACTGATTGCAAATGATCCTGAAATTTTCACGAAGGTGTTTTTTGTTTTTTCAAAAATATGAATTTTTGAATTTTTAAAAATCGTCCAAGTCGCCAATCAACATCACATTTTTGATTATATTTTTTGTATATAATATCTTTTAAGATCAGTACAAAGTATTATGTAAAAAATTGAACCAAAAATTTAATGCTGAAAGTGGATTTTAACGATTTTTGAAAAGTCTCCAAATTCATCATTTTTCAAAAAAAAAAATTCGGAATATTTTTTTTTCGTAACTATGATAGTTTTCGAGATATTTAGCAAATAAACTTGAAAGATTTGAAAAATTGTGAAATTTTGAATCTTGCATAACTGTTGAAAAAATAATTTTTAATTTTTTTCCTTTGGTAGAACTTTGTTTTATTAAAAACGATAATTTCTTACCAAATTTCATCGAAATTGAGAGGGGTCGATTCGACTCTTGGTCCATTTGACATGGAATGACCCATTTATATCTGTGAATTAAGAATTCAAATTCTCTAAATTAAAAACGAAGTCTTATGTCATCCCCGTTTTGTGGATTCGTGATTATCAGAGGGATGAAATTGACCTGCATTTATTTTTGAACTTGTGAATTATTTCGTGATTTTCGTATCGATCGTGACGCCATTTATAGGGAAAATTTTGAATTCTTGATAATTCTCTTGCAAGGCCAGCCGCGCGTTCTTATTTATGAGATTCGTGATTAATGGAGGGTGTAAAATCAACCCGACGAATTATTTTCGAGCTTATCGATTCGTATGAATTTAGGGGGTAATTAATTCAATTACACATATATTTTACAGATACGATTCTTTGAATTGTCAAAAAAAAACAAAATTCTCACTGACCAGAAAGATTTTTGAACAAGCCCCAAAATCTATTTTTAACTCCCCCAAGAATGTACTGAATTTTATTTCAACGACTTCTGACGAATTCAACAACTTCCAGTTAAAATTTTATTGATAGAGCGTCATTCGTACGAAATCGCGATGTTCCAAATGCGTTTGAATTCGAAACAACGACGAATCGATCCAACAGACATTGAGAAATTTAATTTAAAATTCCCTCCCTCCCCGCCCTTTTTTTCGTCGTGAATCGGCGAGAGTCACGCGTAACCTGAAACCTTCACCTTTGAATTCGCCCAGAAGCCCCGTATATCCAATTTAGGGGTATTTCGGGTCACCCCGTGGAGCGTCTATTTCTATTTTTTCTTTTTTTTTCGTTTATTCGTGAAATTGCAAAAAGATTTTTTTATCTTCAGTGCATTTAAAAGCTGAACTAGGGTTGAGCAAAAATTTGAGGGAATTTCTGACTCTTTTTAAATGACCCGGAATGCCCCACACGTTTTGGCGAACGAAAAAGAAACAGAAGGAAAGTGTCTCAAAGTCAAAAATAACGCCCCTGATTACTTTCATCTTATCCCTTATCGTTGGCCTCACCCTTTTTCTTCCTTTTTTCTTCGTCAATATGGTCCTTCTTTTTTTTTGCTCTCTCTCTCTTTGCGGGGGAGGAGAGTAAGAAGGTCGATCACGTTATCGGGCGCGCTTCGCCGTAGACTCACGTGTACGCATGTGGCGCCGCGAAACGTCTAGCGCAGGATCTGGGTCAATAATAAACCCCCTTCCCCCTGTGCACGCTTCGTGGATTCTCTCGTGTACACGCCCGAGATTTTTTTCCTCTCTTATGCCGGTATATATTTAATTTTTGTTCCTTCCAATAGAGCAAAAGATTCATCTTTGTGCGAAATTCGTGAAAGTACTTGAATAATTTTCAAGGTAAAAGAAATTTCTTAAAATTGAATAAAACATTAGAAACATAAAAATCAAAATGGCGACAAATTTCCATTTTTATTCATTATTGAAAATAGATTTATAAAAAAGAGAATTCGTTTTTCTTTCATCGAAAAAAAATAAAACCTTATTTTTAAATTAATAAAAATATAAAATCATCTGCGCGAAATTTATGACGGTACTGGAATAATTTGCAAGGTCAAATAAATTTTTTAAAATTGAATGAAACGCTAGAAATGGAAAAAATCAAAATGTCGACAAATTTCCAATTTTATTCATTATTTAAATCGCTAAAAAGAAACCGAGACTTTTTTTTCTTAAATTAAAAACAAACAGCAACGAAAATAATTTTCAAATTAATTAAAAAAAAATTAGTTATCGCAATTGTTTGAATAGCAAGGAAAATGGATTAATCGAGATAAATAATTATCGAGATATATTGCAAGAATAAATTAAGGAGAAAAACAGAATTAAGTCTCTTACGACTTTTTATTTTCTACTGGAAAATATTTCTTTTTTATTAAAATTTTTTTGAAATTTGGGAAAATATTTTTCATACAATTTCATCATAATTTTGAGATTCATTTTCTTCATTGATTTACTTTCATTCATTTACTTGAATCATTTTCGAGGTAAAATAAATTTCTTAAAATTGAATAAAACATTAGAAACATAAAAATCAAAATAGCGACAAATTTTCATTTTTATTCATCATTGAAAATTGATTTTAAAAAACGAGAATTTCTTTCATCGAAAAGAAAATTAAAACTTATTTTTAAATTAATAAAAATATATAATCGTCTGTGCGAAATTTATGACAGTACTTGAATAATTTTCAAGGTAAAAACAATTTCTTAAAATTGAATAAAACGCTAAGAATGTAAAAAATAAAAATGTCGACAAATTTGCAATTTTATTAATTATTTAAATTGCTCAAAAAACCGAGAATTTGTTTTTCTTCAATTAAAAACAAACAAAAACGAAAATAATTTCCAAATTAATAAAAAAAAGTATCTCAATTTTTTGAATAGCAAGGAAAATCAATTGATCGATACTTGCAAAAATAAATTACGGAGAAAAACAGAATCAAGTCGTTTACGATTTTTTCTTTTCAACTGGAAAATATATTTCTTTGTAAGAAATTTTTTTTTGAAATTTTGAAAAATATTTTTCATACAATTTCATCATAGTCCTAAGATTTGTCACGAAGACGCTGTAAAAACGAATATCGCTGAAAATCATTGTCTAATGATGATTATTAAGGGGGTGAATTCGTATGCGAGATAAGAGGGTTGGAGGATGGGGGTGATTTGCTACGTCGTCGCGAACCAACGCAAAATCGATTCTTCGAGTGTGTATATATGGGGCTGTCCACGTCAATTCACCTAGCCTCCAGACCACAAAATTTTGTATTTGATTCGTAATTTTTTATGTTGTTATCCTTGCTCTGAAACATTTTTCTGAATTTTTGCAGATTTTTTGGAACAACCGTTTCTGAGTTATGATTCTTTTTTAACCGAAAAAAGGACCATTTTTAAAAATCTGAAAAAATTCACAAAAATTGTATGATCAACGTAGAACAGTCTCCTGCTCGCGAAACTGTGGTGCAAATTTTTTAAATATTTTTTTCACCTTGTCATGCAATTTTTTTTATATTTTGTTCACCTTTCACGCAGCTGCGTGAACGATTTGAATTAGCCAAAAGGATTCCGCAAACCCAACAACTACATTGTTTTATTCCTCAACGCGATGGAGTCATTTTTACAAAAGAATACTCGAGTGCATTAGAGCACACAACACACAACTTTTTTAAGAAAAAAAATGTGCGTAAGCCATAACCAAAATAAAATTATGAAGGTTTATCTGAAGATTATGTTCCACATTATTTTCTGTCTCCCAAACGACGTCTCTGTTCGCAGTGGATTTTTTAAATAAATTATTATGCGCAAAAAGGTTTTGATTAGGTGAAAAAAATATTAAAAAAATTTGCACCACATTTTCGCGGGCAGGAGACTGTTCTACGTTGATCATACAATTTTTGTGAATTTTTTCAGATTATTAAAAATGGTCCTTTTTTTCGGTTAAAAAAAAATCATAACTCAGAAACGGTTGTTCTAAAAAATCTGCAACAATTCAGAAAAATGTTTCAGAGCAACGATAACAACATAAAAAATTACAAAGCAAATCAAAAATTTTGTGGTCTGGAAGCTAGGTGAATTGACGTGGACAGCCCCATATATTTATATGTGTGTGTGTGTGTGTGTGTGTGTGTGTGTGTGTGTGTGTGTGTGTGTGTGTGTGTGTGTGTGTGTGTGTGTGTGTGTGTGTGTGTGTGTGTGTGTGTGTGTGTGTGTGTGTGTGTGTGTGTGTGTGTGTGTGTGTGTGTGTGTGTGTGTGTGTGTGTGTGTGTGTGTGTGTGTGTGTGTGTGTGTGTGTGTGTGTGTGTGTAATATACACGTTTGGTTGGGATTTTCGTGATGTATTCTCATCTCTATATCAACCCGTCTTCGCCGGGGGTCATTCTGACCCAAATTGTACTTGGCTCGCGATAGCACAATCGTATACGTTTCTCGTGCCAAAGTTTTTCCCTCCCTCGCTCATCCCTCCTCTGCGTCTTTTGAAGGCTAACAAGACCTTCGTACTTTTTGCTCACCTTTGAACATAACATTTTTCACCTCGACGCGTTTCCATTTCTTTTTTTTAACGCCGTTTAAATATAAAATGAAAATCGTGCCAATTACCATTTTCAAAATGGTTTTCCCATAATTTGCCGAAAATGAAAAATTCACTTTTTTCATGAGGAAAACTACTAGAAATATTATTGTCATTTTGATAATTTTCTTATAACAATATTTTATGAGGAATTTTCATGAAAATGGAAAAGCGACGAAATAATTTTCTTTTCAGGGAAGCTCAAAGTTCAGTTCTTCTCTCATTGTCAGAAAGAAAAACACATTTGGAGTTTGAAGATATCGCTCCCGGCATTGAAAATCGTTCACTTTGTTCTCTCTTCTCTCTTCTTTCCCGCCCCAATTTTCCATGCTACGTGTAAAGACCGAGTCATAATGTGTTTTCCTGGTTCACGAATGATCGTTGACCCTCTCGAGTTTGACCCCTCGGCTATAGTAGATTGACCTTATCGCGTATACGGAAGGAATTTGTACTTTCTCGATTTCTATTCGTCGATGAAAAACAAAAATTTCCTTTCCAATCCTCGTGCGTTCACGTTTTCTCGGATATCGCGTTGAACAATGGAACTTCGATTCGCACGATTTTCCATGGATATTCTGGAAAATTGTTTGTACGTCCTAGACCAGAGCTTTTTGATCAATGAAGATTCCCGAAAAATTGTAAGGTGACCTTGAGTTTAGTCGCGCAGTTACAGACGGAAAATTTAATCTAACAGAAGTTATTCATTAGGAAGAACAATGGAAAATGAAGCACAAAAGGTTTTTAATGAAAATTCTTAGAAATTTTGATTTTTGGAAAAAATATTGATAGATTCGTGTTCAAGGGGGCAAACACATCGATATAATGTTGAAAAAAATATTTGAAAAAATAAAAAATGTCTGCATTCGGGCAAATTTTAGATCGGTTCACTAAAATGCCTGTAACTTTTTCTCTACATGAAATTCTGTCTTTATCTTGAGCCTATTCCCTTCGTAATCGTTGAAGCTTCAATTTTCGATCATTTTTCGATTTTTGGCAGATTTTTAAAGGTGGACCATCGATTTTTGCAAATTTTTGCATACATACTTTCCATTCCGTTCCGTTCCATTTTTTTCGGCGATTTTTAAACAAATCGGCATTCTCTAAGTTTCGTCACAACGTTTGCGTACGAAAATGAAATTTTTGAATCGGCCAAACCGAATTGAAGTTATGAGCATTTGAAATTTCGCGATTCTGAGGTTTCTGAAAAGTCACCCAAAAACAGAACGAATAATTTTTTTTTCAACGTTAAATATATATAAATATATATTTTATGGGAAATTTACCGGGCAGAGTTCAAATCGGGCAGCGTTTTCGTCAAAAAAAAATTAAGTCATGCCAAAATATGAAAAAAAAGGTTCGTAAAAATTATTTTTCAATTATATGGAATCATTTTTTTGCTATCCAACAAGCCGTAAGAAATTAAGCATTGCGTAAGAAAATAAATGTTCAATAATAATAAGAAATATATTCGTAAATCAATAATTTAAACAAAATAACAGCAATGGCAAAGATTGTCAATTTTATTGTTAGAAAAAAATGTTGACGACCGGTGATGCATAAAATTCGCGATGATAGGCGCTACGTAATAAGTGCATGAGCGCGTGGGTTTCCGGAGATCGGGCGAGAGGGGGGGGGCGGCAAGGGGTAGGAAAGCGGTAGAGTACGAAAGAGTTCAAGGAGTCAAACGCCCGTGGAATTTGCTGCTTCGTCGTCGTCGTAAAAGGCGGCAAGTAAAGCCGCAGTGCCGATTGTTCGTACTCGTTGGACTGGGACGAAGGGCAGAATAAACGAAAAAAAAAAATACAATAGAGGACAGTTATCTTCAAAGAGAATTTCACAAGCGTAATTTATTTTTCTTGTGGGCTTTGCGTAATTGTAAAATGCGAATTTATACAGACAGAAGAAAATATGACGATAAAAGGGAGAAGATAAAGAATAATTTTTGAAAGAAAAATGTAAGAGAAGCGCTGCTTCATTTTGAGGAGATTGAACGTAATTTGGGGATTCTCGCGACCGAGAATCATTATTGATGGACATTTTAGAAAAAAATGCGATTTAGACAGGATTTTGAAACGATTGAAAATCATTTTTTGGTCTCTTCAGTATTGAAAAAAAAATTGATAAACGCACAGAAATCAAAATCAGAGAAGGATAGTAGGAAAAGTCGAATTTTGATTTTAGGGGAGGAAAGGGGTGACTTTGAAATTTTTTATTCAAAGTACATCGTGTGGGGTATCGAATAAAAGCTAATCGAACAGCGAGTGCGAAAATATATAATTAATTTTTTTGCAGTTTCACCTAATTCAGTTTCCACTATTTCTATGTCAAATATTTCCTCGTGATAATTAAAAGAGAGCCAAATATTAAAATTTTTCATACAAATGAGAATTTTCGTCGGGGATAATTTACATTCGTACGCATGACATTGTAATAAAGTCTCATCGAGATTAACGGCCGACTAACATTGACATTAACAAACGACAAGTCTCGTTGCTTTCTCTCGAAGACCATTATTTTTCGTCACAAGTCTGTAGAACTTGACGAACGTTCAGTGAGAGATAGATGAGGCGAAGGGAGGGAGAAATTGATAGAGTTAGATTTTGCTAGCTCGGTGAAAATTGCATCCTGGTGGCTGGCCAAGTTTTTCCGCGTCACAGAGGGGGGAAATTTCCCCTCTCATCTATGTCCTATTTTTTTAAATTTTTTTTTCCCCTCACTACCGCAAGGTCAAACGACGCGCAATACCGAGTGACGTTTTCGAGCGCGTGTGCCCTCCTCTTCCTCCCCATCCCTCTTCATCGTATACTCGATGGTTTTTCCGGTCCGACGCTACGAGCGTTTTTTTTTTTCTTGGAGGGCCCGGAAAATCATTAGCTACGTTCCTGGGCTCGATTTTCTTCGTGTCAATCATCCCGAAGCTTTCGAGCTAAGTGAGAGCAACTTCCAATGTGTTTTTCAACAAGAGTTATCTCTCGATCTCTCTATTTTGCTCGGGGATTCGTGATAATCAATGAAAAACACCTTCGTACGTACAGAAGTAACCTCTCACTTTTATTTTTCACGCGTTCAATGCGCTCGCTACGTACAATATTTATATATATATATATAAAAACCTCAATAAACCTCAATATTTATATATATATATATATAAATAGATAGTGATCGCCGGAGGGGAAGCTGAGTGCATTTTAATCATATATATATGGGGATAAAAGTATGTGTTTGTATGTATATATGTGTATCTTTATCCCTCCCAAGAGAGTAGCGCGTCGTTCTTGCGCGGTAGAAACAAAGATGGCGTCGCGCGGCGTCGAGTGGCGTTGCGCGTCGTCCAGTGGCGCCGCCATTCGGCAATCGCCTCACGCGTTACTTCTCGGCCGGTAAAGCAGACGAGAAAATCGAAATTTCGTCTTTGCTTCCTCCCAGAGAGAGTTTTCACGATTCTTTTTCATAAAAAAAAAAATCGTGCATCCCTCGCACTATTTTTTTTGTTTGAACAATTTTTAGAAAATATTTTCTGCTTCTTACTGCCCAACAATTCCACAAACAAACGGCATCGAAATTCGTACAAAAGATTTTTTCCAAAGGGAACGTTATCGAAGTTCCTCTGATATTTCAGAAGTTGACTATATACTGAGATAAAAACAAAAAAATTCCTTTTTTTAAATCAATAGCCGCGTTTATATTTACATTGCTCAGAGACCCAGAACGCACGCAGATGTCCAACACATGTGCGCCGATGTTTCGAGG
The DNA here is from genome assembly GCA_946863875.1 of Alloplasta piceator. Classification (NCBI taxonomy): domain Eukaryota; kingdom Metazoa; phylum Arthropoda; class Insecta; order Hymenoptera; family Ichneumonidae; genus Alloplasta; species Alloplasta piceator. Next base: position 2,680,686 of record OX333080.1, read on the forward strand.
GTGAAATGTAAAACAAAAAATAAAAAGAAAGAGCGTACATTCGTCTAACCAGAAATGTCTTTCGTCGAGCGCGGAGCGCGTGGTTTTAATTTTCATGGAAACCCTTTTTTGTCTCGTCAATCTCGAGTGTCCTTGAGCACTCTCACGGTCGAATCGTTTCTGCGAGTTGTTTTACAACAATTTCTCAAAATTAAGGAGATTGTGTCGTACTGCGATAAATTAATTTTTTAATTTTGAAAATCGTTTCTACAGATATCAGTGGATTAAAAAATATAACTTCTTCTCTCTGGAATTATGTAACTAAATTCGCTCCACTTTCTGCTTCGCAATTTTTTCCCCACTTTTCATTATTTTTAGTTGTGGTTTTTCTCTTTAATTTTTTTTTGCGTTTGTAAAAGCGAAGCCTTACAAGGGTGAAGAAAATCCTTTGACATATGCAGATACAGATACGGACAAATGGCGATGGACCATTGAACATCACATCAGTGTGACATTGCAAGTGCGTTGAAACGTTTGAAGGACGCCCGAGGTCGTTTGAAGTAGGGGTCGTACAACGGGGTGAAGGTGTTGGCCTCGGTATCATCCCCCATTGCGAGTCAGAAACAGGCTTCTTCTCACTCTGTCACGCTCTCGAGGCATAATTTGCTCTCTCTCTCTCTCTCTTTCGTTCTCTTTCTCCTTGACGTTCCCTAATTCTTGGAATCCTTACACGTTGCACTCTAACCTGACATGCATTTGTGCGAAATGCATCGGATTTTCAAACCTTCTTTAAAGTCCTTTCTCCAAAAAAATGAAATTTCTAAAAGTTGGAAGACACACAAATTTTTGGAAATTTTTTAGCATTTTCCAGACGCCGTTAAATAATTTCCATGATTTTTTGTCCATTTTAAAATAATAATATTAACGAAGGATCTTAAAGTTTATTGTTTACTTAATGTTTATTCGTGTCTTTGAATTGATCATTAAATATCAATCAATTTGTACATTGATCAAACATTTTTCCACGATCGTCACTAAAATTCATTAGATTAGAATTTTGGGTCTAAATTAACTGGGAAAATAAAAAATCTTGATGAATTTTTATACAATTGAAATTGCGAAATTGATAAATTATTGAGGATTTTTTATTTTTCAATTCATTTAGATGTGAGAAATTTTCGTGCTCGTCACTAATTTTCATTCCAACGCCAATTTTTATTTGAATTTTTTTTTTCTAGTCTCACTAAGGAAGAATTTGATTTGCAATTAATGCGATGTCTCGAAGAATTGCACACTTTACTACTAAGTATCGACGCAGATTACGACAATTGTGACGATAAAGAAAATCCGGAAGATGCGAAGGATAATGATAATAATGAAAATGAGGAAAATATTGAAAATTCTGGGCATTTAAAAATTGGTGCTGTCGATGAAAATCATGCTGGTGATTTCAAAAATGTCGATGATGTTAAAATCGATGACGATTTAAAAAATGATAATGATATTAGAATCAATAGTGATATTGAAAATCCTGGTTTTATTAAAAATGATGACGAAAATGAAAATCCTGGCGATATTAAAAGTGATGGCGATAATGAAAATCATGACGATATTAAAAATGACGGTGAAATTAAAATTAATGATGAAAATGAGAATCATGGCGATATAAAAAACGATGCTGAATTTGTAATCAATGGCGATAATAAAATTGGCGATGATGAAACTGGAATCGATATTTGTGATGAAAATCATTGCGATATAGAAAATCATGAAAATATTGAAAATAGTGGGGATGAAAAAAATCATTGTGATCTCAAAAATGATAATGATGAAACGAATAATCGTGATATCAATATTGATGATCAAGATATTGAAAATATCGCTGATAATGAAAATCGGGGCGATATTGGAAACGATGAAAATATTGAAAATAATGATGATAAAGATGGTGGATGGTCTACCCCCTTTACGACACCCGGAAGAGTCATTTTTCTTTTCCAAACAGGTATGAATAAAAAACGCATTATCTCGAAAGAAAATCATCAAAATCACATTTTCTAAAATCACGAAAAATGTATCTTAATTTTTGATCATTGTAAACAATCGTTTTCTGAAATTTTCATTCATCGTTTCAAAATCTTTGATTTATTAACAATAACTTCACAAAATTAGTATAATTCGTTTTTCCAAATTTTATTTATTCGTCATATTTCCGGTAACATTCGCGAATGTGGAAAACGAATTTTTTCAAAGAATATTTTTAATAGTCTTAACCGTCATTCTGTCGTAACATGAATTTTATTGTCGTCTCGTCATCGTAACGTCGTTAATCATCGTTTATCGAGGATACACTGTACCTTACACTCGAGTGGCTAAAACGAGGGGCCAGAATATACAAAATACTTCTATAGGATAAATCTCGAGATGTCTAGACAACAACCAGCCCCGATACATCTGAGTCCTCGAGTTTTTTTTCTTTCTCTCTCCCTCCTTCCCCCGAATGCCCTTTTGATTTTTTTTCTCCCCCTTGTGTACAAAGAAGACCAGTATTTTAGTGACGAAAAATTCCTCCAGTTGAAATGAACCGTCAAAAACCTTTTTTAAAAATTCCTCAAATTTTTGTATGATTTATTTCCGAATTATATTTTATCGGGAACTACTCAGCATTTTTTTTAATCTTCTACTAAAAAAAATGACACTTTATTATATTACAAAATCGTACAACACTTTATAATCATTTTATTATTATTTCATTATCATTTTATTTCCAAGACAATGAAAGTCATGACGATATTAATAACAATAAAAATCTTGATCGACATTTTAGTGATGAAAAATTTTTCCATTCGGTAAAATCAAACCTCAAAAAAATTATTTTCGAACAATGATTTATGGGCTTGCATTTTGATTGTCTTTGTATATACTTCAAGAACAATATTTCTATTATACAAAAAATTCATAAAACAATTTATTATCCTATACGATATTTATGCAGAAAAATAATTCAAAAACATTTTAATAAAATTTTCCAAAATAACTAAAATATTGTTTTTGAGTTCAACAACAACAACAAAAATAATAATAATAATAATAATAATAATAATATAGAAAATAAAACACATGCCATAAAAGGAATAAATTTAAGGATGTTGAGTCCCAAATCGCAAATGATGAGAAAATTCTGAAAATTTGGTATGTTTTTGGATTATTTAATAGGTCGTGTAAAAATTTCACGACGATTAGGAAGCTATTTATTGAACAATTAACATTTAAAGATTTCATAGGGACTCAACATCCTTAAAGATATAAATTCGAGCCACAAAAATAAGGCAAGAATAAAGCATTTTGTATATTCGAGAATTTCGTAGGTATCAAATATCGCTCTACAAATAGTTGGCCGATGATTTTTCTTTCTCTGGGAATCAATTCCACGTCATGGAACGAAGCTTGGACACGAGAGTTCCCGACCTAGGCAACGTAAAAAAAAATACATAAAACCAAACAAGATTTATAACTAGGGACCGGAGTGACAAATGTGATTATTCGTTTTAAAACGAGACAATGGGTTTTAGAAAATCGTCTCGGAAAACTGGCTCGTGGCAATAATTTTGAGAGCAGCGAGTGGGGAGGGGCGGGGAAGAAGGGGAAGGGAGAGAAACTGATGGCCGCGTACGACACAGTGACTTGGTAACATCTGCCACGAGAGCCAGATAAAACAGTTGCCAGATACACGTGGATAGTCTCGAGAGACTCGAGAAAATAGTGTCTCCATTTGCAGCACGAGAGAGAGAGAAAGAGAGCGAGAAAATTGAAGTACATTGAACTCTATCAAACGCATCATTTCATAAAAAATAATTTCCCTCATAAAGTCGTAACCAGACTTGAAAAAAAAAATTTTTTTAAATTGAAAATAGATTAATTGCAAAATTATGTAAATACTTTTTTTCAATTTTGAACGATTGAAAAAAAAAATAATTATCAATAGAGGCCGATTAAACATTGTTAATTTTATGGTATCCGAAATGAATTCGTAAATTCAATTAATTTGATTCATCAAGATTAATTTAAATCCTCCAGTTTGAAATTATTGTGAATCGTACATTTATTATTTCTTTTTTCATTCCTATTGTTTTCAGCTCTCGGCTCATTCCATGTTATGAATAAATCGTGAAATAAACATCATCGGTTGGTGTGTAGAGCGTACGAACAATAGCGACGAACTGGTTGAACAGATATTGCTGGTTTTATCGCCATCTTGTAGCTATAGATTCTATATTAAGTTCCATAAATCGATTGTCACAGAGAGGCCTCTCCGGTCACACGAGAGTTTTGAGCAAGCGCGACGAGTTGCTTCTCTTCTTTCCAGTCGAATAATGCATTTGCCCGAGAGTCCGATCGCGTTGTGCAATTTGCGTTAATTCGTGTTTTTCCCCTCTGCCTCTATTTATTCCCATTTTTTTAAATTATAGATGAGTGTCTGACCTTCCGCAATATTAAGGTTAAGTTTTTAACGTTAGAGATGAAAACGGAGAATATTCCGGTGGAGTCGTTGTCGGTAGAGATGCAAATAAGAGGTGTTCTGGTAAAAAATTATCTCGAGGGAGTTATTATCGGCAGAGATATGAGTGAGGAGAATTTCGGTGGAGTTTTTACCGGTAGAGATGCAAATGAGAACTATTCCTGAGATAATTGAATCCGGTAGAGTTATTGGCGATGGAGATGTATAAATGAGGAATATTTTTTTGTAGAGTTTTTATCGGAAGAGATGTCAAGGAGGAATATTACGGTAGAGTTTTTAGCGGTAGAGATGCAAATTAGGATTATTCTTGTAAAAATTGAACCCGGTAGAGTTATTATCGATAGAGATGTAAACGAGGAGTATTTTGGTAGAGTTGTTATCGGAAGAGATGTCAATGAGAAATATTTCGGTAGAGATGCAAATTAGAATTATTCTTGTAGAAATCGAACCCGGTGGAGTTATTATCGATAGAGATGTAAATGAGGAGTATTTTGGTAGAATTTTTATCGGAAGAGATGTCAATGAGAAATATTTCGTAGAGTTCTTATCGGTAGAGATGCAAATCAGAATTATTCTTGTAGAAATCGAACCCGGTGAAGTAATTATCGATAAAGATGTAAATGAGGAGTATTTTGGTAGAGTTGTTATCGGTAGAGATGTCATTGAGGAATCTTTTGGTAGAGTTCTCATCGGTAGAGACGCAAATTAGAATTATTCTTTCAGAAATTGAACCCCGTAGAGTAATTATCGATAGAGATGTGAACGAGGAGTATTTCGGTTGAGTTGTTATCGGTAGAGATTCAAATAAAACGTATTTTGGTACAAATCTTTCTCGGTCGAGTTACAACCTGTAGAGATGTGGCCCGTTCATGTATTTTTGTCTCTCAACACGTGTCCATCGAATTCCTTCAATCTCGATTCTTTTTTCTGGACAATGAAAAAAAAAATAGAATAAAAACTCGTATACATTTACAAAATGCGTTTGTCGTCACTGACGCATTTCGAAATTTTTTTTTCGTGACGTCAGTTTCACTCGCCGCTTCGTCTCTTTCTCGTCCTTCACACGTGTTTATTTATACATATATAAATAAATACTCGAATAGAATTCTTTGTTGGAATAAAAATGCTCAGTTCTCGAATTCTTTGTGTGTCTTCGTACTCTTTCCTTTTTTTTTCGACTTATCATGAAACAGCACTTTGATCCTGAACGATCACGCCATCTTTGGTTTTTCCCTCGAGGCATGGAAAATAGGCGGATGTGAAGTAAAAAAAAAATAGAAGCACGAAATCTTGAATTTTTATGGTCGCGTGAATGGAAAATGAAACTAAATCTCGCAGATCCAATTATCGTCCTACTTCGTTTTGACCCCGACACTGTGATCTGTGACGTTGACGATGACGCGTTCGAGTGAGCGAAAAAAAAACCAAGATACACAAAATTGTGTTTATAAGAAAAAAATACAGGATGTGAAGAACGCGGATGGGAAGATCGAAGTGTTAAAGCGTGATCCTATTATCGCTTCGCTTTATGTATATCTATGTGCGGGTCGTTCCATGTTAAATAGACCAAAATCTGACCCTCAAGAATTTGCTCAATTATTTTTTTTTAAATAAATGCTTAATTAATGAAAATTAGCTCGACTATCATCTGGAGTTTCAAGTTAATTTTACCTGACTCAATTTGGTCCTTAATAGTTCAAAAAAAAATTATTGACCACTCGATGATTGAATTGACATAATCCCAACTGCCAATCGATTTTGCAGCAATTGACACTTGATAATTTATTATTTTGGTTTCTTTAATTTTCCACAATTTTTTAAATCTGATTCCAAGAACAAAGAAAATGGCTCATTTTACATGGTGAGCCTTGTATATTTTATATATATATGATATATTGATATATTTGTTGGGGTTGACAATGAAAACGGTCACGTGTCCGCTGCTGTCGAGTCGAGCAATGTGACCGTCAACAAGACTCCAAAGATTTGTTGCTTATATATATTAATAAATATATATAGATTAGGGTGATTGGTTTCAGGGCAACTTTTTTTTTTATCCATCGTGCCCAAAAACCTTTAGGTGGTACCCAAAAATGAAGTTTCGTGAAAGGGGGGTGTTGTCAAAAAATATTTAAAGGTCGCGAATCAAAATTCAAGGTTTCCCATTTGATTAACATTGAAAAAAATTTGTTTCTCATGATTAGTGTTACCATTCCGCGAATTTTGGTATCGCGATATTTTCCAAGTGGGTTTTCATAGGAAATATGATACTCTACAATAAAGTTCATTGAACCATGTCCGTAAATTCCACCGTTTCAGCGGTATCATTGTTTCAAGTGGATATTGTATGAAAATATCTATTCAAACGGCTGTAACGCCTAAGCTATTGGATATATCGAAAAAATTCAAATGAGAACTTTGTAGAGAAAGTAATTTGCTAGAAAAAAGTCTCATAAGCCGAGCTCGTAGATTCAACTCTTTCTCAGCTTTATATAGGTGGATGAAGTAAAATAGATTTTTTTGTTTGTTTTATTGATTTATTTGCATAGGGAATTCTTTGTGAAATTTGTTGAATGGTTTTTCTGATGATTTTTTACATGCTATCTCATAGACAATAGAGTTTGTTTGATTGAATAAAACAAATAAATATCTATTTTACTTCATACACCTATACCTGAGAAAGAGTTGAATTTACGGGCTCGGCTTATAAGACTTTTTTGTAGCAAATTACTTTCTCTACAAAGTTCTCATTTGAATTTTTTCGATATATCCAATAGCTTAGGCATTACAGCCATTTGAATAGATATTTTCATACAATATTCGCTTGAAATAATAATGCCGCTGAAACGGTTGAATTTACGGACATGGCTCAATGAACTTTATTGCAGAGTATCATATTTCCTATGAGAACCCGCTTGGAAAATATCGCGATATAAAAATTCGCGGAATGGTAACGCTAATAATGAGAAATTTTTTTTTTCAATGTTAATCAAATGGGAAACCTTCAATTTTGATTCGCGACCTCTGAATATTCTCTGACAACACCCCCCTTTCACGAAACTTCGTTTTTGGGCACCAACTAAAAGTTTTTGGGCACGATGGGTAAAAAAAAAAGTTGCCCTGAAACCACCACCCTAATATATATATATTGATATACAGAATGACGATATCGATGACGCGGACGCAACTGAGACGTCGTAACGAAAATCCTTAACGCACATAAACTATACGTGACGGAATTTCATCTCGCGTCTAATCAAGAAAATTGCGCACTTATTCTGTTTATTCAATCCGTCCGAGATTTCGCAATTTGGTAAATATATGTGTGTATATATATATATATGGGCGATATACACTCGCGATATACACTCGATATGCCTCGCGTAGATACGATCCAAAAAATCCAAAAACAGGACAAGTGTATTTTTTATAAAAATTCATAAAAATTTCAATTTTTTGAGAAAATCATTGGTAGATTCGTTATCCAAATTCAAATTGGTTCACAAGAATTACTGTAATTTTTTTTTTCATTCGGAATTTCGGCTTTGACTTGCGGTCATTCTTTTTGTAATCGTTGAAGCTTCAAAACTTAGTCACAATAGTTACGTACGAAAAAGAAATTTTGGAATCGGCTAAACCGAAGTTAAGTTATGAGCACTTGAAATTTTTTTGATGAAAATTCTTAGAAATTTTTATTTTTTGGGAAAACTTTTGGTAGATTCGTGTTCAGGGGGGCAAAATACATCGATACAATGTTTAAAAAAATAAAATAAAATAACAAAATTTCTGCATTTTGGCCAATTTTAGATCGGTTTACTAAAATCCCTGTAACTTTTTATTTACATGAAATTCCGGCTTTTCCTTAAGCCTATTCTCTTCGTAATCCAAACTCCAAAATTCTGCTCGGTGCTCCGATTCCGATCGTTTTACGATTTTTGGCAAATTTTTAAAGTTGGATCATCGATTTTTGCAAATTTCGCAAAATTTCCAAATTGATGAAACAAAAGTAAAGTTATGAGCACTTAAAATTTCGCAATTTCAAGATTTCTGAAGTTGGTCCCAAAAATGAATTTTTTTTTTAAATCGTTTTAAAATCATAGTTCGATGGAAAATTCACTGTTGATTTTGAATCTCGGGGATTTTTTGTCAAAAAAAAAAAGAGTGAGAAAAAATTTAAAAAGATTAATGAGTCGAAAGGCACTCAATCGTGCCTATGAAATTCGCATCAAATTTTGTTCTCTTAGAGAAAAAAAATCTGTCCAATTACTATTTTCTTCTTTGTCATCAGCACGAAAAAACTAACGGCAAAATTCACGCTAATCATAATGGTCGGCCGGCCCCTATTGTATACATTAATTAGGGAATTTGTGAGGAAAGCTCGTTACACACATTGGGCTCTTAATAACTTATATACATGCATACATAGGTATAAATAATTGAGCGCTGAAAAGACTGCCGTAGTATCGCTGTACGCAAAATACTGGCACGAGGTCCGGCTCGTTTATATTTTCCTCTTTCATCACAAAATGAAAACGCGTTTTAGGTCATTTCAGTCACGACGAGGGCCACGCAATAGATTGACGTCTCGATCGCGTTACATCGCGTATGAATTATTACACCTGGTAAAGCTTGGCTAGTGAATTATATTCCCATTAAAATAATGAATTTCTTTTATTCTGATTCATTTAAAAAAGAAATGTCGATATAAGTCGTTTTTATCGTTTTAGCTTTGATTTTTAGTTTCTCATCAATTGATTTTTATCTCACCCATTTTAGATCAAGAATTTAAGGATGTTGAGTCCCAAATCGCAAATGATGAGAAAATTCTGCAAATTTGGTATGTTTTTGGATGAATTATTTTAAGAGGTCGTGGAAAATTTTCACAACGATTAGGAAGCTCGTTATCGAACAATTAACATTAACAAATTAAATTAAATTAAATGTAGTCTTATGGAAACTGATATAACTTTGCGATAAGTTTTTTTTTGATCTCTCAATTTTTTAATATCTACACTATATTGAAAGCAACGGAAACAAAACGAAGTTTATTGATAAATATATTTTTAATTTGTTTAAAAAATCGTTCTTAACAAAATGTTGATTATTTAGTAACGAGTTTCCTAATCGTCGTGAAATTTTTACACGACCTCTTAAATACTTCATACAAAAACATACCAAATTTTCAGAATTTTTTCATCATTTTTTATTTTAACCCTTAAGGAGGTTGAAGTAATGATGATAGAATTCTGAAAATTTAATATGTTTTTACATGAAGTATTCAGGAGGTCGTGTAAAAATTTCACCACGATTAAGAAGCTATTTATTGAACAATTAACATTATAAGATTTCATAGGGACTCAACATCCTTAACTAAAAGAAAGGAACGTTTTTTTTTTTGAGGATCCCTCCACAATACAAATCAACACGTTCCCTGTTCAAGGTCCCCTTAATTAATGTTTAGAATTTATTTAGAATTTATATTGGCAAATCAACTCTCATCATTGTCGAATAACCGAGGCAAAATTAACTATAATTGAAGTTGAAAGATGACGAGGTTAAAAATAGTTTTAAACTTTTTTTTTCTGAATATTTTCATTTCGAATATTTCAAATAAAGGTTTATTTTTTGTATTGCTTTCGAAATTCAAGTAAATCTCACGATAATCGAATTATTAATTGAATTGAAAAAATTATTGTATACATAAAATCATTTATTTTGAGGAAACGAGGTAAAATTTGTTTTGACCTCGATTTATCGAAGTTAGGGAAATTTACCGAGTTAAAAGTCACGAAATTTACGATTCATTGCAAAATGAAACGAAGTTTCATTTAAATTTCTATCAGTTCCAAATTTGGATATTCGACTTGAAATTTGAATTTCGATTGGATAACTATATCAACTTTTTCGAATTTAGGATTTTAATTCAAAGTAACTAAATTCGACTTCATAATTTTAAATATTTCTGGGTAATAATAATTTCAGATAACGGTTTCCGCGTAGAAGTAAAACGAGAATACAGTGGATAACTTGATCCCGGATAAGTCTATTTCTGATACGAGAAACAGGTGCAAAACACACGCATACAAAATCAACCTAAACCCCACTAATTCACCGAGTTATTCTCCCCTTGACTTCCGGTTTACGCGCAAAATCGCAAAAATATTACACAACCCTTGTTTTTTCCCGCCTTTTTAGTGGCGTCGAGAAAAAGCACAAACTCAACAAATATTCCCCTTTTGTTGATAAAATAACCGGAAGTCCATACCGGATGTCCATTTTCGTCACATTCTCTCTCTCACATCCCCTTGCATTTTTCAACTTCCTGGCGCATAAAAAATATTCTTTTTTCAATTAATATTAAAAATGAAAAAATTAATTAATTAAGGGGGTATCCTGGTCTAGAGATACACATTTTGAGCGTTTTGTCGAGCTCGATAAAAGAAAACAAAAAATATTTTTACCATTCTTTTTTTACAACATATTCATTAATAATTTGACAGTAAACAAAAAAGTTTTCGCGAAAAAAGAACTATAATTATAAATAATGAATTTAAAATTTGTATCATTATAATTATAAAAATAACCGTAAATTATTGGAATTTAAAAATTTCCTTTCGCGGATAGATTCTTAAAGGTCCGAACATAAAGAATATGAAAAAAAAAATGATTTTTTCAAAATTCTAGACCAGAATACCGCCTTAATTAAATAAAAATTTCTTGGAAATTTTCTGAAATTCAAAATCATCTCTTGATTTATTTTTAAAATTTTTTTTGTAGACTTTTTCGAATTATTTCACACACTGATGTTATTCATCGTAAATGTGAAACTTTGAAAATTGCTTTCGCGAGAAAAACTTCGTTTTTTCGAGTGGGCGCTTGGCGAAGTTGAATTTTCCCTTTCGACGGGCTATTCGTCGTCTCGTTTTCTCGTTAATTTCGAGCGGGAGCTAACTCGCGAAATTCACCGAGGAGATTAATTAATTCGCGGTGAATGAGGCCTCGGGCTGCTCTTTCTCTCTCGTTGGATCTTTTCGTTGCGAATATAAGAGAGCGTCGAGGCACTTGATGGAAAACTCGACGAGGCTTTCGGTTGGATCTGGACGAGAGCCAGTTTAACTCTCAACGAGAAAATTGAGAGAGCGAGAGAGAACGAGAAAGAGAGACGTCGAAATTAATTTATGAAGTTGGACGAGCATTTTTGTGCGAACTATAATTGTCCAATTCCCAAATTTAAAATCGTGTGAACGAACTCGATGTCTGAGAAACACAAATCTAAGGAAAAAAGCGATAAATGTCTCCCAAATATCTCTTCGAAGAATAAGATCAAAGAATTTCTCTTGTCTTCGTTCCTGCAATTTTACAATGAAGAAAATCATCGATCTCGCGTTTCCGGGAAATTTCGCAAATTTTGGAAAATCTCAAAAAGACAGATCGATCCAGAAACTCTTTGAGTGCAACGCGCCAGGCAATGATCCAAAACGATTTCTCTTCTGCCTCTCCTTTTCGTCTCCTCATTCTGACACCACAATCAGCTGTTGAGTCATTTTCGGGGATTTTACAGTTACACTTGGAAATTACATTTCTCACGAATACAAAGAAAAATGAGTCTCGAGACTGGCGAAAAACAATTCCACGGAATTTGAATTGAATTTTTTACCGCGTATATCAAATTTTAGACACTTGGTAATTTTCTTGAAATTTTCTTCGAAAGTTAACGGATATTTTCGTCGACTTATTCATCAGTGGATATATTTTTTTTTTCAAGAAAATTTCATTCTTTCAAATATTGATCGGATGGACGAATCAGAAAGGAAAATTATCTGGAAAAAATAACGAGATAAGGGAATTATTTTCAGAATTGGATTTTGTAATCAAATTAAGCTCATTTCGAATATTTTGATACAGCAGGTTCATTACATAATCGCATGATGAGCTTTTTACTTGGAAATTCACAAAAGCGAGTCGTATAAAAATGTCCTTCGCCGCTCAATCATATCTTTTTTTTTTTTTTTGTAGCGTCTTGATTTTGGAACAGCTGCTTTGAGGAATGAAAAATCGAGTCGTGCTGTTGTAAACGCCCACATGTTTAGGAGAAAAAAAGAAACATTTGAGGTAACGATTCTTGCAAAATCGTCGGCGAAGAATTTCTCGAGTGATATTTCTCGTGCTCGAATAATAAGTTCACTCTGAAAGACGCGTGTAGGCTTTTCAAACATGCGATGCGGAGGAAAACATCTCTTATCACTGATAATTTATTGTAATTTAAAAAATTCATTTAAACAGAGGATTTTTTTCCGCTCATCGTGATTCGGATCTCGTATCGGATAAAATTTTTTTTGCAAATTATCTCGGCTGAAAAAAAGTCTTATTGTAAAAAATTGAAATTTTTTAAAAAGACATTCAGGATTTATTTTTGAGAACTTTTGGTAAAAAAAAATATGATAAAGCGTTTTCAAACTGTTCCAATAAATTAACAATATAATAACAAAATATAATATATTATAATCCATTACAATACACATTATAATTATATTAATAATTAATTATACTGAGTATAATATATTATATTATGCGATTAAAATCTCGTTTCGGATGAGATTTTTTTGCAAAAGATCTCGACGAAAATAAAAAGCAAAGTTTACTGTAAATGATTGAAACTTCTAAAAAAAGCCATTATTGAAGATTTTAGAATGCAAATTTCGGAAAAAGTTTGGCCGAATAATATATGAAAAATCAAAAAAAAAAATCTTTTGTTAGCTGGTCCAATTAATATATACAATATAATAATATAATTTCAAATATACTATGATATATCATATATTTTTTAAATGATATGTTACATATTTTAATAATGTATATTATTGCTTAATAATATCAATTATAATATATTTGATATATTATACGTGATATATAACGTCCTGATGATTTTCATATGTATCGATGGCGATCGATGTAATTTGTCATTCGCACTACGACGAAATAAATGCACGTCTCGGTGAGAATATAAATCGCGTAGAGCCATTATAAACGATCGAGAGAGAGAGAGAGAGAGAGAAAACACACTCTCTCGCGATACGAAGCAACAACTTCTCCCGCGCATTGAATACATAAGCGCGACAAGTTCTATTTTTATATCGAACCGATCAGCTGGCGACTGGAGTAAAATCATGAATTTAATCGTCGAAGCGAAAGGGGAAAATTATCTCTCGTCGTTCCGATATCGAAACTTTGTTCCTCGTTTTATTTTTACGCAACGAATTCGCTTCGAAAAAATGTAATTAAAGAATTATGCAAATTGAATTCATCATCGTCATCGTATGCACACATATTTATTTAAATAATCGAGATAACGATAAATTAAAAAATTATCGACTTAATCGTGGATCAAAGTATCGTTCTTCATCCTCCTTGGAGGAAAATAATTTTAAAATACACATTCGAACGTAACTGACAACAAGTGGCATTATTCGTGAGAGACTTTCCGCTATTGACCTCGAAGTGTAATAACGGTTTTTTTTCTCATTGAGGATCGAGCGAAAGGACAATCTCGTTCTCCCGCCCATGGAGACCCATGTATATGTATATAAATAAAAATAATAATAGAGTAAAAGGAAAACGCTTCGAGATGAAAATTATTTTTAAAAAATTATTATAACGAGGTTACGAAAAAAAAACTATAAATTGATAGTGAAGAGGGACGGTGTATTGGATTTTCAAACAGCGCGAAGGGATATCAGGTGGAAATTATGCATAATAACGGAGCTCAGAATTTTATCGTTAATCATTTTTTTCAGTTTATCAGTATTGAGGATACTTTTTATCGAGCGGATCGATAATTTTTTTAATTGAAAAATTTCAATATTTTCGTAAATATCTATTTGAGCCAATGAAATATATATATATATATATATGTATATATATATATATTGATAGAGTTGATCAATGCACGATAAGAGAATCCACTGATAAGCCATATTCGGCGTTGAAGAAAACAAAATGAACTGCGTCACGCTGATTTGCGATTATCTCCAGAGTCAAAATAACGTTCAGGGCAAAAATTCGACATTTCCTCCCCGAAAAATAACAGCGATCGGCCATTCTCCATCTCCATTTTCGCTCATAATATATACGGGGCATTCCGTGCAAAAATAGCTTAATTTTTATACTGTTTATATTGATTTTGAAAAATTCATAAATATCGGAATTTCGATCATTTCAAGTTTTTTTTTCAACATCGTCACTCTCTCGAATCCAAAAAATAAGGAATAAATTTAAAGTGAAAAAAATCGATTTCTATGGAAATTAATTAACACAGAATGTCCCATAGAGTCCGTGGATCCGTTTCGTCTGACACGACTCACAATCCCGGCGGTGTGTATCATTGATGCATCGCCTATATCAGACTTTTATTTTAAAAATCACAACCGGTCGCGAGTGCGAGTCGTACGTACCGTTATAAACGCGGAGGTGAATAAAAACAAACGGAGGAGGAAAAAAGAAGGTACAGGAATAAAAATTGAAAAAAAAAGGAATCATTGAAGCATCGTGGAAAAACGTTGTGGGACGCGTTTCTCGCGTTTCATCGTTCGCTTATTCCTCGATGTGTAAAAGAGCATTTTAATGACGCGTGGTTGGATGTTGTCGTCAGGGCGTTATCTCTCTTCTTCATTTTTTTCTTTTTTTTTCCATAAAAGTACTAAATATAGCAACTAAAGCCGTTAACGCAATGCTGGAACCACCAGAGAGAGAAAGAGAGAGAGAGGGAAATTCCCCTCCATTGATTTTAAATATAATTATAATAATGACCTCATTATCATAAGTATAATAATAATGACAATAAAACACGAACTATCGTGATTTTTCCATTTTCTCTCCGATCTGTTATCTATGTTCAGGAATATCTACGTGATAAAAATATCAGTGTCCTCATAAGTCAAGATAAAGGGGCTCCTGAATTCTTTTAAGTCAAGTTAAGTCTCTCAAGTTAATTTCAGGGCCCCTGAATCATAATGAATTAATTCCAGAGTTCCTGACTCCTTATAAATTAAGTTCGGGGCCTCTGATGAGTTAATTCGAGGGCTCCTGAGTCCCCATAATTTAATATCGGGGCTCCTGAATTGTCATAAGTTAAATGAAGTTAATTTCAGGGCGTCTGAATATATTAATTCCAAGACGGTGACTCCTCACAAGTTAAACCAACCCTCTTAAGTTAATTTCAGGGCCCCTGACCCTCATAAATTAAGAAGAAACTCTCTTAACTCAACTCCAGCGGTTCTAAGCTCTCGTAACTCAAGTTACCGAGCTGAACAAACCTCTCCCTATACAAAACATTTCTAATTAAATTCATCGTTAATCGGATATCACTGTTAATGAGCCAGATGATTCTACTCATTCCGACAGAATAAAACTCACCGCAAACACATGTGGCGTTTCTCTCTCTCTCTCTCTCTCTCTCTCTCTCAGATTTTATTCTCAGAAAACGAAACAAGATTATTTTTATTTTTTGTCCTCTTTTTTTTCTCCCTCTCTCGACCTTTCGACGCCGATCGAATTTCTATTTTTGAACAAACATATTTTTCGCGACTGTTTTTCTCGTCTCGTTCGATTTTGTGTGTAGATCGCTTTTTTTTTTTAATTAATATTTTACGCTTTTATCTCGATTCATGGAATTTTTGTTGTTTTTTTATCAAACATTTTCAACAGGGAAACAATAACGTGACGTTTTTTTTTAATTCTCGGTGGGAGAATATTTTCATGCTCGTTGGGCTCAAAATTCTCGTCGACGACGTTATTTTGCCTGCTTGTGTGTCTTTTTAAAGCAATATCTCTTGAACTGTTCTCTCTCTCTCTCTCTCTCTCTCTCGCCCTCCCTTCCTCTCTATCGTGGTTTTATTGCCCCCCCCGCCCTATGCCTGCGTATCACAGCGAAACGATTTTGCAAGAGTGAGCTCCACAATGACGAAGATTATACACACACTCACGCACACCATAGAGAAAGAGAGAGAGAGAGAGAGATTTGCGTGATGGCCGCCGCGTGAGGTAATGTGGCGCGCCTCGTGTATTAGTCGCGTGCCGGCCTGCCGCGAATCAAGAACTCCCGTGTGAGCTCCTTTTTTCCATTTAAATATTTTTCTTCTCCATTATCACGCACTTTGGTTAGCGAGAAACATTCGTGTCCTTCTGTACTGCATTTTTGATTTCACAACGGAAATTGCGGCACAGTTTTGTCGCAAAGTTCTCGAGAATCGTTTAAAACCATTATCTCAGTGCCGAGTGTGCTCATTTTTCCTGTTTTATCGACGTTAGCCGGACGTAGATCATTAATAGATCGCGATCTATCGGAAAAAATCGCAACCGATGAATAAAAGTCGTAGTTGATCGCGATCGATGGGAAAACGAAGAGTTGAATCTAATCGTGATCGATGAATCGACTTTGTGGATCGTGATCCATGAAAAAAATTTAAGCAAATCGTGATCGATGAAGGATAAAACTTTCAATGGATCTTGATTAGTGAAAAAAAAGGAAATGAATGATGTTCGATGAAAAAAACTGTGATCTGTCGAAAGATCTATGAAATAGATTGAGATCGATGAAGAAAAAAAGTTTCAACGAATCTAGATCAGTGAGAAAAAAGTTTGAAATTGATGGTGATCTACAGAAAAATTGAATGTCTATAAATAACGAGTGAAATAAACTTGATCAGATCATGATCGATAATAAAAACCTGTGATCTATAGTAAAAAAAGTGATCTATCGAAAGATTTGAAATGAATTATGATCGATAAAAAACTGAAATACATAGATCATGATCGATGGTAAAATTCTATGTCAGTTGATGAAAAAGAACCAGCTCGAGATCGATGAAAAATCGGCTCGAAATAGATCATGATCTAGTTAGAGAGATACCTGGAAATAATTTGTGATCGCGGCTATTCTCGAAAAATATTGGACCTTTATAAACATTGATCATCGTCGGACGATCTCCAAGACTTTTTTTTCTTCATTGTCGAAACTCTCGTAATATTTTGATAAACCAAAGTCTCGTATCGGTGTTATTCCACTCGTACCGGTTTCTCTTTACTGAATCGAGTTTTCCCTCTCTCAATCTCGTGCCCCGGGGATTCGTCTGAATTTATATATATATATATATATCTATATATACATATAATTGTTGTACACCAAGAGGCGTGACACATTTGCTATTTCTCGATCAAGAGAGAGAGAGAGAGAGAGAGAGAGAGAGAGAGAGAGAGAGAGAGAGAGAGAGAGAGGAGGGCACACACTGGCAAAGGAGGAAAAAAGAGCGAGTTCAGTCTAGTCTGTTCAGGTGCGAGAGCACGACTGTTACAAAGTGCGTGGCCCCAAAAGATTCCCTTCGAGTCTCTCAAATCTTCGACTAGACGAGTCCAACTCGTAGTTTTCGAAGCATCTCGATCCCAGCGTCGAAATTTCTCTCTAAAGAATTTTCCCTAATCTCGATCGCGAAGCCTGGAAACCGGAAGTCGATTTTGAGTGTTGAAATGTGATAAATCGTGATTACAAGGGTCCTCGATTATTTATTTTTTTTCACAAACGATTCAACGACGAAGATAATCATTATCGTGAATCGTACAGTCGAGGAAGATCCTTGAACGATGTAAAAAAAAAAAGTGCCATTGGCGTGCCTCGAGAAATACATACACATATCTTTGTTTATATGCGTCCAGGAACGAGGATATGAATTCTTCAATGTTTTCATCGAACGTCTTTTCTCAAACGACACATAGATATATTTATGTGTTTACATGTGTATCTACTCAGAGGCCGATTTAAGGGCCCTTAAACGGTCAAAGAGAGACTCTCGTGTGGTCAAAGCGATATTTCCCAACCGAGGAAAAGTTTGAGGACGAGAAGAGAGTTCATCGACGAGACGGAACAATTTTGTTTCCCCTTAAATACGAAGATAAATCGATCGAGAAGCTCTCGAGCGCGAAAAGAAACACGATAAATTTGATTGTTGTACAGAATTTATCGTTCGGAAGACTCCGCTTTGAATTCGCCGCGCCGCCATCTTGGATCCACAATTCCGCGCGAGCGACGCGCCCGCGAAATTTTAAATAGCGTCCTTCTCGTTCTTCGTGAAATTTCGATGCTTCTTTCCGGCTCGAGAGAATGATCATTGAGAACTAATTGAAAAGGGACTTTTGGGACGACGAATCATTACGATTTGGGTCTGACGGAAAGGACTTTTTTCACGGAGTCGAGGAAAAAAGCAATATGGCGCCCACGAGCGCGTTAGACTGGTCCGAGCCGTGTCAGTATTGGCGATACGCGAAATTTTGTCCCAGCGGACAGAAAGAGGAAAAATGCACGGATAAAACGAGATCAAAGAGCGCGATTGACGTTAGTCAACGCGAGAACGTCAGCGCTTACAAGAGGATTTGCAAATTTTTGAGGACTCTGGGATCAAAGAAGCGTGAGTACGAATCGTGGACTCCCGGTTTGACCTTTAATCAATACAAAGATCCTTCCCTTGCGATTTCTTTGAAAAATGCACTCGATCAACCGAGTACAGGAGGGGAAAGATTGCCTTTTGGAAATTCTAACTTGGGTAAACAATCACCGAGAGTACAGACGCCGTCACAGACGGCTCGTGCGTGTTTATTTCCGGAATTAACTTTCGGCGCACCTTGCGCACGAGTCTCGAATGAAAGAATCTCGAATGGATCGAAATAGTGCATTCCAAACTTTTTTTATTTTTGGTGGGAGAATTAATTTAAGAGCGTGAAAGAGAATTTTTGAAATATTCAAAATTTTATAAAATTTAACATTCCTTCGGTGATTCTAAATTTTATACCAACTATCCTCATAATGTCGCGCATGTGGAAGTTTTTTTTTTAAATTCAATAGCTCAAAAATTACAAAAATTAGAATGCCCTTGAATAATTTTTTTAATTGAAGATTTTTTCAAAATCGGAATCCCTGGTTCTTTCTAAATTCAACTTGAATATCCTCAAGCTGAGGTGAAGGTTTTTCACTAATTTTTTGTAAATTTCAACCTATAACATTTGTGTAGATTTTATTATTTTGGAATCTCCAGCCCGAGGCACTTTTTTCGAACATTTCACTACAAAGAGGGCGCTTCGCCATTTCACTTCCGGTTGTCGCGTCACCTTATCATTTTCCATTCGACGTTCAATTGTCAGTTTGTTGGGAAACGCCCGAAACGTCAAAAATTTCAAACTGGAGGATTCGACGTGACGCATATAGAGAGCGAAAAAATAATCAATCAATCGAGAAAAGAGTTTGTCGCGATGGACTTCCGGTGAGTCCTGAAGAGAGAACGAAAAAGAGAAAAAAACATCAGAGATTGCCGATCGAGATCAATGAAGAGCAACGCACATGGAAGTCGAAGCAGTCGAAGTGTTTCCAATGACAATGTCACAGGTTACCCGAAAATTCGTTTCCTCGCGCGCCCTTTGATCTCCTCGTTCGAGAATCTTATTTTTTTCTCATCTTTTTCTTTTGGCTCTTTGCCTCGAAATGATTTTTTTCCCTCTTTCCTTCGGTATGCGTGACCCCAAAAAAAAATTCACATAGAGGTCTCTCCTGCGAGACCATTTTTAAACCCGCGCTACGAATATTTGGCAAACGAACGATTTTAACATTGAACGACAATTTGCGTACTCGCGACGTGCGTGACCTTCATCGTAAGCGAGAAATATTTCTACACAAATCTATTAGATATGGCGAGTGAATCGGATCTGCTTTGGCCCTGATTGGGAATAATTTTTGATTTTGCAATTTTTTATTTTTGGTTAATAAAAAAGTGCCCGATTACTTGGGAAATGCCGTAGGATTTATCCTGATTTCTTAATTTTTTAGAGAATTTTGGAAATTGCCAAAAATCCTTTTTAAAATTTGATAATAAATTCTTTTGCCTCCAGAGATATCCCAAGCTGAACTAACTCGATAACTAAACTAATGTTAAAACTAAATCGATCAATCGGTTATTATTCTCTGTCTTATTACTAAAAAAGAAAGGATTTTTTTTTTTTAAAGATCACAGGAATTAATCTGGAAAGTGCTTTATTTTCATTCATTCCGAGTATTTCCTGAGACAAGGTCGAAGAAGGTCATGTTGAAAAAAACGCGTTTAGAGCTGTGTTCGAGCTGTGTTCTCACTGAAGTGACTGTGACTCGTTCAACTTTCAGAATTTAATCTCAAAATAGTACTCACATCTTTTTGAAAATATTTACTCTGGAGAAATGGGAACAAAAAAAATTTCAATTATTTACAGTGGATTTCCCCCTTAAGCTTCTCACAGCGCTGTCAGAGATCTCCTCGACTATTTTCACCTCGCATAAAACGAGTCGATTGCGAACTTTTCATCAAGTTCAATTCAGCAGACCCAAAAATTCGTTCTCAATGTCGATGAGGTCACCTCATATGGCCGGATTACCCGACTAACCTCGATTACTTGTGCAAACAAATTATCCCCGCCGACTCTCGAGCGTTTATTATAAAGCGTGTGCGGTTTGTGTTTGGAAAAAAAAACTAAAATAAAACCAAAAAAACCACACCTACATGTTCTATTTTGTGCCTTTCCTTCTTGCATGCACGCTCGAGATCGAGGCGCAAACTGGAGGAAGGGAGGGGAGAAGGGGAGTCACTGCGAAAATAGCAAAATCTATTTCCACCGATTTTGTTGCCGCACATTCGGTTTCTTGCTCACGAAAATTCACAATCACCGAGAAACTCCGGTGAATCCGTGAATTCATGATTCATCGTGTAGCTCTCATTGAAACACCCCTTGGACATTCGATCCTTGAAAGAAAAAAAAAGGAAAAAAAAATCAAATCCATTGCCAAAGAAAATTAACTCGTCGGCAAAAACTGATCCATGAAGAGGGTCAACATTTTTCGTTGCTTAAAAAAAAATTATAAAAATAGGGTATAGAAATACCTCTTGGACATTGTTCCTTGAAAAAAAAATTAAATCCATTGCCAACAAAAAATTAACTCGTCGACAGTATCTGGTCCCTGAGTCAACATCTCTTCTTGCAGGGTTGCGAAATGATTAATGAAAATTATTTCCAATAAACATTATATGTTAATGACTAATGAAAATGCAAATGCATTAAAAAAAAGTAATGTATTATTTGCAACCCTGATCTCTTGTCACTGTCACTGTCTAGTCATTATAAAAATAGGGCATAGAAATATCTTTTGGACATGGATCCTTGAAAAAAAAATTGAATCCATTGCCAAAAAAAATGAACTCGTCGACAATATCTGGTCCCTGAGAAGAGTCAACATTTTTTGTTACTAAAAAAAAAATTAATAAAAATCGGGCATACAAATACGTCTTGGACATTGATCCTTGAAAAAGAAAAATCCAATCCATCGGAAAAAACAAAAAATTCTGAAAATATTTTTTCAAAAAATTGGCATTTCAATCGAGTCGCCATTTTGTACTCTCGCTCATTCAAAGTTAGCACGATTTGCATGTCTCTATCTTCATTTGCTATTATTATTATTGGCAATTTATTATTATTATTATTATTATTATTATTATTATTATTATCACTACTTTTATTATTCTCTCTGTAATCGCTATTTCGTTATTTTATCTTTTTTGCTTACTTTTTTTACTTTCGCTTGTACTGTAGCTTTGTGGTTTTTCCAATTTTTTTCTATGGGTGGTGCAATGTACAATGCAGGCAAAGATGGGAGCAAAGTGACGATCGTCGTCGCGACGCCAGGCGCAGGACCAGATCATCCCCAGGAGGTATCCTACACCGACACAAAGGTCATCGGCAATGGCAGCTTTGGCGTTGTATATCAAGCTAAATTGTGCGACACCGGGGTCATGGTCGCCATCAAAAAGGTTCTCCAGGACAAACGATTTAAGGTAAGAAAATATCGATTTTCCATCCCACAATTAAGAAGGTTCTATCGTTTCTTATGCGTTAGATAAATTCCAAGTTTAATTGTTTAAAATTCGTATGAACCTTCTTAAGGAGTCTGGGTCGGTTGAGAAATTGCAGCTGCGAAACTGCAAGATCTTGTCGCCAACTCCGTGTAGAAATATAAACGACAGGTTATATTCTTCTACGCTCTCCAAGCTTTCTTTCAGCTCAAAGAAAAACCCTTAAGGACCACCATCACCCTGATGCGCAGCATTTTGAGCTTTTTCAGTCTGCGCGTGATTAAGAAAAGACCGGTCAACGGATCGAGGTCTGACTAGTCGCATTTTGTTCGCAACGAATTGCCATCGGGGATGAGCGCGGCACATTTTTTTTTTAAGGCTTTCATTTCAAAGGGACAAAGCAGTTTTATAGTTATTCAGTCAATTTTGCTTCTCTAATCAGAGCACTCTTTATATTTCACACTTCAATTGACCTAAAACAAAAATGTGCTGCGTTCATCCCCGATGGGAATTCGTTGCGAACAAAATGAGACTAGTTAAATCTTGATCCGTTGACCGGTCTTTTCTGAATCACGCGCAGACGTAAAAAACTCAAAATGCTGCGCATCAGGGTGATGGCGGCCCTTAAGGGTTTTTCTTTGAGCTGAAAGAAAGCTTGGAGAGCGTAGAAGATTATAACCTGCCGGTTATATTTCTACGCAGAGTTGGCGACAAGATCTTACAGTTTCGCAGCTGCAATTTCTCAACCGACTCAGTCCCCTTAACAATCATACCCATCTGTAGGTAAAATTTGAGAAAGTTTGAACGTTTAGAAATCGAGTTATTTGTTGTAAAATATCGTCTTCTTTCGTACCTTCCCATAAGACCTTACGTTAAAGTTGCGATTTTTAACAATGAATATCCTCATTACCAGACGCTGAAACCTTCTCAAATTTTTTACACATTATAATACGACGCTCAAGAAGATTCACGCATAATTTTAAAAAATTAGATTGGAAAAATTGTATCTGATGATTTTGCCGTTACTTTGTATATACTATTATGATTATGACGATAGAACCCCTTAAATTGAAAATTAGTCTGAAATCGAATTTTTCGTGTAAAATTTTGAGAAAAATAAATCATTTGTTTGAAGTCAAATTTGACCTGTGCAATGTCAGCAGATTCTTCAAATATATTCTACAACTTGAAAATCGAATCTTGGAACGAATCTTGAAAGAATTAAAAAAATGTGATATTCTAAATTTCGTAAAATTCGATATCAACGATTTTTGTTAACGAAATTTTATTTTTTTCTCTCTTACAGAACAGAGAATTACAAATAATGCGGCGCCTCGAGCACTGCAACATCGTCCAACTTAAATATTTCTTTTACTCTAGCGGCGACAAGGTAATTTTCATTTTTTTATTTCAAACTGAACTAAAAAAAAATATCGGTGTAAATTTATCAAGAGGAAACGTTGAAGACGTGGACGATGAACTGCGAAATCGCACTTTTAATTTCTTGAGATTGTAAAATTAAAAAAAAAAACGATTCAGCAATAATTTTTGGCACTTCGTCCTCTTGCGTTGTCACGTTTTTTTTTCTCAAAATAGGAATTACGAAAAACAAAAAAACAAAAAAAAAGAATCGAAGAAAAATGATGTCTGATTTAGTACAATGCATGCATCGTTGTTATGTTATTTTGTAGAACATCTTAAACGCGACTAATCCAGTTTTTCATGTGGACGTAAGTTGGAGCGTACCCAGTAGTTCGAAAGAATTATTTAGCTCTATTACCGAGTCATAGGCAGTCACACGCTTCTACAATAGAAAAAAAAAAGAAACGTTGTCATCACAATCGCCATTTTTTTTTCAAATTTACTTTCAAAAAATTTTTCTTCGGATGATCGAAACGTTATTTCTCTCTCATTTTCATTCATCGGCACTAAACTCCGGCCCTTCATCAATAACTCTGAAAAAATTCGAATGTGCGAATTTGATCTAACAATCATGAATTTTAGAAGCCTCAACGCAGCTTCCGCTAGATCATAGAAAATTGTGATATTTTTATTTCCTACGTAACCAAAAGATTTTTTATATCAAAAAGTGTGTTTTACAATTTTTCGCGAGCACCGATTAACGAATAACAATCATGAGAATCGTCGATTAAAAAATGAAGCTAAATTGAAAAAAAAACCAAAGCTTTTTCGCCTGTATCACTTTGATTGATTCGAAAGAATTATGGTATGCATTGTCGCGCGAGGATTCTTTCGCCAGTAGGAACGTATATATATGAAGTTTGATTTTTTTTTTATTATCGTGCCTCTGCGAGGAAGCGACTTTTTTTTCATTTTCTTTCATCGCTCGCTGAATGGCGTCCCGTTGTAATCGATTCCTCATCGGGGAAATGGCTTTTTTTCAGAAGGAGGAGGTTTACCTCAATCTAGTGCTGGAATACATACCTGAAACCGTGTACAAAGTTGCTCGACAGTACAGCAAGAGCAAGCAAACGATACCGATATATTTCATCAAGGTGAGTTTGATACCCCAAAAAAAACTTCACTCAACGTTTTAATTCAAATGAACTCGTTCTGATAATAAATTAGGGCGAAAGAAAATCGAAGGCAAACTTCGTGGAATTTTTTTTAACATCAGAGAGATTTTGTTTTCAAAAAATGGCTTATTGTGGCTCTGAAAAATTAATAATTGAATTAAAATAGATTTTCTAATTGGCATGCAGCTCTCTTCACAAATTTGTACTCAATATGAATAAAATATTTAGTCTTGATGATAAGTCCTTAGAAAGTAGAAGTCCATTTCAATTCAGTTAATTTAATTACCATTCAGAGTTGCAAAAAATGCATTATTTTAATAATGCATTATCGATTTCATTAATGATTATTTTTTCACTTCATAATGGGACGTAGCTTCCATTATACATTATTCATTCAATGAATAATGTGATAAAAAAAATATTGCATTATATTTTTAGTTAATAATGCAAATGTCAGACCATTAAGCATTATATTAGTACTCGAAAATGTAAAAATGAAACATTACGCATTACGTTATTAATGAGTACTTGGAAAAGCATTACATTATCCGTTGCTGAAGTAATGGATAATGTGGAAAGAGTTACATTACTCATTACTGAAATAATGAGTAATGCAAAAATGTTCCATTATCCATTATTAAAGTAATAGATATTGCAAAGTAGCGTTAATTTTTCATTACTGTAATACTGAATATTTTGCATAATGCATTATTCGGAATAAAAATATTTTATGCATTCGTAGTCTAATAGGACAATGCGATAAATTCTTCCTTTTATTTACGAAAGTGGAAAATATGGATGGATGAAACCGGTTCAGGGACTCGATGGTATGGGTTTATGAAATTTTTTTAAGTAAAAAAACCCAAAAATGTAAACATCGGAATGTCAACGGAACTAATAATCCCCGTTTTGAAATTTGAAATTAGAATTGAAAATTTGAGTCGAAAGAGAATAAAATACATATATGCTGCGCATTTCTCTTTGATCTAACAAATAAAAAAAACAACAAAAAATTAGGAATCTAAACAAACGAATTTCCATAGAGGGAAATCTAAAGAAACGAATTACCCTGTAAAAAATTTGAGGGAATAACACATACAGTCTGAGACATCATTCTCACGTATTATGATTATAAAAAACCATACGAAAAGGAAGATTTCATTGACATTGCTCTCTGCATCCAGAAATTATTTTTATTCCTTTCAACCATTACTCAAAGTAATACATTATTTATAAATGTAATGCGTTATTTGAAGTAATGCGCTGCTCGATGTAATGTGTTACTCAAAGTAATGAATTGCTCAATGTAATGCATTGCTCAATGTAATGCATTACTCAAAGTAATGCATTATTCTTCGGTTTTGTACCATTCGTTGCTATGGTAATAAAAATTTGTTTCTACTTTGAATTACATTACCCACTACTGTAATAATGGACAATGATAGCGTTAAGCATTATCCATTACTGTTGTAATGAATAATATTACGTTTATGCATTATTCATTATTAATTTAATGCATAATCGTTGGTTTCGCATTTTTCATTAGAAAAATAATGCTTAATGTTCCTATCATGGAATTTTCATTATTTCTAAAATAAATAATGCATTATTTTTACATTATAATTTCGGCAACTCTGTTACCATTACTAAAAAAATTACCGTTGCCCTCGATGATCTTTTATTTTTACAAATCTTGGTTTCCACTCGATTTCTAATGTCATTTTTTTTTCAGCTGTACATGTACCAACTTTTCCGTTCCTTGGCGTACATCCACTGGTTGGGAATTTGTCACAGGGACATAAAGCCACAGAATCTTTTATTGGATCCGGAAACCGGTGTTCTCAAGCTCTGTGACTTTGGTTCGGCGAAGCATCTCGTCAGAGGAGAGCCCAATGTGTCTTACATTTGCAGTCGCTATTATCGCGCCCCCGAACTAATATTCGGTGCTATCGATTATACCACGAAAATCGGTAAATCAGACATTCCTATCCCAATTTCAAGAATCCGTGCCTCGCAATCCGAAAAAGTATGGGAAAGGTGTCCAAAATTATTCATTCGTGAGAAAAACGCTTTTTCAATACTAATAATCAAGACATAATTTTTTCCATCAGTATTTAGTGAATTAGTTTTTTCGTCGTTTGCTAGATAAAGCTTGCAGTATCAATAAAATCAGTATCAATATATTGCAAGCTTTATCTAGCAATCGACGAAAAAACTAGTTCATTAAATACTGACGGAAAAAATTATATCTTGATTTTTAGTATTGAAAAAGCGTTTTTCTCATGAGTGGATCATTTTGGACACCTTTCCCCTAACCTCGTTTTATTCGTTGGGGCAAAGGTATTATTCATTATTTGCTCGAACAATAGTTTTAGATGCCTCCAGGTCATTGATTAATCAAAATTGATTTCAATATACACTCCCACTCAAAAGTTTGGAAACACCAGTCAATATTTCTTACCGCACTAAAAGTTGCATAACTCCGTCAAAAAAAAGATAATCGAATAAAAAAAAAAACATTCTGACGGATAGGAATTCAGCTTTATTTTGCTTTTTTAAAAATATTTTTTATGTTTTTTTTTTCGATCCGATTTTTGGACGTGACCGTTTTTTGGCCTTTTTTCGACCATCGCGAATTAGGCGCATAAGTTGAAGACATTTTTTTTGTCTTTTTTATCTACGGTACATTTGAAAGGGTTAGCAGACGCTCTATTTGCGTTTTTTTTAATTTTCGTACGATTTTTTCTCGCAAAGTTATTCCACTTTTGGAAAAAAAAAATTTTTTGAAAGATGCAACGTAACTCAAAAACTATAGAGTTTTAAAAAAATGTCAAGTATGAAAAAAGTAGCCTAGGTATACACGGAATCGGCTGGAATTATTTCAGAATTTTCCTATAAAATTTTTTTTTTAGTATTTCCACTCGACACTCTGATGATGACGCGAAAAATTGTATCTGATTGAAACTTTCGTACTTCGTGATACAATAAAAATCTGAAAATATTCAGCAACATTTGACATGCTATAAACAACAATTATGAATAATAATATTGCCCAAAAGTCATTAACAAATTGTTTACACAATTTATTAAGCAATGATGAGCAATGATCAATAATTATTATTAATAATTGTTGTTTACAGCATGCCAAATGTTGCTGAATTTTTTCCGATTTTTATTGTATCACGAAGTACGGAAATTTCAATCAGATACAATTTTTCGCTGGTACGTTATCAGAGTTTCGAGCGAAAATAGTAAAAAAAAAAAAACATTCTATAGGAAAATCCTGAAATAATTCGAAGCGATTCCGTGTATACCTATGCTACTTTTTTCATACTTGACATTTTCTCTTAAACTCTATAGTCATTGAGTTACGTGGCATCTTTCAAATTTTGTCTTTTTTACCCAAAAGTGAAATAACTTTGCGAGAAAAAATCGTACGAAAATTATTGAAAAACGAAAATGGAGCGTTTGCTAACCCTTTCAAATGTACCGTAGATAAAAAGGACAAAAAAAATGTCCTTAAGTTATTCGCCCAAATCGCGATGGTCGAAAAAAAGCCAAAGAACGGTCACGTACAAAAATGCGTACCGGATCGAAAAAAAATCATTAAAAATATTTTTTAAAAAAAGCAAAATAAAGCTGAATTCCTTCCCGTCAAAACGCTTTTTTAAAAATTCGATTATCTTTTTTTTTACGGAGTTATGCAACTTTTAGTGCGGCAAAAAATATCGACAGGTGTATCCAAACTTTTGAGCGGGGGTGTACATTTTAAACGACCATGATCCCAACGAGATAGCGAGTTTTTTGAAAATCTAAATTACTCGTATTTTGATTATTTTAATAATTCACATTTGTTTTCGTCCTTCACTAATGTCTTTCTCCAGTTACAGTATTCGCATTCATGCTTGACACCTACTCTAATTATCATATATTATTATTATTAATTCTTAAATTATTTCAACAGACGTATGGAGCGCCGGTTGCGTTCTCGCGGAACTTTTGCTCGGTCAGCCAATATTCCCGGGTGACAGCGGAGTCGATCAGCTGGTCGAGATCATAAAAGTTCTCGGCACACCGTCGCGCGACCAGATAAGAGAGATGAATCCAAACTACACCGAATTCAAATTTCCCCAGATTAAGTCACATCCATGGCAAAAGGTAATTGATCGCAGGCAACGAAAAATCCTGTGTGTGTGTATGTATGCGTAAGTTATTTATTTTCATTACGTGCGATTCAACGGACGATTATTTGAAAAATTCGTGAATAAATTAAAAAAAAATTCATTCGACATTAGATCATTGGCTCGAAAAAAGAAAACATTTTTACGATCATCGCACGTTTTGTGTCTGAAAAAAAATCATTTTCAATCCTCTGGCATCATTGAACACTACTGGAAAAAATTGAAGGAACAAAAAAATTGCCTAAATTTGTCGTGGTTTTTAACAATGCTGTATCTCAGTCAAAAATTGTCGTTTCGAGGTCTGAAAAAAGCATTTTGAAGCTTCAAGTTTCTAGTTTTCAGATCTTTCAGCAAACAAATTTGCGAAGCTACAGGTTTCATGCAATCCTATGAAGTGTTAAGGGGCAATAAACATGTTCCTTTAATTTTTTTCAAAAATTTGATTGCTTGAAACAAAAAAACGGTTCGATAGATCAAATTGAAACTTTACAGGGAGTTAATGGGTATATTGAGCTGTAAAAGTCACGCTTGACATTAGTCGTTTTGTCAATATTTTTAATTTGGCCGTTGATTTTCTAAAAAACCCTAAATAGCCTTTTTTCTCCTGTTTTTTCGAATTCATGCAAGGATAGAAATTTTTTTTTCCAAAAACTATTGTTAATCCTTGTAGAGCATTAATTCAAGTTCCTGAAACGCCCCTTCTGATTTCCGTGCGATCATTGGTTGCTGAGATATCAATGGTCAAACACAAAAGGATCTTTTTTCATTAAAAATTGAAGCTAAATAAACAAGCTATCCGGTCCATGTAATGGGGTTTAGCCGGAAAGTAATAACAGCCAAAAAAAGGGATACAAATTTGCCAAATTCTTTTTTTCTCGATATTTCTCAGGATGGCGTGAAACCTATAGCTTCGTAAATTTTTTTGCTGAAAGATCTGAAAACTAGAAACTTGAAGCTTCAAAATGCTTTTTTCTAGACCTGGGTACGACCATTTTTGACTAAGATACAGCATTGTTAAAAACCACTAAAAATTTAGGCATTTTTTTTGTTCCTTTAATTTTTCCCATTAGTGTGTTTGAAAAGAAAAAAACGAGAGGAATCGAAATTTTTGTTTCCGACATCTTTCGTCTTTTCATCCGAAATTTTTCTCCTCGATTCCGGTGTTTACACACAAAATTCATTGTCGTTCCTTGTTGTACTCGTGGTTACAGTATATGCTCCAACGAATGAGCGCGCCAAAGTGTACGACAAAGCACCAAAAGATTAGAGTAAGTGATTTCACATGAAAAAAATCAACATTTTTTTTATGGTTGTCATAAAAAAACTATCAAGTACTAGAAATGTATTATATATATATATATATATATATATATATATATATATATATCTCGACCGATTTTCTGAAATATCAGCCAGAGTTTCGACGAGATTTCGGATTTTCTCGTAGCTTCGGAATACTTTCAAATACGTCGAGGAGACACGCGATAAATTTTGCATTTGTCCAAAAAGTTCTTGCACGTAATAAAAACGATAACTTTATACTGAACCCACGATAAAATAAAACAAATTAAATTTCTGAAAGAACTTTAACGTTCAAAAGAAAAAACTCTGTTCGAATTCATTTGCAATATTTTTCTTGACAAAAAAATGTCTAAATAGGTCCAAAGTAATTTGTAAATAATTAAAAATGAGTCTCCTCGAAGTCTGTGAACACGTTCTGGCGTTACGATAAAATTTCAAGTCGCGAAATTCGAATTCGCGCTGATATTCCGTTGAATTAGTCCTATATAAACTTTTTTTCTTCATTTCAAATTTCACGTTTGGCCCGATCCGCCTAACCAACAACAGCAACAAAAGTTTAAAAAAATGCCAGCCTGATTTTCACCTGAGTTTGCCGAACCAGCCAAAAGCAAGAAACAAAAAAAACCTATTTCATTTTTCTCGATGTACAAATTTATGAGTTGCGAGAAAAGGAAGTCTCGCATTCTGAAAAAAAATCTAAATTACGATTTTTACCCGACACGACGACAAAAAAATTTCACGACAAGAAAACGAAATGTCCCAAAAGCAGAAATAACGAATAACCTCGTTAGACCCAGGCAAAATAGATTTTTTAAAATCCTTGTATATATTTTTTTTAATTTCCCGAGACAACTAACAAATACTAACGGACGTTCCAATGTGCAATTTGCTTGAGAAAATAAAGTGTACGAGAACAAAAAAAAATAAATCACTTACTCGAATCGATCGTGAGAATTTTTTTCCAGACGGAAAAACAAAAATCCACGGAATCGATTGTCACACAAATGCGCACAGTCAATACTGAATTGTGTACGTAACTCGAACCATGTTTATAATCGTTTTTCACTCTCCTGCGCTTGAATCGTAATTTTTTTTCCCCCAAAAAAATTACATCTCCTAAAAACTCCAAAACATTCGTATTTTCTCATCGTCATAACTACGGCGAATTACCATTTTTTATTCTAGTGGATTTTTCTCATGTTCACTGTCAAATTGCCATTTTTAATATACTTGAAAAAAATCGTTTCATTCGATAAATTAAAAAAAATTCATCTCATTCACCACAGATATTCATCGCAACTAATTTTCGTCCATTGAAATTCGCGTATTATTCGATTGTGTATGTGTGCGTGTGAGAGAGGAGCGTTTAACAAAGAATTGTTAAATTATTTTTTTATCCCAGAACCAGCAAGTAATAATCGCATTGTCTCAAGGGTTTGCGCGTAAATGCCGACCGAAAACAATTAGAATTTTTTTCTAAACAACTTCCACACTTTAAAAATGATTTTTTCAGCAATCTATCAAAAAATGATTTTAAAAAAAATTAAAACAAAAAGTGTACAAATTTCGTTGATATATGAGGCATTCCACGCCATTTCGCTCGGCCATGACCATTTTAATTTTTAATTTTTTTTTATAAAATAGTATACGATGCAAGGAGTATGTTCACCAATTTTTGAATTTGTATCGCATATATTTCAGAAGTTACAGTTTTTCGAAAAATCTGGATTTCAGAAAGTTCGGAAACGTTCAAACGCCGATATCTCGTGAATTAATCGATATGTCGAACAATGTTTAGAGATCGATTTTTTTCATATTCGTTCACACTTTCATAAAAAAAAGGAAAAAAAATTTAATCATCGTTGTCAATATTTTTTCAGCGTGTAAAGTGAAAACTATTTTTTTAAAAGATGATTGCCATTTTCTTTTCCAAAAAATTCTGTTAAATAATATGATAAATTGTATGAATTTTAACGCTAATTCCATCGTGGGCCCGTTTTTCCTTCTATTTAAAAAAAATAAATTAAATTTTTTCACGAAAAGGTTGAGTGTAATAATACCTCGTAAGTAATAATTATTGTACTTATTTACAATTAGCAATTGTAGTGATAATTTCGTAAAAAAAATAGTTTTCACTTTACACGCTGAAAAAATGTTGACAATGATGATTTAAAATTTTCTTCCTTTTTTTTATGAAAGTGTGAACTAAAATGAAAAAAATCGATCTCCAGACATTTTTCGCTATATCGATGAATTTAAGATATATCGACGTTAGAACGTTTCCAAACTTTCTGAAATCCAGATTTTTCGAAGAATTGTAACTTCTGAAATACATGCGATAAAAATTTAAAAATTGGTGAACATGCTCCTTGCATAGTATAATATTTTGTAAAAAAAATCAAAAAAATTGAAAATGGTCAGGGTCACGGCCGAGCGAAATGGCGTGGAATGCCTCATATTCTTTTCTACGTTACTGAAAAAAAGAATCCAATTATGAAAGAAAACTAATTGTATTTAAATGCTTCTCAATGCACCTAAGACTACGTAGATTTTTTTTAAAATGAATCCTTAATTGTGACCCTTGACCAGATTTTCCCCATCCTCGAAAATTCTTTGCTGGTTTTGCCACAATTGTACCCCACCAATAAGCACCCCTTTCAAAAAAAAATACCCTCTTCTCACTGTCTTCTTCCGAAACCCTTATTTTGGAAAAAAAAACCCTTTCGTGGCGAGTTTTATATATTCAGTTTTCTTTCGAAATTAATATCTCAACGATTTTTACAGGTGTTCAGGGCGCGTACGCCACCGGAAGCGATGGAGCTTGTAGCACGATTATTGGAGTACATGCCGCCCCTGCGAATAACGCCTCTGGCAGCTTGCGCTCATCCATTTTTCAATGATCTGCGACAACCGGGCACGGTATTGCCAAACGGTCGGCCACTTCCCCCCCTCTTCAACTTCACCGAGCAAGAATTGCGAATCACACCGGCATTGAATTCGGTTCTGATACCGAAGTACATGCAGACAGCGGAAAATACGAGCGAGGAACAACAACAGCAGCAACAGCAACAACAGCAGCAACAGACGGAATCGACGAGCGCAGCGGCGGGGCCTAGCGGTAACTCTAGTGATAGTAGCGTCAGCACCTCAACACCATCGACCATTAAAAATGTGGATTCAAATTCTTCGACCATGGCTTAAGAGCGTCCCTCGTGAATGAAAAAAAAATGAAAAATCGGGGGGAGGGAGCAGAGCGGCTATCGTCGATTAATTAACGCCTTTATACGAATATTTTCCGACGTTGCAAAGTCGTGGATTTGACGTTACAGCGAGGAGGAAAACGAAAAAGAAAGAAACACGTATGAGGAAAAAATGAGGGAGTTGTAACAATCACTCGAGTCTCGGATAAATTCATCGCGCGGAGCAACGGATTTTTTCCCTCCGAGACCTAACGAGCTGAGAATAGAAAAAAAACAAATGAAAGATAGAAAAAAAAATCACGCAAATTATTCCTGAGGATAACGTCCCGATTGTAAATTTGACGCAATTGCGACGTTCGACTTTGTCCGTTATTGAGGATCTTTGCGAACTCCCTCCTTCTTCTTCCGGCTCTGCTTTTTGAGTCTCGGATATACGAAATGAAACAAAAAATTGGATCCTATTTTTCTTTACCTTAATCGAGAGAGCCTTCTCTCGCTCGCCTCCCAAAGACTCGGACGTCAGTTGATGCTTTTCGAGTCGAATTCAGTGTATATACAGGAACTGGGAGTTTTATTTTCCACTTTTTCTTCTTCTCCGCGCAAGTCCTCGGTGTTTTAATATTTTTTTTATTATTATTTTTTTTTTTCATTTTCTTTCGTCTCGAGGTTGAGCTCTGAGAGTCGAAGAAGAAAGGAGACACCGAGAAACGACGCTGATTGAAAGATGCAATGGAAAAAATGAAAAAAATGAGAAATTAAAACGAAGAAAAAAAACAATGTGTAATCTAATGTTTAGTAGCGCGTTTGCGTCGCTTGCGTCGTCTTTTTATCGAGTCTAGCTTGAAATCAGAGTGCCGGTCGCAATCGTTCGGGGAAAAAAAAAGAAAAGAAAAACATCGTCGTGGCGTTTCGCAGGACGATTTTTCACACGCGAACAATTTAACGTCTCGTTTGACATTATCGTGTGATGTCAAATATCGATCGATCGATCACTCGATAATTGTGGTCGTCATTTCCGTATTTATCGATGATTCTCGTTAAATTTTAATTTGTTTTTTTCCAACCCGACGATAAGAATCGAGAGTCAAGAAAAAAGTTTGTAAATTTTTCGTGATTCGAGATCGAGAGAGAGGAGGAAAAACTAAAAGAGAAATTAGCGAAACGAGAGGAAAATTCGTGAGCATGAAAAACAGCCATAATTCGTGACCCCTGGAGTTTCGAATCGCTGCACTCTATTTCTAATTGATATATCACATGATTCAAAGTCCGTTATTACAAAAATACTATTTAACTATTATAATTAATCATAATTAACTATTGTCGCTTGTACGAAATGACTTTCCTGTTTTCTTTTTCGTTCGAAGGCGGCTTGCGAAATTGTTCCGATTTTTTTATCCCCGCTCGAGAAAAGTTTTTGTGATAACTTTTATTATTTTCCTTTGTTCTCAATTTCATTATAAAACGCTGTCGAGCGTTTCCCGCGATTTATATTGGTGGGGTGAGGGAAAGACCGGGGAGTTCTTTGACAATCGTGTAACCCCGTATCTTGTACATAGATATATTTTTTTTTCTTCACTCTCTCGAACAAAAATGGAGCACACTTCCTTGAGATAGGGAGAGAGAAAGATAGAGGCCGAAATTTGAGGGATGATGATGAACATAAAATTTCGTTAAATTCCATCAACCTCCCCGCTGTAACTGCATTCCCACATATCAATGCACTGCGAGAAAAATAAATATTGCTAGCCCGCAAAAAAAATTAGAAATGATACAAAAAAAATCTAAATAATAATAATGATAACGAAATCGCTCATCCTCTCTTTTTGAGGTTGAAACGACGATCACGACGACGAGGATACGAAGAGAAAGTAAAACACACGAATCACATTGATCCAAGATGAGGAAACAAAAAAATAGGAAATTGCTCGTAATGAAGCGAAGGACACGATCTTAGAATGAGTTTTAGAGTTTTTATCAATGTTGATAATACGAATTTTTATGTTTTTAACAAATTATTACACAATCGGCACACGAGAACACACACACACAGAAACACACACGTAAAACGACGTCTCTCGTTCGAGAATAAGAGGAAAACTTAGAAAAATATATATGTATTAAAAAAAAAAAACAATTTCTTCATATTCCTTTTTTTCACTCAATCGTAATCCACGTGCAACCCTGTATGTATTAATTGACGAGAATGAAATGAGAAAAAGGACATTGGAAAAATCGAAAAGGTAATAAAAATGAATTTCTCGATGTATCGTCGCGTTGATCACTCCCGAGGAATACACAATAAGCATTGAGGCCAATTTTTTGTTTCCATTACCACGGATAAGTTATTTATTTTAGGATCTTTCGGTTTTTTTCTTCCTTTGACGAATATGTTGGCCAAGAAGCAAGAATATCCTCGCTGGAAGTTCTTTTTAAAATTAATTATCTCGAAGAATAAGCGAGCAATCTCGAAAGATCGATCGTTTTTTTGTAATTTCGAAAGAAGCAAAAAAGAAACTAATCGATAATGGGAAATTCGAATAATCGTAAATGCGTGTGAAATGAGATGAAAATTAAATACCTTAAAGAGAACGCTGGATGAGACAAAAACACGAAGCTTAAATCGACACGCTTTGAACATAGATCTGCGCTTATCGATCCTAATTATTATATAAAAATTGAAAAAAAAATACAATTGAATAAAAAATTGATCGAAGAATGAACACTCGGTATCTCGTCTCTCGAGAGTCGTTAGAAATTAATTGACGATTGTAAACAGCGAGGCTCACGAGCGTGTTTCGTCGTTTTTTTCTCCGTCAATTGATTGTTTATTTTTTTGTTCGCACGAAAACAGAGTGCAGCGAATACTAGCGAGAAGAAACGGCGTAGAAAAAAAATCCTCGATCATTTCGACCACCCTGATTTGTCAAATATCTTGTTTTTTTGCGACTTGCGAAGCGGACGTATTTGAATTAGGAAAAAGAAAAATTAATAATAAGAAATTCGACCGACGCCCCTCTATAAAATCTCTATTAAAAACAAGAAAAAAAAAGAAAAAACATTATAAAAACTTAATTGCCACTCGATCGCGAACGCATAAACAAATAACGGAAGCCAATGTGGGAAATTGTTTTTCTCCCATGTAAAATACTGAAAGTCCATATATAAATACTTATATAAATTTATAATTTACGTACATATATTATTATTAATTATTATTATCTCGATATCAGGTCAGATTGATTAGCATATATATATGCATATATATATACATATATATGTACATATACGTGTATGTGCGCAGACTCATATTAATGAATAGTTATTAACTATTAAAACAAAAAATAATAATAATTGATGCTGTTGTGTAAAGAAACATAAGAGGACGATAAAGAAAAAAAGTGATTAGATTAAAATGTGAAAAAAAAGATGAAAAAAACGAAGAACAATTGACTCGAA
The DNA here is from genome assembly GCA_946863875.1 of Alloplasta piceator. Taxonomy (NCBI): domain Eukaryota; kingdom Metazoa; phylum Arthropoda; class Insecta; order Hymenoptera; family Ichneumonidae; genus Alloplasta; species Alloplasta piceator. Next base: position 2,717,772 of record OX333080.1, read on the forward strand.
TATTGTATACCTCTTGCTTGACATTTTCATCGTCAGTGTCACCATAATTACCAACTTTTTCCTTGCCTGCCTCGCGTCATCTCGCAATCTCCCCCCCAAACCTTGTCTCTTAAACGAAGCAAAAAATCTAGGAAAAAGAAAAACTAAATTTAATCGATTGTTTATATAAAGAAGGATAATGAAATTACATACATATACATATACATATATATATATATATATATATATATATATATATGAAGTTGTGTATAAATATGTATATGTATAAAAATATATATATATAAATATGATATATACATATATATCTATATGTGTGTGTGCATATGTATATAAATCAATCTGCGAAGCGGATGAGCGTGACTTTGACGAATCCGAGAGACTCCGAGAGTCGAAAACATGAACTCACCCGAAATGGGCAAAAATCGAAGAAGAAAATATTTTGTATTTCTTCGCAATGAAAAATTTCTCAGTTGCATTATTCCTCGTGTCATGACTCTCACGATAATTTCGACGACAGTGCGTGCTTTTTTTTGAAATATTAAATCAAAGAGCTGGACCAGATCGAAAATCGTTCATTTTCGTTTTTCTTTACGGATTTGCGGATAGAAACCACAGGGGAGACTTTTCTCGTTTATTGCACGACAAATTCTCGCAAATACAAACTCCTAAGGTCAGCATTATTTTCGATATTTTCAGAACGTTTGTCTTTTAAATGAGAGCGTTGAGTTTATCTCAATGAAACTTTTCCACGTTGAAAGGCGACTTTATCGAGAAATCTTCATTTTTTCATAACCGTTCCAACGAGGAGAGCGTAGAAGGGACTTGAGGAAAAAAACAAAAAATTGTACAAAGTCTTTAGAATACACGGTAGAAGGCGGATTTACGTTTGTGGGCGAAAAAAACACTCACCTAATGTAGCGGAATAATGTAACGAATAATGTAAGCGCGAGAGCGAATTTTTCGCGACGAGACGAGAGAACACTCTTTACAGCAAAAAAACATGTTACAATATTGATAAAAATCAGTAGGTAAATATATATATATAGGCAACGCTGACTATCGCTCTATCGCTGTAAGACGAGAAGAAAGAAGTATGAAAAAAAACTAACAAAAAAAATCTATTACCCGTTAAGAACACGATCCGGAAAGAGTTTTTCACCCGCTATCAATGACTAGTCTAAGTTTTCCGGATCGATCATTTTCTCTGTATCTCATTGAAGAAAAACAAACAAAAAAAACTCCAGTATAACTAAATAGCATGAAAGTGAATATGAGAATAACATGTTTTTACCAAACGTCAATTTTCGCTTTCATCCGAAAATCACGCGCCTAAGAACAAGAAAAAAAATAAAGCAAGAATTCCGTGTTTCTGCTTAACGAGCAACCCGGAACAAAAAATAGTAAAATAGAATGGAGCAAAATCTACTATTTACACTTTACCGAAAGAAAGAAAAAAGCTTCGACGATTATTTCACATGTAAAATCAACGAAGCGAAGCGATTCGGCTTTTGTTTTCTCATTAAGAGACTTTTTGTCGGATATTTATATATATGGGACGTTCTCCAATGTAAGCAATAACTTTTTGACCATTTCGGGATTTTGGAAAACTGACAATTTGCGTAACAACTTGGAGATACTTTTTTTTGTATTATTTAAGATTTAGTCAAATTCAATCGTTTAGGCAATAAACTCGATATGTTTGTTCGAATATATCTTGAAAAATTTAATTTACAGGACTGATAAAATTATGAAGAAAAATATTGTTTGAAAGTTGCTTAACAATTACAACTTTTACCTTGTACATCTGTTCTATGATTTATATTTTTTGAGATACGCTTATTCGAAGAAATGCAATGCTTTCAAACGATGGAATTTGAACATCCAAAATAATTCATTGAATAATTTAGTTGTGCTGCAAATAGGTAAAGTTTGAAAAAAATTCTGGAAGGTCACGAGAAGAGCTGGAATATTGAGGAATATTCCATTTATATATATACACACATATATAAGCATATGCAATGTAAATATCGAGATATATAATGCCCAAAAATGGCCCCTGACGAGGATGACTTCGTTTGCGTACTCCCAAAAAATGAGAGTATGAAAAGATGATTATTTATGGAGTAAGCACGAGGATTGTTCAAAAGGAAAAGCAGAGGAAGGCTCGTCGATCAGCGACAATGAGGGACGAAATGAGGATGGAAAAGGAAAAATCGACTCTGTAAACTGCGATTGAGCTTGTGAGCTTGAAAACGCAGCTTCTTTTGATGTCGATGATGAACGCAAAGAGATCCTTCGACATCTATATATAATACACAAAATATCTTGAAAGAGAAGCAATGTTGGATCAATAAACGAGAGAAAATGATATATCGAAGATACTTCAAAAGGGAGCGTAAAACCGAGAATTCATAGCGTTTGCGATGAACGAAAAAGGACGAAGAAGAAGAATAAAAATCCATTTAGCGTTGTAACTCGTGAGTGTATGATACTAGGAAAATTTTTTGAGGCGTAAAGACTAATGGAGAACATAATGGCCGAGGTGAATGGGAAAAAAAATCGTAGGAAGAAAGAAGGCTATAAATACTGAGGAGTGTGAAGATAAATGAAGCCTGTAAGCCTGAACGTCGAATAATCGATGACTCATTGAGGGGTGATATAACAGAAGAAGAAAAAAAAACGATTGAATGATTTTGCATGAGTGCATTGAAACAAGCGATTTGGGAGAGAGAGAGAGAAAGAGAGAGACGGAGATAAAAGTAATAATAATACCGAAAGGAAGTCTCTTCTAATAATTAGCGAGAAAAAAAAATGGTAAAAACATAAAACGTATACATACATATATATGTATGTAATAAATGTATACACTATGCGCATGTATATGTATGTATAATTATACAACTGCACTATACGATAATTGTAGCGACTATTATTATTATTATTATTATTATTATTATTATTATTATTATTATTGCAATAGTTCTTATTATTACAAGTAAAAAAAAATATATTATTGACGATTTATTATTATTATTACTGTCAGTCTATGAATATAAATAATTATATATGCCTGTTCGTTTTCGATATAAATATATATATATATATTTTTTCTTCGGTTTTTTTCCTTTTTTTTTAGTTTTACATGATGGATCACACACACACACACACATAGTTGGATACGGTAAATTGTAGCATAACTAATTGAATGTGTTAATGCGAGAATCGACCGTTGCCTCGAACGGTAACGCTATATAATATACTATTATTGTACATTTTTGTGGTTTATTTAACAATAAAACATTAACAATAACGTTAAGGAGACTCGAGATTTCTTCTTTCGTCGTGGTAATTCGAATTTTTTCGTTTACTTCGATAAAATGCATTTTGAATTTCTCGCCTCGACGATGCGCCACCTGTGAATCATCGCGGGAAACTCGACAGTTGCGAATATTTCCGTTAGATGGCGACACCGTCCCTCTTTACCCTCCGCGACTGTTCTCCGGTCAGTCACATTTTATCCACGTTTTCTGAACGAGTATCAGGAGTACAGAATGCGCGAAGAGGTATCGGGCGAAACGACGCGCCCCTCCAACGGTGACGCGTGAAGAGACACGCCCCTCTACGGCTATCCCGACCCCACGTGTTTTGCAGCAATGCTTCCAGCATACGCATTTCGTCCGAGTTTGCTCGCTTTGTATCAGGAGTACAGAACGCGCGAAGAGGTATCGGGTAGAACGAGACACGTCCCTCCAACGGTGACGCGTGAAGAGACACGCCCCTTTGCGGCTATCCCCACACCACGCGCTTCGCGGCAATGCTTCAGTCATACGCATTTCATCCGCGTTCGCTAGAAAAGTATCAGGCGAACACGATACGTAAAGAGGTATCGCGAAGAGCTCTCTTCCCCCTCCTCTGCGACGGTGCCGCAGTCGACCACATTGCATCCACGTTCGCTAGCAAAGTATCAGGCGAACATGATGCGTGAAGAGGTATGCGCGAGGAACTCTCGCCCCTCCCCTTTGCGACGACGCCACAGCCGTTCACATTTCATCCGCGTTCGCTGGCAAAGTATCAGGCGAACATGATGCGCGAAGAGGTATTCGACTGACTCCCGCGCAGGTTAACCTCCTCGCTGTTGCCCGGTGACAATTGAAAATATTACATTTTTCGCCAATTCACGCCGCGACATCGAATAAACAAATTATTTATTTATCGTTGGAATAACTAAAATTTTTCAAGTACACTCGACGAGATGAGTTCAATCGGCACTGGGGTAAGACGAATAAAATTCCACCGATGATTTTTTCAACGATTTTCACGGTAAAAATGCCACAAAGCTTGAGCTAACCTCAAAATTTTTCTCGCAGTATGATCTTTCGGCGTCGCAATTTTCGCCTGACGGACGAGTTTTTCAAGTGGAATATGCACAAAAAGCAGTGGAGAACAGTGGGTGAGTATTTTTATTATATTTCGTGAATAGGTTTGGAACGTTAGAGAGAATGAAATTAATTATTTTGCAGGACCGTGATTGGATTGAGAGGAAAGGACGGTGTTGTTTTCGCGGTTGAAAAGCTCATAACGTCGAAGCTTTATGAGCCCGGCGCCAATAAACGCATATTGAATGTCGATGAACACGTAGGAATGGCCGTTTCTGGTCTCATTTCCGATTCGAGACAAATCGCAGAAACGGCGAGATCCGAAGCTGCCAGCTATCGCAATCAGTACGGCATTGGCATCCCTGTGAAGTATTTGAACGATCGCGTAGCCATGTACATGCACGCGTACACTCTGTATTCGGCCGTCAGACCTTACGGATGCTCCGTCATTCTCGGAGCTTGGGACCAACTTCAGGGACCCGCTATGTACATGATAGATCCATCCGGAGTTTCGTACGGTTATTTTGGCTGCGCTATAGGTAAAGTGACCAATTTATAAAATGTTCACAAGCTTCGAACGGTTTTCTAACAAAGAAACGCTATCGACGAGGAGTTTGCCGGCCTTTAAGGATGTTGAGTCCCCATGAAACTTGTTAACGTTGATTGCTCAATAAATAGCTTCCTAATCGTCGTGAAATTTTTACACGACCTCTTAAATACTTCATCCAAAAACATACAAAATTTTCAGAATTTTCTCATCATTTGCGATTTGGGACTCAACATGCTTAAAGTAAAATAAAGTACAATAATATTGGACTTGTCAAATTGTACTTTTTTATCAGAAATTTTTTTTGTGTCTTCAGTCTTTTTCATGGGTTCTAGTTGGAAACGGTGATCGGCGGTATCGATTTTTTCGACAACGATATTGATTTTATTAATCATTTTTTCGAAAAATTGATAATTAGTCAAAAAATATGACTAATTTTTTTTAAACATTCGTAATTAGCGGAAAAATATTAGTAATTTTCAAAAAAATTAATATTTAGCAAGAAAATATTTATTTTTCCAAAAAAATAGTAATTGGTGACAAAATATTTCTAATTTTTCCAAAAAAATTAGTAATTAGTGAAATAATATTACCAAGTTTTTTTCTAAATATAGTAATTATTATTAATTAATTTCAAAATAACAGTAATTTGTAAAAAAGTATATTGTGTATATTTACGTACTTGTTTGTACGGATTGAGTCATGGATATAAGCTCAAACTCTATTAGACAATGCATTAGTAATTTTCTTTTTATTTATTACTTTCTCCAAAATTAATACATTTCTTTACAAATTATTGAATTTTTTGGTTATTTAGCAATATCTTTCTCGCTAAGTACTAGTTCTTGGACAAAATTAGTAATATTTTATCGTTAATTATTCATTTTTTTTGAAAAATTAGAAATATTTTGTCATTAATTACTTATTCATTAGAAATATTGATAATATTTTGTCACCAAGTACTAATTTTTTAGAAAAATTAGTAATATTTTTTTGCTAATTATTAATTTTTCAAAAAAATTGGACAATAAAAATAAAGATTTTTTTTGCCGACCACTGGTTAGAAAACCATTCAGCTGCAAATGAAGCCATTTATTTTATTATAATACATATATTTATTTACAATTCATTTGAATCTTAACATTTAATCTCGGCCAAAAGTTAAATTCATAAAAATTCGACTATCTTCGTAGTTAAAAAATGATATTTCATTATCATAATCGCATTCTTTGACTAAAAACGATACAGCTTTGTGGCAACGAGCGAACGATACAAATTTAATTTAATTTTTTTCATTCTTCAAGGAAAAGCGAAGCAATCGGCAAAGACGGAAATCGAGAAGTTGAAACTCGCCGATATGACGTGCAAGGAGCTTGTCAAAGAAGCGGCAAGAATAATATATCTCGTTCACGATGAACTCAAGGACAAGCAATTCGAGCTGGAGATGAGTTGGGTCGGTGCTCACACGAATGGAAGGCACGAGCGTGTACCGCAGGATGTGAAAACCGAGGCGGAATCGAAGGCGCGTCAAGCAATGGCCGAGGATTCTGATAGCGATACGGAGGACATGTGAAAATAAACGAGAGACTGTTGAGATCGAGGAACGACCGGCGTTGATGTATACTTTTATTAATCGCCCTAAATACGCGTGATTATACAATTGTTTTTGTTTTTTTTTTTTTTCGTCACCGTTGAGATAAACGAATTAAAGAGGTAATTTTTCTTCCTTTGCGTTCGATCTTCTTTTGATCTTCGAGCTCTTCCATCTGCCGGACTTTCGAACGAATTAGCATCGTTGAAAAAAAAAAATATATATATCGTGCTTTTAATGGGAGAGGGGAAGAAAAAATTCCATCTTAACGAAAACAATGATCCTCGAATAACGACTATAATCTTTACATCCTCGCCAGGATTACGAAATTTCGTTATACATGCGTTTAAGTCATTTTTTTCCTTTATCGAAATCGATGATCCTCCGATAACGAGTACGATCTCTCTTGCGTATTGAGCCAAGGATTTGGGTGATGGAATTTTCTCGAAACCGTTTGACCAACGACGTTTTCCGTGAGTTCATTAATATCGAATTTAATGAACTTACGTAAAACGTGCGTTTTTTTCTTTCAAACTTGTTCTTAAAAAACATGGAAACTAGGTGAACGATTTTAATGATCGGTTTGAATTTTCCAGGTGCTTTGTGACTTTTGTTCGGACTTTTTTTTCCAAATTCCGTTGCTCAATTTTATTTTTAATACATTGACGTCAGATTCAAAATTTTTTCAGATAAGAAAAATTGAAAACGTTCAAACGAAGATCCGGATAGTTTTCATTGAAATCAAAGGGAAAAATTCAATCGAAGGCATTTTAATCCACACCCAGCTTCATTAAATTGTAATTACAGGAGCAACGAGGGTAGAAATTCACCCCCATTCACGTGAAGGAGTTCCCCAAACGGAACGGATACGCGCATGCTGCTTTTTGCGCGGATTTTCCAAGTGGGGTGAATTTCTCTGTCTCACTTTCGTGTCCCGGCGATATATAAGCCACGAGTCCACCGCGAATCGTGGCCACTTGTTTTTTTTTGGCGTAACAGGAAACGTCAGTTTTTCTGTTTTTCCCCCAAATTCAACGTAGTCAAGAGGAAACATAATAAATAACGTGATCCCACGATTTGACGTTCGTTTACTTTTTTTTTCTTTTTCTTCGCGAATGAGGAATAAAAAATTTACAAATGCAATTGAATATCGTGGATATTGTCAAAGCGAGGTGATTTCATTGAAATTTTTCTTTTACTGTTTGTTTACTATGATTGTTTTTTATCGTCCACGTTGAGCACCGAGGAGGAGGCGGAAAATGAGTGGGGAAATGTCGGAAAATGCTTCGATCACGGATCAACAGATGAGTCGGCCAAGTTATCTCGGCATAGCAGTGGCTCTTGGGACAATAGGAATTTCCGGATTTATCATGAATGTAATGGTCATATTTGTCATCATCAAGGATTCTCAAACACTGTGGACACCGGTAAACGTGGTATTACTAAATCTCCTGGTGAGTTTTTTTTTTTTTAATTTGATTTGTCATTTATTATCATTCTCATTTCACTCGTCACAATTTGTGGAGAAATGCCTCTTATTTTTTATCCTCGAAAAAAAAATAAGCCTATTTTCATTATGATTTTCTCTTCGTCCACGTGTTTTCATTGACATCCCTGTGTCAAAGATTGTCCGTGAAAAATTTGGCACAATATAGTCTTTACAAAATTTAACTTGAAATTTTTCTCATTAGATTGCCATTTTTCCAAATCATTACATTTTTTCCCATAACTTTGTTTTATTGTCTGTCTCATTGATTATTATTATCACGATTGTTTGTATTTACACTCGTGAGTCTCCGGAAAGATTTATCAATGAAAAAGATTTTTTTTTTAATTTTAAATGTATCGCTATCATCGCCAAGAATTAAATTCTCTCATCAGGGGATGATTTTTTTTTCTCTTCAACACAATTTCCTTTGCGAGATCCGCGTTTTTCATTTTAAAAATCACGATTGAAGTTGAGTGATGTGCATAGGAAGTCTTGACAATAGTATTAAAAGAACGAGCCAAGTTTCAGCTTGAATTCTTTCGACGACCCTTATTCAGAATTTCATATGAGCGTCGAGGTTTTTTTTTCATTTCTTTCATTCCCCCGTTTTTCGTCTTTGCAAGCTGTCGCGATTTCACGAAGACCCTTTTAGGGCATGCAAATTCTCTCACCGGAAGTGAAACCAATACAGGAACAGACGAAAATGTCCGGTGACAAGACTTTCATTTCTACGATAAATATTGTACAATATATATGGGTCATTCCATGTAAAATCGACTACTTTTGAACCCGACCCCTTTCGATTTGGCTGAATTTTTTTTCCTCTTTTACCCCATTGAAAAAAATTTCAGGAAATTTTCAAATTTTTTCACCCAACCAAAATGAAACTTTTTTTCCAAATAGCTATAACTTCTTAAAAAATGGACTAATTGGGAAGTCTTTTTTCTTCAAAACTTTCGTCTTTAAATGTACTTTCCGAAATACAAACAAATTTTAAGATATTAAAATCTATGAAGTTTTTCACTTTTTCGAGAAAAATCACCCTCTTCTCGATGCTCGGCATTTTTAATTTTTTTTTTGTTCACTCAAAAAATACTTTGATCAATTCCAGAAAAAATGCCGCCCGACATGGAGTGGGCCGACATTTTCTTCTATTTTTTTTATCGATTGAAGAAAAAAAAATTCCCAGCTGGGATTATTTCACAAAATACCACTCTGAAAATTTTTGAGGATTTATAAAGGACCTCGGAGTTTGAAAAATTGAGAAGCAAAAAAAAAATTTAAGTGGTAATACTCGAAAAAATTTCGATTTTTTTTTTTAAAAGTGAAAAAAAAATAGAAGGAAATGTTGACCCACTCCACGTCGGGCGGCATTTTTTCCGGAATTGATCAAAGTATTTTTTGAGTGAAAAACAAAATTAAAAATGGCTAGATTCGAGAAAAAGATGATTTTTCTCGAAAAAGTGAAAAATTTCATAGATGTTAAAATCTTAATTTTTTTTTGTATATTTTTTCGGAAAGTATTTTTTCGGAATGGGGTAGAAAAGGAAAAAAAAATCAGCCTAATCGACGGGGGTCGGGTTCAAAAGTGGTTGATTTGCCGTGGAATGCCCCATATATGTATATATGCAGAAAACACCCCCGAAGGTGAGGATCATACCAGAAAATGAAAAATCTCTCATTGCTTTTTTTCTTCAAATATCTGGTCGATTCTCAAATAGAACGAGTGGAAATTTATTTTTTCGCACGAGGATGAAGATCATCGCAGAACGTAGACTTTCATTAATCTCGTATATGCAGTTTTCCATTCGATAAAAAAAATTGCAATCGCAAGATTCGCAATAAGAGAAAAAATAAAAAAATAAAAGAAAACAACTTCAATCGTATCTGCAGGTGGGCGATACCGTGGTAGCTGCTGTTGGAACTCCACTCGCTCTCGTTTCCGCTATCAACGAGGGATGGTACTGGAATCATCAAGTGTGCATTTGGTAATGGAGCAAATACGGAACAAGACGTTTTCCTCTGGATTTTCCTTCTGACATCTCTCCGTGACGATCTTTTCTCCCTTCATTATTATGGCCTCATATTGACGTAGCACAACCTGAAATCTCAATAATATAAAATCATTATATATCTTCCACTTTCTTATTCACTCTATTTTCAAGAAAATCAAAAAAATTGGCTCTGATTTTTGTTTCATTTTCCATATCTGTAGACAGGGTTGCGAAATTTTTAATGAAAAAGTAATACATTAATCGTTAATTTTTTAAAGGCAAATGGAAATAATTTTCATTAACCATTAACATTTAATGGTCAATGAAAATTATTTTCACTAACCATTAACCATTAAATGTTAATGGTTAATGGAAATAATTTACTTTAATATTTAATGGTTAATGGTTATTGAAAGTGTAAGTGCATTTAAAAAAAGTAATGCATGATTTGCAACCCTGTCTGTAGATAAGTTCGTAGGGAAGAAGAGTCCAAAATGGTTCTCTTGAGAGAAAAAACTGGTTTTTCAGTATGAAAAATCAAGATATAATATTTTTCATCAATGTGAGGTGAACCTCGTAATGAAAATATTAATTTCACGTTTGTAAACAGTATTTCAATTTTCAATTTTTGAAGTTTTTAATATGCTTTTAAAATTCATAAAAAAATCATTTTGTACCAACATTTGCATAAAACGATCCCCTCTCTTCGTTTTTGCCCCAACCGACGTTCACCAACAACATTTAAAAACTACACAATGCACTCAGCTCAGGTCAGCTCGCAAAATTACGATTTTTTCAACTGGCCTTTACATTTTCTGGCCTGAAACGTATTGGATTCGTTGTTTGTTAGACGAAGCTATAGTGGATTCGATACAATCCGTAGGGATCATTTTACCTATGGGGATCATTTTGGACACCCTTACCCCAATTACATCGCGTGTAAATTATAATTTATGCACAATTACAATGAATTTGACATATAAAGAAAACAAAGGATATCAAATTATCAATGTTCGAGGATCTTCATAAAATTTCCGATGACACTCACCGAAACGCGAGATTGATGATTATCGTTTCCTTCGTATACATTTCAGAGTGAAATTTTGACCTGCCAATGTGCAATTCCAATTAAAATCCGAATTTAACGAACAGCCAAATTCATTGTGGACATTGGATCGCTGAAAATAGAAACGGAAAATAGTAAATTTCGTGATAAAATAAGCAACATTATATACAAATAATACAGTGTTGAATATGAAAAGTAAAATCCTATTGGCAATCCACTTGTCATGAATATATATTACAAATATGACATCCAAATTGCAACATGAGCCTCGGTGACGAATATTAAAATAAGAAAAATATTGAAAATAAAAAAATTGAAATTAAATAAAAACATGGATGGATATATCAATTGTTTTATAATTATTTTTTCTTAATTATTTTTTTTTCTAATAAACATTTTAATCAATGGATAAAAAGCGAAAGAGCGCATTTCTAGTTTCTCATCAGTCTCAAAGACAATTTTCCTTCGGCAACTTTCTTTTTCTGATACCAGTCCACAAAAAATCATTCCTTTTTGTACTAATTGGCAAAAGCTTCAGTCGGGTTCGATTTGTAGACGGAGAAATAAAAATATTATTCGTAACAATCGCGACGCAGCGGAATGATTTCCCGAAGGATTTTTACAGTTGACGGGCATTTCGCTGGATTTTTCTTGTCTCAGAGAGAGACCGATGAAATTTATTTTCTTCAGGGCTTTGTTTCAATTATTTACGTCTTCGAGATTCACTCTTTCATCATCAGCAATTTTTTGTAATTTCATGTTTTTTTCTTATCGTTATCAATTTTCCTTTCTATTTCTTCAATTAATTTCAAGTAACACGTTTCACGTTATCACCATTATCGTCATTATGTCGTTTGATTTGAGAAGGGAATATTTCCTCGTGCTCGAGACTGAGAACCGTTAAGGGGTTCCTGGAATCGCAAGAGAAAACGCGACGAGATATCGAAGGCAGTGATTGACGATTGTTTGTTAAATTGAAGGTACGCCTGTTTGATGTCTACCTTTGGTCTCGCGAGCATTGGAAATCTCACGGTAATGGCCGTGGAGAGATGGTTGTTGGTTGCACGACCCATGAAATCATTTACGATAAGGTAAGCCGAAAAATGATGTTTTGCAATTGAAAAGGCGATTCTAATAAGCGTTAAAATGAGAAAGTCCATTGACAATTGTCAGTGGATTGCCAGAGACCAATTTTTCATTCATTTATCTATCCGTGAACGTTCAAAATGATTAAAAACTTGCAAATTCCAAATTAGCATATCGCTTCATCAATATTTTTGCACATTCACAGAGTCTCCATCAGCCAAAAGCTTCCACAGTTTTGGCTTCCTCATAGTGAAAGCTTTGTAAATAAAAATGATGAAAGTGATGTGTAAATATCAAATTTGCAAGTCTTCAAATTTTTCTAAATTACGTGTGCAAAATTAAAAACTTATTAATTAATTATTAATTAAATTATTAATTAATTAAATTATTGAAATTAAAAAAATCTGAGCTTGGGGCTCAGCTTATGGGCAAATTTCAGCTGCTAATAAAGAATAAAAAAAATTAAGTAATTGAAGTATTGAGGAAAAAAAACGAAAATTGTCCCGCTTATAACGGACAAGAAATTTTTTTCTCATGTAAAAATTGCGAAAGATCAAGAACGATAGATCTGACTATCACGTGCTATCGGTGGAGGAAGAATAGATTTCGAATATCGATGAAATTAAAACTTCGACAAAGAGGAATCTGTCTCGCGGATGAATGAAGACTGATAAAGGTTGGAAAAGTTTCAAACGAGGAGTTTCTTTCTTCCTCGGAAAATCTCGGCAAAAAATTCTCGGTTCTCAATTATGGCGAAATTAATGGAACGAGGTCTTTAATTAACTAGGGATTAAACCTCGCCAAGAATTTCCTTAATCATCTTATTCTCTGCCTCCTTCCAACTTCCTCTCTCTCTCTTCCTTTTTCTGTCCTCGTAATTCTCTAAAGACTCTGGCTACGTCCCGCCAATTATTTGCCAATTATATTGCCAGCCCTTCTGCATTATGCAAATGCGTTATTAATAAAATGGAACTTTGCTTTCATCTTTGAAAGTCGCGTTGACAATACGCTCAATGGAATGCCCTGACTCTCATGTTTCAGTTAGAACTGTCGAAATAAATTGGCGTTACACAAATTAAGCCTGTTTGATATTGCATTCGTCCAGAATCGCGTGAAGGGTTGAAATGTCAAATTATACTTCAACTCTTCGAGATGAAGCCGAAAGCTCAATTTCCGTAATCCTTCAATTACAGAGTTCAAACTTTTTAAACAAATATAAAAACAAAAAACAATAAAAAGAATATGGGTCATTCCATGTCAAATCGACCAAGAGTTGGAATCGACCCCTTTCAATTTCGATGAAATTTGGTCGGAAGTTTTCGTTATTAACAAAACGAAGTTCTACCAAAGGAAAAAAATTAAAATTTTTTTTCGAAAGTTATCCAAAATGTACAATTTCACAATTTTTCAAATCTTTCAAGTTTATTTTTTAAATATCTCGGAAACTATTATAGTTACGAAAAATTGTTCTGAATTCGTCTGAAAGAGTATACTTGGAGCTATAAAAAAATATATATATTGCGAAAAAAAAATTTGAAAAAGGATGAATTTGGAGAATTTTGAATTTTCAAAAATCGTGAAAATCCAAGTTGTACGTTAAATTTTTGGTTCAATTTTTTTTAAATATAATACCTTGTACTGATCTTAAAAGATCCTGAAATTTCCAGAGAAATGTTTTTTTTTCACAAAAACGAATTTTTCAATTTTTAAAAATCGTGTAAACCCACGATCAACATTAAATTTTTGGTTGCATTTTTTTTTTGACAAAATTCAAGAATTTATATTTTTGAAACAAAACGACACCATCCTTAAAATTTTAGGATCTTTTAAGATCAGTCCAAGATATTATATAAACAAAATTTAAACAAAAATTTAATGTTGATCGTGGATTTACACGATTTTTAAAAATTCAAAAATTCATATTTTTGAAAAAACGAAAAATACTTCTCCGAATATGTCAGGTTCTTTTAAGATCAGTACAAGGTATTATATAAAAAAAATTGAACCAAAAATGTAATGAACAACTTGGATTTTCACTATTTTTGAAAATTCAAAATACTCTAAATTCATCATTTTTCAAAATTTTTCTTTCGAAATATTTTTTTTTCCATAGCCCCAAGTATACTCTTTCAGACGAATTCAGAACAATTTTTCGCAACTATAATAGTTTCCGAGATATTTAAAAAATAAACTTGAAAGAACTGAAAAATTGTAAATTTTTGATAACTTTCGAAAAAAATTTTTTTTATTTTTTTCCTCAGGTAGATCGCCGTTTTGTTAATAACGAAATCTTCTGACCAAATTTCATCTAAATTGAAAGGGGTCGATTCCAACTCTTGGTCGATTTGACACGGAATGACCCATATAACAACAAAAATCAATTTAAAATTGGCACGGTGATTCCGTTGTCCTTTTTCGTCCTTCCAAGGGTTTCCTTTGTACAGAAAAAAAATTGAAAAAGTCACTCAAGAGAGATTATTATGAATAATTTCATGCAAATAATAAATAATGCAATTTATCATTCAAAGCACGATGCTCTATAATCTCTGAGAAAGAATAACCCTTTGAGGGGAAAAGGACTGAACAAACCCTCGTGGATTTTCGTCGAGGGTAAAGTAATTTTATGTACTCTAGGTTTTAATTGATTTCAAGAAGGCGCGCTCATTTCCAGACTCAAACATTGGCGATTATTTGGATCCTCGTTGGGAAAAAAGCCAAAGATTAAATTACTTATTTTCAAGTAACTCATCTGATAACGAGACTCTCAGGATCCAGTATCGATTACTAATATGCAGGTGGAAAATTCTAGCCAAGTTTGGAAAACCAACGTGTGGTTTTCCGAGTTTAAGCGGGAAAGAGAGCGATGGATTCTCATTATCGAGGCTCGGAAAATCCGATGAGAGATACAATTCGTTGGAAAGTTAAAGGGGCAACACGGAAACGTTCGAATTTCACGCCGCAATTAACACCAGAACGTTTTAATCTCCTCGTTATACTCGATGCGATAAATTCCCCAATATTCATTACGAAAATGCAACCATTTTCCCGTATTGATGAATCCCCCATTCGTTATCCCGATAATGAGGGATATGAGACTGTAATTGGTAATGCGATGAAATTCAAAAGAAAATGAAAAGAAATTTTATTTTCATCCCACACGCTTTTTCCAGGTCCTGCAAATTTTTAGGGTTTTCCCCCCCCCCTAAATTCTCGACTGTTTCAAATTGCCCCTGACTGGGCTGTGAAAAGTGACTCGCACTTTTCACGAATTCCTTTCACACGACGAGAGCTCATATCGAATACAGAATGTTCCAACAATGATGTTTGTCACACGCGAACCTCGTGTTACAATTTCATCCCTTCGTTCATCCCCGATAAACTTCTTTTCCTCCCCCCTATTTCCAATTGATTTTCGTCTCGCTCTCCGTCTCTGAAATTCCTCGTCTCTGAAACTCTTGACTCGCGTATATATATTTTTCCTTTTCGCCATTTTATTTACGTCCTTATCGCTCAGCGCGTCACGAATCTTCTCACAGTACGAATTTCCGCGAGGGATGAAAAAAAAAAATGTTTCCAACAATTTTCCAAAACTTTTGCATTATTTTTTCGTCGTCACGTCGCACGATCCAACGCGAGGTCGTCTATATATATTTTTTCGTTGCATTGTGAAGTAAGGAAAGAGAGAAGGAAAAAAGAGGAAAATTTGGAAACTTCGCTTTTCCACCGGCGCCAGCGAAGTTGATCCGACGTTTCTCCTCATGTTCGACGAGTCTCATTGCCAAACTCTTTCCGCTGTTGCGACGAGCAACGATCGTAAAAAAGTCACCTTATTGTCCACTTGTTTTCGTTTTTTCTTCATTTATTTTTTCATTCGACATCGAAAAATCGCGTCGAGCTTTCTCGTGCTCCTCTTGAAGTGGCAATTAGAGGATATCGATGACAATAAAAAGCAGGAGGAGGTCATTCGGACGAAAGAATTTCACTCGCAATCAATTATCGTCGATAAAGTCGGACGATGCATTGAAAAAAAAACGAAAAAAAATATTTTGAAATCAACTGTTGGCCTCGAGTGTCTCATTGTACAGAGAAAAGTCACTTCTCGTTTTTTTTTTGTATTTTATGTACGTGGCAGCGATATTGAAGAGTTTCATAGGTTAGAAGGTTAAAAAAAAACATATTTTCTTCATTATATTTATATAATAAATAAATTATTGATTTGGGAAAATTTGGAAAATTCGCTGAAAACCCTGAAAAAGGTGTTCTCGTGGTAAAATAGTTATCAAATGATCTTGGTGCAGTTTTTTTTCCACTGTAAACGATCCAAAATCAGAAACACATCTTCTTTTGAACCTCAATTTACAGCCAATCCAAAAGCAATTTGCGAAAATAGTCTATTTAGAATCTACGTTCAAAATTCTATTGAATCAAATGACCCCTGCGTTGAATAAACTCAAATTTTCCCAATTTATGGGCATCATCGCTGTTGCGCGAATTAAATACGATCGTGAAGGAGACGTTGCAACTCTACCGGTAAAAACTCTCCATTCGAAGAACTGTCCAGCGCATCTTTATCATTCGATAAATCCTCGATAAAATCGTTATCGAACACAATCCGGTAACCTTGTTTTTTGGTAGAGTTGTTCCCGGAGCTTGTTTTTCGGTAGAGTTTATTCCCGGAGACTTGTTTTTCGGTAGAGTTATTCCTGGAGAGTTGTTTTCTGGGAGTTTTTTTTTCAGGCAGAAATATATTACTCAGGGGAGTTATAAAATAGTTTATTCTTGAGGCTGTATTTTGATAGACTTTTGGGAGTTTGAAGTTAAGTTGAGTTGTTCCCGGAGCTTGTTTTTCGTCAGTGTTTATTCCCGGAGACTTGTTTTTCGGTAGAGTTATTCCTGGAGAGTTGTTTTCCGGGAGTTTTTTTTCAGGCAGAAATATATTACTCAGGGGAGTTATAAAATGGTTTATTCTTGGGTCTGTATTTTGATAGACTTTTAGGAGTTTGGAGTTGCAACCGGTAGAGATGTAAATGCGCCTCGTCGTCGTAAATATTTGGATAAAAACGATGAAGAAATAAACGATTGCCATTGTTTTAGATCCGCTCTTCTGTTGGCCGGTTGCGTATGGATCTATTCACTGTGGTTATCGTTGCCGCCGCTTTTTGGTTGGGGCAGTTACGGCCTCGAGGCCGCAAACATCTCGTGCAGCGTCTCGTGGGAGGTTCACGACGCCGCCACCATGAGCGACACTTACATCACATTTCTATTCGCTTTCGGTCTCGTGATACCGGTTATTATAATGAGTACGAGTTATTTCGCGATAATATTGACAGTGAGGAGGGTCAAGAGGCGAACAGGTGAGGCTGCGAGACCTAATTCGCTCATTTCCCGTCTTTTTTTTCATTTTTCTTCCTCTCGGCATCAAAAATCGCAAATAAAAGTCAATGTGGACGCCATTAGATTTTCTAATGCGCCAATTGAATGAAAACCATTGATTCATCGATACAAATATATCAGGATATAATTGGAGAACAATGTCATTGCAGGTGCGAGGGGCAGAAGGGAGGCAAAAGTCACCAAAATGGTGGCTCTGATGATCGGGGCATTTTTAATTGCCTGGACGCCCTATGCAGGCCTCGCCATAGCAGTCCAATACTTCAGTGTGAGTAAAAAAAAAAATTAAAACAATATTTTCACTTTTTTGTAATGCACGGGCAATTATTAATTAATATTACATTAATTGGGTCGTAAATTGAAACAATATTGATTGAAGTAAAAATTGAGTGTGAATGAAACAAAATCTATTGAAAATGACTGAAAGTGAAATGAAAGATTTTGAATTAATTCTTAAATTTGCATCGATCTATCGGAGAAGTTCTTAGAGTTGATGAATCAATGATTCCGATCGACAAACTTTATAATGAATTAATAAATCCCTCATGGAACTAAAACATATGCAAAAATGCACAAAATTTCAATTCTTCCAATGTACATGTGATTTGTGATTTTGAACCTTTTTTTTGACAAGATATATATTTCATACATATCTTATTCCATGTCAAATCGACCAAGAGTTGGAAATGACCCCCTTCTATTTCGATGAAATTTGGTCAGAAGTTCTCGTTTTTAATAAAACGAAGTTCTACCAAAGGAAAAAAATGTTAACATTTTTTTTCGAAAGTTACGCAAGATTCGAAATTTCACAATTTTTTAAATCTTTCAAGTCTATTTTTGAAATATCTCGAAAACTATTACAGTTATGAAAAAATCATTCTGGGTTCATCTTGAAAAGTATACTTGTGGCTACGAAAAAACAATGTTCCGTAAAAATGTTTGAAAAATGATGAATTTGGAGAATTTTGAATTTTTAAAAATCGTGTAAATCCACGATAACAAATTTTTGGTTAAATTTTTGTTATAGAATACCTTGTACTGATCTTAACATAAAATTTTTTGTTAAATTTTTCTTATATAATACCTTGTACTGATCTTATAAAAATTTAACCAAAAATTTAATGTTGATCGTGGATATACGCGATTTTTAAAAATTCAAAAATTCCTTTTTTATAAAAAATCAAAAAACACCTTTCTGAAAATTTCAGGATCTTTGAAGAACAGTACAAGATAGTATCTAAAAAAAATGATCCAAAAATTCAATGTTGATCGTGAATTTGCACGATTTTAAAAAATTCAAAATTCTCTAAACTCATCATTTTTCAAAAAAAATTTTCGGAATATTTTTTTTCATCACTAATCTAGAATGATTTTTTTCGTAACTATAATAGTTTTCGAGATATTTAAAAAATCAATTTGAAAGATTAGAAAAATTGTGAAATTTTGAATCTTACATAACTTTCGAAAAAAAATTTTTTAATTTTTTTCCTTTAGTAGAACTTCGTTTTATTAAAAACGAAAACTTCTGATCAAATTTCATCAAAATTAAAAGGGGTCGATTCCAACTCTTGGTCGATTGGACATGGAATGACCCTTATATATATATATCATTACATAGTAACGCGTTCATGCAGAATACGACACTAATAAGTATGATATTATCAACGTAAATGAATATATTGGCAGCAAATAGGCTCTAATTGGCGTCAAAATTCGAGAAGCTCCGATAATTGTCGATCCTTCAGAAATTCAAGCGTGATTAATCACATACGATGAATCGAATCTATCAATAGTTGCGATACCACTGTACATGAATGGCTATTCAGTGGGGCGTATAGTTTGCGAATTTAATTACATTCCCATCAAATTCCGTTTAATTACTCTGTGAATGCCGAGTTCGTGGTCTGAGAAGGCACGATGAAAATGAACAGAAATTTGGTTTTTGGATTGAAAGGGTGCAAGAAAGCGGGGCTCGATCAAGGTCAAGCGGAAAACACGCGGCCATTAATATTAACAGAAATACCATAAAATTCCAAACAATAATAAAGAGAAAACAATGTGAAAATGTTTGATTTCCACCCTTTTTAGGGTTCCAGCCCTTCAAAGGAAAATCGAAACCCTTAGAAGATGACTCTCGACGCAAAACATTTTTTCTCCAAAATTATGTAACGTGGGAATTCGAACTTTGGCATGATGCCAAACTTTGCATCAAAATATACTAGAAACGACCATTCCACCCCCTCCCTTGATCTTTTGGGTTTTTGAGGCTGAAAGTTAGATTTTAAGAGGGTTAAAGCTATTGAGTCACTGGTATTTTTCGACAATGAGATAGTTGCCAAAAAAATCCATTTTTGAAAAAAATATCCATACGACTCGTACTCGGCTGGTTTTTTGAAATAATGATTTACTACCCTTATAAATAAAATGAAGTATCATGAAAAATACTTCATCTCAACGGAGGTTACTTTTGCAAGCTACATATATCGATCGATAATCGAACGTTTCAGTTCTCTCCACCGGCCTCGATCGCCATTCTACCGAGTATATTGGCCAAGTCATCGATATGCTACAATCCGATAATCTACGCCGGTCTGAATGCCCAATTTTCTCGTTCGTTCAAGAAAATCTTCGGCATACGCGACACAACGGGAAACAGCGTTGTAACGGCAATGACAACAATGAGCAGACACGAAACTACCTGAAAAATTCCCAATTAAGAAGTCATCGCGAATTATAATATCGTTATTCGAATAAATGTGAGAATGATTTATGTTTTTAAATTTGTATGTTAGGGGAGGTTGTTGAGCGGGTTGTCGAAGAATTTCATCGATCCGGCCCATTCCAACAATTTTCCAATAAATGTAAAAATTTGTGCAATTTGCGTAAAAGCTAAATTATTTTCAGTGAAAGATTTGACAGTAAGTATCGTTTCAATTATTGGTACAGTGGAAGGCCTCTCGGCGCCATTTGTAATTTGTTGGAAGACTCCTGAGTTTCCCAAAAATAAATTATTAATTCGCCAAGATCGATGAATTTTTTCGACACCCCTATTGACTGCTCCCCCCTCGTATATTTATTTATATCCACATAAATATATAACGATATATGTGTATATATATTCGTAAGTTATTGATACTAATAATTGTCCTATGTATATAACATATAATGAAGTTTCGAAAATATATTCATCTCTTGTTGGCAAGAATTTGATATCAATAGAAAACATCCTTCAATCTGTCATAGTGGTAGATTCGAGCAAGCACTCGAGATACTCTACTTATTCAAGGAAATTTTGGGAAGAGCGAAAAGGGAAAACGGAAAAGGAAGCGATTGAATCATCGTTTTTGTGCCTTTTTTTTCATCGTACTGAGAGCGTGAACAACGCGCTCATTATATAAGATCACGAATACGAAACTATAAATTGTAATTGAGGTGAACAACAAAGTTTAAAATAAATTTACAACAGTTACAATAAAATTTTCATTGATACGTTAACTCGTCATTTATTAAACAGGAATTGAGCGAGAATCAATTTTCAACAAAATAATAGATTTGCAAGAGACACAGTGACGCACGTAAATAAAGAAAAAATTTTCGCGTAATCCGGATAGACAATATTAATGAGTGATACGCTAGTTCGGTTATTTCGTATATGACTTATCTGGAAACATGGTGTAAATGGCAGGTCACCGGCGATGCTGGGCCCCGGAAATCATCTTCTTCTAATTTCTCGCCATAAAGATGGTCAAAACCAGTAATTATTTGGCGACAACAAAAATTTCGAACAGCTTTCTAAAATTACACTAAATTCCTCACAATCAAATCTGACCGAAAAAGTAAACCTATTTTTTTACGGATGATCCGCTTCCTCTAAAAATCGCTTGACGTTTTTCACTTACTTGAAATTTCGCTTGAAAGAAATAAAAGAAAAATAAATCAAATGCGAATGAGCGAAATATATAAATTTTAGGTCTAAACGCTGAAAGTGTCAGGAATTAGTTTGGTCCAGACCAAACTAATTAAACTAAAATGGCGATGCGAGGATACAAACATACAAACATACAAACAAACAAACATACAAACAAACATACAAACAAACAAACATACAAACATACAAACTTTCACATTTATAATAGGATATTAGTAGGATATCCATATAAATATATAACGATATATGTGTATATATATTCGTAAGTTATTGATACTAATAATTGTCCTATGTATATAACATATAATGAAGTTTCGAAAATATATTCATCTCTTGTTGGCAAGAATTTGATATCAATAGAAAACATCCTTCAATCTGTCATCGTGGTAGATTCGAGCAAGCACTCGAGATACTCTACTTATTCAAGGAAATTTTGGGAAGAGCGAAAAGGGAAAACGGAAAAGGAAGCGATTGAATCATCGTTTTTGTGCCTTTTTTTTCATCGTACTGAGAGCGTGATAATTCTTTTTTGACTGATCGTAAATGAATCATAATTAAATAATACATTTAATTCGCTTTCTTGTACTTCAAGTATTAACGGGGAAAGCCATTATAAAAATATGAAAACAACATTTCTTTTGCATTTTCTTAAAGTATATATTTTCAAAAAAAGTTGGGAATTTTTTTCAGTTGAAATCCTGAAAATTAAAACTAAGTTACGGTGACTTCAGGATCCTCAAAAACTTATGAGGCGATTTCCAATTTTTTTTCAATTATTTGTAATTGCAGTATTTTAAATTTTTTGATAATTACTGTTGATCCTGCTTGAATTGAAAAAGGGGCTTTAAAAATTAAAAAAATTCAATTTGCCCTCATTTTGTAATGTTTTTATTGTAATCACTTTTTTTTTTAAATTAATTTTCAGATAACCTGCGATAACCAAGATATCAATGGTACAATGGGGAGGAAATTTTTTGTGATCGTTAAGATAATTTCTATATTAGGGCGATTGTTTTCGAATTTTTATGTCTTTCACTCCCCACCCGAAATTTTGTTGCATATGTCTGAAAGAAAATTCTTTGAAAGTTACAGTCCTTAATATTAATGTTAAGTACTTTCCCTTCGCGTGATAAGTTTTTCCATCTAAAATACCCGTAAATCAAAAAGTTTTTTCTTCAAAATTTGAAACATGTTAAACATATAATTTAATAAAATAACTATGTATAACCCGATACGTCGATCATTAGTTGTGTCTGTGCAAAAGATTTTGAACATTGACACTATTATAATCCCTCACACCGGCTTTAAAATATGTTTACATTTTGCATGTTTTATAAAGGGCACCTTTATGATTTATAGTTTCTGCAATTATCTCCATTCACCTTTCATTAATAATATTTATAAATATTTTTAATAATTTTCAAATATTTATTTATTTTCGGCCGGATAATAATTTATTCTTTGCCCTTTTTTTATATCAGACATTTTTCTCGATTGAGGGAGGGAAAATAAAGAATATCAGAAAAAGAGGAAAAATTATGACACTTTCTTACTTCACATGGACATTCGCGATTATGTCGTCCTTAAAAGTGTGCGCTTGTTCGTTTAGAATGTACAGAATGTTTTTTTTTTCAAACGCATTTACCCGTGTAATACGTAATGCTCAAGACACGCGAATGGTCGCGTACATGAACGCCCGAGATTTCAAACTGTATATCCTCGATTCGTAACACCTGTCCACCGAGTTATGTGACGAATTGCGATTACTCGTGGTACGTATTCGTAGTATAATATATGTATATATATTATATATTGCACGCATATGAGTGATTCCTGTCCAAAAGGTTGTCAATCTTTAACCCTGACCTCTTTTCCATGTTAACCATGACTTTAAATAGCTCGTCAACATCATTCAAAATCAAACAACATTCTATTCACAGTTTCTATCCTACATTTTTTTTTCACTGAGAAACAAAACTGGAAGAAAAATAACGAGCTCGTTTGATATTGCATTCATTTTAAAAAGCAATTGAGCCAAAACTCTTTTCATAAATTGGCCAACGATAAATTAATTTTAATATAACTGATTAAACAAGGAATGAAAAGGAACTTCAATCTTCGCAAAATAAAATCTTAGATCACGTTTCAAATAGATGCGAATATTTTAGGTATTTGACATACCATTTTTCGGATTTTTGGAAAAGTTTTTTAATCGGAGAAAAATTGTGGACATAAAGAAAACAACGTAGAAAATATTTGGCTCGATTGGAAAATTAGCAAAAAAAATGAGAGTGCTTTTGAAAAATCGATAAAATAAATATAATAAAAATGAGCTATGAGGGTCGGTCATTGAACTGTTTGGTCAGGAATTAATCGTATACATTCATATAAATACGACGGGGGAAAGTGGAATCGCGAGTAAAATTTATGGACTTCCCCTGGTATTCACGTGACAATCTACTATCCGGGATGGTACGAATTTTCCCTCAATCAAGGGGGGACAGATATCCGGTGACGAAAGAAGGTTCTTTGACGAAAGGAGAATCATGGAGACAGCAGCGAGGAATTTTCCATGCCAATTCACACTGATTTTTTTCGATCAAAGTTTTCATCGAAAATCAAACAATGAAAAAAATAGTTCATAAAAAATTAAACAATCAAAAAAATTTTCGATCCGGAATTTTTGAATAAAATAAAATGTTATGATTGAATAGAAATTGATGAATATAAATAAATTCTTATAAATTTTTTTTTGAAAATTTGTTCTACCTTCCGAATTTCCCCCATTTTCTTATCGCATACCTCGTGCATTTACGCGATAATTTAATCCAATTAAAAGATGGTCTTTGAAAAATAGACCCTCTCCGCCGAGAATTTAAAATCGTGCATCGTCACGCTCGATTTCTAAATTCTAATTTCAATTGCGTATAAGGCCTCTCGCCTCGTTTATTTGCGCATTGAAAATACACTGTACGAATGTAAGTATCAAGATAGAGAGAGAGAGAGAGAGAGGGAGAGAGAGAGAGAGAGAGAGAGAAGTCTCGTTTAGTGTATGCGTTCCAAATTCGAATCGAGCTAAACGAGCCGGTCGCAGAATTCTTCATCATGTGCGTTCTCAATGTGTGGTCCGCAATGTTTTTATTCGGCGTTCTCGTTTCGTGTCACGATTGCACACGTACCTTTGATGCAAAGAATCGTCAAAATTGCAATAATGCTCTACGAATACGAATTTTGAATCTGCGATTCAGATTATTCATTCTAATATCAATAAATTTCAATCGCATTTGCTAAAAATCACAGTTTCGCCAAATACAGTTATTGTTACTAGGAAAAAAAAAACCATTTAGAAAAATAAATAAAAACTTGGTAGAAAAAAAAGTGACTCAAAGTTTCAGGATTCAAATTATGACTGAAAAAATTATATAATTTTTTAATAATTTTATAACTCTAAAAATCAACTCACAATAATTCTGACATAATTCCCACTGCATCCTTAGATGTTTCCCGATTGTTTAAAAAAATTTAATCGCAAATGGCATATTCTTGTTCCTTTGGAAATTGGGCAAAGTTCGAAAGGGGAAAAATGTAGACATTTTGAGGATCATAAAAAATCAATTATTACTCGAATTATTCGTAATTTCCTTGATAAAAATAAATTCGATTTTGGTCTTTCGTCTCTTTCCTCTTTTTCACCCTCAAAATCAACTTCTTCGTGTGGATCTCGGATCACCTTTGGAAATGATCTTGACGCTGATTTCTTCCATTGAAAACGATGCAAAACGGAAATGCATTTTATTTTATTTCAAATGATCTAAATTTTTTCAAAAAAATATGCAAATTAAGCCAAAGCGGCTGACAATGATCATCGCGAGGCTACAACTTTCACGTGTTGCGTAAAAAAAAAAAAAAAAACAAGAAAATTGTAACAAAAACTTTTCCTCACGATCCAACGATCGAGAAAAGTGTGATGAAAAAAAAGGAAAGTTTTCATAAGACTGGAAAAAAAGGAAAAACGCCCGATCGTTTATACGCGCGACTTCATTTTAGGTCGA
The DNA here is from genome assembly GCA_946863875.1 of Alloplasta piceator. Lineage (NCBI taxonomy): Eukaryota > Metazoa > Arthropoda > Insecta > Hymenoptera > Ichneumonidae > Alloplasta > Alloplasta piceator. Next base: position 2,743,292 of record OX333080.1, read on the forward strand.
CACAATGAACGAAAAATAATAAAAAAAATCGTGAATTTCACAATCGTCGAAGTAGATGAAATAAAATGGTAATTAAATACTTTCACTTTTGTTATAGAGCTATCCGAGAAGCACGGAATTGAAGAAACAAATGTTTACGACGAGATGGAAGTTTATCATGATCGCGGTGAAAATAAAAAATTTAAATATACAGTTAAATATACGGGGCATTCAGAGTAAAATCAACCAGGGTCCTTCTAATTTTTGAAGGCTTTGCCACAAACGTTTCTTTTTTGTTTAACTCCAGCTAATTGTTTATTCCTCCGATTAAATACTAGATTAAACCTTATATCAATAAAATCTTTTTTATTTTTTTATTTTGGATTATCCAAACCATGAACCATCGTGCTCACCGCAAGACCCCTTTTTTAGAGGACCTCCCGGAGATCGGCTACAGCGGCTTCGAAAATCATAATTTTGTGAAACAAAAATTTCAAAATAAAGTTAGAAGTGACAAAAATATGTATATAAATTTTTACGTAAATAAATTAAAATGTCTTTCCAGAAGAAATTCTTGAAAAATCACTTTTTTCGACCTCATCACTGCGTATAACCCCTTAAATGTTGCATGCATAATAAATATCTCTCTCCAGAAGAATCGGTTTAGAATAAGTGGATCGAAAGTTTGGCGAGTTGATTTTTCGTTGTTTTTTTTTCCGTGATTTCTACGCTAGTGGAAAGAGCGTAAAGTGACTGAGATAAAAAAAATACTGGTTATATTCAACGTGGTATCACGGTCTTGCGATGGAGTTCCGTGAGCCAAATAGCGATCAGTATATTCGCTGGAGCGAAAAATAACGGTCACCATCGCTGGAGACTGACCGTTTCATCGGTAATGTAGTAAAAGCCCGGGGAGCAAGACAAAAAATTTAAAAAAAAAATGAAAAGGAAGTCCCGTGAAACAGCGTAAAGTTCCCCCGAGCTCATCTCGTTCTACGTTCACAATTTTTCTCTCTCGCTCTCTTTTTCTCTTCGATCGCCCTCACTCTGTGGTCTACGCCACAATGGAGAATGTTCGCCGTCGGCAAAATCTCAATATCACATTGAACGCTAGAAAAATCTCATTCTTATCCGCCATTCGATCGCGAGAAATACTTAAATTCCTAATTAAGGCATACTTTCAAATTTTTTTTCCCTCCCATTCGTTATTTCGTTATTCAATTAACGCAAAGAAGTGACCTCAAAGAGGGGAAATTCCATTGGATATAATGTGACCCATCCTGTATGTGAAGAAAAATAATGTTCCAATTTAATTTCTTGTTCGGTTTTTTTTATTTTGTGCATTTTTGGTCATTTATCTGCGTTGTGGTTTGGTCGATTCTAAATCTTATTATCTTGATCAATTATAATGAAGTAATGGACAAAAATTGACATAACTGACTTCTGATCGATCATCGTCCATCCTTACTTCGTTTGCAGTGTAATTTAAGGTTTTTAATCCAAATTCGTATGCAAGAACTTTTACTTTTCAAACTTTTGTATTACTAGAAAGCAGTCCCTGAATTTCTTGGGCCTTTGTTGTGTCACAAACGACAAACTTTCTCTCTTTCTTGATGAAATTCGGAAAACCCTTGTATTGCGATTATTCTCTGTGCATAAATGGCGATTATTCTCTGTGCATAAATGGCGCTTGTTGGAAGTCTAGTTTGTAAATAACGCGAAAAGTTTCCATGAACTTATTCACGAATACGTGGAAATTCTACAATCTGCGCAGAGCTAAAGAGCAAAGCGAGGCACACAAAGATCTTCACGGTAGGAAGAACATCTACGACATTCTAAGTAGAAAAGAGGCATTCCATTTATTAACTCATCCAAAAGAGCGAGTTGATTTCGCAGGAGTTGTTAAGAATTGTTTATAAATTGAAGAATTTTGTTCCAGGGTTGGCGAAAGCCACTGTGAGGGGTGGAAAGATTGACCATCTTTGAGATTTTTTTTCATTGACATAAATAATTATTAGAAAATCGAGTTATTGTTATTTTATCGAGTATATATTGAACTTATTTCATAGAAATTTTGATTAAGAAATATTAAAAATTAACAGACATATAAATATTATCTTCAAGACAAAGAAAAAATGTCCTCTCTATCTACAAATATCTACACGAATTATTTTTCTATATCTACATGGAAAAAAAAACAATTTTGAAAAAAACGCGTTTAATATTTTTAAATATGTATCACTCGGTCAATTTTCAAAATTTTGACGCCAAATTTTTCCTACACATTTTTGAAAATATATACTTGAAAAAAGTGCAAAAAAAATATCTATTTTTTAATTTTGCAGTTGCCTTTCTCCTTGATTCTTTTGGATTTTAGAGTTTTACTGTTTTTTGTGTTAGGCAAAACAAATTATTGCGAAATCAGACAGAATAAAGGTAAGTTTAACTCAAAATTTCCCTAAACATTTTCGAAAATAAATACTTTACAAACAAAAATTGTTCAATTCTTACAGCGTTGTTTCCCTTTGATTTTTTGGGATTAATTAATTTTTGTGTTTTTTGCATTGGGCAATAAAAATTATTATAAAATCAGATAGAAAAAAATTAAGAAAAAATGTGGAGCGTTTGTTAGTTTAAGAGTGATCTTAGAAAAATATTTATGAGCCATAATTGAAACGGTGAGTATCGAACGTTGTTCAGATTCCCATGGAAAAATTCATATTATGAATAAGTCCAGGGAAGCATTCTCATGACCATGTATATACTGGCTTGCTGTTGGTATATGCTAATGACGTTTGAATAATTTTCGAGTTAAAGACAAACAAGTATAGTCTGAGAACGATCTGCGAAGAATTTTCATATGCGGAACATTGAAAAAAAAAAATTATGGAAAAAAATGCTTGACCGCTTGAATTTTGTTATTCAATGAGTTTGTGGTCGTGAAAAAAAAATCACCAAGGATTGACGAAATCACATAATTATCATTGAGCTAAATGTAATTTGTACAAAGTTCAAGTTCAAAATATTGACAAGTTTGAATGACCCCCCTTAACGATGTCCAGAATACATTAGGATACTAATTACTCGTCATTTTCAAAAGCAGCAAAACAAAGACTTGAGAAAATAATGTAATCATTTTTAACAATTTTTTTCAATAAGAAATTCTTATCGATTGATTTTATTTATTATTATTTCAACAAAATAAACAATTTTCTGTCATTAAAATAAATCTAGTTATAGCAAAAAGTTCAATTCAGAATAAACTGAAGTATTCATTATTTAGAGATAATTTCCAAACTTGAAAAAAAAAATATTCAACCGATAATTGGCATTGTTTTTGACGTATGGAGCTCGTATTAGTTTCGAAACAAATATGTTGATCAATGTCAAATATTTCAATTAAATTTCCAGTCATCTGGAAACTTCGTCAAGCGAAGAGGATTCGAGAGTTTAATTACGAGCAAAATGCACGACGTATCACTGATATTCTCCTTACTAAAGTTAACCAAATTTGAAATTTTGTAAAATTACTCTCGAATGAGAGAATTCAGTCGAAGAATATTCAGCGACGATACTGACAAAATCTCGGGTCCCCAAAATCGATCGAGCTCTCGATTATTTTCTGAGTTCTTAGATTTTCCGCTTTATATTCTGCACGTGACACATTCACATTATCTTTTGATCAATCAAGCTTGGAAACTCATGACAAACAACGTGAAGCAAAGTTCGAAATAGCGACGCCCAAGTTTCGAGTCATCCATGAAATACTCATTGTGAGATCCTCTTGAACTGAAACATTGCGCCCGGAATACAAATTCAAATGTCTCCAAACAATACGAAAATCGAATGAATTCGTTAAACAAAAAAACAATAAAAATTCCAAATGACAGTAAAAAACTGAATAAATAAATAAATAAATAAATGGAATAGACATTTTCTTTTAATGATAAAATTTAATTTTGATTAGGTTCAATTAATTTTAATTTGTTATTTACTAAATTTTCAATTAATATTAATTTTTATTAAATTTTAATTGAGAATCTAATTAATTATTTTTTGGCCAACTGTTTGATTCGGACTGTATGTTCAATAAAACCTCCGTGTTTTAATATTACGTACTACAATCACGATTGCGCAGTTACTTTAATCGGGTAGACTCTTGTATTGACAATATACATACATATAAAATATTATCCATTTCTATAATGACATATATGAGGCATTCTCCGTCAGTTCCGCCACTTTTTTTCGACCCTCTCAGATCCGTCCCATAACTTGTCACAGTTTAGTCCCACTCGAAAGTAGTCTCTGCGATTTTTTTCAGATTTTTCAACCGGGGAATTAAGGAGTTGCATATACTTTATCTATTTTTTCGAACCCGTATAGCTTAAAACGGAGAGGATGTACAAAAAAAATATTCCCACAAAAAAATTATGTTTTTCCATCAACTATTGAATGCAATATGTGTTATATTTTTATTCGTGTTGCAAAGACTATTTTCTGCAAAAAAAAAGAAAATTAATTTCTTTCGCACGGTTGGACACCTTTAATTTTGTTGTCAGTTTTATACAATTTCTAATAGTATTAGTGGGACGTACAGAAAAATCCAAAATACGGCAACTGATTATTTTCGGGATTAAAAAAATGTTATTCGCAAAAAAATTGCATAAAATATGTAAATAACATTTTTTTAACAGTTTTTTTTTCATAACTGTTGATTAAAAATGAATTTGGATCAGTTTTAAAATTCTGAACTTTTTGCATAAATTCTAACTAAAAACTAGTATTTTTATCATAGTTTGAGAGTGAGCTGAGAATAATTTATATTATTTTTTGAATTAAAGAAAAGAAATTTGTTTACAAATTTTGTAAATTAAATATTTCAATGATGGTTCCCTGTAGGATAAAAAAAAGAAAAATAAATCATGTCTTGGTAAACAAATTTTTTCCTATATTTTGATAATGTATTTTCTATATTTCGATAATAGATTTCCTATATTTTAATAACAGTTTCTTGATAATAGTTATATAAAGTTTTTATATTGTTGTGGTGCTCCATCCGAAAAGTAATACATTTTTTCAATGCCGAAAATAATCGATTTGATGAAATCTATTATCAAAATATGAGAAATCTATTATCGAAATACAAAAAATATATTATCAAAATATAGGAATTTTTTTTTTTTTTACAAAGATACGATTTATTTTTGGTTTTTTTGTCCTATAGAAAACCATATTTAAAATATTTAATTTTCAAAATTTGTAAACAAATTTTTTTTCTTTAATTAAAAAAAATATATAAATTATTCTCGGCTCACTCTCAAAATATGATGAAAATACTTGTTTTTAGTTATAGATTTTATGAAAAAAATGTCAGAATTTTATACCTGGGCCAAATTAATTTTTACTAAAAAATTATGGAAAAAAAATAATATTAGGGAAAAAAAATATATTAGAAACAAGTGATGAAATTCAGAAAAAAATATTTTTTCCACCAGAATATGCCCAAACAAAATTCGTTAACTGAATCCAAGGGGCCAGGCCGATGACCACGTGAAGTGACCTGGAATGCCCCATATATAAATATGTGTGGATGAAGAAATCGAGAATCGTTACTGTTATAGATATATAGATTCGGTAAGGGGAAAACCGGAAGGCCGCATCGCGAAGATCGAAAGTGAATTTGTAATATCTCTCAATCTCGCGATTATATAGTGCGATTATTATAAGTGCACAACACTGTTGTGGCAATAAGCGTGAGGCTCTGTGCGGATGAAACATTTTCTACAGACGTGTTCTCCGTTGCGGAATATAAATCCGAGCTTTCATCTTATCGTCAAATTAAACAGACTAATTTCTTCTCTTCCTTCCTTCTTTCTCTCTCCTAAGAGCTTCTCAGTCACGTTTTTCATCCCGTTAAATTTTCCATGATTTTTCGAATCAATGTAAAGTTTGGATTTTGAAAGAAAATTAACCTTTCAGGATGCCATTATTTTTTCATAAATTCCAAGTCTCACAATTAGACCGAAACTTTGCCAATTAAACCTTCGTGAAAGTTTGGCGTTTGCTTCATCCTGATATACAATTTTTTTTAAATCTTGGAAGTTGATTTTTCTAATTGAAAAATCTGTGAAAAATCTTAAAGTGGTTGAAAATCCGATTGAATGGAATTTTGAAGACTGAAGGATTGCAAAGAACATAAGCACAGAGTCAAATTTATAAGGGGGAAATTAATTACAATGATTTTGACAAATCAATCGATTTACTCTCAAAATACAAAAGATTTTTTTTCTTTAAAAAAATCCTCCTTAAAAAATGTTAAGTAAATTTTCCAAAAGTTTAATAAATGTAATACTCAAGAACAATAAATTACAAATGAAATATTGAATTAATCATAATCATAGAATGTGTCAATTTTTCACCACGTTCGTCGATGAAAATCTTGCAGCACTTCATTAAAAAATTTCACATTATAAGTAAATTCAATTAATTCAAATTAATAAATATTAATAAAATTAAATTCATTAAATGAATTAAGTGAATTGAATTAAATAATTAAATAATTAGAAAAGCTAATAATCTAATGATTCGATGATTGATGGTCAAAGATTACCGTGTCCCATTTGTCCTAAAATAACCCCTTAAATAAACAAATAAACAAATACATTAAAAAATGAAAAAAATGCAATCTCCAGCTCTCCTATCCCGATGTACATAAAAGCTGCGATAGTTACAGACAAACCCCTCCAAAGAAGGTGGGAGTGAAACTCTCTCTCTTGGTTCTCAGCTGATCATTAAACTCCGGCTCACACTGGTCAGTCAAACTTTCACGTTCCGCGATATTCGAAGTTGTTTGCGCGCGTTCGCCACGTTGGTTTTCCCCAAACGCAGGTGATATTGCATCGAAAAAATCCATAAAGACCCACCCGAAAATATAATAAACCAAAAAAACAAGCAAAAACCAAAAAAAAAAGTTCGAGAAGAAACCGTATGAAAGATGAAGAAAAAAAATCACAAAATTGAAAAGTTTTTCACTCCCCAGAGTTCGTAACATGCGGAAATAAAAGTTTTTCTCACTGGTGAACAGATGCGAAAAATCAAGTGAAGGCAAGAATATCGAGAAACAGTTCCCAAATTGTAAACGAATATAGGGAACTAAAAAATTCAGCAAAATTATTGGCTTGCGGCGAGTTTTTGTGGCTTTGTTCGTCATCGATCATTTCAACGATCGTGATAAAAAAAAATGATCAGATTTTCGTGCGAGGAAAGAAAAATAGGGCCCACGTGTGACGCGAATTGATGGAGAATCTCTCGATGATCTGTGCGGAATTTCCAGGAATTGTGGTTTAAAAAAATATGAGAAGATCGATGGGTCGACGTTACGAAGATCTCGATTCGAAGATCGCCGGCATCGAATCGTCGACGTTCAATGAGAGCGGAGTGAATCGTCACGAGGCAGAAGAGAGACACGTTTATTGGTGAAAGTTCACGGCGAGGATAGAGACGCGGTCGTCGAAGAAGTGCGATAGTTTTGCACCAAAAGGCATTCTCCGAGGAGTATCGTGGCAAAAAGTTACGGATACACGGGATAAATCTTCCGGGAAGGAAGAAAGTTACGTGAGACGAAGAAAGGAGCTTGGAATCGCGATCCGAGGCGAGAAAGGACCAAAAAATGAGAAAAAATCTAAAAAGCAAAATTTGAAAAGGAAAAGTCAATTTTCAACGTTTAAGGAACAAGAATTTGATTCCGAAAGAGGGGCAAAAATGATTGCGAAGTATGATGATAAAAAAGCTTAGACGATGAAATGAAAAAATGCCTGAAAAACGAAATTGGCACAGCGATAATGTGACGGTGTAAAAAAAAAAGGAGAATTGAAAAATCCCGGGCAAACGTGTCTAACGACGAGCGTTTGAGGGAGGAAAGGAAGAAGGCCCGGAGAAAAAAAGAGGCGATAAATCACGTTGATCGGTATGTTTCGAGGATTATTACGACTCGAGTCACGTCGTAAAATCGTTTTCAACACGCGCACGGGGGAGCCCTTTAACCGCTAATTTCAATGACAATTAAATACGCGCGGTTAATTAGCGACGGGCATAAAGCTTCTTCGGTAATTCTCCGTGTAAGTGTCGGATCGACGATTACCTCACTACGTTGTACGTCCTTTTTTCCCTTCTTCTCTCACGAAATGCCGCAACGAGAAGCGCGTCTCTCGTTCCGCCTGTATCTTCGCGCTGATAGAGGGAATTAAGAGGAAGAAAGGGAAAAAAATTAAACGAAAAACATCTTACAAGAAGAAGCGTGCGATTCATTAAAATTAAAACGGGGGAGGAGCGTCGGGTAAAGGATTTTGCTCCTCTCGTGTTTCAGTTTTACGGGAGATACGAAACCGAGCAGAGGCGCAAATTCGGTGCCGATTGATTTTCAAATATCTCCATTTTTTACCCCCTCCCCCCAACGGACTTTCAAATTTCTCCTAAAAATTAATCCCCCCCGCGAAGAGAAAAGAGGCACCGTAAATGGACAAAAGAGAATGTTGAGTTTTTCCTCCAAACGATTTTTCAATTTTTTTGGTGAAGAACAAAAGTGCGAAGATTGAATTTTTTTTATAAATACTGGAAAATTGTTGAACTTGACGCGGAGATAAAATAAGAACGTTGCAGTTGAGAGATAAGCTTGGAAATTTATAGGTAGTGACGATAATGGCGAGAAATTCGAGTGCATCGTGTGTTTGGGTTGTTTGGTTTGTTTTGTTAATTATCGTAAACTTGCTGAGTGCATGCACAGGGTACAATGTACTTTTGGCAACTATGGGAGGCACGAAATCTCATACCGTGCCGTTTGTGGCACTCGGCACGGCCTTGAGATCCAGGGGTCACAATGTCACCCTGGTCAGTGCCTTTTCCGGTCCCGCTGCTAACAACGATCTCCGAGAGCTCGTACCATCGATCCTCGAGGTATGTTTGTTCGTGTGTTGATCAATGATTCATTGAGTCAATTAAACATGGCGGTGAATGAAAAAAGAGAAAAAACCCGTAAAATTAGAGGCTCGTCGTTAATGATCGAAATCTTGACATTCAGGGCCGGAAGAATTGACCAATGGATAATGTTAATTTAGAACGAAAAGGAAAACAATTTCATGATTCATCGGATGATTTGACGAACAGAATGAAAGCCCAGCGAATTCGATTTTTTGTCAAGTTTTTCCAGCACTTAAGGCACTTGGAGCACATTATGATTTTTTGCCTCGAATAACGTAATCAAAACAACGCGTCAAATAGAGTTGAGCGTATAGAAATATTTTCGAGAATCATTGTTTTGTTATTTCAACGATTTTTTTTAAAATAATTTTGTTGTCCTTAATTTTTTCAATGTTTATCTCAAGGTGCTTCCTTTTTGTAAAAAGTGCAGTCTGATTTGTCTTTTAAGAAATCTGAATAACCATAAATACTGGAAAAATTGAGCGAAACAATGAGCTTATTAGTTTTCGTGGTCTGTCAATGTCAAAAAAAAATTCAATCATCGTTTGTTCAAAAATCGTTCAAAATGAGGATTGAAAAAAATCTAAATTTGTAAATTGTTCATTAAAAATATTAAAATTATAAAATTACAAAATTTTGAAATTTAATAAACCATCAATTAATTATAACATAATTGTAACATAGAGTTGGGCACATTACAATATTTTCGAGAATCATTGTTTAATAATTTTAATAATTTTGTTGTCCTTAATTTTGTGCGTGCTTATCTCGAAGTACTTCCTTTTTGTAAAAAGTGCAGCCTGATTTGTCTTTAAAAAATCTGAATATTCATAAATACTGGAAAAATTGATCGAAACAATTAAGCTTATTAGTTTTCGTGATCTGTCAATGTAAAAAAAAAAAATTCAATCATTGTTTGTTCAAAAATCGTTCAAAATGTGGATTGAAAAAAATCTAAATTTGTAAATTATAAATTAAAAATAGTATTAAAATTATAAAATTACAAAATTTTGAAATTTAAAAAATCATAATTTAATTATAACATGATTTATAGTATTGAACGATTGCAAAATGCAAAACAATTAGCATATCAGTTTTTGTGTTGTGACAATGTTTTTAAAAAAAATCGAATCATCGTTTGCTCAAAAAATGTTCAAAATGTGTGTTGAAAAAAATTTAAATTTGTAAATTGTAAATTTAAAATGTTTAAATTATGAAAAGACAAAATTTTGAAATGACAATTTAATCATAATTTAATCATAAGATAATTATAAATAAATTATAATATAAATGATCAAAATTATAAATTTTAAATAATTATAAAAATTTTAAATTCCATCATTGAATTTTTTATTGTTGATTTGAAGAAGAAAAACATTGATTCAGGCTTACGTCGGCAATTATACGTCCGAATGGGATCTCGTTGGTTCGAGATTTCGTAACGAGTTGCCTCTGTCACCTTGGGACGCAATGAGATACGGGTGGGAAGCTTGCGAAGCTTTATTGCGGGACGAAAATTCGATTTCCGGTATAAAACGACCGTACGGTAATCCAAGAGCCCGATGGGACGTCGCGGTGCTCGATGGTGCTTATCCCGAGTGTCTTCTCGGTGTACTTCACGGTGAGAATGTGCCAACGATGATGCTCAACACGGTAAGTAAACTTGTACAAAACTGTTTGTCTATTTTTGCCTCCATAAATTTGCATGTTTACATATATTATGCAATTCCATGATGGGCAAAATCATTTTTTCCATTGTTGTTTACCAGAGGAGATCAAAATATGCTCGAAAAATAGTTGTAAATCGATTGAAATTGAAAATCAATCGATTTCAATTTTTTTAATTTTTTCTACATATATCAAAGCTGATAATATTTTTGATGAGATGACTGAATTTTTTTAAAAAATTATGATAACAGTAATAATAATAAAAAATACTGCAATTATTATTTCAAAATTCATCATTTTTGTTTCACAGCTCAGAATGTGATGAAATTATAAAATTTTTGGAAAAAAAAATTATAATAACTGGGATTTATAAATGAGGTAAAATTGGAACGCAAAAATTGTATAGGCTTTGATTAATATCGATGAAAATTTGCACTTCACTGATATAATACGAAATCTATATATAGTCAAGGATCGACAACACGACGTAGTAAAAGCCATGAGTCTGTAATTTGCCAAGGGAATAACGTAACTTTCATAACACGCGATCATTTTTTCACACTCTCCCTCTTTGTCTCCCTCATCCTGACAAGAGAAAAAACTTGTCAGGCTCAAGCGTCATATCACATACAAATTTTCTCACTGGCATGAATTTTTTATTCGCGAGTCAAAGTTTTCCAGAATGTCGTTCATTTTGTTCAAAAAGTTAATTTATTAAATTTTTATAAATATTATATTTGTCAGGTATTTCCACTTCTAGGTCTTCGAGTATTTTCATCCTTTTTCCACTAATTTTTAATTTGTCTACTTTTTGTCGATTTTAATTCCCTCCTCAGATGTATTTTACAATTTAAAAAAAAAAATAACAATTCGACAATTTTATTCGTGTAAATGATATTCGGGAAAACAGAAATTCAGAATTGAACTTGAAAATTAAATTAATTTAATTTTTATTGAAATGTAATTTTTATAAATATTATTTTGGCGTATATTTTGTCGAGTTTTTAGGTTGCATCCTTTTTTTTATTTTTTACTTTAATATTCTTAATTGATTAGAGTTTCATTTCTCGGTGTATTTTTCAATAAAATGAAAATAACATTTCGCAAATTTTATTCCTGTCAATGATTGTCAAAAAAAAAAATCACCATTATACTTGAAAATTGAATTAATTGAATTTGCATTGAATTGTAATTTTTATAAATATTTTTGTGCTATTTCAACCGACATATTTTCGAGTTTTTACAATACACCGTATTTTGCATTCTTTCTTTTGCTATTTTTAATTGTCATTAATTCCATTCGTCGGTGTATTTAAAAAATTGAAAAACAAAACAACAGGTAGCGCTGTACAGTGGCTCTATAGCTCGACAGGGAAATCCCACGATCTGGTCCATAACTCCTTACTTCGGCAAGGGTCTGACCCAGGACATGAGCTTTCCCCTGAGGATCCTCAACGTCGCTTGTCTGGCAACACTCGAGGTCATGCACTGGATCATGACCACCGGCTACATACAGCCCACTCTGAGAAAGTACTTGGGTAAAATATACATTTTTCAACTCCTACGCATCACTCGTGCGTTGAGAATATTAAAAAAAAATCCCCAAAATGTTATGATTAATCTCTATTATTCCAGCGATGTACTCTCTTTATTACGAGGGGACTTTCTAAGAGTGTAGGAGGATTAAATCCCACATTTTTCAAACACAAATGAATTGTTTAACTCATCGAGATAAGACCTTGAATTTTCAGACAATTCCAAGACCTTAAGGGGGTAGTAAGGACATTTTGGTACCTCTTCATTTTATGAAAATTCAGAATCTGAAAAAAAAACAATCCCAAGTCCATCAAGAAAAGTTAAATTTGAGGAATTCGCAAGATGTTTTTAATCCCACAATGTACACTTCCGCTCAAAAGCTTGGAAACACCAGTCAATATTTCTTGCCGCACTAGAATCTGCATAACTCTGGCAAAAAAAAAAGATAATCGATTTTTTTTAAAGCGTTTTAACGGGAAGGAATTCAGCTTTATTTTGCCCTTTTTGAAAATATTTTTTATGATTTTTTTTCGATCCGGTACGCATTTTTGTACGTGACCGTTTTTTAGCCTTTTTCGACTTTTTTTTGTCTTTTTTATCTACGGTACATTGGGAAGGGCTAGCAGACACTCCATTTTTGTTTTTAACAAATTTTCGTACGATTTTTTCTCGCAAAGTTGTTTTACTTTTGGCTAAAAAAGACAAATTTTGAAAGATGCAACGTAACTCAAAAACTATAGAGTTTAAGAGAAAATGTTAGGTATAGAAAAAGTAGCGTAGGTATACACGAAATCGCTTGGAATTATTTCAGAATTTTCCTATGCATTTTTTTTTAACTATTTTCGCTCGAAACTCTATATAATTATAATGATGACGTCCCAGCGAAAAATTGTATCTGATTGAAATTTCCGTACTTCGTGATACGATAAAAATCTGAAAAAATTCAGCAATACTTGGCATGTTATAAAAAACAATGATGAATAATAATTATTTTTCATTGTTAATGACCTTTGGGCAATATTATTATCGTTAATTGTTGTTTATAGCATGTCAAATGTTGCTGAATTTTTTCAGATTTTTATTGTATCACGAAGTATGGAAATTTCAATCAGATACAATTTTCGAGTGAAAATAGTAAAAAAAAAATTCATAGGAAAATTCTGAAATAATTCCAGGCGATTTCGTGAATACGTACGCTACTTTTTTCATACTTGACATTTTTTCTTAAACTCCATAATTTTTAAGTTACGCTGCATCTTTTAAAATTTGTCTTTTTTAGCCAAAAGTAAAATAACTTTAAGAGAAAAAATCGTACAAAAATTTTTCAAAAGCAAAAATGGAGCGTCCGCCAACACTTTCAATTCGTGATGGTCGAAAAAGGCCAAAAAACGATCACGTACAAAAATGCGTACCGTATCAAAAAAAAAATCATAAAAAATATTTCAAAAAGGTAAAATAAAGCTGAATCCCTTCGCGTCAAAATACTTTTTTAAAAATTCGATTATCTTTTTTTGTACGGAGTTATGCAACTTCTAGTGGGGCAAGAAATATTGACTGGTGTTTCCAAATTTTTGAGCGGAAGTGTATATTGGAGGCGATTTTTGGTTTTTCAATTCAAGATTCAGTTAAGTGACCGGAAATTGATGGTGAAATGGATCGTGGAATTGTTGAAATCTCGAGGGATGAGGATCGATTGAAAAAATATTAGGGACACTGAAACGCCCTCGTCGTGCGCGTATTCATATTTAAATTCATCCCTCGAGTCTTCACGATATTCTGAGCGATGTTGGCAAAGCCCTTGAGTCCTCGCGCGAGTTTCAACCCCAATTGGGACACAATGACAGGGCCTTTTGCCCTTTTCTTTCTTTTATTTTCGTTACCATGATCCACGCTGTCTAAGATGAGTATAAGATTCTGCGTTCTATTTTTCAACCATGATACAATTTTTGCCATCGACAGGTGACGAGATACCCGACGTGAGGGATCTTATTTCGGAGGTACCTTTGACTTTGCAAAATAGTCACTACGCCGTTGCCGACACGGTTCCGTACTTATCGAACGTCGTCAATGTCGCCTGTCTTCATTGTCGCACGGGAATGCACCTCAGTCCCGATTTAGAATTGTTTCTACGTCGAGGTGAATAATTTTCAAATTATACAAATTTCATCTCCAACGATTTGAATCCGCACAATTCCCTTCATTCCTGCTCATTGGTCTCGAAATTAGATTGCGAAAAAAGAATTGCCGACGTAAAACCATCAATTTGCACATTTTTCAGCCGTGTGCAAAGTTAATTGAGCGAGTGATTTTTTTTTTGCATGAAATTAGAGTTGATAATGTGGCGAGGGGAATTCATGTAGGAAATGGTGACCTCGATTTTCTACGATCTTGTCCCGTCGAAGAGTTTTGCAACGGCCGCGGCGGTGTAATAAATCGGTAAAAATGTTCTTTTCTTCATTCCAAGACCTTTGTGACAATAAAAATTGAATCTCCGTAGGAAATTTTAATTTCCATTGGAGAGAAGAAAAAATTAGCGTTATTCGTGGAGAATCTTGTCGTTTGATTGTATTTTAAATTTGGTCAAATCGATTGTTCTAAAAAAACTAAATTACTATTAAAAACGAAATTACAAATTTTTTAATGTCTAATTAGAATTCAATTGAAATGAAAATTAGAGGAGAAAACAAATTCGTGAACAACCATGTTGTTTGATTGTTTATTAAAAAAATTCAGATCGATTGTTACCAAAAAATTAGAACTTCCGCGATCAAATTCAAATTTCAATTCAATTCAATATTCATTCTCCAATTAGATTTTAATTCAACAGATAATGAGAGGAGAAAACAAATTGGTGTTATTCATGAAGAATCACGTTGTTTGATTATTGTTTATAAAAAAAATTCAGATCGATTGTTTCAAGAGAATTAGAATGGTGAGAGCAAATTCAAAGATAATGATAAAAAACCTAAAGATACAACAATTTCGAATAAAATTGTTGCGTTGTTAGAAAAAAAAGCTGCTTTGTGAGGCAACAAAAACTATGAAACCTAAAACAAAGCGCAAAACACGCGAAAATGATCTTTCAATAAATCGTCTGTGGGTAAATTAATACGGCTCGATCTTTCCTTCACGATTACGATCCTCGAGGACATAATTACACGATCGTAAAATGATTCCCACGAAAAACACGTTCTCGTTTTCCATCGCGGGCGTTTATCGAAAGAAAAAAGGTTTATTGACGTGAATCTTTTAATCGAGGCCCACGGAGTCGATAATTCCCACAATATATAAAAACTGGCACTCGACTCCCAATCCTCGGTGTGTAAAAAATTAATTTCGGGGCAGAAATAAAAGTCACTCGGACCAATTTGTGAAACATTGAGAAAGAAAAACGAAAAGGAACTCCCCGAGATTCATGAATTCTTCATGAGGACACGTTTATGGATAAAGACATATATACATTTGTGCCCCCACAAATGTGCTTTTGCTTGTAGAGCCTTTCGTGTAAATTTGTAAAGCCTTTTTTGTCTCGAGCTATTGAAAATTTTGTTACCATAAATTCCGCCTGAGAAATTTGAAACAACAATAACTGTGTCGAGAAGTCAACTTTGACTTTCTTCACTTCTTCAGCCCACGGGACAGTCTGACAAGCGTAAATCCACAATTTCACACCTTTCTTCCCGCCTTTTGTTGTTAAGGTTCTACTTTAGAAGGCCAAAAAAAGCAAATTTTGAAGATTTTTATTCTCAGCTTCTTTATCAGATATGCCTATGAAACTGTTTTTACAACATTGTTTCATCGTTCGAAAATTAAAAAAAAATTATTCTCTATTTTGATTCTTTTAATAATTTATAGAAGACGCTAAAATCGAAAATGTCTTGTCCCATGGCTGACTGTTAATCTCAGGATTGGCAAGTGTGAAACAAAAAAAATTTAAAAGCATTTTAAAGCGGAAGGTTTCTTACACAAAAATTTACCACCGTGAATGAAAAATCGATTTTTAAAAAAATGGCGGATGTTTGAAATGAAAATAAAAAATTAAATTTTCCACAATTTATTTCAAACATCCGCCATTTTTTTTTAAATCGATTTTTCATTAACGGTGATAAATTGTTGTGTAAGAAAACTTGCTCTTTAAAATGCTTTTTTATTTTTTTGTTTCAGACTTGCCAATCCTGTGATTAATTGTCGGCCATGGGAGAAAACATTTTTTAAGACTCGACTCTGGCGTCTTCTATAAACTATTCAAAGGATCAAAATAAAAATAAAAATATTTTTTTTTGTAATATCGAAGGATAAAACAATGATGTAAAAACAGATTTATACTGCAAAGGAGCTGAGAAAAAAAATTCTTAAAGATTAGCTTTTTTTCGCCTTCTAAAGTAGGAATGATGAATAAAAAATTGAAAAAATACTAAAAAATAGGTTTCGTTTACGTGTCGATGGGATCGTCTGTCCGCGCTTCCGGTATGCCGGATGCTCTGAGAGAAATGTTCGTCGCTGCTTTTGCCACTTTGCCCTACAACGTCGTTTGGAAATGGGAGGGCGGAAAGATCGAGGGTTTGCCCGGAAACGTGAGAATAGCCGCCTGGTGGCCACAGCAGGAATTATTGGGACACCCGAATATTCGCGCTTTCGTGTCCCACGGAGGTCTCTTGTCCCTCCACGAGGCCGCCTATCACGGGACGCCGACCCTCGTACTTCCGGTTTTCTGTGATCACGATGGTAACGCCGCCCAAGCAGGTAAACATCATTTACATCGTGTTGCATAATTCAGAGATTTTATTTATTTATTTATTTATTTATTTATTTATTTATTTATTTATTTATTTATTTATTTATTTATTTATTTATTTATTTATTTATTTATTTATTTATTTATTTATTTATTTATTTATTTATTTATTTATTTATTTATTTATTTATTTATTTATTTATTTATTTATTTATTTATTTATTTATTTAGTCATTTTATTTTATAATTTAATTTTAATTTATGCCTCACTTTGGGTGGAATTTATTAGTTAACTAATAATTTCTCCAAAAACTTGATACTTTTGTCATAAATTTTTTCATTTTTCTAACAAAGTCATTTTTTCGGGAAACTCCGCGTTATTTGAAAACAGCGGAAAATTACCCGTCGAAAACATTGTTTCAGAATGAAGGGAAGAAAAATAAAAATTTGATTCAAAAATTGTTTGTCTGAAGCTACTATCCCAAAGAGAATTGGCTAAAAACAAGGCCGGAATTCCATCTAGAAAAAAAGTTATCGTCGTTTTAGTGAACCGATCCAAATTTGGCCAAAATGCAGAACTTTTTCTTTTTTATTAATTTTTTTCAAACCTCGTATCGATGTATTTTGCCCCCCTGAATAAGAATCTACCAACAGTTTTCTCAAAGAATTAAAATTTTTAAGAATTTTCATCAGAAACGTTTTTCGCTAAATTTTGGCCCCATTTTAAAAAACCTCAAAATAGCGAAATTTTAAGTGCTCCTAACTTTACTTCGGTTTGGCCGAATCAAAAATTTCTTTTTCGTACTTAACGGCTGTCACTAAACTTAGAGAATGCCGTTTGGTTCATTCCGATAACTCAATTTTTGTAGAAATGAGAGCAGTTTGAAAATCGCCGAAAAAAATGGAAAGGGGTATGTATGCAAAAATTTGGAAAAATCGATTGTCCAACTTTGAAAATCTGCCAAAAATCGAAAAATGGTCGAAATCGGATGAACCAAGCGGGGTTTTGAAGCTTCAACGATTACGAAAAGAATAGACTCAAGACAAAGCTATAATTTCACCTAGCAAAAAAGTTACAGGCACTTTAGTGAACCGATCTAAATTTGGCCAAAATGCAGAATTTTTTTTATTTTATTTTATTTGTTTTCAACCTTATATCGATGTATTTTGCCCTCCTGAACACGAATCCACCAATAGTTTTCCCAAAAAAATAAAATTTCTACGAATTTTCATCAAAAACCTTTTTCGCTCAAATTTGGCCTCATTTTAAAAACCTTAAAATAGTGATATTTCAAGTGCTCATAACTTTATTCCGGTTCAACTAATTTGGAAATTTCTTTTTCGTACTTGAAGGCTGTCACTAAACTTAGAGAATGCCGTTTGGTTCATTCCGATAACTCAATTTTTGTAGAAATGAGAGCAGTTTGAAAATCGCCGAAAAAAATGGAAAGGGGTATGTATGCAAAAATTTGGAAAAATCGATTGTCCAACTTTGAAAATCTGCCAAAAATCGAAAAATGGTCGAAATCGGATGAACCAAGCGGGGTTTTGAAGCTTCAACGATTACGAAAAAAATAGGCTTAACAAAAAGCTAGAATTTCACCTAGCAAAAAAGTTACAGGCATTTTAGTGAACCGATCTAAATTTGGCCAAAATGCAGAAATTTTTTTATTTTAATTTATTTGTTTTTAACCTTATATCGATGTATTTTGCCCTCCTGAACACGAATCCACCAATAGATTTCCCAAAAAAATAAAATTTCTACGAATTTTCATCAAAAACCTTTTTCGCTCAAATTTGGCCTCATTTTAAAAACCTTAAAATAGTGATATTTCAAGTGCTCATAACTTTATTCCGGTTCAACTAATTTGGAAATTTCTTTTTCGTACTTGAAGGCTGTCACTAAACTTAGAGAATGCCGTTTGGTTCATTCCGATAACTCAATTTTTGTAGAAATGAGAGCAGTTTGAAAATCGCCGAAAAAAATGGAAAGGGGTATGTATGCAAAAATTTGGAAAAATCGATTGTCCAACTTTGAAAATCTGCCAAAAATCGAAAAATGGTCGAAATCGGATGAACCAAGCGGGGTTTTGAAGCTTCAACGATTACGAAAAAAATAGGCTTAACAAAAAGCTAGAATTTCACCTAGCAAAAAAGTTACAGGCATTTTAGTGAACCGATCTAAATTTGGCCAAAATGCAGAAATTTTTTTATTTTAATTTATTTGTTTTTAACCTTATATCGATGTATTTTGCCCTCCTGAACACGAATCCACCAATAGATTTCCCAAAAAAATAAAATTTCTACGAATTTTCATCAAAAACCTTTTTCGCTCAAATTTGGCCTCATTTTAAAAACCTTAAAATAGTGATATTTCAAGTGCTCATAACTTTATTCCGGTTCAACTAATTTGGAAATTTCTTTTTCGTACTTGAAGGCTGTCACTAAACTTAGAGAATGCCGTTTGGTTCATTCCGATAACTCAATTTTTGTAGAAATGAGAGCAGTTTGAAAATCGCCGAAAAAAATGGAAAGGGGTATGTATGCAAAAATTTGGAAAAATCGATTGTCCAACTTTGAAAATCTGCCAAAAATCGAAAAATGGTCGAAATCGGATGAACCAAGCGGGGTTTTGAAGCTTCAACGATTACGAAAAGAATAGACTCAAGACAAAGCTATAATTTCACCTAGCAAAAAAGTTACAGGCACTTTAGTGAACCGATCTAAATTTGGCCAAAATGCAGAAATTTTTTTTTTTTAATTTATTTGTTTTTAACCTTATATCGATGTATTTTGCCCTCCTGAACACGAATCCACCAATAGATTTCCCAAAAAAATAAAATTTCTACGAATTTTCATCAAAAACCTTCTTCGCTCAAATTTGGCCTCATTTTAAAAACCTTAAAATAGTGATATTTCAAGTGCTCATAACTTTATTCCGGTTCAACTAATTTGGAAATTTCTTTTTCGTACTTGAAGGCTGTCACTAAACTTAGAGAATGCCGTTTGGTTCATTCCGATAACTCAATTTTTGTAGAAATGAGAGCAGTTTGAAAATCGCCGAAAAAAATGGAAAGGGGTATGTATGCAAAAATTTGGAAAAATCGATTGTCCAACTTTGAAAATCTGCCAAAAATCGAAAAATGGTCGAAATCGGATGAACCAAGCGGGGTTTTGAAGCTTCAACGATTACGAAAAAAATAGGCTTAACAAAAAGCTAGAATTTCACCTAGCAAAAAAGTTACAGGCATTTTAGTGAACCGATCTAAATTTGGCCAAAATGCAGAAATTTTTTTATTTTAATTTATTTGTTTTTAACCTTATATCGATGTATTTTGCCCTCCTGAACACGAATCCACCAATAGATTTCCCAAAAAAATAAAATTTCTACGAATTTTCATCAAAAACCTTTTTCGCTCAAATTTGGCCTCATTTTAAAAACCTTAAAATAGTGATATTTCAAGTGCTCATAACTTTATTCCGGTTCAACTAATTTGGAAATTTCTTTTTCGTACTTGAAGGCTGTCACTAAACTTAGAGAATGCCGTTTGGTTCATTCCGATAACTCAATTTTTGTAGAAATGAGAGCAGTTTGAAAATCGCCGAAAAAAATGGAAAGGGGTATGTATGCAAAAATTTGGAAAAATCGATTGTCCAACTTTGAAAATCTGCCATAAATCGAAAAATGGTCGAAATCGGATGAACCAAGCGAGGTTTTGAAGCTTTAACGATAATGAAGAGAATAGGCTCAAGACAAAGTCTGAATTTCACCTAGCAAAAAAGTTACAGGCATTTTAGTGAACCGATCTAAATTTGGCCAAAACGCAGAAATTTTTTTTTTTTAATTTATTTGTTTTTAATCTTATATCGATGTATTTTGCCCTCCTGAACACGAATCCACCAATAGATTTCCCAAAAAAAATAAAATTTCTACGAATTTTCATCAAAAACCTTTTTCGCTCAAATTTGGCCTCATTTTAAAAACCTTAAAATAGTGATATTTCAAGTGCTCATAACTTTATTCCGGTTCAACTAATTTGGAAATTTCTTTTTCGTACTTGAAGGCTGTCACTAAACTTAGAGAATGCCGTTTGGTTCATTCCGATAACTCAATTTTTGTAGAAATGAGAGCAGTTTGAAAATCGCCGAAAAAAATGGAAAGGGGTATGTATGCAAAAATTTGGAAAAATCGATTGTCCAACTTTGAAAATCTGCCATAAATCGAAAAATGGTCGAAATCGGATGAACCAAGCGAGGTTTTGAAGCTTTAACGATAATGAAGAGAATAGGCTCAAGACAAAGTCTGAATTTCACCTAGCAAAAAAGTTACAGGCATTTTAGTGAACCGATCTAAATTTGGCCAAAACGCAGAAATTTTTTTTTTTTAATTTATTTGTTTTTAATCTTATATCGATGTATTTTGCCCTCCTGAACACGAATCCACCAATAGATTTCCCAAAAAAAATAAAATTTCTACGAATTTTCATCAAAAACCTTTTTCGCTCAAATTTGGCCTCATTTTAAAAACCTTAAAATAGTGATATTTCAAGTGCTCATAACTTTATTCCGGTTCAACTAATTTGGAAATTTCTTTTTCGTACTTGAAGGCTGTCACTAAACTTAGAGAATGCCGTTTGGTTCATTCCGATAACTCAATTTTTGTAGAAATGAGAGCAGTTTGAAAATCGCCGAAAAAAATGGAAAGGGGTATGTATGCAAAAATTTGGAAAAATCGATTGTCCAACTTTGAAAATCTGCCAAAAATCGAAAAATGGTCGAAATCGGATGAACCAAGCGGGGTTTTGAAGCTTCAACGATTACGAAAAAAATAGGCTTAACAAAAAGCTAGAATTTCACCTAGCAAAAAAGTTACAGGCATTTTAGTGAACCGATCTAAATTTGGCCAAAATGCAGAATTTTTTTTTTTTTAATTTATTTGTTTTTAACCTTATATCGATGTATTTTGCCCTCCTGAACACGAATCCACCAATAGATTTCCCAAAAAAATAAAATTTCTACGAATTTCATCAAAAACCTTCTTCGCTCAAATTTGGCCTCATTTTAAAAACCTTAAAATAGTGATATTTCAAGTGCTCATAACTTTATTCCGGTTCAACTAATTTGGAAATTTCTTTTTCGTACTTGAAGGCTGTCACTAAACTTAGAGAATGCCGTTTGGTTCATTCCGATAACTCAATTTTTGTAGAAATGAGAGCAGTTTGAAAATCGCCGAAAAAAATGGAAAGGGGTATGTATGCAAAAATTTGGAAAAATCGATTGTCCAACTTTGAAAATCTGCCAAAAATCGAAAAATGGTCGAAATCGGATGAACCAAGCGGGGTTTTGAAGCTTCAACGATTACGAAAAAAATAGGCTTAACAAAAAGCTAGAATTTCACCTAGCAAAAAAGTTACAGGCATTTTAGTGAACCGATCTAAATTTGGCCAAAATGCAGAAATTTTTTTATTTTAATTTATTTGTTTTTAACCTTATATCGATGTATTTTGCCCTCCTGAACACGAATCCACCAATAGATTTCCCAAAAAAATAAAATTTCTACGAATTTTCATCAAAAACCTTCTTCGCTCAAATTTGGCCTCATTTTAAAAACCTTAAAATAGTGATATTTCAAGTGCTCATAACTTTATTCCGGTTCAACTAATTTGGAAATTTCTTTTTCGTACTTGAAGGCTGTCACTAAACTTAGAGAATGCCGTTTGGTTCATTCCGATAACTTAATTTTTGTAGAAATGAGAGCCGTTTGAAAATCGCCGAAAAAAATGGAAAGGGGTATGTATGCAAAAATTTGGAAAAATCGATTGTCCAACTTTGAAAATCTGCAAAAAATCGAAAAATAATCGCAATCGGATGAACCAAGCGGGGTTTCGAAGTCTCACCGTTTACGAAGGGAATAAGCTCAAGACAAACCCAAAAATCTATCTAGAAAAAAATTACAGCCATTTTACTCAATTTAATTTTCACCAAAATGCGAAAGAAAAAATTTGTTATTAATTTTTTTAGAACCTTATTTCGATGTATTTCTTCCCTCTGAGTCCAAATTCATCCAAAGATTGCGCCAAAACTTGCTATGAAATTTCATGAAAAAACCACGTTTAATTTAAACATTTTGAAAACCAATCGAAGTCAATAATAAATTTTTGTTCGTGTTATAATTATTTTCATAGAAAAATGTTCAAATTGTTGTTTTCAAAATGAAATAAACCGACGAATACGTCGAGTGACTTTTGCCTCCCAACTTTGATCTCCATATTTCATTTCTCTGTTTCGCGTTACTTTTTCTACTCTGTATTATCCGACAATAGAGAAACTCGGCTATGCCCTCGTCATGGACTTATCGAGTCTATCGATCAATGGATTTCGCGAGGGTATTCTCGAGGTTGCCGCGAGCCCGGAAAATTCTTACAGAGATGCAGCGAGACGACGAAGCAGTTTGCTCAAAGAACAACCTATCGGCCCGAGGGAATTGGCCGTATGGTGGGTCGAGCACGTGGCGAAACATCGTGGCGCGGAGCACCTCAAAAATTCAGCGAGGTATGAAATTTATCGACTTTGCACACACGAAAATGCACCTTATCCTCGCCACCAAGATTATTAAACAACGAAAAGAGAGATTGAATCCAAAATAGATTTATACAATTGATTTCAGGATTATTTGAATACTTGATGTAAAAATTATCATTTATTCTGCAAATTTATAAATTTATAATTTTATTTTTTTATTAACTCATTTAATATTTTTAATATTTTATTACGAATTTTTTTAAATTGCACATATAGAAATATTTTTATATTCATGTAATAATATTATTATGATAATAATTGGATTGGATCGTGGAATTTAATTAACAATAAAAAAAATTCATAATTAAAAAATATTAAATAAATAAATTAAAAAATAAATTTATAAATTTATTTATTTATTTAATATTTTTAATATTTTTTAATTATGAATTTTTTTATTGTTTATAGAAATATTTTTATATTTATGTAATAATGTTGTTATGATAATAATTGAATTAGATCGTGGAATTTAATTAGCATTCGCTGAAAAATAACTACTTTCAATATTTCTGCAATTTGATTTCCATTAAGAAAAATAATTTCCAAAATATATTTATAATAATAGTTTTCTTAAGAATTAATTTTGAACTTTTAATTTAATTTAATAATTCAATTATCATTTAGTAAAGAATTAATTTTTTCAATTACTCTGCAATTGAATTTTCATTAAAAAAATAATTAAATTGCCCCAATTATTTTGACGATGCGATACTCTTTTTCATAATCAATTTTCAATTGATCCACGCGGTTCAATATTTTTTTTTCTCTTTCATTCAACAGGCACATGGATGTACTTCGTTATTATTCGATAGACGTCGCTGCTTTCTACGTTTTCGTAATAATAGCATTGATGTTTTTGTTCGGCAAATGGCCGATAAGATTCACAACGCCACGATGTATGATGCAAAAGAAAAAAATTCACTGATCGTTCATACATCTGCGTTGTTTTCCGGGGCAATTCGCGCAGCACGAAAAACTCTTCGATGAGGGCGAATCGTGGAGAAAGAAAAAATCGGACGTTAAATGGACCAAATTTGCGTTTTTATTTATTGGAGAACGTGAGAAATATTCTATCGATTTGTTTACTTTTTTTTTATTCGCCAGTGACTCGTGTGTATTATAAATATGTAGAATATTTTGTTAATAAATAATTTGTAATGTAAAGTGCATTTTTAAAAAATTATGCATTTCCAGAAGAGTGATTCGATCAAAAAAGAAATGATGAATCGATTATTTCAAGCGATTGGATTGAAGGAAAAAAATTTTTTTTAAATTGTGAATGGGTTTTTTTTTTATGGCGTCATCGTGATCGGTGGTTATAATTTATGCGATTTCACTCGAGGGCGTTTTCACTCGACCCCTTTTTTTCTCGTTACGTCTCACGTCGCCAAATTGTGAAAATACGCGAATTCTCGATCCAAATATATTATTACAAGAACGAATGGTCGTGGTTTTTTTTTTTTGAATCGATGGCTTGAGATAAATATGGACGAATCGGGGAATGGCAAAACCAAAACCTTGCGCTTTTTTCTGGCTCCGAGCCATCGATAAACGATGTACGAGATATTCCCCGCAATTTCGACTTTTGATCAAAATTATCAGTGCAATGTTTCTCCGTTTTCAAAGAATTTCAAAAAAAAAGGTTCAACCAGAGCTTTTCAGAATTGTAGATTTTTTATCATTAAAAATACCAATTTCGTTTGTTTAAATAATTAACCGCAAAAATTTTGCAATATCAAGGTTGGAAAAAAATATTTTCATCGACATTTGGAATACTTTCTTG
Source organism: Alloplasta piceator (assembly GCA_946863875.1). Classification (NCBI taxonomy): domain Eukaryota; kingdom Metazoa; phylum Arthropoda; class Insecta; order Hymenoptera; family Ichneumonidae; genus Alloplasta; species Alloplasta piceator. The sequence continues at coordinate 2,768,554 of OX333080.1, forward strand.
ATTTTATCGCGAGAAATGTAAATGGAAATGGAATCGAGATTAAAAAACGTAGATGTGAGCAAATTTTTTCCAAGTTACGCAAAATACTTTGTATACAAATGGAAATATTTGTGTGTCTGTGTGTATATCGAGAGGAAGTCGATGGCCCACATTCGAAACTCGTTTTTTCCTTTCAACACTCCACGACCAGTTTCCACTGTGATCATGGCGAATTCTCTGTTCGATTACCAACAACACACGTGACCACATTATTATATATATGGGGCATTCCATGACAAATCAACAACTTTGGAACCGACCCCTTTCGATTTGGCTGAAAGTTTTTTTTATCCTTTTCTACCCTGTGAAAAACTTTTCTCAGAATTTTTTCAAATTTTTTTACCCAACCGAAAAAAGGTTATGAATTTTTGAAAAAAATTCCTTTTTTTTGTAATAGCTATAACTTTTTCAAAATTTGATTTATCGGAAAGTTTATTTTTTCAAAATTTTTGTTTTTGAATGTACTTTCTGAAAAAAAATACAAAAAAAATATTCAGAGCTTTCTTCTATTCTTATCTTAAAATTTCGAAAAAATCAAATTTTTTCAATAATTACCAGTTTCAATTTTTTTTTCAAATTTGGAAGTTCTCTGAAGACCCTAAAAAATGTTCAGAATGGTTTTATGAGAAACAAGGCTAGTTGAATTTTTTTTTCAATTGGAAAAAAAATAGGGAAAAAACACCACTCTGAAAAAATTTGAGGATTTGCAGAAAATATCAAAGTTCGATATAATAAAAACAAAACAAAATAAAAAATGGTAATCAACGAGAATTTTTTTATGTTTTCCAAAAATCTAAAAAAAAACAATGAAGATGGGTTTCAATAATTTGTTTGAATTTTTTTTTTTAAGTACATTTAAAAACGAAAATTTTGATAAAAGGAACGTTCCGACAAGTAAAATTTTGAAAAAGTTATAGCTATTTTAAGAAAAAGCCTTTTTTCAAAAATTCATAACTTTTTTTGGTTGGGTAAAAAAATTTGAAAAAATTCTGAGAAACGTTTTTCATAGGGTACAAAAGGATAAAAAACATTCAGCCAAATCGAAAGGGGTTGGGTTCAAAAGTGGTCGATTTGGCGTGGAATGCCCCATATATGAGAGAGGCAAGGGGCAAAATGGACTCCATCGACAATAAGAGGTCGGAGACACCTAAGTTTCATAGCATTGTTTTCAGTATATCGTCAAGACACAAGCCCAATCATGCCCGCAATGGAAAAGATTTTTTTTTCAAAATTTTTCAATTTTTCAAGCCCTCTCTACCGATCTAAAAATGCTCTAGCGCCGCCGAAATTCAACATATCGGGGTGAACTTTGCGCCATTCTCTTTGTGACCACGTGCTCTATCGATTAGAAAAAAGAAATCCCCGATCGGATGAAGGGAACCGGAGTTACGGCCCTTTTAACTATTTTTCGACGTTTTTCTTCTTACGGTCGATTTTTTGCAATTTTAAAATTTCTCTAGCGCCGTCGGGACGATGATATTTTGATATTTTGAGAAATCGTCTTTTTATTGTAGAAGAGAGAAATATGTTGAGAAAAAAAAGGGCAAGCGAGAATGAAAGTGGGACATGATCATTTCAAACGAGCGTTAAGAGGAAAATATAAGAAAATCCAATGAAAATATCCGTAAAGGAAAGAAACGTGGATACGAGCACTTTGCAAAATCCCCTCGTTATATTTACCAGTTTATTGCGTTGTTAATTTTTTTTCCTATTTTGCTGGAAAAAAGGGAAGAGAATAATTCAATTGACCATTGTGCTCTTGGAAAACGAGAAAAGTGGGACGTTCTTTTTTATCCCTCATTCTGCGACTCGTTTCACGGAGATTTATACCGCATGGAGCGATCCATTCAGGTATCTTATCACGACAAAGGACTCGAATTAGAAGAAAAATACGACAATTTACGAATACAAGAATGTAAAAAAAACAGGAAGCGGTAAACGTTGTTGTCACATATGAGGCATTCCAAACCGATTCGATCTGTTTCTGACCATTCACATCTCCGATGTTGTCCGCAATTTTTTATGGTTTTGTAGTACCTTTGAAGAGCACACAGGATTTTTTTCCGATTTTTTCGGAGCGATTTGACTTAACTATGATTTTGTAAACAAATTATTTTCAGCCCAAATTTAAAAATCTGGGAAAAATAACAAAAATGTTTATTATATGAAAAATTTCAGGCATTAAGCCCAAGTAGACAGGGGCTTCCTCCTAGAAGGAGGAACCTGAATTGAGTGGGCCGTTTTCAATTTTTTTTTTTCGAAAAAGCTCCGAAAAACAGAAAAAAACTCCGGCCAACTTCGGCTCAACGCTTGAATTTTTTCATATAAAAGAGCAACTTTTGCGATTTTTTCAGATATTTAAGTTTGGGCTGAAAATAATTTGTTTATAAAATTATAGTCAAATCAAAGCGCTCCAAAAAAATTTGAAAAAAATCCTGAGTCCTTTTCAGAGGGACTAAAAAACCATAAAAAATCGCGGACAAAATCGGAGAGGTGAGGGGTCAGACCTCGGTCGAATCGGTGTGGAATGCCCCATATATACATGCGACGCTAACGGCGCATCACACGCAACCCTCTTGACTCGCCTCCCACTTCAAAAGCCTCCCTTGGGAATTCTATGCGATAAAAATTCTATAATATTGCATACAATCGAAATTAGAGTGCCAGAAACATTTTCTGAGAATTGAGAGACATCTTCTGGTCACATTTTAGCATTGTTTCTACCGTTTACGGAGTAAATTCACTGTTAAAAGATGTATAAACAAATTTTTTCGCATTTCTGCGAAGTGTATATTTACCAATTACCGCATGAAAGAAGAAGAGGAATTCAGAAAAAATGTGATGGGTAGTTGAATACTACAAGCAACGGAAGAAAAGAACGGAGGAGAAAAAAGAATGCAATATAGCAACATTAAAAAAGGAAAAGAAAGAATGTTTGTACAGTTATTAGAGTTTTAAAGTGAAAATGGAGGAAAAAGGGGAGGAAGTTATGTAATGTTCTTAAGCCCGTTCGGAAAAGAATGCACTGAGAAAAAAAAATGGTTGAATATGCAAAATCGTTTAGTTGAATACGTGCAACTAAATATTTAGTTGTACAATCTAAATTTTTGTTGCCTGAACAATATTTTGGTCAACCAAAGCGCGGACATTTTCAAGAAACTAATTATTTAGTTAGACCAAATAAATATTTAGTTGCCCGTATTCAACTAAAGATTTTGCATATTCAACCATTTTTTTTCTCAGTGTGGCTATAGAAGAAATAATTTTTTTTAAATTCCAATTACCACGTGTAAAGTGCTTTCGAAACTTAAGTTCAGAAAAACGTGTTGAATTGAACGCGCTTCTCTCAAAACTGTGTTTTTAAAGTTGGTGAGCAAGATTTCTCAGAAACGGTGTAACCGGTCAGTCACAAATTTCTACACAAGCTAAATAAATATATTTTTTAGTAATTAATCGAAGGCTTTTTTTACCGATAAACATTTTTCATTTTATAAACAATTAATGTCAAAAATTTTCATAAAAAAAAAAAAAAAATTTTAGAAGCCGCCATTTTGTTAAAAATGAATATTTTACTTATTCCTTCGATCAAACAGTAGATTATACCTTATGTCAGGGTTGCAAAATTTTTAATGAAAAAGTAATGCGTTAATCATTACCTTTTTAATGGCAAATGGAAATTATTTCCATTAACCATTAAATGTTAATGATTAATGGAAATGATTTCCATTAACCATTAAATATTTTTTTCTAATTGGGTTTGATAGCTCTTGTCAAAAAAGTAACTCTCAGAAATTTCAGCTTTGAAAACAAATTTTTAGAGGTTGCTCAAATGACTTGATATTATTTTCGATTTTGAGCAACGATCGTGATATAGAAATTACGATTTTTCCGTGTCTCAACAAAAAATATAAGTATATTTGACGAAGCAGTGATTCACCCAAAATGTAGGTCCTTGAAAAAAAAATTAATGGGCGTCCCAGGCCACTTAGATTTTCATTATCACACGGAAAGAATTTCTAAAGAAATTTTACTGTGGAAATTTGAACGTCGGGACGAGTGTAAAATCGGGTAAAATTTACTGATTTTTTCAGTAAAAATTCTTGAAAACATTTCAAATTTACGCCACACGACAGTAAATTCTGACTTATTTCCATGAAAATTTACATTCTATTCCCTGAAAACCTGGACAATTATAGGTTTGTGCGCCCGTTACTGTGATTTCACAGTAAAATTTATTTAGAAATTCTTTCCGTGTATTTTTTTTTTCAAAGACCCAAATTTTGGGTGAATTATTGCTTCATTAATTACTCATATTTTTTGTTGCGACAAGGGAAAATCGAAATTTCTGTATCATGATCGTTAGTAAAAATCGAAAAAAAATATCAAGTCATTTGAGCGACCTCTAAAAAATTTTTTTTAAAGCTCAAATTTTGGGAAAGTTACTTTTTTGCCGAATACTAACAGCTGTCAAACCCAATCGCAGAAAAAAAATTATTTAATGGTTAATTTAATGGTTGATGGAAATAATTTCCATTAACCATTAACCATTAACATTTAATGGTTCATGGCAATAATTTCCATTAACCATTAACATTTAATGGTTAATGTTTAATGGAAATTATTTCAATTAGTCAATAAGAGTTAATGGTTATTGAAAATGTAGACGCATTAAAAAAAGTAATGCATTATTTGCAACCCTGCCTTGTATCATAAAAATGTTTTTTATTTTTTTATTTTGAATGATCCGTGCTCATCGCAAAACGCTTTTCTTTAGAGGACCTCCCGCAGATCGGCTACAGCGGCTTCAAAAATCATTTTTTTTTTAAAGAAAAATTTCGAAATAAAGTTAAAAGTTACAAAAATATGTGTATACATTTTTACGTTAATAAAAGAAGGTGTCTTTCTAGAAACCTTCAACCTTCTGACTGCGTATAACCGGTTAATGAAGTGTCAGAAAGTATCATGAAGTTACCCACCACAAAAACCACCGAAGCGTCAGAAAGGAACAGCAAAAAAAAGTGAGCTAACATACGTCGGACAGATGAAATACGAGATGAAGCGAGAAAATATGAAGCTGCAAAAAAAAGGAAATGTTCACCTCGAAGTTGGCCGTACCGTGCGCCTGGTTCTTGTCGTGTTTAATTGCGTTCGTGTGTACTTCGCGTTTGAACCACGATTCTGGCCAATCAATGAAGCAGATCTTATATGAGACTTCCTGCTTCGATAGCAACGAGAAAGAAGCCATAAATTATGATCATTATCGCAATTTTTCGAATGATCTTCAATAAATCGCTAACATATTAAACTTCAACGCCAATCAAATTAAAAGCGAACGAGAAATTCTCCAGAAAATGTTTTTCCCTTCGATTGCAGGACAAATTGCGAGGATATCCCTCAAAATGATTCAAAAAGGAGCCTGATTTTTGGAGCATTTTCTCTGCCCATCGAGATTCGAGTATCTCATTAGAAACAAGAATTTTTGGGCGAAGGAATCTTCGGCGAAAAATTACCGCCGTCACGAAAATTGTAATTTCCAAGGAAGTATAATTTTTAAGAGTCATTTCTCCTGGAAAACAAAAACAATATTGTTCATATTGAAACAAACGTAATGCTCGGTTTAGAAAATCTTTTTCCAAAGATCTTTAAACCAATTTTTCCAGCCGAAATCCTCGCCAGGAAAAATCCAGCGAAATTCGAAAATTAGACTCTTTTTCAACCGGTTTAGTCTACACGAGAGCGGAATCTCGTCATACGAGTCTGAAGTGGCGAATGATGCTTGTTGGCGTCAATTTTTTGAGCTTCATGATAGCACCAGGAAATCTCAAACTAGTCGACGTAAATTCAAGCAGAAAAAGCAAGATAACGCAAAATCATTTATTTTATAATACGAACAACTTGCATCGCAAGGTTCATTATAAATTCGATCAAGAAAAAGGAAATTCCGAAATACTGCGGCTAAATCATTACAAAAACCTAAACTAATCTAAATTATTATTACTAATAACCACAATTACAAAAAAATTACAAGACCAAGAAAGGTGACCACGGCTAAACAAGATGAAAATTGCCAGGCCTAAAAAAAATCTAATCATCGAAATCCTGCAGAAAACGAGACCTCAGTATTACAATGAATAGCAATACGATCAGAAAAATTTCAGAAACAGCTAAAACATCATGGCTAAGAAAAAACTATATTTACCGAAATCCACAAAGTGGTACTTACAATTGGATTTTCATTGAAGACCGTGAAAACTCAGGTTAGAAGAAGAAACGGGACGCCAGCGCAAAAGAGACAATGGTCGGATCTGCAAACAGAAAAAAGCGAGCATTGAAACGCAAAAAAAAAAGATTTTTAACGAAAAAAAGCACCCACAATTGTGAGAGCTCTGATTAATAATAAAAATCGTTCTTTGACCTACTAAAGTTCATTTTAAGTCGTTAAATTCAGAGAAGAAATTTTATATTAATAATTAATATTCATTAATTATATAATTAATTAATATATTTATTAATTAATATATTTATTAATTAATGAATAATTAATTAATTAATTAATTATATAATTAATTAATATTCATTAATTAATTATTCAACACGGTCTCGCGTAATTCGACACCTCGCCATTCAAATTGATAGGTTTGAACTTTACTTGATCTTTAATAAAGATTTGTGTGCGCAAAAGTTGTATGAAGTGTGAAAGAACACGCACGACTGTACTCGTTTAATTAATTTATGGAATCCAGTCGATGATTTATTAATACATGTGCGTGGGCTTTAATAAATACAAATAAAATTGTAATTCTTGAAGTACAAGTCGAGTATATCGAGTACAGGCCTGCGGTTCTACACTGAATACCGCAGAATACCGCGTTCCAGCGGATCACTCGGATCTCCGCTTCTCCGATTTCTAACGTTAGTCGTTCCCGAACGAACGATAGTAACGCCCGAGTGCATCGAGTGCGTTGAGAATATCGAAAATTCATTGAGAATATATCTGTCTGTGAATACCACTCTATTCGAGTCCTTTGGTTGACGAAAATCTCAATCGAGATGTTGAAGCATCGTTTGGCAACGACTGCAAGGTATGTAACGTCTGAGGGACACTCGGTAATTTTATTTGTGGGAAAAAAGTTAATTCTAACGAGGTTAGAGCCGGACGAACGAAAATTCCCATCATTAATGGGCTGCACTTCGATAAGCGACTGAAAAGCCAATTTTTGGATTTTTTTTTGCGAAATCGGGAAGATATATTTTCATGGAAGTTTGGTATTTCAACTAGTAACATCTGAAGAACACTCTGTAATTTTTTCGAGTGAAAAAACATAATTGTAACGAAGTTACAGTCAAGTGAACTAAAAGTCCCATCACTAATGCTTCTGCGGATTTTTTTTTGCAAAATCGTGAAAATATATTTCCACAGAAGTTTGGTATTTCAACAAGTAAAAGCTGAAGAACACTCTGTAATTTTTCTGCGTAAAAAAACATAATCACAACGGAGTTACAATCAAGCGGACCAAAAGTCCCATCACTAATGCTTTCTCTATAATCAGGCAGCGGAAAAGCTTATTTTTGCGGATTTTTTTGCAAAATCGTGAAAATATATTTCCACAGAAACTTGGTATTTCAGCAAGTAACATCTGAAGAACACTCTGTAATTTTTCTGCGTAAAAAAACATAATCGCAACGGAGTTACAATCAAGCGGACCAAAAGTCCCATCACTAATGCTTTCTCTATAATCAGGTAGCGGAAAAAGCTAATTTTTGTGAATTTTTTTTTTTGCAAATTCGTGAAGATGTATTCCCACAGAAGTTTGATTTTTCAACAAGTAACATCTAAAGAACCTTCTGAATTTTTTTAGTGTCAAAATATACAATTATGACCAAGCTACAGTTGGTTTCCGGAAACTATTTAGCGAAAACGTTTTTTCCCATTAACAGTGGGATTTTTGACCAGGTGGTCAAAAATTTGAGAAAATATAAACAAATTTCGCTAGTATATTAATTTATCCCACAATTTGTTGACGAAATTTCCTAAATATCGAGTCAAAACAAAACGGCGAGTGTTCAGAGTCTTGATTTTAGTGAAAATTCTGATCCAATCGATTTACAAGTTATGGGAAACGTTTATGAAACGATGGATTGTCGAAAAATATCGCTCAAAAGCCAAATAATTATTCGACTTTCACGAATGAAAGTCGAAATGAGAGATTGGACTGTAGGGGAGAAAAAATGATGACGCAGAAATCGCGTGATGATTTAATAAAATCGGACAACGTGAAAATATTAGTTCATTCGTGGAAAATTCGACATGTGCGATGGATTTAATTTGCGAGAAGCGAAGCAAAAGACCAGTTTTTCTCGCTACGCACGAAAAATTCGTTAAATTCGCCTGGACGTGCACGGGTAAAGTTTCGATATTAACTAATTATTTAAAAACTTTCAATTATTTTTTTAGCAGATAAAAATCCTAGAAAAAAGTACTAATGAGTGTATAAAAAAAACCTGCTTGGAGTATCGCAAACGCGAAAGAAAAATATGGGGTGCAGGCAAAGGAAAAGTCAGTGTATATTTATTTTCATACCGGGGGAAAATTTAATTTTCCCCAATTTATTTCGGTCCAAACTTTCCCTCGCGTGGACAACGTTGAGCAATTTTTCATATGCGAGAATACCGAAAATATAAACTAAGAAAATTGGAGAGGAATTTCTTGTATCAAACGTGCGAGAAATAACTTTGATTTTCCAGTCTGAGAACGATGAATTTTCGTTCTATTTTCCTTTTCCCCATTGAAAAATAGAAGCGCCCCGTCCCGAGTGAATAATTTCAGAAAAATACAAACATATTTTTGTTCAATCACATGAGTGAGAATAATAACAGAGAAAAATGAAGGAGAGAAACAAAATGTATTATTTGGAAGAATATTTTAACGATGCGTGGAGCAAAAAAAAAGGGTCAAACACAATTACACGTTTCGGAGTGTATTTCGTGTTTCGTTGGTGTGAAAATTTCTCGCGATATTACGGATTTTAATCAATTTATAATCGGTGCGGTGAGCACATTCGTCGAACATATGCAAAGAGTATGGGCTATTCCGCGTCAGGTCGACTGAGATTTTAAAATCCCTCTCGATTTACCCTGCGATTTTTTTCATGCTACTTTATACCTTTCTCGCTGCTATAATTTTTTCCATAATGTCAACTGATACTACGTTACCTAGAAACTCAAAATTTTGATGAATTTCCATGAAAAACCTGATTTTTAGTTTTTCCTTGCTTTTTCTCATCAATAAATTTTATTCCGATAAAATCTCTGCCCGATCTGAAATCAACGGCCAATTTTTCATGAAATGGAGTTCAAAAATATTTAAAAAACAAATTTTTGGTCTAATTTCGGTCTCATTCTCAAAAACCTCAAAATAGCGAAACTTCAAGTGCTCATAACTTTACTTCGGTTTGGCCGATTCCAAAATTTCTTTTTCGTACGCAAACCTTGTTACTCAACTTAGAGAATGGCGTTTGGTTCATCTCGATAACTAAATTTGTCTAGAAATGAGAGCGATTTGAAAATCGCCGAAAAAAATGAAAAAGGGTATGTATGAAAAAATTTGCGAAAATCGATGGTCCAACTTTAAAAATCTACCAAAAATCGAAAAATTATCCGAATCGGATGAACCAAGCGGTGTTTTGAAGCCTGAACGATTACAAACAGAATATGCTACAGACAAAGCCAGAATTGCATCTGAAAAAAAAGTTACAGCCATTTTAGTGAACCCATCTAAATCTAGCCAAAATGCAGAATTTTTTTTTTTTTTTTTAAACCTTATATCAATGTATTTTGCCCCCCTGAACACGAATCTACCAATAGTTTTTCCAAAAAATCAAAATATTCACGAATTTTCATTAAAAAATCCGATTTTCAGTTTTTCCTTGCTTTTTCTCATCGAAAAATTTTATTCCAACCGAAGCTCTGTGGTTAATTAGTTGATGAGTTGATCCCAAAACTTCAACATTTTTGGAAATTACCTTTCAAAATTTTTAGTTACGATTAAGGCACGATAATTCGAAAATAATTTTTGTTTTTAATTTTTGAAAATGTATAATATTAAATGATCACGAGAATGAATAGAGAAAAATGAGTCAATGAGAAAAATTGTGGATTTAAGAAATCCGAGGGAGAGTATAGCGATGCAATTTCAATGTGTTGTACAATTTTCTCATTGTTGGCATTGAAATTAAAGTGTCACGGACATTTGCAGGTTCTGAGGTCCGCAGCAGTCGTCGTGAGTTTAAATTTTCCGCAAAACATTTAACGAAATTCCGATTTATTATCGGCGATTCGAATTCTATCATCCGCATGCACAACTCAATCGTTATCCATTATGACATCCGGTTCGGCTTTGTGAACTGCCGAATACCGCAGTTCAATGGGACTCATCCGCTTTGGCGGTCGCAATAGTTGTGGTGAAATTTCTAAAGCGTGAAACGCAGCATTGTTCATTCCTCCTCGTCACTTTTCACCGTCCTTCTCGATCACTTAGTGACGCACTGGAGCTACATATTTAGCTCAAAATCATCATTATAAATCCATCAAATTCGATTCTGCGTGATAGAGAATCGAAATTTGATAAACTATCAAGATCTCAAGATATCTCTTTTTTTCAAGATCTTTTACGTTCGAAGTACTTTGTTAAGTACTTTTTTTTATCTTAGTACAATATTCAAATACTCAAGCCTCCGTCTGTACACTGGGTCTTTTAAGGCACAAGCCAAATTTTCAAATCGAATATCTGTGGAATTAGAAAAATCGTTAAAAAAAATATGTTTACCATAAATGGTTAAATAAATGATTGGATCATGGAAAAAAATGTTATGAAAGTAATTCAGAATTTTTTCACATTTTTCTGACGTTTTTTTCTTAGAAAAAACATTAGCAGGACTTTGACGACCCATAGTACAGATGGTGTCCCAAAATTTGAGTGTACAGACGGAGGGTTAAATAAATTTGGTAAATATATATGTACATTACGAAAATGAAATTTAAAAAAAATTGATTTTTTTTAAATCCTGACTGCGTGTAACCCCTTAAGGAGGGTAAAAATCATCGCCGAATTCTTTTTTTTTTTGATTAAATAATCAATTAAATAAAAATAAAAGAGAAGGCTGTGGAAAGACTATCCCATACAGCTAATCTACGAATTCAAATAAAATCGAAATTGCGCGACATCTCACAGTCATTTTAGTAACTCTGGTTCCCGGACCGTCAGCAATCGAGCCTTGGTGATAAATATATTGCTGAGGATATAGATAAGGAAGAAACTTTTTTATTGTGTTATCGTGTTTTATCGTGAGTCGGTAATATTGGAGCCTGTTCCCTCTCCTCGAGTCTTCAGAGATGCGATAAAAGTAGCTTCGACGCCAATGATACATATGAGGCATTCCACGTCAAGTCAGCCACCCCATTTTTTTAAATCACCAAAATTCGCATACAAATTTTTAGAAAGTAGTTCTAACTATCAAGGAAATTTGTGATTTTTTTCAGATTTTTAAATTACATTTTTTAGCCGCAAAAAAATATAAAAAATTTGTTTGTCCCATTTTGTAACTCGAAAATTATTCATCGTACAAAAAAAAACGTATAACATAAAATTTAGGATTTTCAACGTGCTTTTCACTGATTTTTTTTACAAACTCGATTACTAATGTACAAATATCTTTTTGTACATTATTAGAATGTACAAAAAGATATTTAAAATAATAAAAATGAAAAAAGATAACAAAGTTGAAAAAGTACAAAAAATAAACAAAAATGCGGGCTTTAGAAAATCTCTACAGATAGTCTCAACCCTGTTGATGCACAGAGAAATTTGTGTATTCATTTGGGATGAAAAACGCATGGGAAGGAATGGATTCTCCACTAAGCCAATTTTTCTATAGTCTGTAAATATATCAAGTAAAAAACCGTTAAAATTACAGACAAATCGAAGATGTCAATTCTGAGAAAAAAAATATCAAAACACTATTTTCTCCGAAAAGGGCATATAGAGCTTTCGGCGGAGTTCGTAAAAAATTTCAGTGAAAAGTACGTTAAAAATCCTAAATTTCATATCGTACTTTTTTTTCGTACGATGAATAACTTTCGAGTTACAAAATGGAACAAAAAATTTTTTTGTATTTTTTTCCGGCTAAAACATGTAATATAAAAATCTGAAAAAAATCACGAATTTTCTTGACAGTTAGAACTACTTTATAAAAATTTGTATGCGATTTTTGGTGATTTCAAAAAATGGGGTTGCCGACTTGACGTGGAATGCCTCATATATATATTTATGTGTGTGTGTATTGTCGGTGAACACGCCGCTGCGCTTCGTGGAATGTCCGTTAGGAAACGCGACCGGGAATTCCTGACGATGCAACTGCACCGGGTAACATCAGGGGGAAGAGAGAAATAGGGGAAACATCGCCGAACGGGGTCGTGTCTCTGCGATGAACGATATACGTTTTCAAGAATGCAGCGTTAACAAAATATATATATATATATATATATGCTTATATACTTCCCCGGAAGGAGAACCTCGAACAGCAGAAATGTCTCGTATGGCTCGAATGACAGGGTGAGTTGGATAAATATTTTTCAACTCACCTCGAGCTTGAATACACGAATATCGGATTTTCGGGGACCGTCCATGTGATATTCGGAAAATCATCTTTCCACATCTGGTTCGAAAAAATCATCCCGCGTTTTTCAACGTTGGCGCTGGCGTCGCTGGCGTTACAATTCTACGATGAAAGTCGTCTACTAAATGCAAAAGAATTCGTAGCAATTTCCCTCATATACATTTTACAGCTCTACAACAACAATCTTATTCGCACAGACAATTTATTCTACTCGCATAAAAATTTAAACGCACGAAAATAAAGAAAAGCCGCGAGAAAATCTCTTCCTCTGCGTTCAGCTCGAGGAGCGCGACTGGTGGCGCCGTCTGACGCTATCACCGTCGAACTACGAACTGAGCTAAGGCGACGCCATTGCCGAGTGGGAGAAGGACAGAGAGAAAGGGAGGACTAGAGAGAGAGAGAGAACGATGGAGAAAGAAAGTGGGAGAGAGACGGTGAATCCCCGACCGAGTCAACATAATCGGGTTTTGTTACTTCGGAGGGGCCGGGCCAGTGCCTGTGCCAGAAGTTCCAGAATTGCCAGACAGTGCCAGACTGGCAGCTGACTGGTTCGCCTCGGCGCGCGTGCGTTACCAAAATCGGTTGTTTTATCACAACGCCGCTTACACATTTCTCGTTTATAAATTCCAAAACGTCGGCAAAGTGAGCGACAAACAAATATAAGATTTTGAAAGTTTTAAAAAAGCGTGTGTGCGTGTGTGTGTGCGAGTGTGTGTGTGTGTGTGTGTGTGAGAGAGTGCGTTGGTGGCTCGCATGGCGGTCCGTGAGCAGACTCGTCACGTATCTATCGCGGTCGCGTTGCCCACGAAAAGTTCGTCGTTGTCGTCGTCGATAGCTAATCGGATCGTTGTAACACGAGAACGGTAAGCTAAAGTTTCAAAGAGAGCAAGACAGAGAGGAGTATAAAGCAATAATAATGATAATAATAATGATAATAGTGTAAAGTAAGGGGGGAAGGAAAAATATGTATCAAGAGCCAGTTTTCGATCGAGTATTTGTTTCGTATTGGGAACTCACAAGCGCCACACTGACCTCTAGCGGCTGAATATCCAACTGTTCTCACCCAGTCGCTGCCTCATGTTTACTATGCGATACGCCACATTTCGGAAGCATTTACAGTAAACTAATTAATAAGTATAGTGAAAATATGGATGATGTTCCGTGCGAAATGTATGAGGTTTTCGCCACACGTTACGAAAGATAAATCGTTTTGTGATGTGTATGGCTGCCAAGCAAAGACAGCAGAGATGCGACTATGTTGGCATTTTGTACAGGTTATGTTGACAATCACTCCGGCTATATTCAAGATTGCGTTGATGCAATGAGGATTATTTTTTTAATTCGACATTTGGAGACAGAATATGTATATGTGGTGCGCATTCAGGGTTTTTTTCCCTTCTATGCAGTTTCTGTGCGTGGGAGTTGTCGTAGCCCACGCATAGACCTCAGCGGTAGTCAGCGGTAGTCAGTCTCATGGTGAGAACTACCTCACTATTAAAAATTAGCAATAATTTACGCAAAATTGCGAATTTCTCTATTTCCTACGTGTTAACGCGTACGGGCTGACTGGGAATGAGCGACCATGTTGGATAGGCCACGCCTCCGTGTTGATTCATAATACATGTATAAATACACGTATATTCGTATATATGAGAGGTCAAGTGCTGTAAACGTTCTTTTTTCGCGACTGAAATCTCTTATTAATATGTATGTCCACATATATATACGTATATATGGGTGTTTTTGTGTGCACTTTGACTCAAAATTTACAAATATTGCAATTATGATTCCCAAATTTCATTGTTTTTTTCATCATCTTTTTCTTTCGTCATGCGGTTATATATATCGGCGGTGATGAACGTCGCGGCCTCCGGCGCTCGTCAATTTGCTCTCGTTTTTCCCGGAGTGCGTGAATGGCCACGTGGGCAGCTGTGCGGCTCTCTCGTATAAAAAGCACCGGAGAGATGAAACTCGACAGCGTGCTCATTCTCATTTCTCGCCCTCTCTCTCTCTCTATCCTTCTCTTTCTCGATTTTTTTTCGTGAGAAAGGAAGAAGTCTGCTTTTGTAGCGAGGCAGATTCTTCGGCAGTCGAAAGACGAGGATAGCGCCAGAGAGAGAGATGGAGAGATGGATGCAGCGTGTGAGCGAAGAAAAGAGATGGTACGGGCAGTGATTAAGGATCGAATAGAGGGGAAACAGGGACTGAGCAGGGAGAGAGTGAGAAAGATGCGCCGTTCGGGGAGTGGGGGAAGACGCGGAGAGGGAAAAGTGAGCGGACGTGAAATAAGAAGTAAAGAGAAAGAAGGGGAGGAGACAGACATACGAGGAAGAAAGCGAAGGGCGAGAGAGAGAACGCGTTTCTGGCGGACAAAAATACGCATAGCACGCACATATAAATATATATATATATATATATTCACATGAGCGTTCGATCGAAAAACAAATTGTAAACGCAACGAAGCCTCGCTGCTTCGTTGAGATTCGAGGAAACGTTAAACGCCGCCGGAATCTCGTGGAAAATGTGGGTTTGTGTTGGCTTCGTTTTTTTCTCGCATCTTACGCGCATTATGGAACGTGAGGTGAGGAAAGAAAAGCGTAGAAAAATGGCAACCACCCACGAGAGTCTAGTGGCATATGTCGGGCGTCGATCGATCGTTTCACCCAACAAGTTCAGTTATCTCGGCGCGTCGAGCCGCGCTTGTGCGTTTTGGCCGAGCGACGCGCGCGCTTCTACGTTGCGCTCGTTTTTCCCTTTTCTTATTCATTCCCTCTCTCTCTCTCTCTCTGTCGCACGTTCGCGAAAAAATACCTTCGTCCATCGAGCGTGCGCCCGTGTTTCTTTCTGCCGTCACGCATGAAATACATAATTATAATAATCGTTGCGTCGTACAAAACTACGCCGAAAAACGAGAGAAGCGACGGCGGCGCGACTCCAGTGACGTGCGGAATTTCTACGCGTACGCGCACGCCTCTTGCGTCATATTTTCTCAATGTTGTTTTTCGCACTTCATTTTCCAAATCAAATCGTGGCTAATGCGAGTATAATCGGCGCGCGTGACTTTATAGAGAGAGACTTCTAGGGCGAGACTAAAAAATTAGAGTTAAGCTCGAAAACTGAGGGAGGAAAAAAGCGGTTAAAATTGAGGCGTAATGTGAAATTTTAAAAACATTCGAAACGTCAAAGTGTTTTTCGCAATTTTTATCGTTAGTTTCAATTTTCTCCTTTCAAGATAGTGAAGTTCAACGGAGGGAAGGCATTTTTTTTTTAATGAGAATGATGGGGACGATAAATCATCGCGAGAAACGATTATGGCGATGACGAATGACAAGAGGGAACGAAGAAGCGTCGACTTTGAGGGGGCGCGACGTAAACATCATGCGGTACGCATAAAAACATTAGTATTTTCACATTAAAATATGAGAGCTTGGTCGCCGCGGTGCATTATTATAACGACGTTTTGTCGGTGACCCCCTTCGATTTTTTTTATTTTTCAATATGTTATACATGTAAAAATCCATGTAAATTTTAAGCTCTCTATCCCGAAGTTATTGATTTTAAAAAAATATTCTTAAAATAATCATAACTTCTACAATAACCAAGATATTATAACTTTATCTTTCTGGCTGTTTTAAGCTACAAAATGTGATTTTCTTTCAATGGGACCCCTTCGATAAAAAAAAAATTATAAAATTCTACGTAAAAAACGAAATTTTTGAGATTTTACTGAAGATGGGATTCAAATAACTTGTTATTAAAAATTTTTTTTTTCGATTTCTTTTTTCCGTAATTTTGATCTTTTTTCCTTCTATGACTACAATAGTTGATTTCAATGATGTTAGAAATAAATAATTTAACTTCTCACATATTTCTTTTGTAAATTATAGTAATTAACATTAAGAATTACAATTTGTATGTAAAAAAAATTGAATAAAGTGGAAATCGTACACACATACATAAATAAAATATATATATACATATATATATGGAAGGTATAACTGCTCATAAATTGAATTTAAGGGCTCTGGCCTCTCATGAGATTAAGTTCAGTGTGGATAAAATATATATAATATATATAATGCGCCCGCACTGGTGCTGTTTGAGTTAAATAGAGACGGATAATATTTGCGCAAGAGAGGGAGAGGGAAAGAGAGAAGTCGAGAACCCCAAACAACCCACCCGCGTGACGTAATCCATTCAAGCGCATACTATGTATGTACTACGCAATACGAGGGGACGCGAGAGAGAGAGAGAGAGAGAGAGAGAGAGAGAGAGAGAGAGAGAGAGAGAGAGAGAGAGAGATGTTTCTGGCGGTTTTCTTTCGCTCGCCATCTCTCTCGCTCTCTCCCTCTTTCTTTCTGCCTCCCACTATTTTCGCTTCCTCTCACGACCGATGGTGGGATAAATTCGACTTTGATCAGTCATATGGCATTAGAGGGATCTGGGAAAATAGAATAAGCTTCGCGAATAAAAGAGGGAGATAGATGATAATGTTACACCGGAGGTCTGACTATGAAATGTAGAACAAATTTGTATCTCTCTTTCTCTTCCTCTCTCTGTCTTCGATTTTAATATAGAATTTCAATCGTCATACAGTCACGGAATTAAACAAAAATTGTAATAATACACTTAAAGAAAAGATATTTAATACTGTAATTATTTTCTTGGTTCTCATCTTTATGTCGTTATCGCGAAATTTAATTTTTGTATCACCGTGTAAAGATTTAAGGGCTTGGAAACTTCTGCGCGTTGCAATTTGAAAAATTATTATGAAAGTTATTGACTGAAAAATATGAAAGAATTGTCCGTTGACTATTTTTGATTTTTAAATTCTTTCTTATTATATTTTATTATTTTTATGAATCGTTTTGTAAAATTATGTATCATTTGTAGCCCGACGAAAGGGATTTTGTTCTTTTACCAAAAAAAACAATTTCGCGGTGTTCCAAACTCGAGTATGCATTTTTTAATTGACAATATGCACTATTTTTTATTATACAAATTTTTTCAACAAATAAAAATAATTCCGTTGGACTAGATTCTCTAAATCTTTAAAATTTCTAATTCTAAATTCTAAACCCTCCGTTTGTACACTTAAATTTTGGGACTCCGTCTGTACTGTGGGTTTTTTTTCTAAGAAAAAAACGTCCAAAAAATTGTAAAAAATTTTCAATTACTTTTATAACATTTTTTTTCATGGTCCAATCATTCGTTTAACCATTTATAGTAAACAATTTTTTTTTACAATTTTTCTAATTCCAGATATATTCGATTTGAAAATTTCGCTTGTGCCTTAGAAGGCCCAGTGTACAGAATGAGGGTTAATTCTAAATTTTTGTTATAAATTCTTAAAAGTCCACAACTTAAAAATTGAAGAAAAAAAAAATAATCCCAAGAGTAACATAAGCCCTTGAATTTAAAAAAATAATAATAATAAAGGACATTGATTAAACGATTATGAAGAAACTTAGAAGAGAGAAATACGAGTCACAAAGTGTGGCGATTGAAAAACGGAGCCTTCTGTTTATGCGTACATTATTTTTATTTTTTATTGTTATTTCGCACTGTGGCGCTGATGAGACGCAGGAAAGAGGACAAAAGAGAGTGAGAGAGCAAGAAAAAAGAGACCGCGGTCGTTTTACCCGTCGCTTCGTCCCCAGACATATCGTCCACGCAATCTCTTCTCTCTCCTCTCCATTGCACTCTATATATGTTCCTCCCTCTCGGCCATGTGATAACGTACACACACACACACTCTCTCTCCCTCTCTCTCTCTCTCTCTCGCTCCCTCCCTCACGCATACCCGAGAGTGAGAGAGGTTAGGAACCTCCGCGGCGCGTCGCGAGAGACGAAGAAGCGCGGAGAAAAAAAGAAACGGAGATAGGATCGCTACACAAGCGCGCTTTTGGTATACGATTTTCTGTCTGCATTACTAACGCGCTTGACGCTGAAGTATATATTATTTTTACACGACGAATGCGCTACGTTGCTACATATATATATATATATGCAAACCGTTTTATCCGTCGGAACGTTTACTCGTGATTTTTATGGCCACATTTTCATTTTCTACTTCTTCTGCTTCTATTTACCGCGGAGTATGCTCTTCGAGTGCGCTCCTCTTTCACCCACGCGACGCTTTAAAACGCCTCTCCATGCTCGTTCGTTGCCCCCTCTCCCCGAGCCTCTGTCCCTCCCCTCCCCACTCCCTTTACTCTCTCGAGAAATATTACGCTGCCGGTCTGACCGGATCACTCACGTTACTCGCAAATAATTCGAATTCCAACGAGAGGAGAGGGGGGGCCCGGTTATACGAGAGAGAGAGTCGAACGCAGTCGAACGACCGAAAACAACCTGCGCTAAGCTTGTACCGAGGGGAGGGGAAGAGCCACCGTAAGGGATGAAATAATTGTCAATGTTTGCGATTTTTTTTTACGATATCACTAATTATTATTTTTATATTTATAATATAAACTTAAATTAAATTTTAATTGAATTGAATTAATTAAAATAATTGAATTACATTAAATTAATAATTTAGTTTTAATTTATAATTTCACTAATGTTTATGATTTTTATTGAATTCAATCAATTGATAATTTGACAGAGATAATGATAATAAATCAAATTAAACGGTACAAACGGCACCGCAATTATTTTTTTAAAATTTCATTAAATCTTTGTGCTTCGAAAATTCGAATTCGGTATTGTTTTTTTTTTTTTTTTTTTTTTCTCCCTGCGTGCAACAAAGTTACAAGCTGCAGCGATATCTATGTCTTGTTTTTTTTTCTTTTTGCGTCATTATAACGACATACATATCTCGCAATTGAAGAAGGAGATGGAGGAAATGAGGAAGAAAAATAAATTATAAAAGGCACTTGCGGAAAAATTGCAAAGAGGTGCTTTTTGCGAGAGATTATGCAGCGGCGCGGATGGATTTTTCAATGAACATTCAATTCAATTCCCCCAATTCAATTGCGGTTTAATTTACAAAAATGAAAATGACGAATTTTGTAATCAAAGTTCATCGTAATTTTGATTTAAATTCCATTTAATGCCATTGAAAATGGCAAATTTATATCCAACATGAAGTCTCGAAAATTTCATCCTTGAGTTGAAAAATTGTATTCCAATAAATGACAATAAAAAACGGAGAATACAAATATTTCGAAAAGTTAAAATTCAAGATAGCGGCGGTGGGCTCATAGCAACAATGGAGCGAGAATCTTTATTCGGAGATTCGTCATTTTTATTTCCAATTCGTTGGAGAAAAAGAAAAATACACAAAAAATATTGGACCTCATGTCAGTGTGGTTTTCGTCGAATTGGGAGATCAAATTTTTCGTGGAACAAATAAGCCTCGTTCTCAAATGTTAAATATAAAATTCACGTGAATAACATTATAATGGGGAAATTTTTGATAGCTCTGCTCGTTGCACACGCGGTTATCTTCTTCACATCCTGTTTCGTTCGACCTCGTGAAAATTCCCTCTCTCTTTCTCTCTCTTGCGTGTTTTGGGATCCGGGCAAGTTAATAAATGCGGGGCTCGCGGATATACACATGTATATCTATATATAGATATATATAAGCCGGTATCTGTGAAGCCAGTTTTTCGTGTATACATGTAATAATCGTGAGGAGGAAAGAAGTTACTCACACACACGTTAACGTCGCTACTTTGCGGCGCGGTTAACGTACTACGATGATAAAGAGAGAGGGAAAACCATTCAGAATTCTTTGACTCTGACGAGAGAGAGAGAGTGTGAGGGGCCATTGAGAATGCGAACGAGCGAGGAACTGACGCGCCGACAGTGGCGCGTATACAGCGATCTATCCTCGGTGGATAGTGGCTTATATACATATAGATATGCGTATTTCCGTTGCGCGCGCCGCGAGCGGTCGCCGATCGAAACAGCGGGCGCGCCACGCGATATCCAACGATCGTGTTTTCACGACGATTTTTCGTTCAACCACGAAGAATTTTTTTTCTCGCATTTATGAAGCTAAAGTAATTCTTGGACGGTCAAAGACCTCCCGCGATTCTAGTCAAGCTTCACTCATTTTTATGCGTAGATTCCAATGAATAGGCGAGAGATGCAAATAATATTTTTGATATAGCTGAAAAATCGTGCTAATTCGAAACTTGCATTTTTTGGGGGGAATTTGGAGTCAGTAGTTTTCGCAATTTTCGCTTTTTAAGGATGTTGGGTCCCAAATCGCAAATGATGAGAAAATTCTGAAAATTTGGTATGTTTTAGGAAGCTCGTTATCGAACAATTAACATTAACAAATTTAATTAAATGTAGTCTTATGGAAACTGATGTAACTTTGCGATAAGTTTTTTATTGACCTCACAATTTTTTAATATCTACACTATATTGAAAGCAACGGAAACAAAACGAAGTTTGTTGATTATTTTTTTTTTAATTGTTTAAAAAATTGTTCTTAACAAAATGTTAATATTTTAATAACGAGCTTCCTAATCGTCGTGAAATTTTTACACGACCTCTCAAATACTTCGTCCAAAAACATACCAAATTTTCAGAATTTTCTCATCATTTTTCATTTTAACCCTTAAGGAGGTTGAAGTAATGATGATAGAATTGTGAAAATTTAATATGTTTTTACATGAAGTATTCAGGAGTTCGTGTAATAATTTCACGACGATTAAGAAGCTATTTATTGAACAATTAACATTAAAAGATTTCATAGGGACTCAACATCCTTGAGGAGGGGGAGGGCAGTGTACATTTTAATTCCCACGATTGTTTCTTTTTAATACGAGTACATAAAAAAATATTTTAGCCGTAAGCAATAAAGGGAAAAGAAAATTTTTAATTTCTCAATAATGCCCTTTCTTCATTTCTTAATATCTCTGTGAAAAGCGATAGAAACGGGAATACGATTTTTTTTTAAGTTGAGACCGTGCTTTTTAAAAATTCAATCTTAACCCTCCGTCTGCACACTGGGTCTTTTAAGGTACAAGCCAAATTTTTAAATCGAATATCTTTGGAATGAGGAAAATTGTAAAAAAAATATTGTTTACTATAAATGGTTAAATAAATGATTGGATCGTGGAAAAAAATGTTATAAAAGTAATTCGGAATTTTTTCAGATTCTTTTGACGTTGTTTTTTCTTAGAAAAAACATTTTCAGGACTTTAACGACCCAGATTACAGACGGTGTCCAAAATTTAAGTGTACAGACGGAGGGTTATTTAAATTTGAGATTTAAATTTTAATTTGCATGATTTTTTTAAAAGGTAAAAGGTTCTTCAGCCATAAACAACAAAGATGAAAACAACATTTCTGCAAAATACTGTTTAGTTCTGAATATTTAAATGAAAAACGAGAGGGGTAAATTCTGGGTCGATTTGAATGTCCATTTTTGAACAAGTATTGTGACCAAACTATCGGTCGAAAAAATCTAAAAAAATTATAGAACATCCTTCAAACATTCTAGTTGATGTATTAAAAATTAGTTTATAAAAAATCAAACGACTGTATATTCAAAAAAATTCATAAAGAAGAAAAAAAAATAAAAAAAATTTTAGACGATGAGAAACAAGATCCTTCAGCCTAACTGCGCACTTTCCGTGCAATACTGAAAAGTTTCCCCCCCAGTTTGTGTCTGAAATACGCACGAGCACGCACGAAGCAAATTGATGTTTTCCCGCGCGCATGACCGGAAACAAATGCGTCTGTATATAAATTGTTTCTTCTGCGTACAAAAGGCCTGAACGCTGGGACTGGAAACTCATATCGCCCTTACTATGATACCCACGAGGGAAACGCAATTACTGCGTTGTTTACGTTTCGCTTCGAACCAAGAGTAGAGGGGGGGGGGGGCGCTTCGTAAAATGGGGCGCGCGGTGGGGGTGCGTCGGAAGGGAAGGTGCGCGCGAGCGGGGGAGAGAGAGAGAAAGAGAACGTACGAGGAGAAGTGGGGGATGAAGAGAGAACGTAGATGGAAACGAGTGAAAACGCCCGTTGCGGCGTTTACAAACGATCTGCCTAACCTCAAAAAGGGCCCCCGAGTCGACACCTCCGCGCACAATGATACGCCATTTTTATTCTTTTTTTCTCTCTTTTTCCCCTCTTCGACTCGAATGCCTTGTAATATTGCGTATAGTGTCGCAATCCCCCCGACGTAGAAGAAGAAGAAGAAGAAGAAGAAGAAGAAGAAGAGGAAGAAGAGGAGAGAAGTATCTGCGTCACCACGTATTCGTTCGTGCGCGCGCGGTTCCCAACGACAGTTTAATACCCGACTATAGGACGGGATAAAACGAATTATAAGCGCGTGCGACATTTCCTCATCTCATCGTCGCTTCTTTTTTCTCCTCTCGCTCTTCAGAACCGCCGAGAGCGCGCGTTTCTCTCAGGTATTATAATTATGAACATATATATATATAACTACATATTTGTCCATTCAAACCTAATTGAAGGGAGAAAAAAAAATTCGGCTTGAGGGAAAATCGTTTTTGGAGGTTAGAATCGGGGAGACACCGCGTAGTGCGTAAAAACATTCGCCGTTCATTCACCCCATCGTAAACCACACACACACACACACATGCGAGTGAAGTGATGCGGAACGAGAACGATTTTTCTTCATTTAGAAAAAATATATATACGACTGTCGAGATTACGCGGGACTCGTTGGGACAGAATTATCGTGATTGTTACGTTTTTCTGGCATAAGTAATGCTTTTTATCGGGGATTCGTTTCTTCCGGTTCTTATTATGCATACGGTGGGCATATGGGTCATTCCATGTCAAACCGACTAAGAGTTGGAATCGAGCCTTCTGAATTTCGATGAAATTTGGTCAGAAGTTTTCGTTTTCCATAGAACGGAGTTCTACCAAAGGAAAAAAATTAAAAATTTTTTTTTCAAAAGTTATTCAAAATTTAAAATTTCACAATTTTTCAAATCTTTCAAGTTTATTTTTCAAATATCTCGAAAACTATTATAGTTACGAAAAGTCTTTCTGAATTAATTCATTCGAGTATACTTGGGGCTACGAAAAAGAAATATTCCGAAAAAAAATTTTGAAAAATGATGAATTTGGAGAATTTTGAATTTTCAAAAATCATGAAGATCCAAGTTGGACATCAAATTTTTGGTTCAATTTTTTTTATATATGTAATACCTTGTATACTGATCTTAAAAGATCCTGAAATTTTCAGAGGTGTAAATTTTTTTAAATTGAAGATAAAAATTTGTTTACAAATTTTGAAAATTAAATATTTAAATGATAGCTCCCTACAGAATTTATGCAAAGAATTTCGGAATTTAAAATCTGCTCTAAATTCATTTTTACTCAATAGTTGTGGAACAAAATTATTTTATGGATAGTGATAAAAATCTTAAAAAAAATAACCGCTTTTTTGGACCAAAATATGCCCAAAAAAAAATCGGCAACTAAATCAGAGGGGGGTCAGGCCGATGACCACGTGATTTGACCTGGAATGCCCCATATATATACTTCATTGATTATTCATGGGATTACGAATACGGATGTTGAAATTGATAACGAAAAATAAATATGCATAAATATAAAAAATGTGCGCGATACAAAAATATTTCTTCGGCTAATAAATCTGAGAGCTCGTAAAAAGGTCAAACTTTCATGGGAATCGAGAGAAAGTCACGAATTTTGATATATATATTTTTCTCAACATCTTTGACGTAACGAAGTACCTCGGAGTCTCGCGAGTTTTCAAGGTCATTGGCACCGATAGTTTCCCCGATACAGCTTCCAAAAGACTCTCATGGTCATGAAATTCAAATTTTCCACGTTCTCAGTGGTTCTCCAATTGCACGGAAGAACAGAAAACAGTAAAGATGAAAAAAAAGACGATTCACGCCCACAGGGATGAATTTTAATCGCGCCTCGAACGACTAAAAAATAGTCTCGTTTGGACGATTTTCAAATTTGGCGCGTTTTTCGGTGTCCGCCATCCCTAGCGGATTGGGTGACGATGTTTTCACCCTGAATAACCACTGAATCACGGTGATTTTTTACGGTGACAAAGTGCCCATTTGGTCACCACAAAATCACCGAGTTCTTGGTGATTTTTACGGTGATAGTCACGGTAATTTACAAAATCACCGTGATTTTAAAAATCACCGTGACAATCACCTTGGATAAAAATTGAAAATCACCAAGAACTCGGTAATTTTGTGGTGATCAAATGGGCACTTTGTCACCGAAAAAAATCACCGTGATTCAGTGGTGACTTTATTCGCTAGGGATTACTTGAAATAATTTTCAATTTCAAACATACTTCTTTCTCCTTTTCACGTGAAAAAGTAATTCTTCTATTTTTTAAATAACGTGAAATTAATTTTTAATCAATATTAGAAATTACTTTATAAATTAATTTAATTAATTAATTTTTTTTCTTTAATGATTTACGAAAGTACTATGTTACTCTTTGCCGGCTTTTCTTCTCGTGATCTAGCGCGAGACGCGCGATATCGCGGATGAAAGATGGCGGTGGGGGAGAGGACTGATGAGAGGGGGTACGCCAAGATGGAGAAAAGATGGAGTAGAGGTATTATATGCGTTTGAGGGTGACACGACGCATTCCGCGACGTCGCGACGCGCTCCCCAATCTAATTCTAATCGCTCCGATTCCCATGGCCCCGATGCAATCCTCAGCAATACTCGGCACGCATCAATCCACTTCGCTCTTCACGAGCTTCCACATTTCCTCGGCAATGATGCTGCCGTAGCGCCTCCCCACCCCTCTCACGCACTCTCGCTCTGCCCCTCTTCCGGGCACAGTCAACATTGTTGTTTACAAAGTACGTTCTCTCGATTCCCGGAAAAACTTCGGTATCTCTTTCGTGCTCACTCTCTCTTTCGTGGTTCGCGCATATATCCCAGCGCGAAATCGAAGCGAGAGAGAAACACGAATATTTGTTCGCGACTCGGAATACACGAGCGCTGAGTAGGCGTTCGGGAGGAAAAATTCTTTTACCTTTTACTGCTCTCGGACTTTTCTTCTTCTTCTTCTTCTCTCAGTTTGGCCGAACCTCACACGCATTGTGGATGCTCCGCCTGAACACAGGTTTTATTTCCCGTCTCGACTGATTCTCTGTGTTTTATGCCAGGAGGCCAAGGACCCTTCGAAAAACACACAGAAGAAGGTAAATCCCCCGCTGAGAGGCGCGCTGCGTCGCGCGCCTCTCGCGGCCATTTCCGGAAGCTACGAGACTTCGCGTTCATCTAAACGAAAAACTATATTTAAAATTTATTGCCGTATGAATGTTTGACGACCGATACTTCCGTTGATTTTTTATCGTGTTACTAAACTTTCAATCGACAATTTGAGAGGGGGAGAAAAAAAATCGCGAGAGTGAGAGTGGTCGCCGGTGAGACTCGTATCATTATTCCTCGCACGCACGACGGGGACGCGCTCGTTTATCGTGAGGAATTATGAATGGACAGTGGTTTTCGGATTTTTTCTCTTTCTTTTTTTAATTCGATGGGGCGAGTCCCGACGTTATAATCTATACGGTCTCGGGGAAACTATAAAAATTCGACTATCTTATCGAATGCCGATAAGAAAATAGCGGCAAAATACGACGTGGAATTTTGTTATTCGAACATTTTCGTCTATTTACGATCGATACACATGTATATATGTATATGTATGAGGCATTCCCCAACATTTCGATCAACATCTTGCCTCGATCATTCCGATTTTCCTCTACATTTTTTATATAAAAAAACACATTGAAATACATTTTCCCAAATTTTTTCAGAATTTTTTGGCCACGCGTTTTTTGGATTTTACTTTTTTTTTCTTTGAAAAAAAGAACCACCTTGTAGAATCTGAAAAAATTCAGAAAAATCTAATGAAGTATAAAAAAAAATTTGGGCTTCGTTCCGAAATGGAAATTTAATACTCTATGAGTAAAATTCAAAAAATTGAAAAAAAAATTTACCCAGAGTATTAAAATCTCCATTTTCAAACGGAGCCCAAAAATTTTTGTTATATTTTATTAGATTATTCTGAATTTTTCAAATATTACAAGGCGACCTGAAAAAAAAAAAGAAAGAAAATCCCTTGGTAAAATCTGAAAAAATTCAGAATAATCTAATAAAATTAAACAAAATTTTTGGGCTTTGTTGGAAAATGGAGATTCTAATACTCTATGAGTAAAATTTTTTTTTTGCAGTTTTTTGAATTTTACTTTTGCAATTTTTTGAATTTTACTCATAGAGTATTAAAATCTTCATTTTGGAACAAAGCCCAAAAAATTTGTTATATTTTATTAGATTTTTCTGAATTTTTTCGAATTTTACAAAGTGGTCCTTTTTATCAAAGAAAAAAAAATCCAAAAAACGTGTGGCCAAAAAATTCTGAAAAATGTATTTCAATGTGTTTTTTTATATGAAAAATTTAGAGAAAAATCGGAATAATCAAGGCAAGATGTTGATCGAATTGGCGTGGAATGCCTCGTATATACATTGTCCGAGAACTCGTTCGCTGACGTCGAGTTCTCGGAAAGCTCGAAGAAAGCATATTGTGTATGCAGTCGATGCGCTATCTTTGACATGAGATGCACGGGCCTAGGACACATAGTAGCTTATATATTTATATGTAAAAACACGCTCCCACAAGAAGAGAAATATCTCAATCGGATAAATTACCCAACCACGATGATAAGTGTTGTGTACATGGGACTTTTCATGTAAAATCAACGAGGATCTTATCTGGAATTTAAGATAATTAAGTAATTAAAAATAGTTAATTGATTTTTTTTTTAATTATTGATTAAAAATACTCTTTAAAAAATAATAATTTTGAAAATAGTTTATTTCCTTTAAAATTGAAAACTGACACGAGCCTCAATATGTATAAAAATTTCAAAATTCAAAATCAATATGAAAAATCTAAAAAAAAATATTATTATTGTCAATAAACTTGTAGAAACGATTATCAAGCAAATTTGAGGGTCAGAATGGGCAATTTGACATGGAATTTCCAATATACAATTGCTATTGTTCGAATAGTGTGTGGAGAACGACGTCAAGTGTTTCTGAATCATGCGCCTGTTTACATCCAGTGGCAAATGTAGGTTGAAGCACGTACGATATGGCATTTCTAGAACGACACGTCGATGAATTTTATCGCTCCGAACGCTCTGAACGAGAAAAACAATAAACAATTATAAATCTCTCCAGAAACTTTTGTTTTAATAAATTTGTTAATTTTAATGATTAAATTGTTGAATTTTTTAATTATTAACTAATTGATTAGTTGATTAATTATTACAATTATTAAATTTATTAAGAGGAGAGCTTCTAGTATGCGAGAAAAACATTGAAAAATTATAAATCTCTCCACAAACTTTTCCTTTGGTGAATTTGTCAATTTTAATTATTAAATAATCAATTATTTATTAAAATTATTGAATCTACTCGCCTCAATTGCGCACCGAAAAAAAAGGTTTGGTAAAGTGAAAAAAATTTGGCTTGAATTAACCAAACCTGGCGGTTACTGATGGCGAACGAAATGTGTAATTCAGTTAACTCAAAACGTGTATCAAAATGGAAACAAAAATTGCATTCCCATAAATACATGTATCCTTGACCCAACAGAGTAGAGAATCCGTTCAATTGAAAATTACATTGTTTTGATTCTATATTTGGTAAAATGCACTCAATATGCGATTGCATAACCAAATGGTTTAGTTGAATGAACAGTTAATATTTTCTATGCAATTCAGATGTTGTTCGCCGGAAAAAAAATGCATTCAATATAAAGCTAGAAAATTTCAATTGAATTAAAAAATCATTTGATGATATGCATTATTTGTTTAAGCTACGAGGGCTTTTACTCAACTAATCAATCGTGAGATTAAACAGTTAAGTGAAAATTTAACTTATTTATCCTTGCGCCCATAAAGAGCACCAACGCCACCAAAATGCAATCGTGCTCTCATACAAATATGTAGTCTTTAGTCCATAGAACTGCGCGACCACAGAGCGCGGGTAATGTTCCGTCAATTTAAAGTTAATTTAGGACTCCGATGCTGGTAATACGCTGGTACTTATCGGTGCTCGGTGGCTGTCTCGCTGGCGCGAGAGCGCGCGCCGATCGTCGCCACCTTACGGACCTCGGGCGAAGTACCAAAACCGTGGTAGTTACTATACGTACTATCGACTAAATGTGTTGTGGCGGGTTTGAAATATTTAGTCAAATTTATCAAAGAATTTGATCGACTTGAAAGCATTTACTATTCTTTTTAACTGGATGAATAGCTCAAATTAAAACTAGCTTTTGTTGATGAGACAAAACACACAGTTAAAACAATTTTATTTACTTCCAGCAAATGACTTGATATTCGATTGAATGAGAAAACAAGTTGTTGAATCAATCTCGTTTGAAATCATTTTGATCCAATGTTGTAATTGCGGTGAATGTAGTACACATTCGAAACAACTACACCAGTTTTATTATTTCAACAACGGGGTAATCAAATCAAATATGTGACGATTGATTCAAACGAATTTTCCGTGATCGCAGCTGGGTAGTTGATATTACTAAACCTTTTTTTCGGTGCGCGAAAAAAACACTAAAATCCAACTTTCCAAAATTTGCAGGTCTTTTATCATTCCGACAAAACGAAACAATTTACCGAATTTTTTTTTTCCAGGTGGAAGCGCTGACGACGAAATCGTCCAATCATGAAGACGAAAAAGTTCTTCATATTCAACAAGAAGCTTCTTTAGCCACGTTGTCGATGGAAAAATAGCGGAGAACGAACGGAAGAGCGGAAAAAGAAATTCCGTTCGACGGGGAAAAGTTTTTTGGATCGGCGAGACGGTCAAAAAAAAAACGAAAAATCGATGAACCGTGAAAAACAGTGAATTTCGGCCCGGGAGGATATCTCGTGTATCGCGACGAATTTCTGAAAATAAAATTACAAAAAAAAAACAGAGCAAGTGTCGAGTTATCGCGGTGTGTTTTTCTCAATTTTGGTTTTTTTGGTTTTTTTTTCTTGGAGTAAATCAGCGCTGTCGGGACGAGAGTTCCCTCAATGCGACGTGGCGGGGGATCAATTTTTTCGCGGGAACCGGAAGTCGAGGAGGAGAAGGAGAAAGTGAAGAGAGAGAGAAAGAAAGAAAGAGGAAACATTGTTTGTCGCGAGGATCATTTTCGCGAAAAGTGTTGCGACTTTACAGAGTCACAGACTTGGCGAAGATCACGTTTTTTCATTCCCCCGCGAAAATCCAATTGGTACGTTGAAAATATCGAAATTTTCATTTCCCAAGAGGCAACGAGAAAATTTTTGCTAATAATACGGACGGTGAAAAATCGAATTTACGAACTTGAGAGGAAAAATCGAATCGACGAACGTGAGAGGAAAAATCGAATTGACGAACTCGAGAGGAAAATTCGAATTGACGAACTTGAGAGGAAAATTCGTGATCGATTTGTAGGAATTTCCAAACGACGAGGAAAAATTTGCGATCGAACGATCGAGATTGCCAATTTTCGGTGGAAAATTAACGATCAAACTGGAGTTCGCGCTTTACGTGGGAAAATTCGTGAGATTGGAGGTCGCGAAAATTCGAGGAAAATTCGTGACCGGAAAATTGGAGTTTACAAGGATCGTGGAAAGAATCACGATTTTCGTGGGAAAATTCGTGACCTCATAATTGGAATCAACGATTTTCCGAGGAAAAATTACGAGCACGATAATCTCGATGAAACAATTGGAATTCAGGATATACGAAAGAAGACGCGTGACGGAAAAATTATAATTGTATTTGAAGTTGACGCAAATTGTCGGAAAATTCGTGACTCGATAATCGAGTTTCACGATAAGAGAGCGGAAATTCGTGATCGAGTGAGCGGCGCTCAAGAGGGGATAAAAATTAATAATCGGGAAATTGATTTTCCCGTCCAAGAGAGGAAAATCGTGAATGGCGATATCGCGAGTCTGAGGAGGAAAGTTTCCCAAGAGGCCCAATCGTCGATAAATCACGGGCGTTTTCGTCATCGTCGTCGACGACGACGAAGAAGGCGAAGAAAACGAAGATAAGAGGAGAGATCGCGCGACAATTCGCCACGTTAGTATCGACGACAGTGAGAGGCGTAGGAAACTTTTTTCCTTCTTCTCTTATTATTGTTATTTTTTTTCTCCAATTATTTTTCATCGGGCGACGTGATCGCGGCCCTCGTGCGGACTTCGTACAAGAGCCGCCCGAGAGCGATAAATCAGTTGTAAAAAAATCATCGTGTCCATGAGTCGAGATGAGGACGCGGAAGATCCCGATAACGCTCTTGGTGTTTTGCCTCTTTGCCGGACATTTGTACAATTGCGAGGAGGCGAGAAACCGCGAAAAACAAAAATTCATCGGTTTAACGTCCAACAAGCATCGCGTTGATATTATCGCGAAAAAGTACGATTCGAATTTTCACGATGCCGAGGACAAATGGAAAATACGTTTCTTCAAGGATTCCGGATATCTTGGCTATTCCAAGGACGATGACAACGAGAACGCTAGCACAATTGCTTATAGAAACAACAGAGCCATCGATGCACCTGGGTATTCAATTTATTTTTTATTTTTTAATACTTATATTCATCATAAGAATGGGGATATTTTATTTTTTTTACTTAAATTTTCCTTAAAACCGTCAAAGCAAGTTTTTTGAATTTTTTAAAACATTATATTTATCATAAAGACTGCGATACTAAAGAGAAACTACAGAGCCATCGATGCACCTGGGTATTCAATTTATTTTTTATTTTTTAATACTTATATTCATCATAAGAATGGGGATATTTTATTTTTTTTACTCAAATTTTCCTTAAAACCGTCAAAGCAAGTTTTTTGAATTTTTTTTTATAATTATATTTATCGTAAAAACTGCGATACTAAAGAGAAACAACAGAGCCATCGATGCACCTGGGTATTTAATTTTTTTTATTTTTTAATATTTATATTCATCATAAGAATGGGGATATTTCATTTTTTGACTTAAATTTTCCTTAAAACCGTGAAAGCAATTTTTTTGAATTTTTTAATAATTATATATATCATAAAAACTGCGATACTAAATTGTTTTTTTCATTTAAATTTTCTTGACAGCCGTGAAAATAATTTCTTGGAATTTTAAATTAATATATTTGTCATAAAAACCGCAATATGTAATTTCTCTTCATTTAAATTTTCCTGACGACCGTGAAAACGATTTTTTGAATTTTTTCACAAAAATACAAAATTTTTGTTTGTTTCATTTTTTAACTCGAAAATTATTCATCGTACGAAAAAAAACAGTACGACATAAAATTTAGGATTTTGAACGTGCTTTTCACTGACATTTTTTACAAACTCCTCCAAAAGCTCTATATGCCATTTTCGGAGCAAATAATATTTTGATATTTTTTTTCTCAGAATTAACATCTTCGATTCGTCTGTAGTTTCAACAGTTTTTTACTTGATATATTTACAGACTATAAAAAAATTGGCTTAGTGGACAATCCATTCCTTCGCATGCAATTTTTATTGATACAATGTATCATTATAGAGTGATTTAACGAAATAGTGTAGATATTGAAATCTTATCATTATTAATCTTCGACAGGGAAAAATAATAAAACAATCTCGTTTTGATACTGCGAAGACGATTCCAGGAACAAAGCAGTACTTATCATTGCTTCATTCCCAAAAATCATTCCCAAATCAAACTAAAAAAGTATTCATTGGCCATAGAAACGTCGGTGTATCCAAAGAGGGTAAATTAATTTTCTTTTGCAATCGAGAGACGTGACTAGCCTTTGACTCTAATTTGAATAGACTTTATCAGTGTACAGGGGTCCATTGATAAATAAGTTTATTAAAATGTATAAAAAGATATTTAAACAAATAAAAATGAAAAAAGTTAAAAAAATTGAAAAAGTACAAAAAATAAATAAAAATGCAGGCTGTAGAAAATATCTATAGATAGTCTCAACCCTGTTAATGTTCAAGAGAAATTTGTGTATTCGTTTGGGATGAGAAACGCATGCGAAGGAATGGGTTGTCCACTAAGCCAATTTTTTTGTAGTCCGTAAATATATCAAGTAAAAAACTGTTAGAACTACAGACAAATCGAAGATGTTAATCCTGAGAAATCCTAAATCCTAAATTTCATGTTCTATTTTTTTTTCGTGCGATGAATAATTTTCGAGTTACAAAATGGAACAAGGAATTTTTTTGTATTTTTTTCCGGCTAAAGTATGTAATTTAAAAATCTGAAAAAAATCACGAATTTTCTTGACAGTTAGAACTACTTTATAAAAATTTGTATGTGATTTTTGGTGATTCCAAAAAATGCGGTGGCTGACTTGACGTGGAATGCCTCAATTATATTTATCATAAATACTGCGATATACAATTTCTCTTCATTTAAATTTTCCTGACAACCGTGAAAATAGTTCCTTGGGTTCTTAAATTATTATATTCATCATAAAAATCGCCATGTCTAATTTTTTTACACCAATTTTTCTTTCAATCGTAAAATTATTATTTTTTTTTATTTTTCAATCATTATATTTATCATAAAAAGTGCGATATTTAATTTTTACTCAAATTTTCCTTTCAACCTTTTAAAATTTTCCTTGTTTTTCCTTGATTTTCCTTGTAAAGCTTTTTATTAATTCTTTAATAACAATTTCTATCACAGAAATCGCAAAATTAATCATATTTAAATCGAATGAATTATAATAATGAAATTTTTGTTTTGTTTATGCAGTACATCGGAGGGAAACAGCGGGAAAGTTGCCCATCAATCGACACCCTCGAATTTACCGAAGAAAAATGTCAAGCCCAGCGAGACGGTGCCGAGAAGATCATCGAAAAATCAGGAAAACGTAACGAACACCGATGGAATATGCGACAACGTCGACATACGAAATTATCTCTACAATTTCGACGTACTGAAGGATTGCGAGGTGATAGAGGGTTTTCTCCAGATCGTACTGATGGAGAAGATCAGCGAGAAGGATTATCGCACATTATCTTTTCCAAAATTACGCGAGATAACGGATTACTTTCTCCTATATCGCGTTCACAATTTGAAAAGTCTCAGCACACTTTTTCCAAATCTCGAGGTAATTAGGGGCGACGTATTAATGGCGGATTATTCACTTGCGATATACGAGATGCCGAATTTACAAGAGGTGAGCAAATTCATTTCTTTATTTTTCAATAAAGTCCCCGAAAGTTATAATTTGAGTAATATAAAAAAATTGTTTACATAGAACCAAGAGATTTCCAAAGATCCGGGAATCTTGAAACTAATAAATACATTACATTAGGTAAATTTTCCTTCGTCCAATGAAAATTAAGATAAAATTGAGCACAAGTACGTTGAACGAATGATTAGTGAAAAATAACAGAACTTTAGTGGAGATGTTGAAAAATAAAAAAAATTGACGAGTTTCTAATTTACGTTGACAATGGCGAGTACGTGACTGATATTTCTAATCGATTTCATCATACTAACGTCACGTCGAGTCAATCACGACGTATAATGAAGAATTTCAGCTCCTGATATAACTATATAGATGTATAATAATAAATACATACTCCATGCGTGTATATATATAGATATATTTCGAGGAGGACGTTTCCCACGCAAAATCAACGCGGTTTCGTGTTGCTCGCTATCAATTCTTCGGTCTCGACCGGTTAAACGAACGAGTCAATTACCAAAGTCAAGCAGTTTAACCGAATTAAAAAAGTCGCCGGACCACCCTCGTTATTTAACTTCAGTGTTGGCACCGCGACGAGCAACGAATTTTCCAAATCAACTTGAAATAAGAATTCAAAGAAAAAAACAATAATACAAAGAATAAATTTGTTTCGCAGATTGGCCTGAGCAAATTGACAAAATTATCACGAGGAGGTGTGAGAATCGAGAGTAATCCATCGCTCTGTTACACATCAACGGTTAACTGGGATGCGATTGCCATTCCAGGTGGAAATTTCATCAAGGACAACAGCAACGAGGCATCCTGCCCCGGTAAAATTATGAACACCTTTTTTTTTAACATTCCCAAAATCAATGGAAGGCTGAATACTGGCATTACCCCAAAATTCTTCATCGAGTTCTGGCCGAAAATATTCCAACTCAGACGTTTCCAAAATTATCTTATACTCTTCCAATAGTCATTGAATTGTCTATTTTTTGGTCCGAAGCTCGATGCGGTTTTGACGAGTATTACAGAATTATTTAACGAAGGATTTTCCTCAGGGAAATGCGTTGGGGAAAGCGAAAAAGCTTTTGCCGGTAATTCAGGAATCGCTCTTATCGACAAACTTTATTCTCGAGTCTACGTTGTAAATTATTGATTCTAATTAATATCGGAATAATATCAGGGGAGGGAGGCTTTCTTTGGGCCATCATTTTGCGGTAATTGTCCAAATTTCATTGATTTTTCGAAAACAAAAATCGATTATTGTTTATCAGTGAAAAAGGAATGTTTAAATTACTCGAGTACAAATAATCGTCTGTTTTTTTCGTTCTTGCTTTACGCATTTCACATGAAAATCGGCTGCGCGATCGTTTCTCCGCCACTTTGACACGCGGTCAACTTCGTTGAAGCTCATTTGCATTTAAATTGATGTATGTCGAAAAAAAATCGAGATAGGCTGTATCGGGAACACAGAGTACAGAAATGTAATAAAAATACGAGTACGCAAATACCATCCTGCCATTTTTGGAAATTCCATGCGGCACGTGGAGGCGCCTAAATTCAGTATTCTACAGATTTTTGAGAAAATTTACACTTGCGTAAACTTTACAACTTCTGATAAGAGCTGGTACAAGTTGAATTTACTATACTGACAAGGACAGCGTGAACTATTTCAAACACGACAATTATTTCGAGTTTTAATTTGATTTAAATTGAAATTCGATTAAAATGCAAAATTTTAATCACTGTGCAAAGTTTTTGTTTTTTGTCATTAATCATCGACTTGATGATGTTTTTAAATTTTTATTTTTGTTATTTTTGCAGTTTGTTCACACTGCCCCAGCGGACATTGTTGGAACGCGAAGCACTGTCAAAAAATAGAGAAAAAGCAATGCCACAATCAGTGTCTCGGCGAGTGTCACGGTCGAAACGACACCGATTGCTTCGTTTGCAAGAAATTTCGCCACAATGGCAAATGCATCGAGGAATGTCCGAATCATTTGTAAGCGATATTTCTCCTATTCGATGAGTCGTCAAGTGCGAATTTCCTTTTCTTCAAATATCAAGAGAAGTGGAAAATTGTTCCGTTACTTATTGGGAAATACGTTAATTTCAGAGATACTACTCATTATTCAAAAAACTTAATTTCGTTACTTCTCTAATTTTATATTTATAAATGGTGATGATTATCGCACCGATTTTCATTCATAAATTTTTTTCAAAGATTTTTTGAATGATTCTCGTTGAAGAAATGTGTGGATGACTAATTTTGCCGTTTTTTTTCTCGTTCGTGTTAAACGCAGATACTCATATCGTTCGAGAAGATGCATCACGGAGGACGAATGCCGCGATATGAATAATCGTAATCATCGACTGAACGACGATGTAATATGGCGGCCATTCAACGGCTCGTGTCTCACACAATGCCCGCCCGGTTACGAGGATTCGGTGGACATTAAAAATAACGTTAGTGACGATTAATTGAACTCTCATTCGAGCGTCATGAAAAACGAAAAATAGTTCATTTTTTGTCAAAAAGTTTCCCCCGCCCCGTGCTTTTTCTATTTTTCCCCTCTTTCTTTTCCTGATTATCTTGACGCCCCTCCATAATCAACACCAATTCTGCGGCTTGCAAGCAGAATGAGTCAAGACCAAAAACAAGAATTCCGAAAAACCGCCGTTTCTATTTTTACAGATTCGATTTTTAATAACACGTCAATGCCAGGAGAAATACTTAAGCATTCCAAAATATCCGACCATAAAATTACAAATTCTAATAATTCTAATTGTCTATAATAATTGATTATTCATGTCAAGTCCAAATATCCCGGTATAACAAGTTCCACATATGGAGAATGATAATTAGTGATACACTTGAACAATGGTTATAGTTTTACTAATTTTTTGTACACTTTTATCAATTTGTTGTTGATTAAAACTGCAAATAGATCATAAAATAGTAATCAGCGAATTTGATGTTCTCAACACAAGTATATTGATTTCAAATTGGCTTAAAGGGATCGAAAAACGTATTAAAACGATCCCAAATAAAAAATATCAAACATGGACATCGATAAAAAATTGTAAGAACAAAATTTTAAAATTAGTTGATGAAAAATTTCAGGAACATGAAAAGTTGAAATTATAATTTCAACTTTTCGTTTTTATTTTATTTTTCACGTTCCCAAACTTTTTCATCAACTACTTTTAACATTTTTCTCTTTAAAAATTATTTATAAATATAATTGTTTATAAATATTGTTTATAAAAAAATTGTTTATTTTTCACGTTTCTGAAATTTTTCATCAATTAATTTTAAGATTTTGTTCTTTAAAAATTGTTCATTGATGTCCTTGTTTAATATTTATCATTTAGCATCTCTTTAATACGTCTTTCGATCCCTTTAAATAAATTTGAAATCAATACTTGCGTTGAAAACAGTAAAATCGCTGATTACTATTTTATGATATATTTGCAGTTTTAATCGATAACAAATTGTTTAAACATATAAACAATTGTTAAAGAAAAAAATGTTAAAATTAAGTGATGAAAAAGTATAGGAACGTGAAAAATTAAAAAAAAAACGGAAACTTGAAATTATTATTTATAACTTCAACTTTTCGATTTTTTTTCGTTTTTTTTTAAATTTATCACGTTCCTAAATTTTTTCATCAACTAATTTTAGCATTTTTCTCTGTAAAAGTGGTTTCTTGCTGTCCTCGTTTGAGATTTTTCATTCACGGTCGTTTAAATACTTTTTTCGATCTCTTCAAGTCAATTTGAAATCAATACTTCTGTTGAAAACAGTAAATTCGCTGAATACTATTTTATGCCGGGATATTTGGACTTAAGTGGTTATGAAATATGGCTGTACCTCTTATCAAATGAGATAAAAGTAGACCCAACAATTGTCTGATTTCCGTTATTAACTCATTTTTCATGTTCATTTTTTTCAAAAATGGACTTGACTCGTTCTGCCGAGAAGCCACAGAATTGTAACTTATGATTTTTAAAAATTATAATTACTCCGAGTTCTTTCAATGAACACGTTAATTAATTCAAAGAGTAATTTAAATTCTGATACAAAGCCCTCGACTTTAGTTTACGATTAAAAGGACTGGCAAAAAAAAGATCAAAATCCATTTTTTTTTTTCGTCCAACAAAACGAATCAGCGAACTAACGAAAAATCTTTGAATGTTACAGATGACAATGTGTGAAGTTTGCGATGGTCGTTGCCGAAAAATCGGCCGTGGTGCGATAATACGTCACATATCCGACGCTCAAGTGTTTCGTGGAACAACAGTGATAAAAGGTGCCCTTGAGTTTCAAATAAGGAACGGTAATCCGAACATCGTGAACGAATTGACAGACGCGTTTGGCATGGTCGAGGAGATAACGGAGTATCTGAAGATAACTCATTCGTTTCCCATCACGACGTTGAGTTTTTTCAAAAATTTGCGTCTGATAAAGGGCGAAAAATTGGACATAAACAACGCGAGTCTCGTTGTCCTCGACAATCCAAATTTGTCAAGCTTATTCGACGATTCGCAACAGATATCGATACAGAATGGCCGTTTCTTCTTCCACTACAATCCAAAATTGTGTCTCTCGAGGATCGAGCGTCTTCGAAAGATGGTCGGTATAGCGAATTTCACGGATCTCGAGGTGCAACCAGCGTCGAACGGTGAAAAAGTCGCTTGCAACATTTTCAACATAACGATTCACATGGGTGAGATATCCCCTAATTTTGCGAATCTAACGTGGGACGTTTTTGTCCCGAATGCTGGACAACCGTTGCTCGGTTATTTGCTTCATTACATCGAAACGGAGAACGAGAATATTAGCTACGAGGGTAATTCTTGCGGCAGACAAAACAACAATACGTGGGAGATAATTGACGTTGCGATACCTCGAAAAGAGAATTTGGATAAAAAAATGTTTTTCGTGCTCAATGATTTAAAACCATACACGAAATACGGAGTCTTCGTCAAGACTCTCGAGGCTCGTAACAACAATTCACTGATAAATCCAACTGGTCAATCGAGGATTATATTTTTTCGCACTCACAGCGATGTCCCAACAGTCGCGACGGATTTATCGTCATTTCCGGTCAGTGACACGGAAATAATAGTGAAATGGGGACCACCGGAACATCCGAACGGACCGATATATTATTACATGATATCCGGTTTCATAAGAGCCGAGCATGAATTTCTCCTCGAGACCCGTGATTATTGCGAATATCCATTGTCGAGTGTGATTGAAACGGAACAACCGGTAACGGAGACAAACGTCAAAACAACGATAACGAACGACGAGCAATCCTGTTGCGTCAAAAACGACGAAATTGCAAAATCAACGAGTACTAAAAAATTCGAAATTTACTGTCACGACAATATGACGATAAGCTCGGAATTGTCACCTTCGGGCCGTAAAAATCATTGTCAGACGTATCGTTACAACGTCGCTAATCCGATATTTCACGCACTCGACGATAATCTATTATCGTCGCGTTCATCAACGAGACATTACACCACAAATACAAATTCTCACAGCGATATTATCATGGACGACAGAAGGACTCGTATTTACAATGGAATTTATTATTCCTTCGTGCACAATGTCAGCGTTAATCAGAGCTCGTATTTGTTGAAAAAATTGCGTCACTATTCTCTCTATACGATATCGGTAGCGGCGTGTGGACGAAAATTTGCCAATGGAACGGAAATGTGCTCCTCGATTCAGTACACGAATTCACGAACGAAAAAACGTCTGATCGCCGATAACGTTGACAACGTCAAGGTCAATGTGATCAATGACACGATCGTCACGATAATGTGGGACACGCCGAAAGATCCAAACGGACTTACCATCGCGTACAACGTCGAGTACACGAATCTCATAGTCAAGGATGCGAAAAAGAGAATCGAGTGTCTGAGCGCCGATTCAAGACATGAAAAACGCTCGAGTTACGACATCAGAAATTTGAGTCCAGGAAAATACAGAGTCAGAGTGCGTTCCGTATCTTTGGCTGGTGACGGTGAATTTTCAAAATTCGTCGATTTCAATATCGGCATGAAAGACGACAACACGATAATGATCGCTCTGTCACTGATATTCTGTTTCTTCATAACCGTCATAATCTTGTTTTACCTCTTCTATCGCAATCAACGGAGAAAGAAGCAACAGGAGAGACTGATAGCGAGCGTCAATCCCGATTACATCGAAACGACTTACATACGGGATCATTGGGAAGTGCCGAGGGAAAATATCGAGATTCTCGAGGAACTTGGCCTCGGTAATTTTGGCATGGTTTATCGCGGTATACTCGACGGTACGATGCAAGTCGCGATAAAAACAATCGTCGAGAATTCCGGTGATAGAGAAAAAAATGAATTTCTCAACGAGGCGTCGGTGATGAAGAATTTTTCAACGTTTCACATAATACGCTTGTTGGGGGTCGTTTCCGAGGGTATACCGCCATACGTCATCATGGAATTAATGGAGAACGGTGATCTGAAAACGTATCTGCGTAAAATACGGGAAACGCATTTGGTGCCGGATGTCTCGAGGGTGATAAGAATGGCCGGTGAGATTGCCGATGGCATGGCTTATCTCGAATCGAAGAAATTCGTGCATCGTGATTTGGCAGCGAGGAATTGCATGGTATCGCGTGACCTTGTTTGCAAAATTGGTGATTTTGGCATGGCCAGAGACATATACGAGACGGATTATTACAAAATTGGGAAGAAAGGCTTGTTGCCGATAAGATGGATGGCGCCGGAAAATCTGTCGGACGGCGTTTTCACCTCGGATTCCGATGTATGGTCCTTCGGCGTTGTACTCTACGAGATTCTGACACTCGCTGAGATACCTTATCAGGGTTTCTCGAACGAGGAAGTCCTCAATTACGTTCTGCGCAAAGGTACGGTAAATATACCGCGAAATTGTCCCGAATTGATCGTTAAACTGATGGAAAAGTGTTTCAAATGGCGACCGAGCGATCGTCCGACCTTCATGGAAATAATCGCCGAGCTCGAGCCATTTTTGAGCCAAGATTTTTGCGTCGAATCGTTCTATCACTCCGAGGAGGGCGTTGAAGTAAGAAATTTAGGACTGAAGAAGGTTTATCATCATGCGGCACCGATCAGATTTCATTGGGGCAACGAGACAGCCAGATGGGTCAAGGAATTCGAGGATAATGTCACGTTGCTCGATCAGACGAAAGCCGGCACGAGTCGTGGGAGAATTTTCAAAAATGGCTTTCAACATTTTGGCACTGTCACGACCATGGAGGACGTGCCACTCGATCGATGATCATTTTCTATTTTTTTTTTCGATATCTCTTCGAGCACGAAAAATTCAAAATTAATCATGAGCTGAGCCAATGACGAGAAAATCGAATGGGAAAAAAGAAGAATAATAATAATAATGAAAAATTCACGAAAGACGATTCGGGCAAACGCATGTACAAATATATAGCTTCTAAGATTAAATTTATAACGAGGTAAACGTTATATCTCTTGAAAGTACGTAGCGATGGGGAAAAAACCGAAAAATTATCGGAGAAATGAAAAAATACGAAATCCATGAGCTTTCGTCCGATTGATTTTCATTAAAAAAAAGTGCACAGTGTTGCGATTTTACGAATTTATTATTATTATTATTATTATTATTATTATTATATAAGATATTGTCGAGTCTTTGTTAGCAAAAAACCGTACCATCGATCGTATAGATTCTTAAGTAGCGTTTTTTTTTGTTCAAGTAGAAATGGAATTCCGATGGGGAATAATCGCGACCATTCGAGCTTACTTAAGTTTTTTTTATTATTTTTTTTTTAATGAAAATATCGCATAGCCACATTGAGCACGACTGAGACTTTCCTTATGCGAAACCGAACCATTTGTATATCGAACTTTTTTTTTCATTCCTC
This sequence comes from Alloplasta piceator, assembly GCA_946863875.1. NCBI lineage: Eukaryota > Metazoa > Arthropoda > Insecta > Hymenoptera > Ichneumonidae > Alloplasta > Alloplasta piceator. The sequence continues at coordinate 2,810,413 of OX333080.1, forward strand.
CGAAAAGGGCCAAATCGTTATCGTACCTTTTCTCCATTATAATCAGGGTCATTATGTTTTTTTTTTTAATTTTATTTAAATCAAGCGAGAGTGCGGAATTTTCGCATTAACGTTTTTTTTCTCGTTGCACCAAAGTTCCTTCTTAAACGTGCGTTTATATGCACGCGGCGTAAAATACGAATTTTTCGTGAGAGCCACAAACCTTAGAATTAAAATTGAGATGGAAGAAATAAGTAAACACGTGAAAAAAAAGATGGTAAACCACGAAAATGAGAAAAATAAGGAGGATTCAACAATGCAATATATACATATATAATATTTTACAGTCTCTCCACATTTTACGATATTGAAGATAAAAAAAAGAGAAAATGAGAATGAAGAAAAATGAATAATGATTCACAAATAAAAATAGGGAAACCGGCACCAATTAATTTCTCTCTTTTGTGTTTTAGTTGTAAAACTGTCGTCACGATGATATTATTACGCCTAGAATTTTTCTCCCAAGTTGTAAAATCAAAGGAAAAATTCGTCCAGCGATTTTATCAAAATGGTGCATAAACAAAAAAAAATTCTCTCTAAATCAATGAAAAAAGATGTCGAACGAGAACAAGAAATCATACACTCGTTTCCGTAGACCGTAGACTTTTCATCCGGAATATTTATGCTCGAAAAACCAAACTGTCGTCGAATTTGACTCGACGAAGTTCCTGATTCGTATTTATGATTTAAAAAAAAGAAAAGAAACCTAATAACTAGACCGATTGCTCAGCACTTTTTGAAGACGCTTCTCACTTTTCGAGGACTTTTTTTTCTGCAAACGGTGTCTGATTTCCTCGCGCAAAAATGCCAAAAGAAAAGATGAAGAAGAAACTAAGGATTTCATTTTTTGTTCTCACGGGCAATTGATTTTGGATTGCATTTTTTTGTTTAACTCGGAGACAAGCACGAGACGTCCTATTTTATTCTCCGCAAGTGTTCCGCTTTACGATTTATAAAAAAGCTACATTAAGAGGGAAAAAATAGAAAATATTCACAATTTTTTCGCCCGGAAAAACTCCTCTTGGGGAATAATAATAATGATAGGAATGATTTTCCGTAATTATCGAGTCACGTGTTACAAAACTTCATGGAAAACAGTTTTGCAGCAACGAAAGGAGAAAAAAAATAATAATCACGAGTATAATTATAACACTGTAAATTTAATGAGCGTCTAGTCATTTGTTAACGAATGACCGAACGTAAACAGTCGACTGCACAGCATGACTTTTACCGCAAAAAAAAACAAATCCGAAAAAAATAGAGGCAATTGCGAAAGAATTTACGTAAACCGTAATAAAATATTTCCAATCTTAAGTTATGAGATAATAATCGAGAATGAGAGCTCGTCAAGCCACTTGTAACGAAAAATTTAGAAAACCGAACAATATGTATACATATATACACACACACACATTTATATATATATATATATATATGTATATATATACGTAATATTCAAGTGTGGAATATATTGAGTAAAATTAATGATTAATAATATATATATTGTAATCATAGTCGAGATTACGAATTAAAAAGTATGTTTGTATAGTTTAATTTAAAAACGTGGCCGCTTAGTGCCTTAAGGCAGGAAGTCGAGCGAATTTCATCATTTTTTTTTCTCGTTCCATATATATTTATATATATATATATTTTTTTCAATCATTCTACATGCCAAAATTTATGGATTTAACGTAGTTTGAAAATTTCCTCAACGTCAGGACGTATTTTCGTTTTTTCAAATTTTTTAAATTGTTAAAATTTGAAATTCAGGCAAGGAATTCGTACTAAAAAAAAGAAAAGGATGGAAAAATATTTGCGCTGAGCTCTCGATTAATGTATTTTCGAATTATGGAATTATCATCATTACTATTATTACCATCGCCTAAGAGTAGTTGAATTATTCGTTAAACGTCGAAGATTAGGTTGTTATGTCGTTTTTCGTGGTATACATATTAGGGTGGGTCAAATAAAATGACTAATTTTTTTTTCCTCGATATAATGAAAAATGTATTGTTTTGAACGGTTAGTTTTATCGATTAGACTCAAGAGAACTTTTTTGTAGATCATCAAATGTTCTACAAAAATGTGCTAAAAAAAACTCTCCTAACCTCAACGGTTAAAGTCTAATAAAATTCCAAAGTTAAAAAAATAAATTTCCTATGTTATTTAAATGGGAAATAAAAATTTGCGATGAAGGACCTCTTAATTTAAATATGAAGGGCTAATACTTGCAGTGGATTTTTTTGAGATGCCAAACAATACATCTTTCATTATATCGAGGAAAAAAAATTAGTCATTTTATTTGACCCACCCTAGTACATATATATAATATATATATATATATATATAATGTATTTTTTCCCCTTCGTACGTCGTATAATGGCTCCGGGGATGAAAAGGGCTCTGCTGCCTCCTTCCCTTTTTCCATAAAAAGACTGCGTTTTCGTATTCGTTGTATTATTCACGCTTCTTCGACGTTAAAACAGATTTCAATGAGACAAAGCAAGAGAGAGAGAGAGAAATTTTTTGCCAAAGCGGAAAGATTGGCCGCGAGAAAAAAAGAATTTGAGAACTTTCGCGTTTGCTAAAAGTTAAAAAAAAATATATAGATATATATTTGAAATTGAAGCTTTAAATGTGACCAGTCAGATTGATTTTTGTCAAATAGCTCCGTGGGTCAATAGTTAGGTAAATTGATTTAATTTTTGTTTTCCCCTCCGAAAGTAATTAAACTCTCGTTTGAGCGTCGCGAAAAACAAAAAATGGTTAATTTTTTCTCGAAAAGTTTCCTCCCTCGTGCTTTCTTTTTCTTTTTTTTCACCCTCTTTCTCTCCGGGTCATCTCGACGACCTGCCATAACATATCACCGACTGACTATTCGCGCATATAATTATAATTCTATGTTGAAAAAAAATTGCTAGATATTCCTTTAATCGACCTAAGAAAAGTTAATTTCCTCGCACGCCGTTCAGAATTACAAATACACGCCAGAGTTGGGCAGCTAATTAATGGGAAATAACTAATTAAACAATGCCGGAAATAAGCCCAAAAAATAAACTACGTCTCGCAATCGTGCTGAAAAAAAAATTTCAATTCAAGAAATTGTCCAGAGGCAAACGCTTAATTGCTCCGAGTAATTGTAATTGGCGATAAAAAAAAATGTACCGCTCGGAAAAATTGTATCTGCTGATTGAAAAAAATTACAATTGTCCCGAGTAATCTAAATGACTCCGTTAATCGATTGAAAGATTAATTCTTCACGCTCAACTCTGACAAATAATCGCACTGAAGAAAAAAAATCTCGAAATAGACGCGTAAAAATCTCATTTTATTTCCACGTGTAGACACGCAATTATCCTCTCAAACAAAAATAGATAATTAAGCACTCTAATTTAGTTTACGATTAAAAGAACTGACAAAACGAATAAAATTAAAGAAACAAATAGGTACTCGATAATTTCGAGCATTCTCGCAAAGTCGACCGAACCGATTAACGAGGGTTGGTCTAGAAAAAGTAAAAAAAAAAAAAAAAAAAAAAAAAAAAAAAAAAAAAAAAAAAAAAAAAAAAGATCCGAGCGACAGGTCTTCGTTAAAATAGGCAGGGGAATTTATACATATATATATTTTTTTAAATCTAACTCCTAATTTCGAATTTAATTTTTTTTAACGTAATACAATTATTAAAAATATTGGTCTCGGCAGCAATACGATCCTTCCACATTCACTCAATTCCGGTCAGACAATAGAAAACCGTCAGATTGAAAGAATTTTTTTTTGTTCGTTTTTTTTTTTAAGTTTACCTTCGAGACCTGCGCTAGAGAAAGAAAGAAAGAAAAAAAATGCTATTCCTAATCAAAAATCCTGCCATACCGTGTCTTCCAAGACAGAGACTATGAACGATTACTTGTAAACTAGTGTAATATTTATGTACCTTTAACCCGTAAGTTAAATTATTACATACCTTGTGTGGGTTTGAAAGAGCGAGAGAGAGAGACAGAGAAGAATTTTAACGAACGAAATTTTTTTTTTGAGTTGTAAAAAACAAAGTTGTATCACACTTTTTCAAGAAAGAGTCTCAATTGATAAAAAAAAAATTTGACTTCTAAAGAAAGCAAGTTTCACAAATTCTAATTTTAAATTATGAAATTTTTTTTTTTCGAAACAAACAAAAATTAGGAACAACGATTGCACTTTGATCTCAATGAAGTATATATTTTCTCCTCGGATGGATGAACAAAAAAAATCATTTTTTTTTGTCCGAGTTATTTCGTTCGCAAACATTTTTACTCCGCAATCTTAAATTTTTTGTTTTTCACGCCCGCGCACAAAGTATACATTACACTAATTTAGTATTGCCGCTGAGTATTACAACTAGTCACATAAGCCAAAAGTTTGTTACTCTCACAGAAAGGTTTTTTTCGTTTTTTTTTTTCAGTTTTGTAATAAAGGGAAGATATTAAAGAAGCCTCAGGAAGAAATGAGAAAAAAAAGAAAACAAAAAATGGAAATAATCGATGTCTCGAATTAATCGTTTAAACTGTCCAATTGCGAGGCTGCGAGGACCATGAATGGAGATTCGAATAAATTACATTTAAAAAAAGTGTATGATCGTATTTTCGTTTAATAAAATTTTATTTAAATGGAACTCAATAACGGATTTAATTATTGTTTAATTATCATTTCATTCGAATTAATTTATTTGCGGATTTTTTGTGTATTCAATGGCCATTATGATCGATGCAATGATTCATAGGATTTCGGATCGCAAAAAAAAATAATTTATTGCGTTTAATCAAACTTAATTAATCGTACACGGATTGACGTGTCATTTGATAACGGAAAGAAATGGATTTTACCATGGGAGGAAATGTTAACTGATACCGGAAGTTACAATATTTTTTCAACAGCCGATCCTGTATCTGAGATTTTTGAAAAATTATGGAAAATCGAGGTTAATCTGTTTCCCAGGCCAAAGGCTATCGTAAAATTGCTTTTGCGTCTCTACGATTATAAATTTAAAAAAAAATGCTAATACCACAGAAGAACTGAGACAAAATCACTGGGTTCGTTCCAGAGAATCGAACATACGTATATGTATGGGCTATTCAAATTGATTTTTACGTAATCTATATTGTATTATTTATTTTTATTCGTGCTATTCGTCCATCTTTGATTTATGAATTTCTCTACGATTGTATCGAAGCTAAAAAGCACTCTGAATTAAATTTTTTTTTTTATCTAAGCTTGTGAAGGAAAAACAAGTTTTAAGAGCTCCTAATTAAAAATTGGATGAAAATCTCGAAAATGTATTGAATTCAACGAACTATTTATTGATATAGTTTATTTAATATTATTTTTCGTTATTATTCTATTAATATACGGATCAGTTATTTTTTATAATTAAATATTTGTTCTTAAAAAAAAGTGCTAATTCTGAATTCGGGCATTTTCATTGAAAATAATTTGTTCTACAAGGGATGATGGAAAAAAAAATCTGAAAAAATTCGTAAATGCTCGTCAATGTCTGTGGAATCGTAAAAAAAATCGAGAACCGAATTCGAAGGTCGAATGTTGGCCGAGTTTGCATGGAATGTCCTACATATTTATAGTTTTATTTTCTCGCACGGTTACGCGAATTACTATCGCGATTGCGAGCGTATACGTGACTCGAAAATCGACGTCCACGAGTCCAATTAAATCTCGAATGTGTATGTGTTTGTGACTTGTGAATGTTTGGACCGCGCAGACAGTCCTCGGACTCGCGTTTCCGCGTCACGTCCATTATTTCCAGTATACGATACAAACGTATTTGCTCCGCCAAATTGAACGATGAAATTTTTTTTAAACAATTTTTTTAAATAATTTTTCCCAATTATTCGTATTTCACCATTTTGTAAAAAAAATAAAAAACAAAATGTTTAACAATTCCATTGTTATGTCGATCTGCTTAGTGAACTTTGTCCTCGTTCAAGGATTAAACGTGCCAATGAAAAATCGTCAGAGTGATGGTTTGTAATTTTTTTAAATGTAATTAAAATATGGAAAAGAAATTGTAAATTAAAGAACAATTGATATGAACTTTGTCCTAGTTCAAGGATCAAACGTGCCAGTGACAAATAGTCACAGTGATGGTTTGAAATTTCAAAAAATATAATTTAAAAATCGAAAAAGAATTGTAAATTTGAGAAAAATTGAAATTTACATAGAAAATCCGGATTTTCGACTGGGAATCGTTATTTCGCCGTTAATGACGCAAAGCATGATCAGAGAGATCGGAATTTATTGGAATATCGTGGAAATAAGTGACGGCGACGAATTGGTGCTCTACGACGGTGAACCGGAAGTAAATGGATCCGTGAGAATGTTTAGCTTTGAACCAAGTGAGATTCGGGGTTTCCGAAAAACAGGGATTAGCGGTGAATTCGTGGCAACGATTGAATTGACATTCAACGAACGTTGCTTGAGTGAGTCCACTGATAGTTAAGGAAATTAGTAATCAAATTATTGTTCAACAAAATGGCCAATATTATGTTGGAAAAAATTCAGTTATGCTCAATCGATGAATTCTTAATTAATTTTAAATGATTTGAAACTTCCATGAATTGAAAATTTTTATTTTTCAAATAATTCTCATGAAATATGTGATTTATTTTATTCTACTTCCGGTTAGGGTATTACGTCGCGTGGGTAAAAAATGGAATAATTCGTAGAACGAAATGTCTCGCGACTCATCCAAATTGGATGGCCAAGAGAAGATCGAGTTTGGGAGGAAAGAGACTCAATGAGATTTTTATTCCCGGCACACACGATTCGGGGTCATATTTCAAGAATGAAAGTTCGATAATGGAAACTTTGGTCGACAAATACATTATAACGCAGGTAAAAAGAAGAAAGAACACAGGAAAAACGAGAAGAAATTAATTGATGATAAATTTATCATTTTATGGATTGATTATTAATTAAATAATCAATTTTAATAATAAGTTTGAAATATAAAGATTCATAAATAATAATAAGTTTCAGCAAACAATGAATTTTTTAATTATTCAATCAATAATGAATCGACGAATTAATTAATTCATTATTAATTTACATTCTCTTTTTTCTGTATTTTTTGTTTTGGTTTAAGAATGAAAGTTCGAAAATGGGAAATTTGGTCAACAAATTCCAACGCGGGTAAAAAAAATACAGAATGAAGAGAGATTTATCGGTTCATTATTGATTAAATGATAAAAAATTAAATTGTTGCAATTTATTTAAAAAAAATTAATTTTAATTTTTGAAAATCCGTGAATACGACTCGTTTAAAAATACGAAGCATGGTTAATGACGTCTGTGCTGTCGTTCATTCTACGACGTAATTACATTCCATAACATTTGTCTTGACGCGCAGGGATTGTTTTTGTTTTCGTTATGCTCACGACGTTATTCGCGCGCAATCGCGATAAAACGATTCAATTTATAGACCATCTTTAATTGATTATTTTTTTTTGTTAATATTTACTCATTTTAAGTTGAATTTAATTCAATTTAGGACGAGGACGTACTGAGTCAACTTATTTATGGTGTTCGATATTTGGACATAAGAGTAGGTCGTTATCCGGGCATGACGGAATTGTGGTGGGTCAATCATGCTTATTTCAGCGTCCATCCGCTCAAAATTATCATCGACGATGTGCAAATTTTTCTCAACAATACACAAGAGATAGTAATATTCGACGTTCAAGAATTTCCAGTTGGTGAGTAAAATGATTTTCACTTTTTCAAATCAAAATCAAGACAACAAAATAGAAAAAACCTCATCGAAACATAGGTATTCATGAGCAATGAAAAATAAAATTAGTTTAGTTGGTGCAAAAGTTAAAATGAAAAAATCAATACAAGATGTGAATTGACGAGTCGAAGAAAATGAGTTTTTGTAAATATCAAAGGACTCGAATATTAAATTAATTTTTTTTTGCAATTCAATTAAAAGTTAAATAAAATGAGGACAAATCCTCTTCTAAAAAGTTGGTGTCTCAAAATATAGAAATATCGAGCTCATTGACACAATTTTTTATTGGTGATGTGTTTTAAAATTCGCTCGGATCCGACAAAAATCGTTTTAGGCATTTTCAAGCATGATCCGTGAGGGATTTATTCGTTTATAGTTAATTAAAAATAGAATTTATCCTTATAGGGTAATTTGAAAGAGAAATTTCGTTGAACAATTTAAATTATTCAAGAATAAAAAAAAAATTCTTCAATAGTGAAAAAATTAAAATATATTTTCACGGGATTTTATAATTCAAGGATTCCGTCAAAATTCCGGGATCGCCCACAATGAACTTGTCGCTTATCTCGAGGAACAATTTGTCGATTATTTGTTGTTGAAAACGTCCAAGGATTGGGCAATGAGTCTCGATGAGATTTGGGCGACTGGCAGAAGATTGATAATCGGTTATGACAGCGCTGAGGTTTATCGAAATCATAAGAGCACGTGGCAACCGGTGACACATCGATGGCCAAACGTCAAAACGTTGAACGAATTGTACAACAAAATTGAAAATTTCGAGAATGGAAATGATCCGATTCCGAATGTTGCGTGAGAAATAGGATTTTCAAAATTTATAATTCATTAACAAAAAAAAATGTTTTTTCTTCAAGTATAATCAATTAAAAAAATATTAAAAAATATTTTCCTCAATTATAGTTGGCAAATAAAAATAAGATTTTTTTTTTCAATATTACATCCGGTTAAATGAAAAAAAAAATGAATAAAAATTCTACAGAATGGAAAATCGTCCACCGAGCTCGGTAATGGCACAACTGACCCCCGCTGCTCTTGACGTTGTACTCGATTCGCTCGGAGGATTGAGAAAAATGGCCGAACTGGTAAACATTAATATCACCGATTCGTACAACGACGTATGGAAGTGTTACGGAAATATCGTATCGATGGATTTCATTAAATCATCGGGCATAATTGAGACGGCATTGGAACTGAATGACAAAAGATCATCGATCTGCCACCGAAATAAATCTTAGAGATTTTTTTTAGAAATTAGGGTCCAATTAATACGACGATGTTAATAATTTACCATCGCTCAAAGCGATAGAAAAAAATATAGGCTTTTCGGCCACCTGATTGATGCGATTGATTTTGACTGTGTTGTAATTATATATTTTTGCAAAAAAAAAATGGTGAATGTTCCTCAGATGTTACTTTTTTAGAATAGCCAACTCCCAGAAATATATATAATTATTTTTAAAAAAAATCCCAAAATGGGCTTTTATGGTCACCTGACTAAGTAAAGCTCATTAATTATGGGAATTTTGATGCGATTGATTTTAACTGTGTTGTAATTGTATATTTTTGAAAAAAAAATTACTGGGTGTTTCCCAGACGTTACTTTTTTAGAATAGCCAACTCCCTGACATATATATATAATTATGTTTTAAAAATAAAATCCCAAAAATGGGCTTTTGTGGTCATCTGACTGAGTAAAGCTCATTAATGATGGGAATTTTGATGCGATTAATTTTAACTGTGTTGTAATTGTATGTTTTTGCAAAAAAAAATTACTGAGTGTTTCCCAGACGTTACTTTTTTAGAATAGCAACCTCCCCGAAATATATATAATTATGTTTAAAAAAAAAAAAAGTCCCAGAAGCTCATTAATGATGGGAATTTTGATACGATTGATTTTAACTGTGTTGTAATGGTATATTTTTCCGGAAAAAAAATACCAAGTGTTTCCAAGACGTTACTTTTTAGAATAGCCAACTCCCAGAAATATAGTAATTGTGTTCTTAAAAAAAAAAAAACGCCAAAATAGTCTTTTCCGATCGCTTGATTGTATGTAATTATTATTTCAATGATTATTTAGCAGCAGTCCTTGGACGAGTAATTATTCTAGTAAAAATACTCTATAAAATTGCTAATTAAGGGATAATCGGCCATCATCGACGATATAGCGGAATTTTCATTGAGTTTTCCGTTCACGAGGACAGTCCGAATGATAAAAAAGTTTAACTCGGCCAATATAACAATCATCGACGCTGTATCTTCCGGCGGAAGTAGAGATATTGTGCACGGAATTGCCAAGGTAAAACACGATCATGGTTTGGATAACTATCGGCATATGTACGATTTTGCGCACGAATTTTAAACACGATCTCGCGTGATTATCGTGAGAAAATGGAAAAATGAAAATTTCACGTTTGTGAAACAGTTTGCCGAGAATCGCGATGCGCGACGTTGCTCGACCAGACAGAAAAAGCAATAAAAACAACAACAACAACAACATGAAGTTAATTATTTTTTCCCTATTTTTGAAATTCGCATATTCCGATCGAGTTAATAATTACGAGAATAACGTATCGGAAAATGAGTTGGCGTGTCCTTATGACAGAGTTTGCGTACCCCTTGATTATTGTCCGGGTGTTCAGTCTCTGATGATGCAAAAATCACTTCCGGTTCACAGGTAACGATTTTAAACGATTACAAAAATGTTCGAGCCAAGGGAAAAATATTTTCATATGGTTTGCAGCTAAAAAAGTAGATATTTAAATTTTATTTCAGTAATTTTAGTAAGTTTTGGTAATTTTTAAATTTAATTTTCCATTTTGCGTGGGAAAAAAATTGATTTTCCTATCTGTGCTTTAGATTTCGACTTGCCGTTTGCGGCTACGAGTCGACGATGCCAAAAATTTGCTGCAGTCCATCGCAGGACGTTTTCCCACCCGACACAAGATTAAGAAGAATTTACGGACGCTCGGAATCACGAATGGAATGTGGAAAATCATTCGTGCCGATAAATACAGATTTTCTCACACTCGGATCGTTTCCATTCCTCGCCAGAATCGGTTTCATCCGTGAGTCCGACGATAATTAATAATCAATAATTATTGCGCCGAAAAAAAAAAAATTAAATGAGATCAATAAAAATTGATTTATTAATTATTAATTTCTCTATGGAAGGGCAATCAATTAATCTGAGATACTGCATGTTTTTCAGACTTGATTACCGGTGAAACGAAATTTCCTTGTGTGGGAACGATAATAGACGCGAGAACTGTTCTCACAACGGCAACTTGCGCTCTTGCAAAGTCGGAAAATTATAAATTGTGAGTTGAAATTTTTTAAATCTGGTATTTGAAAAAAAAACACAATTTTTTAATTACATTTAGCAGGTATTTAAAAAACTGTGAATTTCAAATTATTTTTAGCTGGTTGATAAAAAATTGAGTTTTTAATTTTTTTTCAATAGCAAGAAAATAGTGTTTTCAATTTTGCTATTTGTTCTTGTAGACAATCGGTACTCGTTGGCGAGTACGATACGTCGATGAATCCTGATTGCAACAATTTGTATTGCGGTCACGACCCCACGTGTCAAAAAATTTCTTACGTCGTGAAACATCCGGGTTTCAATGGTGAAACTTTTGCGAATAACATTGCCCTGATACGACTACAAGAACCGATGAATTTCACCGGTAAAATATATAATGCAATATTCAACACTTGAAAATCGAAGATATTCGAGCATCAAGGTCTACTTTAGAAAGCCAAAAAAAAAGAAAATTTTTGAGATTTTTTTTCTCAGCTCCTTTATCAGATGTGGCGATAAAACTATTTTTACAACATTGTTTCATCCTCGAAAGGACAAAAAAAATATTATTCTCTATTTGTATTCTTTGAATAATTTATAGAAGGCCCCAAAGTCGAAAATGTCTTTTAATCTCAGGATAGGCAAGTGTGAAACAAAAAAATAAAGCAGTTTAAAGAGGAAGGTTTCTTACACAACAATTTGTTAATGAAAAATCAATTTAAAAAAATGGCGCATGTTTGAAATGAAAATGAACCATTGAATTTTTCACAATTTATTTCAAACATCCGCCATTTTTTTTTAAATCGATTTTTCATTAACGGTGGTAAATTCTTGTGTAAGAAACCTTCCTCTTTAGAATGCGTTTTATTTTATTTTTTTTCAAACTTGCCAATCCTGAGATTAACTGTCGGCAATGGGACAAAACATTTTCGAAGGCTCGACTTGGCGCCCTTTATAAATTATTCAAAGATTCAAAATAAAAAATGTTTTTGTTTGTACTTTCGAAGGTTCAAACAATTTTGTGTAAACAGTTTTATAGCCATATCTGATAAAAGAGCTGAGAACAAAATCTTAAATATTTGTTTTTTTTTGGCCTTCTAAAGTAGACAAGTACCTTAAGAATGAAAAGACCGCAGTGAAACATTGAAAAAATAATAATGGGATTCCGCGTACTTTTGTAGTGACGGCGCAACCGGCGTGCGTCTATACCGGAAGTGAGTTTAACCTCTCGGAAATGGACCACGTCCGATTGTTCGGTTGGGGCAAATTATCGAGCGAAACGAGTAAATAAACGAAATATATCAGTCAAATGAATGTTGAGCTTGAAGAAAATGTTTCACTCACGCAGTTTCTTTTCTTCTCTCAATTAAGATCCCTCAAACGTACTTCGTGGTTTGCACATGAGAATATTGCCGCGCCAAGAGTGCGCGGATTTTGCTTCTCGAGGAATGCGCGTGGAATTGTGCGCAGTCGGCGAACAAGAGCCGTGCGCAGGTTTCAGCGGAAGTCCAATAATACGCATGAACGGAAATAAATACACAATCGTGAGTTTTTCAAACGCAGCTTATCTGACCTCTTTCCTAAAAAAATGAAAGATTTGACATAAACAACATTTTGAATTATCGAGTTCGAAATGTTTTTTTTTTTAATTATGAACAAATTTTTCTGCTTGTTTTTTCAAATATTTATGGACTTTGAAGATAGATGATTTCAAAGCAGCGATTCGAATTGAAAATTCTAGTATGAGTGATTTATTTGTAATTTTTTATTCATTTCAGTCAGAAAATTATTTTAATTGAAGTGCCAACGAATTCACCGAAGATTCTTTTTTATTCCAGTTTTGAGAGTGAAAAATAAATGAGTAATGTTCAACAAAGTCATGGTAAAAATAATCACCCTCAAGATTTCTGCATCTGCATTTTTCGATTTTATTTTGCCCCCCTGAACACGAATCAACCAATCGTTTTCCCAAAAAATCAAAATTTTTAGAAATTTACATAAAAAAAAAAAAAAAATTCAGATTTTCCTTGCTTTTTCTCATGAATAAATTCTTTTCCAACAAAAACTGCGTGATTTGCAATCAGCGATCAATTCCCCATTGAAATATGATTTGTAGCTTCTTCTAAGCCATTAATATGACCTTGATAGTTTTTTTCCGCGGTACAGTTAATAAGTTATGCTGAGTCAAAATCGAAAAATGCAGATGCAGAAATTTTAAAGCCATGTAAAAAGACTACAGTTGATCCCTTGAGAAACGAGAAAATAATTCCATCATTTTCATCACGAGCCGATCAGACGCGCAACTACCCTCTGAAAACTCATTTTGCAGGTTGGAATATTATCGTATGGCTCAAAATGCGAAGACAATAAAAACTCACCGGTTGCTCTCGTCGAGGTTCAGAGATACGCCGACTGGATCGGCCAAAATTGACTCCGGTCTGCTAATTCTCGTATTTACAAAAATATGTATTCGTAATCCTTAAAATTACAGATCGTTCGATACAAAAATGTAACGTAGCGATGAGAAATTATTTCTACTTGTGCTTAAATATATTCAAGTATTTTCCTCGCGTCATTTCCTTGGCTTCCTCCAGACCTAACTGATAAGCCACGTCATGGAGCTTTTTGACCTCGGCTATTAAGCCTGTCAACGTTAAATTTCCCAACTCTGCAAAAAAAAGTACGATCGTCAGAGAAACAAATAAATGAAAGAACATAAATATATAAAAGGTCTCGAACGTTTTTTTATGCCATTTCGCTGGAAGTCAACGTTAACTAATTTAACAAGTGAAATTTTAAAGGCGAAGAATTCGGCTTCATTTCCTGTGTTTTTAATTATTTTGCTTCCTCATAAAGGAAGCTTTGTTTTCGTGAAAAAAAATGTTTTCGCCCTTTTTATGCCAATATGTTCAAAATGTCCTAAAACATCGAGAAATCATATTTAGAAAAAATGTCTGGATGTGTGTGTGTGTGTGTGTGTGTGTGTGTGTGTATCCTGAGTTTCAGATGTAAATAATTAATAACTCGAAAACGCTTCGAGATATCAAGCTAAAATTTGGCACACTTGTCGAGCACGAATTGGTCTTTATTATGAAAAAAAATTGTTTTAATTATAACAGGTGTTCAGATTTTATCGACTTTTTTCTTTTTTGCAAGAATGGCGTAAACGCTCTAACCTCTGCAATTTTCAAGATATTGCACTCAAACTTTGTACAGAATTAGTATAGCTATTAAGGTTATTTGGTATTGAATTTGGCGAAAATCCATCGGGGGATTAAAATTTTATGAGATTTTGAATTTTTTGAAAAATAGTCTAAGCGCTCTAACTTGTGCAACTATTAAGATATTGTACTGAAACTTTTCACAGAACTAATATAGCTATCGAGGTTATTCGCTATTAAATTTGGCAAAAATCCATCGAGGGTTTCAAATTTTATGAAATTTTTAATTTTTATAAAAGAAGCGTGAAATTTTTTGAAATTTTTTAGATATTGCAATGAAATTTTTTGAAGAGCCAGTATAGCTATCATATTTGGCGAAAATCGATCGAATTTGCACATTGATTACTAATATTTTTCAATAAGTAACAAAGCTTCCTTTATGAGGAAGCCAAATTTGATCGCCATATTGTGTGTTAAAGGAGGCTATGTGAACTATGGATAAAGATGAGGAAGCAATGTGTAAATTTCAATTTGCAGGGTTTTTACGATTTGTTTTTCGATTTGGAAAAGAACTGTTTTTCACAGTTTTCCCTCTCTTTAGGTGCACCTATCTTCTAGAGGAAATTTTTTTAAATACATTTTTGCGATTGTATTTATAAAAGGGAAAGTTTGAGCTTCAATTTCCTTTTTTTAAAAACCTTGAGATTTTTTTTTCCAAAGTTATTCTGTTTTTTGTGCGAAAAAACACGAAAATAAAGAGGATTCATGAAAACCTTCAAGATGGCAAAAAGTTGCGTCCGTTTTCGTTGAGTTAAGAGGAATTTTTTCAGATTTTTTTTTTCAAAATTATTTTTTCTCATTTGTCAGAGCTACGAAAACATTTGTCGGAACGAAACGAAAAGAGACGCAACTTTTTGCCATCTTCAAGTTTTTCATGAATCCTCTTTGTTTTCGTGTTACTTTTCAATTTCCTCTTTTTTCACAAAAAACAGAATAACTTTGGAAAAAAAAATCGCTCAAAGTTTTTGAAAAAAGAAAATTGAAGCTCAAACTTTCCCCTTTACGAATCCAATCGTTAAAATCTATAAAAAAAAGTTTCCTCTAGAAGATGGGTACACCTGAAGAGGGAAAAAAAAGGCGGAAAACAGTTGTTTTCAAAAGAGTCCAAATCTAAAAACAAATTGTAAAAACAATTAAAAAAATCAGGAAAGGAAGCTGAATTCTTCCCCTTTAAAATGCCGCTTGTTAAATTAGTTCACGTTGATTTCCTGCGGCATAAAAAAGCATTTCAGACCTTTTTTGAAGTTTTGTCCGAAAACTTTTTGCCGCTAGTGTATATACAAAAAATTGATGGATAATTACGATGGAGCTGGTTGATGTCATCGATGCTGAGTCCCGAGGCCCAAGAAGCCGGCTCTGTCTGAGGCGAATTTTGCGCTACGTACTCATTGACACCTGGAACTTCATCGTTTGCTGATATAAAATAACGATTTTTTTGCCCTTACGTTAATTGACGAGATAACGGTTAAGGCTCACTTTGTTCGGGCCACAGATCGGGCGATGCACGGTCCAATTTTTCCAGGCTCATCAGACTCTCCTCGACGCAAGTGAGGTCTGAAATCACATGAGTGAAGAACAAGAGTCAACATAACCTCAAGGTCATTTTTGGCGCGACTTTCTCGAAGATGGAATAAAACGATCAGATAAAGAGGCAAATAGTAGGGCCACTTGCGTGATTAAGCGTTACAGAACGGGCGACTATATTTTTGTTGCCATTAAATCGTTGTCGAGAAAGATTTGCGAGTTTTATCTCTGTCTCGCTCACACTGACAAACACGCGAAAGCGGCAGAGAGGGGCTGAAACGGCGGTTTACACAGATTGCTACAAATACAAACGTAACCTTCGCGGAGTTTTATTATTTTAACCTTGAAAATCGCGCTCGAAAGACGAAATAAATATGCGTGTGACTCGAAAGATTGATCAATGACATCGTTAACGCAAAGATAAGACATTTCTTTGATCGATGTCTTATTTTTAACAAGTTATTATTCGACTTACCGCTCTGTTCGTTTTCGGGCTCGTCGGTCGCCATTTTGTACTGTTTACGCGCGTCGGCAGATGGTGGCGCCCTCACCGCGTTCATTAATATTATTGTTATTATTTTCTACCGCGTATTCGGCGCACTTCACGTCGCGCGATAAACGCACGTGCATCTCTCCCATAAATAAGTGTTCGTCGTAAATTAAATACTTCGAAAAAACAGAAATACCTTTATTACTATCTTCTCACGCGCATCGTGGCAAACAAATTTGCATACAATATCTTGGATGAGAGGTACAGGGGTGAGTTTTCATGTCTCGTCGAGATTTTCCGGATTACTTTTCCGATACTGCTCGGTCAATTCAATCTGTTGTGTCAGACGATAAATATTTTCCGCTTTTCGACGTCTCTGCCTCTCGATATCACGAATAACTCCCATGTGAAGTTGCTCCCTGATTAAAAGAAAAAAGAAAGAAGTTTTTTTTTCTCACCGCTAACGAAAATGTCTTCTAATCCCGAAATTTTCGTCGCTCACCTGTCCCACTGTTGTTTACAATGAACATACGTTACAATTCCTATCGTTGCTGTACAACACAGAGCTAAAAAGGCCTTGGAGGTCACAGACATCTCTCACTGTGTTACACTTTTTTCCTCTTTGTTCTCGGTACGCCGATTATCTATCGCTTACAAAACTCTTTGTTGTTCCGCCATTTTTATTTATAGAGCGAAGTGCGCGTTCGAACGATATCGAACTCTCGATATCGATTGTTTATTTTTTTTTCTCGGTAAAAGAAGGGAGAGAGAATAGATGATAATAAATTAATAATTTGTTTGCCATTTCGGTGAGGTTACGATTAGACTTCGGTATTTTCGCGAAACTTCAGTCATAGAAAGAACGTGTCTCTCGATAAAAGAAGTTTGCCAAAGTCACGCGTAAAAATTCTCGCGATAAACTTCACAATTCAGAGTATCGTACAGTTTTTGCGTCTTGAACAACAATCAAAGTTGAAGAAAAGTCAGCGATAATTGACTTTTATGACTACCAAGGTTTGAAAATTGGACGAATCTATTTCGCCGCTTTTATCTCTTAAGGGCAGGCTAAAGACCCTCTCTCTCGCTCTCACACGGCCCCTATCATCCTTTCTCTCTCGCACTCGCACGAAAAATGTCGGTATTTAGCCTCCTCTTAAGGGGCTCTTAACGGGTGTAAAGGTCAACGTAACCTCGAAAAATGTTTGACATATTTTTCTCGGAGATGTAGTTGCCAGGTCTGCAAAATGAAAATCCTCAAATCCGATTGCAAGAATTCCTCAAATTTCTTCAAATTCTGATCAAATTTCTTCAAAATATCTTCAATTTTTTTTTCTTAATACTCAATGTTCGAAACTGATTTGGTGCTCTGTTTCTTAACACATTATGCGTTGACACATTAATAGATGCAGTGCAAAAAAAAATGGTATTCAAAGAAACAATAATGTATCTCAAAAAAGTGTGATAATAAGATAAAGAAAGATACGTGTACAAAAATGTGATAATCTTCAAATCCTCAGAATTTTCTCAAATTTTTATGTAATTTCTTCAAATCTTCGAAATTTCTGCAGATTTTTGTGTAATTTCTTAAAATCTTCGAAATTTCCATAGATTTTTATTATTCCATCAAAACATTTCCGAGAAAAACGTGTTCAAAGTTCTAGCTCTATCTCTCTTGCACTCATGAAAGCGGAAAAGGGCGAAAGGGGGGGGTTTCCCTCCCCTTAACGCAGATATTTTTTTTTATTCGTAAGAAAGATGCTCAAACAATGGGACTTTTGAATTTTCAGGTAAAGACCGAAAGAGACACTAAGATCAGCAAAAAATTGTCTCGCATACTGAGACACTCCGCTGTGGAAGAGGGAATCCGTATAAAAGCCGATGGTTTTGCGGCGGTCGAAGAAATTCTCGGATGCAAATGTGAGGGGTACGATAGGGAGGACGTAGAGCGTATTGTTAAAAACGACGAAAAGCAAAGATTCGCGCTGAGAGTGTACGAGGGCGTCTTGGAAATAAGGGCAAATCAGGGTCACAGTATAAGAGAAATTTCGCAGCTGAATCTCAGGCTTCTGGAAAATCCTAATTTCGACATAATACACGGAACGTATCTGGCGCATTGGCCCGAAATAAAGAATCGAGGATTGTCTCGGATGAAGAGAAATCACATACACTTTGCGAAGGGATTGACGTCGCTCCGTGGAATCAGAGCCAGAGCGCAAGTGTGTATTTATGTGAATTTCAAAAAAGCTTTCGAAGCTAAATTGAAATTCTTCGAAGCTCAGAACGGCGTTGTTCTGTGCGAAGGCGACGTAAACGGATTCCTGGAGCCGCGATACTTTTTGAAAGTCACATTGCGCAACGGTGAAGTACTTTTGCCGGAATTGCGGGAATCTCTCTAAAGTGATAGGAGAGAAAAAAAACGAGGAGATCGAATTCAGATGTAAAGTATAAAAATGAAGCAACGCTGCGAGTTTTGCAATATCGAGCTCGACGAAAACGATTTTGCTCTTCACGTGAAGGGCAAGAGGCATCTCAAGAACGTTGAAGCAGAGAATTACAAGAAAGAATTCATCGAAAAATCCATCTACGTAACGCGAATGCCAGTTGGCTTGACTGTGGACAACGTCTGTAATTTCTTCGGTCAATTTGGCGCCATCGAGAGATGCAAGCTTGAGCCTCACTTTGCGATAATCGAATTTAAACAAAAGTAACTCAGAGTAGAATTTAGTATTGAGCTATTCATTTTTCCTATGCGCGTCGATAATCGAAATTTTATTTCATTTCAGGAACCCGGTGAATTTTTTACTCAGCAGACCGATATGGATGGGCCAACACAAACTTGATATAAAGCAACGAAGATGGAACAAAAGTGGTGAGCAAAGCTTATAATTCTCGAATCCTGAATGAAACGAAAACAGGATAATTGATAATTTGAAGAAATATAAGAGTGATTCCTCGTCAAACCAGCAGGTCAAAAAAATCGATGTCTCCGGTCATACTCTCGATATATTCCTATGTTCTCTATCATGAGAAAACATTGCTGTTAAATCGCTAGCCCGAAATAAACGTATTTGTACGAAATATGATTTTTTGAAAATTGGTTACTTTTAACGACTCGGAAAACAACTTTTTTGCTTTTGTGTATAACTCCGCCGGATTTTGAAATTCGAGAATTTCACTCCGAGAAATCAAAACTAATTTCAAAACCCTTCAAAATGAGCACCTCATTTGGTCCATTTATGACGCCACAATCGTACAACTACGTTTTTTTGAAAATCAAATATAACTGAAAAACCTCATTTTTAAAAAATCTGAAAAAATTACATTAAATTTTTACGACAAAAAATCTATATTTTTGTGGAGTTTGATCTAGTTCTGACCAAGATTTTGAATTATTGATCAAGCTCATCTTTTAGATATCAATTTCAGCTATTTTGGGACTTTCAGGTTTTCACTTTAGGTTTTCTGAGAATTTCGTCAATAAAATCGATAGTCATTGTTTCAAAAAATTATAAAAGAATTTATTTACAATTCTTTAAGATCCATCTACATCAAATGATGATAATATTTACGAATAATGGCTTTTTCTGCAACTTTGGATCTAGAGTGGCAAAAAAAGCAATTATTCGTATATATTATCATCATTTGATGGAGATGGATGTCAAAGAATTGTAAATAAATTGTTTTATAATTTTTTACAATTTAAAAAATCACAACTTTAGATCTCAAGTTGCAGAAGAAGCAATTATTCGTAAATATTATCATCATTTGATGGAGATGGATCTTAAAGATTTGTAAATAAATTGTTTTATAATTTTTTAAAGCAATGACTCGATTTTATTGACGAAATTCTCAAAAAACCTAAAGTCAAAACCTGAATGTCCCAAAATAGCTGAAACTAATTTCTAAAAGATGAAATTGATCAATAATTCAAAATCTATTGGTCAGAACTAGTTCAAACTCCACGGAAATATAGATTTTTTGTCGTAAAAATTTAATATGATTTTTTCAAATTTTAAAAAAATGAGGTTTTTCAGTTATTCTTGATTTTCGAAAAAACGTAGTTTTACGATGGTGGCGTCGTAAATGCACCAAATGAGGTTACTTTGTGCTCATTTTGAAGGGTTTTTAATACAGTTTCGATTTCTCGAAGTGAAATTCTCGAATTCCAAAATCCAGTGGAGTTATACACAAAAGCAAAAAAGTTGTTTTTCGAGTCGTTACAAGTACGCAACTTTCAAAAAAGCATAACTCGTACAAATAATTTTATTTCGGGCTAGCGATTTAACAGCAATGTTTTCTCATGATAGAGAACATAGGAAAATATCGAGCGTATGATCGGAGACATCGATTTTTTTGACCTGTTGGTTTGACGTGGAATCACTCATAAGCACAAAATTAAATCCTGAAATTTTGGCAACTTCAGTACCGACGAAGCAGCCGGATGCCGATAAGACCGTCGGTGAAATAGTCTTCGCCGATTTAAAGACGAGACTTCAGTCGCAAACGAGCTTCGACGATGAGCTCTCAACGTTTCTCGAAGTCGTGCAATTGAACCTCACGGAGGTTGAAAATAATTGGAGATTCATTCACGCTCATTTGCTCGAAACATGGAAGCCCGCATTTCCAAATTGCACGATAACGCGATTTGGCTCGTCGACAACGGGTCTTTGCTTCAAAGGCAGCGACATCGACATATATCTGTGCATCGGAGAAGAAATTCACGACGAGGATAATGGTAAGCATCGTTGGACACCCCGCACTGTATTCAAGGAAGTGAAAAGTCATCTATATCGTAAAAAAAACATATTCGAGCGTATCGTGCCAATACCAAATGCAAAAACGCCGATTATAAAATTTTGTCACTCGCCAACGGGCACAAATTGCGACATATCTCTGAAAAATGGCCTTGGCGTTATAAACAGTGATCTGATAAAAAAATTACTCAGTCTCGACGTGAGACTGAAGCCACTGATGCTCGTGATTAAATATTGGGCAAAGATTCACGACCTTTCGGGTTGTGGAAAATTTACGAATTACGCGATCGTAATGATGATGATATTTTATCTTCAACAACCGGAAGTTAAAATGTTACCGGCTATCGTGGAATTGCAAAAAACATGCGAGCCGATGTACAACTGGAATTGGCAAGTGAATTTCGATCGTGGAGCGGTATTTCCAACGTCCACGGTTTCATGGACGCTTCTCCAGTTGCTCGAAGGTTTTTTCCAATTTTACTCAATTTTTTCGTACGAAAAAATGATAATAAGTCCGTCGCTCGGTGTCCCGCATTCGAGGGAAGATTTTGCAAAATTGTGCGCCGAGAAGGGCGGCGACGCGGATTATTTGTCGCTCGATCGTCCGATTTGTCTTCAGGATCCCATCGAGCTCGACAACAATGTCACATCCGGCGTGAACGCCAAAATACTCGACACTTTCAAGAAATTTTGCGCCGTTGGATCGAAAGTTTGCGAAGTTGCACTTTCAAATTCTGATGAACCATTTTTGCTCAATTTGTTCACCACAGTGCCGGAGAAAACGGTGGAACCAAAATTGAGCAAAAAATCTGACAAGAGACCTTTTCCGGGAATAACGATACGAGCGAAGAATCTCAAAGTCGGTCTACCGGATAATTTCGAAAAGAGAAACGACATCGTTGATAAGAATAAATTTGCGGAGGACAACTGGTACTCGCTCGTCCAAAGTCTCGTCGAGATTACGTTGAAGCGAGTTTTCAAAATCGAGGTACAGAGAGTAACGATCGACCGCGAGGCGAAACAGCAAAAAGTCGCCGAACCCTCGGACGTTCATTCCAAGGACAATGACAAAATTATTCTCGATTGTATCGGCAATCATTGCGTCGTTACCGATCGCAAAGCAAAAGGTTTTTCGATCGATCCGAGTCTCAGTGCGATCGACAAGGAAGCAATGATAACCGACGAATTGATCGAATGGCACAAGACGCACGGTGTAAAACCAACGAAACTCGAATTCTCGTGCACAATCGTGAGAGAAAAAAATCCTGTTCGCCTCGTGATAAGCTTGGACGACCGAAACAGCGAGAAAAAACGCTTTCGGGCAATGGCATCGTTCATGAGCACCAAAATACCGAAGATCGTCGATAAAGAATTGATACATATGCTACAGTACAATAAAAAACACCAAGTATCTTCGATAAAACATTGATACACATGTTACAGTACAATAAAGCGAAACATTTGTAAAACGGCAAATGAGAGGGAAAAGAAATACGTTTATCCGAATTATCAGTGCATTCTTACGTTTTTTCAGACGTTATCTCTGCATGAAACCATTTTTAATCTTTTTTTAAATCTATAATTTAATGAGAGGGAAAAGAAATACGTTTATCCGAATTATCAGTGCTTTGTTACGTTTTTTCAGCCGTTATCTCTGCATGAAACTACGTTTTGATATTTTTTAAAAATCTTACTACTTACAATCATTTCGAATATTCCCGCGCATCGATGAGTGGTATATCGCGCCATCTATTGCGCAATGCGAACAACTGTTGACTCATTGGGTAAAAACGATACCGGAACTCTCAACACACACATGAGCGCCCAGTCGGTAATCCAGAAAAGAAACATGGCGGCAGCTGCGCCGATGGACGTGATCCTCTTTATTCGTGCGATTAACAACGCATATAAAGTTCCTCATAATTAACAACGACAGTTTAATCGAGTTTCTTCGGTCCGTACGTTCAAAACGACATTTACGCTTTTCTGGACGAAAGATATATTCTCGATCCGGGCGTCCTCGAGGTGTGCGCCCGGGACAATCTCGAGACACACTCATTCGTGTTTATTTTGCGTATTTTTCTCAACTTCATTCTTGCGTTGATATTAACATTTTCCTCATTGTTGAATCGTAGCTGTTCAAATCCGCTCGCTCGTTATTCTCGAAATACGGCGATTGCGATAGGAATTTTGTTTTTCTACGTCGTCGCTGAATTTGGCTGATTCACGAGGAACGAAATTTCTCCAAGATGAGCGAGGTAAGCGCCGAAACGTCCAAAAAACAATCGAGCATCGAGAAAACGTCGAGGACAAACGACGAGGCGTTGGAAACGGAAACTAGAGACACTACAGAAAACACGAGAGTCACAGCGAACGAGGATGTGCAACGCGCCATCGAGGGACTCGCGGAGATCGCCGACGAGGAATTACAGGAATTTCTCAACGACGAGGATTTCATGAAGGGCCTGGACGTTGTCGACGCTTGGCGAGGCGACGCCGAGCCGGAGACTAAATCGTCGAGGAGCCAGCGTCGCACCAGAGATCGAGACCGCCCGAGATCGTCTAGGTAGCTGCGAGTGAGAGAGAGGAGACGGCAAAATCGTTTGTTCATATAATCTAAGTTATCGCAATTATATTAGATTTTTATCGAAAAATCATGTCTAACGATTAGGTATATTTGCGCTAAGTCATTTTATTCAAAATTGTAATTCGTTCTGGGTACTTATTATTTTTTACTCCTGTCTGGAGGAAGCTTTGCAATGAAAAACAGAAAAATTCTCCGGCTCTTATCGCATCAAAGTCCTTCAAATATGTTTCGAAAGCTTCGAAGTACAGCAGAAGAGAAAAATTTGTCTTTGTAAAAGAGGACCTTTTGCGTCTGTCGATTGATCTTGAAAGAAACACTACAAATTGGACATTTGCACGTTGCTTCCTCATCTTTATCCATAGTTCACGCAGCTTCCTTTATCACAAAGTATGGCGACCAAATTTGGCTTCTTCATAAAGGAAGCTTTGTTGACTATCAAAAAACATAAGTAATCAATGTGCAAATTTGCCAAATTCTTTCAAACTTGCCAAATTTTATTTTTGCCAAATTCAAGAACAATTTTGATCACTATTTTGAATGTTTACAAAATTTCAGTACAATATCTCGCAAGTAGCCAAAGTTGGAGTATGCTATTTTTAAAAAAAACCAAAATTTGATCAAATTTTAATCATTCGATCGATTTTCGCCAAATTTAAGGATGCTCTGAGTCCTGAATCGCAAATGATGAGAAAATTCTGAAAATTTGGTATGTTTTTGGATGAATTATTTAAGAGGTCGTGTAAAAATTTCACGACGATTAGGAAGCTCGTTATCGAACAATTAACATTAACAAATTAAATTAAATTAAATGTAGTCTCATGGAAACCGATGTAACTTTGCGGTAAGTTTTTTTTTTGACCTCAATTTTTTAATATCCACACTATATTGAAAGCAACGGAAACAAAACGAAGTTTATTGATAAATATTTTTTTTATTTGTTTAAAAAACAGTTCTTAACAAAATGTTAATATTTTATTAACGAGCTTCCTAATCGTCGTGAAATTTTTACATGACCTCTTAAATACTTCATCCAAAAACATACCAAATTTTCAGAATTTTCTCATCATTTTTCATTTTAACCCTTAAGGAGGTTGAAGTGATGATGATAGAATTCTGAAAATTTAATATGTTTTTACATGAAGTATTCAGGAGGTCGTTTAAAAATTTCACGACGATTAAGAAGCTATTTATTGAACAATTAACATTAAAAGATTTCATAGGGACTTAACATCCTTAATATCGAACATTCTCGATAGCTATGTTAGCTCTGTGTAAAGTTTCAGTGCAATATCTTAAAAACTGCACAAGCATTTACGCTATTTTTCAAAAAATTAAAAATTTTATAAAGCCCTCGATGGATTTCCGCTAAATTCAATAGTGAACATCCTCGATAGCTAAACTAGTTTCTTACAAAGTTTCAGTACAATATCTTCAAAATTGCGCAAGTTAGAGCGGTTACGCTGTTTATCGAAAAATTCATAATTTGATGAAAATTCAATCTTTTGATCGATTGTTGTCAAATTCAATACCAAGCAACCTCAATTGCTATACTAATTCTTTACAAAGTTTGCGTGCAATATCTTGAAAATTGCAGAAGTTGGACCGCTCACGCCATTGTTGCATAAACGAAAAAAGTCGATAAATCTGAACAACCGTTGGAATTGAAACAAATTTTTTTTATAATGTAGGGCAATTCGTGCTGGACAAGTGTGCCAAATTTTAGCTTGATATCTCAAAGCGTTCTTGAGTTATTAATTATTTACATCAGAAACTCAGGATACACAGCACACATCCATCGGGCCATTTTTTCTAAATTAGATTTCTCGATGTTTTGGGACATTTTGAAGACATTTTGAAAAATCTCGAAAAAAAAAATCACGAAAACAGAGCTTCCTTCATGAGGAATCAAAAAAAGTGCTATTTTTGCATCGGCAGAATTTATTTCAATTTTTTTTTATTTTCTCTGACGATACGATGAGAGATTTGGAGTTTGGAAAGTGATATCAAAAGACGAATTGTAGGGAGCGTCCGAGGAAAGAGCGTCGAAGTTCGCACAATCGCGAGCGTCTGAAGCGCGAGGAACGAAGGCGCGACGACGCACGTCGCGATCCGTTCAAAAGTTCGAAGGACATCGAGCGCGACAAGATGCGTACGAAGAAGGATACGGCGAGCAAGATCCTGGCGGAGAAGGAGAAGGCGATAAAGCAGCTGCTGGATTCGGACGACGTGGTGCCACCGGGAACCGAGGTCGAGGCGATAAAGGATATAACGGAGAAGCAGCAGATAAACGACCGGGGTCACACGTCGAGGGGACGGAGGAGTCGCGAGCGTCGAAGGAGCCCGGAACGTACGAGAATCTCGCCGAGACGAAGGAGCAACGACAGGCTCAGATTGAGTCCGGTAAGAAGGATCAGCGCCGAGAGAAGACACGGCAGAGCGAGTCCGGAACGTCGAAGAAAAGTAACGACGCCGCCGTTGCGAAGAAGCTGGGAGAGACGAGCAAGCAGAGACAGAAGCGTGCAAAGACGACAGGAAGAACGGTAAGGAAATTTAAATAATGTTCATCCTTATCCTTCTCACAAATATCTTCGCATTTTGAATTATACCGGTGAAAAAAATCTTCAAAGTCTTCATGAGAATGAATCACTTGAAATTCTTGACTATTCAATAATTTTAACTCACATAACAAAATTCTGAAATAAAATAAATTAATCGAAACTGTACGAGTGAATTAGCGGTTGGAAATGATTTCGCAGCGATGTAAGAATCCCCGTGCGTCGAAGCAGATCACGCGATCGTCACAGAAGTCGGAGCGTCGAGCGTTATCGGAAACGTTGGAGTCGTTCGCCAATCGCGAGACGCTCAAATTCGCGTCGTCGTAGTCGTACCCGTAGCCGAACCCCGGAACGTCGTGCGAGAAAACGTTCGCCGTTTATAAACGAGATTGCCCGACAATTGGCGGCTGATGGATTATTGCCGAGTGGCGGATCAACGGGATTTTTAGGGTCGATTCCGCCACTGTTGAATCAAGGATTTCCGCAGGATCAGGGACCGCCGCTGGCGCCGCCGATGATGCAACAATTCATGCAGCATTCGGGGCCCGGGGGACCACCGAAAATCCCCATGCAAGGAGGACCCGCTCCTCCTTCATCGCAACAACAAAATTTCGTGAATTTTGATCAGAGACAACAGCTGGGACCGCCGATCAATTACGACCAGCAAGGACGTGGTCCACCGTTGCTTCACACACCGCAAACTGATTATTCAGCCGGACCGATAATGTACAATCAGGGAAATCCGCCGTTGATGCAACCGCCGTTGATATTACCGACGATGATGCCTCTTCATCCGCCACAACCTGTGCCAGCTCCGGTATCCATCGATTTGCCATCGATTAATTTCAATCCGGTTCATTGTTCGACCAATGTTGCCCCGGAATCTCACAAACAACGTAGCAACGATGTGTCAAAGTCAACGAGCACGGAACGTCACAAAAAATCCCCGAAATCAACGAGGATGTCGTACAAGGATCTCGCGACCGGAAGTTACAACGGTGCACCACAATCGACGCGTCAGGATCGCCTAAAAACTCCCGAACCACCGGTCATCTCGAATTCAAAAGTAATGGCCCTTTTTTCGTATCTCAATTTTTTTTTTTTCATTCATATATTTCCCGATAGTGATTAATGAAGATGGGAGTATTTTTTTAAAATTAACTGTAAAATATATTTTGATCAAAAACGTTGCAGCCATTCGAAAGGACGAGTTTGTCCAGCCTGTTGGAAGCATCAGTTTCCGCTAAAGGTGGGCAGAAGAAAATTCTTTTCTCTTTCTCTCTTTTACAACTGGTTCCGTCGATTTTCATCGAAATGTTTTTTTTCTCTATCTTCTAATTATCAGGGGTGTGGGAATTTTAGCGAATGATTCGATCAGTTATTAGTGAAACATTAGAAAGTTACTGACATAAGTTTTATTTCTTATCGAACAAATATTTTAATTATTTTAATATTTTGACTTTTGTATAAATTTTTTTTGTTAAAGAGAAAAAAAATAGTATAAGCGCTAATGTTTATCAACAGTTCTGATCTTCAGTTTCAAAACTGTTTCAGACTCAAAGATTTTCAAATCATTTTCTAAACAAAAAAAATCCATCAAAAATCTCGAAAGTTAACGAAATAATCGAAAATTCGAACTATTAAAAATTCCGAAATTCGTGCATCCCTTCTAACGATCATTCTATTCTCCATTTTACCTTCCTCCCTCACGTTCACCAGATTTGCTGGATCTTCCAGTCTTTTATCCAGGTGAGATTACATTTTCATTACATGCCCGGCGATCGTTGAACGATTTTTTGTCCGGAAGGCCCGCCGGAAGTTGATCCGAAATGGGCAATAAATTGGAAAAAAATAAAAACGTGATATCACAAGTGCTTCGAAGGAAAAAGAAAACCTCAAGTTCATCCGTGCATGAAATAGAAGCGTTTCAAAGTGTCCCAGCACTCAAAAAATAAAAATAAAACAAAAAATAATTCACCGAGTGTGCAAATCAATGATTCGTGAATATGTTTTTTTTTCCATTTTTGTGCGCCTCGACCATCGATGAGAAGGAATCAAGCCGGAAATCTTGCGTCAGTGTGAGCAAGCACTGCGCGATCTACCCCCGGAGGATCTTCGTTTTCGCTCCAAGGGACGTTTCTTCTTCGATCCGAGCAAGAAGGACGAAACTCTGGAGCCCGACAAGACAACGTCGAATTCCATACTTCTGCGTACAGGCGGAGCAAAGATAAATTGGGACAATTGCGTGAAATCATCGAGCAACGAGTCGCGTCAATCGACGGAGATGCGTCAAAAGATTTGTCAGACTGACGCGATCGAGCAACAAACACGCGGAACGCAGTGCGTCGTTAAGACCCAAACGACGGATTTTTGCGTTCAAGTGTATCCGAACGACCTTCAACAAACGGCGAAGGAGGAAAAACGGCCGATAATGGATCGTCTCGATTGGAACATTCGCGAGAGTTACGAGCCTTTCGCGACGAAAATTCGCGAGGCCGATGACCTTCGCTGGAGTTTGAGTAACTCATCGCAGAAACGTCCGGGCAGCGCTTGGCCACGTGGATTAACGCCAACGCGTATAATCGACGAGGAACGACAAACGAGTCCACCCTCGATGACGAGTATCGAGCACGCACCGAGAAATTTGAACGTCAGCGGAAATTCACGCACACGCGATAAATATTCCTTCGATCGTAGCTCGTCGCGCGAACATTACTCGCGTGACGAGCGCTTCAGTCCGAATTACCGTCGATCGTTGGAACGTCGTGACGATTATCGACGTGATGATGGACCGAGCGATCATAGTCGCGGCGAGAGTCCGATGGCGCTCGATGACTCGCCGGATGAGGTCGAAATCCTCGAGGACGACCGTTTTGCGAGAAGCTCCGATTGGCGAACACGAGCCAAAACGACTTATCCACCTAACAGTACGTTGCACAAAATACGAAATTTACGTGGCAAAAGTTACCGCGGTAGGGGTGGTTTTCGTGGGAAATTTTAATAATTTTCAAGACTCGTCACGATATTGCAGAATAATTGAGCAATGAGAAGGAATGTGTAAAGCACGAGAGATGGAAAAAAAATCTCTGCAAGACTCGCCACGTGGGTTTCGAGATGAGGGAATCACCAAAACTAAAGCAGAATACTTCGAAATTTACCACGAATTATGGGGGCTCGCAGAAATAATTTTAACCGAAGGAAGGACAACGTCAAAAATCGAATTATTGATGGATTAATCGATCTTCATGGAAACGAGCAAATGGAAAATGTGAATCGCTTCGCAATCCATACGAGAGGATTCAAATAACTGGAGAGTGCAAAACGTTTCGGATACCAGAGACAAAAAACAACCTAGATCAGCCACGAATTCCCTTGGAACCGGAAAAATGAACAAAAAGGTTCCTTCAATTGCCCCATCGATGAATCTATTTCTATCTTAATCAATTTCGTGGACATCGTTTAACGCTCAATTTGCGCGAGGCAAATGTCCGGGAACGAGAGGAAGATGCCTTTGGGAATGGAGTCGCAAATTACCCGAAGAATCTTCGCCTAAACTCGGAATCATCTATTCTCACGTTATGCATATATATAATTATATATTCCACAATGCGGCTAAGCCGCGATTTACACAGTTCTTACGTGTACATATAAATACATATGTCTTTTTTAAAAACTATATCTTGTAGAAAAGAAAAAAATTGATGAAATTGTATTCCATATATGCATGCGCGTCGATGACACAAGATATGAAGTGTTTTTTTTTCAATTTATCGCCCCAATGTTGACTATTTTTTCATAACAAAAGGAAATTGCGGCCATACCATCTGTTTTTTTTCATGGAATTAAAGAAAAAAAATGAGAATACCGAAGCTGGGATTCTCCTAGTCAGATCCTGCGCCATTTTTGGTCTTCAACAAGCAAGAAGACGTCCTTCGTGATCCTCGTCAACGAATAAAAGAGATCAAACATTTCGCCGATTCAAATTTACCGCCATAATCGTAAAAATGTTCACCAACTAACGAGCAAATGGGAAACAAAAATTCTGTATCGAAAAAAAGGAAAATCGCTTGAATAAAGAGTATCATTGCCATCGTACAAAATGCAAAAAAAATCCATGCTCATTTTTTTTTAACATTCCAGAATACAAACTACGCAAAAATGCTGCTTCCAAGGATCTCCGTTGTACCATTCCAATATTTCGTTATCGCGCCGTCACGTGGCGCGCTCTGCGCGGCAATTTTCACAACCAGAAAGACGGTTGGTAATGCTGGAGTGTAGAAAAAAAATTCGAATATCTCGCGCAGTGACAAAAAATCATTCTCACTCAAACGTGTCCGATCGATGAATGCGTGTCAGGAAAATTCGCGATTAATCGAGAGACTCTGTTGCGAGTGTTTCAAGCTCGAAGGCTCGTGAAATAATTGAGAAAGCGTGTGTTCTTGGGACACGAGCGCGAGGCGTACGTTGAATTTTCTTGTCGTCAAGCGAGCACCCGTGATGTTGGTAGCATTGTCAGCGTGAATAGTCCGTCATCGCGGCGGCAAAGGGGCGAGGGAGGTGGAGGGAGAGCCAGCGAGAGAGAAAGAGAGGGGTGTTCCAGTTGTCGAGCGCCGAAATCGCATATATACATTGGGGCCACCACGGCGGAAGTCTCGCGAACTAAGGTGGCATGGACGGCGCGCGTTAGAGTGAGAAGGAGAGAAGAGAGCGTAGAGAGCTCTCCATGTTCGCCCGTGAAAGCGATGCGGTGTGCCCGCGGTTAGGGCGTGCAGTTCTCGTGTATCCTCTCGTTTCGGCATCGCGGCATTTTTACGACACGAACTCACGGATAAAATCACGAAACAAACGGTTTTTCTTTTCCTTAACCCTCGTCTAAGAATACAGCGGATTATCGTCGACGCGACGAGGAATTATAATAATCGAGTGATACTTCTTTCTACGATTTATCAAGATTCAACAACAAAACCTTGTGTGTACGTACATGTATACATATATATATAAATATAATATGTATTTATATATATATATGTATAGATTATAAAACAGTGAAAGACGCTGGGCGTCGTGGTTGACGATACAAAAGTCGCGTGTAAAGTGTCCGTGTGCGCGTGTATATGTGTGTGTGTGTAACGTCGAGACTCGTCTCGGCGACGACGACGAAGACGAGGACGAGGACGTCGGGTTTAAGTGCGTCGCCGAGAGATATTCGCCGAAGCGTGCACGACGCGTCAACGAGGTGAATGCACGACTCATATATATGTATATATGTATATATATATATATACATAAACATAAATATATATATATATAAGTGAAATAATATAAGTGTGGAATACACATATATGCATAGTGTGTGGTGAAAATATATACACGAGCAGGGGAAACCCGCCAAACACGTCGGCGATTGCCGCGCGAGAAAAAAAGTGCGCGGGGGACAGCGAGTGTGTGCGAGATACATATATATATATATATATATATACATATATATGTATATATAGAGAACCGTGAGGCTTATCGTCTCGCGCCTCCCAGCGGACGATCTACCTACACGTAGATATCCTTCGCTAAAGTTGGTGTCTGTGTGAGACGGCGAGAGAGAACGAGAAAAGCTCGAAGGGAGGGGGAAAAAAAACAACCGCACCGAAGGAAAGAAGGTTTGTGATTTATAATTTTGGTTTTGGAGAAAAAAAAAATGCGCCGTGAATAATGAGCGAGCGATTGTAACATGTTTTTCGAAGCGAGAAGAGCGACATACGCGTTAAACTCGAGCAGCGAGTGTGCGTTGGAAGGGCAGAGGGGGGTTTTGTTATTATTTTGCCGTGGTGCTTTTGACCCTTTGGCGGGCGAGTTCAACCGCGGCAGCGCGGGGGCGTTAGGTTCGCGCGTGTCTCTTTCCGTGTGCTCGAACGAGAACGAACAGTGTCTCTCCGACGTTTTTGTAAATTATTTTTTAATACAAAGCGCGTATGTGTTAAATGAGTCAAGAGGCTAGAGACACGCGAGATTTGTTTCTCTCTCTCTCTCTCTCTCTCTCTCGCGACTTTGTGTCTCTCGTTCGTGTTGTCGGGACCGTCGTCGAGCGCGCCTCTCACACGGCAGTCGCGGCAACCACTAATACCAACCCCCGCGCGCTACTGTACACGCGTGTACGTTAGGGTGGCCCACGAAAAACACGTTTTTTTTTTAATTCAGCTCCTCGTCGAGATTTTTGTAGCGTTTTCTTCGAAAATTCATCTCCCACGAGCGAAAGCGTGTAGGATTTTTTTTACCATTGCCGCAACAATGTTGAAATTTCGGTGTGACGGTTAGAATGGTTTCTAATTTTACGTGTCACAAAATTCTTTAGTGCGTTTCGTGACGAAACAAAAGTTTTAGTCAAATCTGCATTCTGCGCGATTTTCTTATTCGAGTCTCGTCGAAATTTTTTTGTCTTTCAAACTATACAATTTTTTAAATAAATATTTGCACTTTGACTTTTAACCCTCTTTCTGTACACTTAAATTTTGGGACACCGTCTGTACTCTGGGTCGTTAAAGTCCTGCTAATGTTTTTCCTAAAAAAAAAAAAGTTTTTTAAATCTGAAAAAATTCTGAATTACTTTTATATTATTTTTTTCCATGATCCAATCATTTATTTACCCATTTATAGTAAACAAATTTTTTTTACAATTTTTCTAATTCCAGAGATATTCTATTTAAAAATTTAGCGTGTGCTTTAAAAGACCCAGAGTACAGACAGAGGGTTAATATAATAAAGAATTGATAAATAATTAATACATAGATAATGACAAAAAATAATAATTAATAAAGAAGTAATAGAACTAACAAAAATTAGAATTCGAATAATATAATAAAAATTAGATAATTAAAATTGCGAAGATTTTGACACTCTTTCGAAGAAAATCGCACGGGTGTTCGGTTTTCACCGAAATTTTCATTTTCTGACAAAAAATCCGCAACCCGAAGAATTACGCGATATCTGAATCTCCAAAATTTTCGAAAATGCTGTTTCTGTCAAATTTTAGCCCCGATGCGCGATTAAAAAAAATCCTACAAGTCACAGTTTGCACGAGATTCATTTTCTAGGAAAAAAAAAACTAAAAATCCTGCCGTGGAGAGAAATCCGAAAAAAACGTGTTTTGGGCCACCCTAATGTATACGAATATGTACACACATATATAGGAATGATTGTTGAGAGTCGGGGGTGGGGGAAACACAGTTGCGAGGCCGCAGTCGTCGTGCGCGTTTCGACGAGCCGCCGTCGTCGTCGTCGTCGTCGTGACGTTGACACGACGTCACGGGGGAGGGAAAGAAAAGAAGAGAAAAAAGAATACTCGTGCGTTTCGATTCCCGCGGATCTTGGGGTCCTCGGGAGTGCGAGCTTTTTTTCTTATTTTTTTATATGCTTTTTTAATCCACGGTAATAAACGCGAATGGACGAGAGTGGGGTAAGACGAAAAAAAATTTCATTCTCGTATCGAGACGACAATGACTTACGAACGCTAATTTCACGCCGATTCGCGCCCGCTCTTCTCCATCCTCGAGAATAAGAGCGGTAGAGGGGGGAAAAGGCTCGTGTGTTACGCAGTGGCCGCGCGCGCTTGTCGCGCGAAGGAGGGGGGATAGAGAGAGAGAGAGAGAGCGAGAATCGAGCAGCGTGTACCACGTGATCAAACGTTGTCAGGCCTGCAAGCGAGAGCATTCTCTGTCTCTCGCTCGCACATACACATACATACACAAACGCCAAAGAGCAAGAGAGAGAAAGAGTAGTGGCAATAACCTGATTCGCGTGCAGTCGAGCTTCGCGCACTGACCACCCCACTTGACAACAATAACAAATCTCAACGACGGGAAACATTTTTCGTGAATAAGAAAGAAAAACAAGACGCGCAAAACGATTGTAAAAGTATCGAGTGAATATCTCTCTCTCTCTCTCTCTCTCTCTCTCTCTCTCTCTCTCTCTCTCTCTCACTCTGTTCCTCGCGGGAAGAATTAATTTATCAGCTCTTTTTTCGCCTTTTTCTTTCTTTATCGAAGAGCATCGGCGTTATCTCGATTTTTCGGCGGCGCCTCAATGACGCTGGTGAAGCGTTCGCGAATCGCGGAGTGGTGGGAGGCGCGCGCGCGAGAGAGAAACAAGTGAGAAACAAGTGAGGAAAGAAAAACGTGGCGCTGTCACAACAATCTAACGGCGCTGCTTTATCCTCGGTACAACCATCTTTTTTTTTTGCGTTCGTGGACGTTGCTCCGCCTTTTTCCACGTGCTTCGATGAGACACGGTATTCGCGTGGGTTTTCGAGGACATGAAAAAGTGTCATTTTAGACGCGTGTTGCTCGCCTCATCGGCGCGCTCGTGTTTTTTCGTACTGGCGCTGTCGGAACGCGGAAACGCCACGATGTTCATCGCCTCTCACCCCCTCGTCTCCCGCCGCTCTTTCCTCCCCTCCATCGCGATTTTCGCGCTGTCATGGCGGAGTTTCGTAAGAAAAATCACGGCTCGCGTGTGACGAACGGATTAACGTTAATTTGGCGGGAAAACGCGACTTTTTGGAAATGTCTAATGTCACATATTTTTATTCTTTCGAAATGGCGTCTCGCGACAGGTTATAGTTGAGTTTTTTTTCGTGCGAAATTCTTCGATCATCGTGACTAATGTTTCATCGAGTTTTTCTCAGTTTATATTGCGCTTTATCCGTAATATCGGGGTGACGTATGTGCGCGTCTTTGTAGTTCGCGGAAGTGCACACGGGCCAGAGGGCGCTCGGGAGCGCGGAAAAAACGTCTTCGACCCATTTACCGCTGGTTAACGTCCGGTTAAACGTGCATCCGAGACACACACACCGACAAACTCGAGCGCGAGAGATCGAATCAATTTTTTTTGACATAAAAAAAGTACATAAAAATATTTTACGAGGGGAAAAAGCGGCGGAGCTGTGTGCTTTATATATGCGTGTATATATATATAGATGTGTGTGTGTTTAGAGTACATTGACGAAGGAAATCGTCGTGTTTACGACAGTGATTTTTTATATTCGCGTTTAGTGACGTCGGTGATTTTTTTTTTCGGGTGTTTCAACGCTCTTGTTTTTCGAACTTTCAACGGGAATTAAAGGGAGACACGAGAAAAACGCTTCTCTGCGAATTTGCTGTGAATTGCGTCGCATATTTGAGGTACAAATATACAGATATAATCGCGATATTTTTCAGTCGCGTTTTTTTATTTTCTCGAAGAAAAATCACAATTAAGGGGTTTTTTTGCGACATGAAAATTTGACGATTGTCGATCGCTGATTGGATTTATTTCCTCGATCATATGTTCGCAAATGTTAGGTTAGGTCGCTCGGCGAATTCCACGTCGGGGAATTCGTGTCAACCGGAAGTAAAATTTAACGAGCGACGCTAAACGCGTGCGACAGTTGGAATTATTATTTTTTTGAGCTTCAGTTGTTGTTGTTTTTTTTTTTTTTTTTTTTAATTGCAATGAAAAATGAGTGGGAATGTCGGGAAATTATTTGAAACATGAACATTTTTGTGTTCTCGGGTATTTTATCGCTGCGTTCAAAATTTATTTTTTATGTTCATTTTTTTTTTACTATGCGTACTCGGTCTTACGTGGTTCAGAGCTTTCGCCTTAATGTTATCGATTTGTCAATTATTTCGCAATATTGCGAAACTTGACCTTCAATTTTTCTCCCCCTTGATGTTGTTGTTTTTGTTGTTATTTTTTTATGAACTCATTGCGAATAAACGCAATTATTTTATGATAGAGTTTGCATCGTTCATGTGCAATATTTTTTAACAAAAATTAATTATTCCTATATGAAGTGTTTTTTGGGGCTTTTATTGAGGACTTTATGTAACCATTCATAATAATTTATGTAACCATTCATAGGAAACACATTTTTTTTTACAATTTTTCTAATTCCAGAGACATACCAACATTTTCTTCATTTAAAGCTCAAATTAAAAACTCAGTTTATCATTATTGTCAAATAAACTTGAAATTTTTTCTTTATCGTATTTACAACGGATATCGCGTTAGCATAAAAACGTTGATACCGAAGACGAAATTATTACAATGATTTATATTCTTTTGGTCGTCAATTGGGGTCGAAGATCAAATGACAGAGTGTGTGCGTGTGCGTGTGGAGGATGCTCAATTTATCGAAACGTCCGCGTGCCTTCCTGCCCGGTATATAGCCAGTACCGGAAGTCGTACCCATTGTCCGTAGTCAGGCATACCGGAAGGACGCAACGACCACCGACGCTTTACGCGGGCTGGAGAGAGTGAGAGCGAAAGAGAGAGAGAGAGAGAGAGAGAGAGAGAGAGAGAGAGAGACTCGTATTACGATCGATAAATATTCGACCTGATATTAGCAATCGATAACGAATCTCTCGCCATGATTTTTAGCCCCCTTTTTCCAATCCTCTCGTTTTTCTCTTTTTTTCCCTCGTGGCGAATGATAACGCAAAATTCAACGAAATTCCACAGACCTCGAGGCTCGTTTGTTCCACTCCTTGGAAAATTTGTATCTCAATCTTGTTCCCAATAGATAAGACTTTTGATGTCATCGGAAATCTCCAAGAGTGTATTTAAAATTGAATTTCGAATTGCGATTTTCTTCGCATTTTTAATATCATACTTGAGATCTAGGGAATTTTTTTTCACGCAAAATTTCTCTTGATGCGGTAAATGTGAATTTTAGGACTGGGAAATATTTAATTTTCAATTCTTTCGCTATTTTTAGCTTGGACCAAGTTTAAAATTCGAATGGCGCAATTTCTTTGGTAATGATTTTGAAAAAATCATCATCTAGGGAATTTATTTTCTAGGACGTTGCGAATTGACAAAAGTAGCTAGGACTACAATCACTATCTAGGGAATTTTTCACTTCATACACTGGTATAATAATTTTGTAATATTGCAAATTATCATTTTTCCAGACAAAAGTATAATTTGTATGGCACTGATGACGAAAGTCACTATCTAGGGCATTTTTACAATATTACCCGTCACTAGAACGGTATTTTAATACTAGATTCTTTAGTACTAGATTCTTCAGTATTTGAATCCTGCAAACTGCCAATTTCGATTATTGCAAATCCGAAGTCCACTAAATCCGAGTTAACAGATGTAACTAGGACTAAAATCACTATCTAGGGAATTTTTCCTCCTACACTACTAGAATAATGTTAGAACCTTGCAAATTTCCATTTTTTCAATTAAAAATACAATATTTATGGCACTGATGCCAAAAATCACTATCTAGGGGATTTTTCCAATCCTAGTTCCATCCCGTCACGACAGCAGTATTTTAACACCAGAAATTCTCAGTTCTCATGTTTCATATCCATGCGCGAACTCACTTGATTCCCTCGCAAGTTGTTCGCAATGTTTACCCTCGTCGTGGGCGTTTCAGTGACGCAGAAGGCCGAAAAAAAATAAAAATAAAAAACACACTAGCCGCGATACGTGCCACTTTTGTGCATGTGCCAGTATTGTTTAGGGTGTTCTTCCAAGCGATATGAGGAGTGAGGACGATCGATCAACCTGATTTTCCCAACAGCCCTCGCCGCGAAAAGTGAGATACGGAAAGTCTCGAATATCTCTCTCTCACTCTCTTGCATATGCGCGACAGAGCCTTGAGCTTCCGGTCAAGGTACGGTCAGTTCTCAATGACGATTCTGCGAGGTTGAGCTTTCGTTAACAAAAGAATGGCCGATTTAAGGGGTTACACGCAGCAGGACTTTTAAAAAATCGATTTTTGATTTCTTTTTCGTAATGTGCTTGTATTTAAGTATATGGGGCATTCCACGTCAAATCACGCGGTCATCGGCCTGACCCCCTCGGATTTTGATGTCCAATGAATTGTGGGTTTCGTTTGGTCCAAAATATGACCTCCAATTTTTAGAAATTTTCATTTCATTTATTAGGGGTTGTCCGAGCTAAAAAATCATTAAATTGACGGAAAACATAAAGAGGGGCCTTTTTCAAATTAATGCAATATTTTTCACAGAAACTAGGGCCCAAAACAGATATTTTCGTCATAGTTCGATAATGGGCCAAAAATAATTACGATTTTTTTTGTATTTTAATTTTATTCTTTATAATTTCTTATTTCAATTGTTTCTTCTAGTGAGAATAACAACAAAAAAAATATTTTTCTAGTGAAAGATGTTTTTCTTTTATTAGTTCAAGAGCGAAACGACAACATTTTTCGAAAATTTATTAGCTTCGACGACCTGAAATAAGACGGATAATTAAAAAAAAAAAAATTTCAAACTAATGAAATTTTTTCACAAAAACTAGGGCCCAAAACAGATATTTTCGTCATAGTTCAATAATGGGCCAACAATAATTACTATTTTATTTTATTTTAATTTTTTAACTGGTTTGCACCATCCGTTTTATTTCAGATCGTCGAGGCTAGTAAATTTTCGAAAAATATTGTTTCTCTCTCAAACCAAGAAAAAAAAATTCAGTTTGACTACAAAATTTTTGTTGTTGTTGTCATTCTCACTACAAGAAATAATCAAAATAAGAAATAATAAAAAAAAAATTCAAAATACAAAAATAAAATAGTAATTATTTTTGGTCCATTATCGAAGTATGACGAAAATATCTGTTTTGAGCCCTAGATTCTGTGAAAAAATTGCATTAATTTAAAAAAGCCCCTCTTTATGTTTTCCCTCAATTTAATGATGTTTTAGCTCGAGCAACCCCTAAGAATGAAATAAAAATTTGAGGTCATATTTTGGGTCAAACGAAATCCACAATTCATTGGACATCAAAATCCGAGGGGGGCAAGGCGATGGCCGCGTGATTTGACATGGAATGTCCCATATATATAAATTTTAACGTTGATAAATTAAAATATCTACAGAAAAAATTCTCGAAACATAGCTTTTTTTCGACCTCCTGACTGCGTAAAACCCCTTAAGTCGAAACTGAAATGAATTAGAGAAATCCAGGAACATAAATTAGAAAAAGTACTGAATTAAACACTAAAAAAGGGACATTGAAATTTTTCAGGGTATTTGTATTTTTCCCCCTAGTTTTATTGAGGTTTTCATGACGTTGTAAGAACTGAACAAAGATCGTGGGCACAAAAAAAAACGAGAAAATTGTGAATGCAAGAGAAAAGAACCTCGTAGTGAGTCTTTGGAATATAAAGAGTGAAAACAAACCGCGGTGAAAGAGGATCGCGCTCACGGCAGAAGGCAGAGAGTTGCAGCAGCCACCTGCTGCAACATCGCGAACGAGGAGAGACGGAGGAGAAGGGGAGAGGGAGAGATTATATATTGCGACGCGCGCGTCCTTCGATCCAAGGGCCAAGAGTAGAAAGGTGGAGGGGGAAAAAGAAGGCTAGAACCAAAAATAAAAGACTTTCTTGGCTGGAGTAGGGTCGAATGAAGAGAAAAAAAACTCCCTCAAGAATGGCTAAATATAAAAGAAAGAGAGAGTCAAAGATTTCTTTTTTTAATCGTCCGACGAAGTACAATGGAAAAAGGGCAATTATCGGGACCCCTATAATTTTTTTTTTTTTCAATCCTCATTTCAATTGAACGCCCTTTAACATTGTGATATTTCTAAGAATCTTCCATAATTATCGACAATTCAAAATTTCTCATTTTAATCAAATTATTTTGAATTTTTTTAATTTTCAAAAAATATTATTCTAAATTGATTATTCGAAATTGCGTTTGAACTATCGGTTGAATCCAAAATATTGATAATTATTTCACTAAGAATTATTTTCAAGTAATGGTGGACGAATTAATTTTTTTTCATAGCGAAAAAAATGTTTTTCAAAAATCCCTCGACGATTTTTTTTTCATAAAAGTGTTTTCAGTAAAAAAAAATCGTCACGATCAGATAAAAAAAAATTAAAGGAGATAAACTGAAATACGTATGTTTGAAAAATTTCATGTATTTCCGGGACAATTTTTAATATTTTGGTTTTGGAATTTTTTCATACAATCAAATCACCGTTACCAAAATTTAACCGAGAGGATTTTCGCATGCGATTTTCTTAACTCTTGAAAAAAAATCGAACCTGCCAGTTTGGGCCAAAGAAAAATCGGCTCCCTTCTCTTAAATACCCTTAATAATATATATCATCGATGTAGCGATTATTTTGTCGTGTATATCTCGTTGGTGAATCTCGTGTGGTTTTTCGAGAGTCAGGCGCCCATTGGGACAGTCGTTTGGCGAATCAAACATTCGGCAGAGGGACGCGGATGGCGTTGTGCACCTGTCCCCTTAATATATGGACTTTCGTGGGGCAAACGAGTAACCAGAGATTCTCGATGATCCGACGTAACCGCGATAAACAAGAGAGAGAGAGAAAGGGAGGGAAAAAAATTGCAAAGCAAAATCAGAGACGAAAATTCAGCTGCGTGAAACAATGCCCGGCCCTACGAGCCCTTTTAGTCGCGTTTGCACTCTCTCGAGAAAAAAAGGTCAAAGAGCATTGATACCGAAAAAATGCAATAATTAATTAGAAATAATTGACCTCAGTAGTTAATTATTGTGTTTATTATGGTTAACCTAAACCATCCCTTCTGAAGAAAGTTCTCTTTATATTTGGTCCTAAAATTAATAAAATGATTGGAATTACAAATAATATAACAAAATATATAAAAATTTATATATCTGATTCCACAATCCATATTTTTTAATTAAACTCTTAAAATTGAATAAAAATTATTATTAAAAATATTAAATTACCTAGAATGTAATATAATAACAAAAATAATAATAATAAAATAAACTATTTTCAAAATTATAGAATTGGATACCATTTAACTTTTCAAATTCAATTTTTGGCAGAACGAAAAGAGCACCAAAATTTCCGAAAAAATCGAGGGGAAACTTTGCACAGAAAAATAGAATTATTTGGAAACAATTGGTTGCCAATTTTTTTCATTTCAATTTTTGAATATTCATCA
Source organism: Alloplasta piceator (assembly GCA_946863875.1). Taxonomy (NCBI): domain Eukaryota; kingdom Metazoa; phylum Arthropoda; class Insecta; order Hymenoptera; family Ichneumonidae; genus Alloplasta; species Alloplasta piceator. The sequence goes on from OX333080.1 coordinate 2,851,624, forward strand.
ATTTTTCGTTATGATTTTTTTTTTTAAATAATTACACACTGAAATATTTATTACAATGAAACAAGCGCACTTTTCGTTAATAATAAAATAATAATAATAATAATAATAAAATAAATTGTTTTCAAAATTGAAGAATTGAATACCATTTAACTTTTCAAATTTAATTTTCGGCAGAATGAAAAGAGCACCAAAATATCCGAAAAAATCGAGGGGAAACTTTGCTCAGAAAAATATGATTATTTGGAAACAATTGGTTGTCAATTTTTTCCATTGCACTTCAATTTTCTGAATATTCGTCAATTTTTCGTTATGATTTTTTTAAAATAATTACATATTGAAATATTTATTACAATAAAACAAGCGCATTTTTCGTTATGATTTTTTTTTATATAATTACATACTAAAATATTTATTACAATGAAATAAGCGCACGCACTGTGCGTATATTTATATCCGCGTTGGCATGGATGGTTGGAAGAGGAAAAAAATAAATAAGTGGAGAAAGGTGAAAGAGCGAAAAACAGCTGGCTCACGGCGCGGGGTTCGTGCCGATCTCAACCCTTGTCCGGATTCATGTTTTTCGACTGCAATCCTCTCTTTCTCTCTCTTTGAGCTCTCTTCGTTAAGGGGTTATGCGCAGTCAGGAGGTCGAAAAAATAACCCCTTAAGATACAGATTGTGGCCTCTCCGGATCGTTGTCGAACGAAAACACCCGGCTGGAGACACAACTACCTACTCCCGCCCTTTGTATGCCCTTCGACGCACACAAACGCCCTTTAGACCCATCCAAAAGTGTTCACCAAAAAGGCAGCTAAGAGAGAGGGAAAAAAATCCAGTCGGTTATTTCGAGCTGTGAAAATAAAAATAAAAAATGTTCAATCACTATACTTGGGTTTTTTCATTCAATTTTTATTTTCATCACAAATTAAAATTTTCAAAGTTTCGAAATAAAAAAAAACAAGTTCAGAACTCAAAAAAAGCGATTTTGAAATCAAAGTTAACATTATTCACGTTGTTTCAATTCTATTTTCATTAATTGGAGCTATAAATGAAAAATAATGCTGTAAATTAATTTTAAAGAATCATAACATCGATTAGTTTTTTGATAAGTTGAGTTTAATAAATTTTTATCACTGCTCAAAATTTCACGAATCATGAGAAGGATTTTCAAAGCAGAGATAAAGATTGACTTTAATCTGTTTCGATAGAATTTGAAAATCGCTCTCTGGTAGATTCGAAATCGACTGCAGTCGTGACCGGAAGTCGACGGAACGGCGAAATTACGAAATTGCAGGAACGTCCAAACGTCCACCTTGTCGACTCCTTCGAGTCCAAAGCACGTGCGCTTACATTGCCCGAAGGCTTTTCTCTGCTGGTGGTACCAGAAACACACACACACACACACACACATATATGGGGCATTCCACACCAAGTCGACCTGAGTGTGACCCTCGACCTCACTGATGTCGTTAACGATTTTTCATATGATTCTTCCAACTCAAAATAACATTCAGAATTTTTTTCAGATTTTTAAAACCAAATTTGAGTACGTTATGATTTTTGAACATTTTTTTCGAAAACCTCGAGGGCCGTAATTTAAAAATCTGAAAAAATTCTCAAAAATCCGGTGTCAAAAATGAAAATGTCCAGGCTTTTGCTTCCACTTCGATTTTAGGTTTTTATGAGGAAAACGTAAAAAAAAAATAGATGCAGAAATTAACCAATTATTTTTGGAAATTGTTCGTTAACGATAGAAATATTCAAGCCACTTTTCACGGTAGATCAATTTCCGCATCTATTTTTTTTTTTACGTTTTCTTCATAAAAACCTAAAATCGAGGTGGAAGGGAAATCCTAGACATCATGAATTTTGGGTCATAAATTTTTCAAAGCTTTTCGAAAAAACTGTTCAAAAAATCATAACGTACTCAAATTTGGTTTTAAAAATCGGAAAAAATTCTGAATGCTATTATCTTGAGTTGGAAGAATCATATAAAAAATCATAAACGAAATCAGCTAGGTCGAGGGTCACACTCAGGTCGACTTGGTAGGGAATGCTCCATATATATACACATAGAAAACGGTGAACGTGAAAGAGAGGACTTTCGTTATATATAATATGTGTGGCACTGCTTACTCCGCTAAATTCTCTCGTTTCGCAGTGCACGAGAGACGAATCTACCTCCGGCGACGTTATTTCCAATATGTATGGGCTATTCCGTATTAAATCGACAGCCTCTCAAAGATCCTCATTGAACGACTCGTTATAAATTTTCATTAAATTTTTTTACTACCCATTCAACCCTTATGAGGACAAATTTGTTTAGATTTCTTTTCGAATTGATTTTCAAATTTATTAAAATGACGATTCCCATTGAACGACTCGTTTTTTATTTTTATTTTATTTTTTACCACCAATAAAATCGCGTTAAATTTTTTTTCAAATCTGAAGATGCAGATATGATTTTTCAAATATAAATGAAATTGTTTTATGTTAATTTTTATTTGTCAATTTTAATGCCATGGAATGAAAAGAATTTTGAACGAAAACAAGTTCAAAATTTTTTGAATTTCTATTTAAGTGAGTTGATAAAATGCTTCCATTAATTCATAAAATTCTAGTCTATTATTAAATATTATAAATCTTTTAAAATTCTCTCTGGAACATTTTTCCACAAATAAACATCCTAGATTTTTCATATTCTTAAAATAAATTTCAATTCCTCGACTTAACTTTACAATACTCAAAAAGCACAACTGGATTTATAAAATACACAAAAATCTCAAGAATCATTTCACGAGGATATCAATTTTTTCAGCCATTTGCAATTTTTCTGGGATTCCATGCATAGGAGGACATAAATAAAAAAAACGAAGCTTCGCGAGTTTTTAAAATAAACTTTCCTTTGTTTCCACCGATCATCATGAATGTGCTGACTGCTAAAAATAGGTGGAAGCGAAGGAGAAGAAAAAAAAATGGTCGATGCTCAGTCGTATTTCGTACGTGTGTATTAAGGGGTTATACGCAGTCAGGATTTTCAAAAAATCGATTTTTCATCTTCATTTTCATAATATACATATATTTACGTATATACACAGAAAATTTCATGTCCGACAAATATTTTCAAAGTCACAAGGGTATTTGTAAACCAGTAATTATCATGCGTAAAGTGTTTTTGAAACTTTGAACTTTTTTTCCAAAACTGTGTTTCTAGAGTCGACGAGCAAGATTTCTCAGAAACGACATAACCGATCAGTCTCAAATTTTTACACAAGCTTTATAAATATATTTTTTAGTAATTAATTGAAAGTATTTTTTACCGATAAATATTTTACATTTTATAAACAATTAAAGGCAAACATTTTCATCAAAAATCGAATTTTTTTTTGAGAAGCCACCATTTAACATAAAATGTGAGGCGCAGAGAGAAATTGGCGAGTCGTCAGTCATTGGCACTCTCAATGGAGATTCGCCATAGAAGAGAATGAGGAACGAGAAGGCCAATAATTATTTTTTTTTTCTCGAGCCAATGACTATAGTGCATGTGCAGCAGGAAAGTGTAGTATCGGTGTACACGTTATAACGAGAATACGAGAGGAGAAATACTGATATAGAGACTCGAGAACTCTTCTTCTCTCTCTCTCTTTTGAGAGAGAGAGAGAGAGAGAGAGAGAGAGCGCCACAAAATCGATCTGCTAACTGACCCGGCTCTATTTAAAGCGTCGCATCCCAGATTTTACTACGTTACGAATTTTATTTCTGGCCTTGCAATATCCTTCTTTATATATAGCATTTAAAACCAGAAGAAACGAGAATCAATTCGTTTTTCTCTGGCAATAATTTCTGGAAAATGGCGCATTTGAACAATTTATTTCTTCCCCAATCAGACTCTTGAATTAATAATTCAATGACCAATGCTTAGATTGATCGGATTTTTTTTTATTGAAAAAAAATGGAATCATCTGAAATTAAATTGAAACTTGAGAAGAAAAATAACTGGAATTTTTTTTAATGCTACATAAAGTGTACGGTAGTTGATAATTTTTTGGAAATATCGATAAAAAAAAACCAGGTCAACCAAAGCTTAAGAATTGAAAAATTCTTCACACATCAAAACGAGAATCAATTGATTTTCCTCGCAATAATTTCTGGACAATTGCGCATTTGAAAAAAATTATTTGCTCCCCAATCGTCAGACTCCGGTGTTGAATTAATAATTCAATAATCAATACTGGAATTGATCAGAATTTTTTTTGGAAATATTAAAGTAAAAATTGGAGTTAGTTGAAATTAAGGATGTTGAGTCCCTATATGAAATCTTTTAATATTGATTGTTCAATAAATAGCTTCTTAATCGTCGTGAAATTTTTACACGACCTCCTGAATACTTCATGTAAAAACATATTAAATTTTCAGAATTCTATCATCATTACTTCAACCTCCTTAAGGGTTAAAATGAAAAATGATGAGAAAATTCTGAAAATTTGGTATGTTTTTGTATGAAGTATTTAAGAGGTCGTGTAAAAATTTCACGACGATTAAGAAGCTATTTATTGAACAATTAACATTAAAAGATTTCACAGGGACTCAACATCCTTAAATCGGTGGTCAATAAATTTTTCCAAATAAAAATGAAAAAAATTGAATCAGTTAAAATGAATTTAAAGCCTGCGTAGAGAAATACCTTACTGATAGAATTAATTAATTAATCAATCAATCAATCGATTGCTAACACAATTTTTTTCTTATCTCGTTGCAGATCAAAATTTCACGGTCGACATTCACGAGAACCGAGGAAGAAAAAACAAACCGTACAATCAGCGAGGAAACAAAATAAAAAGTGCCCCAAAGAGAGAGCGAGAGAGCCTCTCCCCCAAAATACGCGAGTCGAGGATTATCACGAGGGGATGAGAGGGGAAGAATAATATTTTAAAAAAAATTGAACAAAAAGGCGAAAAATCTAAGGGAGAGCCAAGACGAACGACAACCAAAGTTGGGATATAACGAAGCGAGGATAAGAAACATTGGCCCGCGGATCGTGTAAAAAAGAGAGTTGAGAAGCAAGCTCGAGAGAGAGAGAGAGAGAGAGAGAGAGAGAATATTTATTTTTTTTTCCTCAGAATTGACCTCTAGTCTCGTATATGCAAGCTAAAATTGACGAGGATAACGAGGAGGGGTGGGGCGTCGAGACCGGAAGAAGATTCGCCGGACGGCGAAGGAAAAAAGCAGCGGGGATAATTGAGCGAAAATTCGATCCACGGGCCCAAAAGTAAGATTCATCGATGAGATAGAAAGAAAAAAAATCCCAAGCAAGTGCAACGGGAATTTCGTGATAGGGGTGCGTCGTTGGTGAAAAAAAAAAAAAAATTGATGCAGTGCAAAAAGAAAAAATAGTGCTCCAGAGGAAGGTTCGAGTGTCGTGATTTCTGGTTTATTTTTATTTTTATTTTTTTCAAATTTTTCATTCCGGGCTACGGCGAATAAGCGCAAGGAAGTGAGCATCGGAGGGTGTCTCACATGTTGTGAGCCTTCGAGAACTGCCGTAGGCAGGAAGAGAGTGGGTACGCGGGTATGGAGTATGGGGGCGGTGGTGGTGGAGGCGGCGGTGGCCGCGGGGGGGTTCAACCACCGTCGGGCGGCGTTGTCGGAAGTGGCGGCGGCGGTGGCGCCCGTGGACCGATCGCTGGTACCGACACAACCGACGCCGCCTGGCACAAACACGAACAAATGATCCTCATGGAGTCCAGGCACAAGCAACAATGTGAGTATATATTTTTTTTCCTTAAAAAGAAATTCCAGAGCGGGGAGGGGGAAGGCCGACGAGCCTTTTTCGTTTTAGGAGGTTCATCTGGTACACGATTTTCAATACAGATGTTGATAAAAAAATCTGAATATAGTTATTAGTATCTAAAAAGTCTTCTGTTAAAATCTCACGACCCGAGGATGCGTTGTTCGTGAGAAATAAATAAAAATGTAATTCCTAAATAACATGGGCCCTTATGGGTTTCCGTCTATAAATATTAAATTCACAATCATTACAATACAGATTTTGACGAAAATTTAAGAATTAATGAAAAAGTATCTAAGAAACATTTTTAGAGCATCATAAAATCGATTAGGTACTTGGTGAGATTCATAATAAATTAATTTTTCTCGAAAATGCTGATTATTTTGAGGTTAAGCATTGCCATTTTTATTTTGACTCACTCGGTACCAGATGAACCTCCTTAAGGGGTTATGCGCAGTCAGGAGGTCGAAAAACAACGATTTTTCAAGAATTTTTACTGGCAGACTTTGTAATTATCAACGTAAAAATTTGTATGGGTCATTCCATGTCAAGTTGACCAAGATTTGGAATCGACCCCCTTCAATTTCGATGAAATTTCGTCAGAAGTTTTCGTTTTTGATGAAACGAAGTTCTACCAAAGGAAAAAAAAATTTTAAATTTGTTTCGAAAGTTATGCCAAATTCAAAATTTCACAATTTTTCTACCATTTCTAACCCACACATTTTTGTAACTTTCAACTCTATTTTGAAATTTTTCTTTCAAAAAAATAATGAATTTCGAGGCCGCTGTAGCCGATCTCCGAGATCCAAAAAACAGGCATCATATCATGAGCATGATATTTCTGGATTGGATTATCCAAAATAAAAAAATAAAAAAGATTTCGTTGATATAAGGTATAATCTAGTATTTGATCGAAGCAATTAGCGAAATATCAATTTTTTAAAAAATTGCGGCGTCTAAAAAAAATCGATTTTTGATGAAAATTTTTGCCTTGAATTGTTTATAGAATGGAAAATATTACCGGTAAAAAAAACTTCTTAATGGAAAATAAACGACGTGCAAAGCCTTCTCCCTCGACTCACATGTGCTTAGACTCTTTTTGAAGGGTACGGGAAATGAAGGTCAACGTGACCTCGAGATTCTTTGTTATGAGGGAAAGCTACTTTGAGACTTGAAAATATTGTGAATGTTTGAGAATTTTTATTGAGTCTATATTCGACTTATTTTATTGAGAAATCTTATTCATCAAGTATTTTATTAAGTTATTTCATCATTTTTTAAATCATTTATTGTTTTTTTTAATTATTGGGTTTTTCTTATTAAGTATGTGTTCAACTGACTTTGTTGAGAAATCTTACAATTAAACAGAGCTATTAGCTTAACCTTAAAAAAGAAATTTTTCATTGGAGGGTTATCTGAAAATTAGAAATAAAATTATATCATTTTTTTCAATTTTCAAGATGTATTCAAGGAGGTTTTCGAAATAGTTGAAATAGTTGAACTTTCAGAGAATTTTTTAATCGGCTACGCACAGGCTGCGATTACAAACAATTTAAAAAAAAATTAAAAATCAGCTCCCAAGTTTTTGAGTATTCGCTGAGGCATGTGAATGGAAAATCGATGGTTCGATAATTTCCATCAATTTTTTCTTGATCGAAAAAATTCGCATGAGAAGAAAACGTGTGTGAGAAATGGGAGAATGACGGGGAGAGATGTAGAGAGAGAGAGAGAGAGAAAAAAAAAGAAAAAAAAGAGAAGCTGCATTCGCGGTTGGATGCCTCGGGAAATCGTTAATTATCCTGGATAATAAGACCAGTGGCTCCAAGCGTGCCGCTCGTATTTTCCCCTTCGTATTTCACTCTGTATACAAAATATATGATGCATTCTCGCGAATCTCCGATGCACCGAGCTGTATCGCGTCAGATCACTTCCGGTGTGTCGATCTTCACCTTGAAAAAAGAGAAAGCTCCTCTTCATTTGTGTTCTTAATTTTTCAAGATCCAAAATCTGATTTTTTTTCAAAGCGAAATAGAAGAGTTGAATAACGATGAAATGAGTCATAGAGGTGGAAAAAAAATAGAAAAGCTTACGACTGAAAAATCTACGTAGATATATATTATATAGATACGGATGTGTTCGGCTTGGGCGTTATTTTTAAACGACGAGGCGAGGACCCGACTCTCTATACTTAGTTTTTCGTCTCTAACGAAGAAAGGAGGCATAGATATATAGGAAATATAAACATACATCATTCTCCTCTCACGCATCTGTCCTTTATTCCTCCCTCAAACTCCCATGATTAAATTAACAACAAATTTAAAAAATATATTAATAATAATTTCACGTATTTTCATTGTTAATCAAATCGTTTAAATTATGATTTTTTTAATTTGAAAAAAATCGTTAATAACTAGCTTTTTTGTCGGTTGATGGTTTTTGGTCTCACTTTTTTTTATAGTATTTTTGCTCATTTTTCAAATTAATTTTCCTTTGATGATTGTAATAATGAGAATGCTGTTCTTTTTATTTTATTCTCAAGACTACGAATTTTTCATCGAAATTTGAGTTTAATTTTTAATAATATTTCATTAAAATTGTATTCAAGCTTGGAATTAATTTTTCATGAAAATTCAAATTTCAAAATTAATTTTTCCCTAAAATTGTGTTCACAAAATTCATTTTTCATGGAAATGAAGGTGAAATTTTAAATAACATTTTATTAAAAATGTATTCCAAGCTTGAAATTATATTTCATGAAAATTTAAGTGCAATTTTGGGTTAATTTTTCCCCAAATTTTACTCAAAATCAAAATTCGTTTATAATTAAAATTTGAGATTAATTTTCGCGAATTTTTTTTTGTCACTGGTTAATCTGCAAATTGGAAGGAGAACGAAATAAAAGTTGAAAACGTTTGCGATGCGCCCGCGAGATAATAGTAACACGTCGGGACTCAGACAGAGTCAAGAACTTTTGGACGATTGCCTGACCGGTGACTCTCGGAAAATTCGAAGACTCTTCTCTCTCTCTCTCTCTCTCTCTCCGCTTCCCCTCCAGCTCTCTTTTAGTTTTCTCTTGCGATAGGCGTATATTTTCGACCTGGCATCTCCCATTCTATCCACCTCTTTGTCACTCGTTCGACCCTCCTCGGACCGATATTGTCGATAGACCGTTGACCCCAACGGATCGACGACCAGAGACAGAGAGAGAGAGAGAGAAAAAAAATTAGCAACCCCGAGTTGCAGCAAAGAATTAAATTTATTTCCTCCAAAGTTTGTTCTGCAAGAAAAATAAAATTTCACTGATAATTGAATTATACATTTTCCGGAATTTTCCAAGATTTTCCAAAATTGCTTTCCCGGTGGTTTTTAGAAGTTTTTCTGAAGCCAATAAAATACCAAAACTCATTTCTTCTTATTCCAGAAGAATTTGTCGTTTTTCACTGCGAAAGAAAATTTAGTCATTTTCCTGGAAAATTGAACGATCGACGGACAATTTTAATCGACTTTTTTTAGTGATCTCCCGAATCGTAAAATTTGCCACGTTGAATTAATAATTAATGCGCGGCGCTGTGATGGACTTTCGGATTTTTTTATTCTCGTTAATTTTGTCCCCTCGTATTATCACCAAGTGTGAGAAGCCCATTAGCACATACGAACCCCTGAACACGCGTGTGTGTGTGTGTGTGTGTGTGTGTGTCGAAAAGCCTCTTTTCCGCCTTTCTTTTTCCACATTTTTTTCCTACTCTAGCTTGAATTTTTTAAATTTAAAATTCACCGATATCGTCCCCCTCCTTCCCTTACACCTTGTTCTCCGGCTCTTCTGGGCTTTTGCAGGATTTCTATGTACCACCGCCGCCCCAACCCCATTCACCCCCCCCCCCCCCAACCCCGCCCCCGCCCCTTCTCCAACGTTGGTGCTAATGCATTCACGCGAGGGAACTCTGAATTTTACGACGATAATTTGCGCTTTATTAATAAATGAACATACGCGGCGTTTCGAGTCAACGGAACCAAACCCAACCTTACAAAATTTGCTTCGTGATTTTGTATACCCCTTCCTGAGGCTGGATTGCACTTGCAGTTGTAGATTTTTTGCATCATCCATTTTTTTCAAAATGATTTTTACGTCCCCATTGAATTTAATAAAAATTTTCAAATTGAAAATCCAAAAAAATCTCAAAAACTCTGTATTTCAAGCAAAATTTATAAATCGAGCGTCACGGAAGCATTGTAAAAAATTAGAATTTCTAAAGTTCGATGTAAATTCGAAAATTTTGTCAGATAGTTGCATTTCAGCGTTTTTGTTTGAGGAAAAAAAAATTGAATCAACAGTTGATAAAGAAAACAGAATTAACCTATATTCTCTGATACTTGAACATTTTTTATATTAATAATAATAATAATTTCGGTAATTCTGATTTTTTGATAATTTTCCAGATTTTTTAATTGTGGTAATTCAGTTTTGTGAATAAAAAATAGACAAAAATAGAAAAAATTTGAAAAAAATTGAGAGTAATATTTAATCTAAGTACAAACGTAGAAAAAATCGGGAATGAAATCTAGGAGGATAGGAGTAGAATGTCGGTTGAGTTTACTTGAAATGCCCCATATGGAATGTCTTTCTCATCCTCCCTCTTTCACTCTGCATTGGATCTGTGCTGAATTTCATCCCCCCCTCGCAATTCATCGCAGGTACTTTGAGAAAGGCCCCTTTCTATCGAGATTCAAATCTGGGTCGTCGTTGGCCTATTGCAGCGAGTAAAAGTGACGTTGAAACGCGAAAGAATCAAATATCTTTGTTAAAAATAAATTCACGCCTGAAATATCTCGCAAATTCGCAAAAGTATTGTCGTCATTCCATTTCTTCTCTGATTCGCTCTAAGAAATAATTATCGGACAACATTTTTTTCTCTGCCAAATTCATGTTTTATTTTCAAGGTTCACAATTTTTTATCCCTCGAGTGAATAATAATGATGAATAATGTCGTGTTGAATTTTATTTATTCTTGACACGCATCAGATTTTTTTTGACCTACATTGGGATGATTAATTGATTTTTTTATGCCTGAAAGCCACAAATTTATTTGCACATTTGTGTGGCCCAAATAATCAGACAATTTTTTGAATTTTTTTGTAATTAATTTTTAATCAATTTTTATGAATATAAATTTTTAATATATTTTTTTTAATAAATAGGGTAGCATTTTGAAGATTATATTTTCAAGTTTCCTTTGTAATTTTTTGTATAAAAAAATATGCCCAACCTTTGTGGATACAATTTTTTAAATGAGTAAATTTTCTTCGCGCTACTTGAAGATTCTCTTTGTGGTCGAAAAACCAATTATCCGTTGTTCCCGAACGAGTAATATGTATATGTATATAATAACCATTATCAAATTACGAGAAAATATTTTGCTGTTGAAACTTAACGATCTTGTTAACGTCAGCTAAAACGAGAAAATTTTACTCGCTTATGTTTCTGCATACGAGGCATTCCATGTTAAAGCGACCAAAGTTCCCCTCCAGAGGCCTGGAATTTTGTTGATTTATTTTCTCACAAAATTCTACCAATGCTAAAAGTGATATCTAATTTTGACAAATTTTTCCTTTCCCCGGACCTCAATAATATTTTGAATTTAGAAATTCTCCAATTTGTATAAACACTATAAACGTTAATGAACCTTCTGGTTTGCGAATTTTTTTTTGTACATTAGGAAAAAAATAGAATCATTGAAATATGTTTGGTCGAGTTTGCACGGAATGTCCCATGTACTCTCATGTATCCGGTTTTTACGATGTAACCTTCGGATTTCCGGATGCGAGTAGACGCTATTTCTCCGTACATTTTTGCCACTCGGAAACGAAAAAAAAAGATGCTCTGCCTACGCGGGTCGTAAAACTTCATAATTCGACACACTTTGATCATTGCGTTACAGCGGCGAGAAAATTTTTTTTACTTCCTTCTTCCTGGCTCAATTTGTGCCTGAGATCGTGAAAAATGCGAACTTAAATGGCCCCAACGGTGGATATTAAAATCGAGCCAACGCTAATGACGAGAAATTACGCATTTTTATTTTTTATATTTCATTACATATTACACAATGCACGCTGCACATTACATATGCCATGTAAAATTAAAGAGTTGCTGAAAAAAAAATCATAATTTTCAAAGATTTTATTCGACCAAAAATTGGGGAACAAAAAATGTCACTAGATTTTTGAAAATAAAAAAAACCTTAGCAAGTTTTGTTTTAAAAAAATATTTTAGTCCCCGATATTAAGGGGTCCGGATTATACGCAGTCTGGATTTTCAAAAAAGGAAGTTTGAACGCGTTTTTCTGAAAGCAGTGTTTTTTTGAGTCTGTGAGCAAGATTTCTCAGAAACGACATAACCGATTAGTCTCAAATTTTTACACAAGCTTTATAAATAGATTTTTCAGTAATTAATCGAAGGTTTTAAACGATAAATATTTTCCATTTTATTATCAATTTAAGGCAAAAATTGATTTTTTTTAGACGCCCCTATTTCGTCAGAAATAATTATTTTGCTTATTCCTTAATTATTATTTTTTAAAAAGAAATTTTTTTAAATAAAGTTAAAAGTTACAAAAATATGTATATCAATTTTAGCGTTAATAAATTAAAATGTGTTTCCATAACAAATTCTTGAAAAATCGTTTTTTTTCGACCTCTTGACAACCCCTTAAAAAAATGTTTATTGCAAAAGCTTTAAATAAATTTCATTAATCTTGCGCAGATATTTATAATAATATTAAGACTCATTATACGCGGTCATATCGAATTCCCACGGAGAAAATATAATTCGTAGCTCGAGCTATGTTTGTAAATACATGTATATTTTATATTGCATACATATTAGGGTGGGTCAAATAAACTGACTAATTTTTTTTCCCTCGATATAATGAAAAATGTATTGTTTGGCATCTCCAAAAAACCCTCTGCAAGTGTCAGCCCTCATATTTAAATTAAGAGGTCCCTCATTGCAAATTTTTATTTCCCATTTTAATAACATAGGAAAAATTTGTTTACCTTTGGAATTTTATTAGACTTTAACCGTTGAGGTTAGGGGAGTTGTTTCAGCACATTTTTTGTAGAACATTTGATGCTCTATAAAAAAGCTCTCTAGTGTTTAATCGATAAAACTAACCGGTCAAAACTTCGGTAAGTAGAATCCAGAGCTAATTATCACCGATTATTTTTTGAACGATTAGTTTTATCGATTAGACTCAAGAGAGTTTTTTTTTGTAGAGGATCAAATGTTCGACAAAAATGTGCTAAAAAAACTCTCCTAACCTCGACGGTTGAAGTGTAATATAATTTCAAAGTTAAAAAAAAATTTCCTATGTTATTTAAATGGGAAATGAACATTTGCGATGAAAGGCCTATTAATTTAAATACGAAGGGCTAATACTTGCGGAGGGTTTGTTTGAGATGCCAAACAATACATTTTTCATTATATCGTGGAAAAAAAAAATTAGTCATTTTATTTGACCCACCCTAATACATATATACATATATGCACGTATTCTCGTGACCGCTGCGTGTGCTCAATGCAGGCTGTGATCGCCCGCGTGAAGACCGACAGAGCTCTTGATCCTAGGATATATATTTATACATATATATGTATATACCTATATATGATGTTATATAGGAGAGTACAGAGCATGCTGCATACGCATATAGATCGTGTCTCTAGTCTCGCTTTCCGACACTGACCTCGCCAATTTTCGAATTACCCGGCCCTCTCAGTTTAAGGGGTGAATTTCGTTACAGCATCCTCTCTACATCCTCTCTATCGTATCCTACGAGAACATTGATCCTCACCATGGACGAATAATCCTTTCCACGGAAAACAAGTAGCAAAATTATTAAATTTCATTCAACATTTCGTTACGCTAATTTTTAAAAATAATAATGATTGTGGTTTACCAATTTCGGGGGAATTTATATTTTTTATAGTAGATAAGAAAAAATGTTATGAAAGAATTAGGGATGATAGATAAAAAAATATTATATTTTTAAACAATTTTTTGATGAAATTTTTCTTTTTCATTTTTCTAAAAAAAAATTCAAACGATCATTTTTGCTGATCAATAAAATTCTGGCTCACCGTTCGTGTGAATTTATATTTTACACTGATAGAAAAATCGAATTTAATTTTCAAATGTATTTCCAATTTAACCATAAAATGTTTTATACAATAATAATAATTATAAAATAATCGGACATAAAATCGTTGTTAAAATGACATTCATTTTTATAAAATAACCACATCAATAATTTTTCACCATTCTATAAGAGCAAAATCGATATATAAAAATATTAATATAATAATTACGAATTTTATTGATACTGAAATTGAAAATGTTTTATACAATAATAATAATTATAAAATAATCGCAAATCAAATCAATATTAAAATAATGACATTTATTTTTATAATAACCACATGAATATTTTTTCACCATTCTATAATAGGTATATAAAAATATTATAATAATTATGAATTTTATTGATACTCCAATTTTTTTTTGCTCATGATAATTTTCTGTCCCGCATCGTCGATGCATTCTCTGTACACTTTTCTCCCTCCCGGGTAACTCGTGTGTCACGTACATACGCGTGTTTATATTCCGCGCGTAATATTCGTATATCCTCTTTCTCTCTTTCTCTGCCTCTCGATTCGTAACATAGCCACGCCATAAGTCGAGTCGTCGAGTCGGCAACCCCTCGCGCCAGACATCAGCTGAGTAGATCGCTCCCTCTCTCTCTCTCTCTCTCTCTCTCGTCCCCACTCCTTTTTTTCCACATCTCTTCACAGTCGATCCTTATATTTCCACTTTCGACGCTGTCGCTCAGAATACTCACAAGACTAGTTATCAACATTTATCTACATTCTAAATTTTATCGTTACGCCCTTTTTACAGCAGGATTCTTTTTCATAAAAATATTAATTAAACATTAATTAAATTAATATTAGAATGACATTAAATATTAATTGCATATTATTAATAGATATTATATTAATAATAATTAATTAATGTTAACATTAATTAATCATTCAAATATCAATAAATCCATTCCGATTAAAAATTTTTTTTTCAAACCTCTAATTCATAATTTTTAGAGCCTCGATAATTTACAAAATATTTATTTGCGCGTCGTGAAACGAAACTTTGTCCATTGCTTGAATTTTTCAAATATCGTTGCCAGATCTTTCCGCCAGAGGGCCGAGGGTACAAAAAAAGGGCGCGATCTTGCGTATATAGAGAAATAGACGCTGGGGAATTCTCTCTCGCTCGCTCGAAAAAAAAGAAAAGCAAAGCTTGTAAAAATCGATGCACGCGCCGGTCGTCGTCCTCTCTCGCGTCTTCCTCGGGAGATCCTCTTGGGCTCCTCGCGGCAAAATATACCAGGTGGCGAGAGATGCGAAAGCACATACACACTAAACCGATATCAGGACTCTCATCGGCCTCTCTCTCTCTTTCTTTCTCTCTGCCTCTCCTTCTCTCTCGACGTCCCCGAATTGATCTTCGCTGCACTATCGCATGTCGCTCGTCTTCTTTCCTCCTTCCTTCATTTTTTACTGCACGTTTTGTGCTCTCTCCCCTCTTGTACTCTTTCTTTCATCTCTTCTTCTCTGCTTCTTACTATGTAATCACTCTCTCCTTCGCCTCTTCGATTATTTTTTCCCCTTTTTCTCTCGTTCTCGTCGCATACGTTTTTTCCATCTCTCACCGTTTTCTCTTTCTCTTCTCATTCGTTTAAAGCTTTTTCAATTAATTTATTTTTCCTCCCTTTTTTTTCCTCTCCTTTTCACGCTTTCTCTCCATTTTTCTCTATTTCTTTTCATCTTCATCTTTCGCCTCTTCGTTTTCACTCTCCTCCTCATTTCATACATTTTCTCCATCTCTTCCATTTCTTTCGCCGTTTTCTCCTCCTCTTCTTCTTCTTCTTCTTCTTTAATATTCCTCCATCTTTCTCTTTGGGCTTTTTCGATGTTTATCATCTCTCTCGGAAATCGCGACGATGCTGTGGAAAAAGGGGAGCGCAAGGAGAGAAGATGAGGAAAGAGAAAGAGGAAGAGAAGAGAAGAGGGAAAACCTGCAGCAGAGCACAGAGCTTACAGCAGCAGAGAGCCAGAGCTCTAGTCGGTCGGCGGCGGTGGTTGCTCCACCCCCGTAGCGCGACACGATCAATACGCGATTCTCTCTCTTTCCCTCATCCGTTCCTCTTCTACTCTCTCAGTCTCTCTCTCTCTCACTCCAGTACCGCTCCCTTTCCTCTCGCTCTTTCATTCTCGTACTCTCCTGTTTCTCCTCATTTTCGCCTCGTACCTCGTCCTTTCCGCGTCTCTCGCTGCAACACGACATACAATTATCTCCCTCTCTGTCCTTTCATCCCTTGATCCCCGTACCCTCTTTCAAAGATCATCAAAAGCCAGCTCAAAAATCATTCGCCGAAGCTCGACGAAAAAAAAAAGACAAATTCCTCCTCCCAAACCCACAACCCACAACAATCATCCCCGAAAGTATCCCTTCTTGCGAATAATCATCCCTCGAACGTTGCTGGGCGAAACCAAATGTTTTCACGAGCACAAAAATCATCCCTCGAAAAACACGAATATAATCCTCTGTGGACGATCTGTATAAAAAAAAAACCCAAAATAACTCCTTTCGTAAGTTATCCCTCTCGAATGAGAAAAAAATCATCCCTTATCTATAGCTCTCAAAAAAAAAAAAATCCCCGAATCGACTCCTTTTTTGAATCCGTATGAAAAAAGCGCCGCAAAATAATTCCTTTCGTAAATCATCCCTCCTCCAAAGAGACAAAAATCATCCCTTAAGAATAGCTCTCTCAAAAAAGGCAAACTCCCCGGATCGACTCCTTTTTCGAATCTGTATAAAAAAAGCCCCCCAAAATGACTCTTTTATCATGCTGTCTCTCGAGAAAAAATCATTCCTCAAGAAAAGCTCTAAAAAAAAGCACTCCCTGAATCGATTCCTTTTTTGAATCTGTATCAAAAAAGCCCCCTGAAATAACTCCATTCGTAAGTCATCCCTCTCGAGAGAGAAAAAACCATCCCTTAAGAATAGCCCTGAAAAAAAACTCCACGAATCGACTCCTTTTACGAATCATCCCCCTCGTGAGCCCCGAAACATCGTGTATCGCGGTTTGAAAAAAAAAAAAAAATTAGAGAAAAATCGACTTTGAAGCTACCCAGACACTCGGCTCCTTTCTGCCCTTCAACTCGCTCCCGTTTGCGAATCGAGACACGGACGATTATCAAAAAAGCATCCGCACTATCTATACACTGTTTTTGCCCGGCGAAACAGACGGAGAGAGAGAGAGAGAGAGAGAGAGAGAGAGAGAGAGAGAGAAAGAGAGAGCGCGCGAGCGAGAAAGAGAAGGGATGTATAAACAGAGAGTTAAGTAGCAGCAACAGCGGAAGCGTCGACAGCTTCCCCCCGCCCCACTCCCCTTCGCTCCCCCGCGACGACCAGCAACAGTATAAAAGCAAACGGGCGAGGCTTCACGCCGCGAGAGACGGAGAAAGAAAAAAAAGGAGAGAGAAAAATTGAGAAGGAGAGCACGCGATCTACACGCGGCCTTCTCCTTCTTCTTTTCTCATTCTCTCTCTCTCTCTCCCTCTCTGTGCGAGAGCCATTTGCTCGCTCGCACGCTCGCGGTTGTTCGTTCCGAAGCGGCCTTTCTGTTGCTATGCCGGCACCCCCTCCCCTTGCTCGTCTCGCTTGGCGTCCTTCCCCCTCCCCCCCTCTGCTTCCTCCTCTTCTCTTTTGGCCTCTCCGCCATCAGCGCCGCGTCGCTCGCTGCCTCCTCTCCTCTCTCACCCCCCCTCCTCGCGGCGCTCCCCCAACGTTTTCCTCTTCCCTCTTCTTCTCCTTCTTCCTTTACTCCTCTTCGTCTCGCTGCGCCGGAACTTCTCCGCGTGCGGCCGTTGTCCTGCAGGATAGCGCGGCGCTCCCGCGACGCGTCCTGGCAGCTCTCCTCGACTCCAACCCTCTCTTTTTCTCTCTCTCTCTCTCTATTTCTAGCTACTCCTCGTGGACTCTCCTCCTTTCTCTCTTTCTCTTCATCCCTCTCTACACATTCTCTCTCTCTGGGGCGGCGGCTGCTGCTCCCCATTTTCCTTTTTCTCACCGTAGAGACTCACTCCCTCACTCTCATCACAAACGCGAGCTCTCCTTTCATCCCTCTTCGTCCATCCACTTCTTCTCCTTCTCTCCCTCTTTTTCTCTTTCTCTCTGTCTTCAATTTTTTCGCCTTTGTCTTCCACCTTTTTCTTCGATCCCTCGGGTATGTTTACCCACTGATTTTTTTATTTATTCGATTCACTTCGCTTTTTTTTTCATCACGCGCTCCATCGAACGATTTTTATTATTGATTATCGCGAATGAGGAAACTACGAGGAAATATAAACAGGGGAATCCTCGCACGATCCGTCGATGGGCTGATTTTCGTGAATATCATCGATTTGTCGGGCCTCGACTAGTTTTTTTTGGGACGACGCGATTGAGAACTCCGTCGGCAAACCGTGTCAGGGATGGAAAAGGGCGAAATTGGATAGGAGAAAAATTCATTCCTTATGATAGTTCGACATTGGGATGGAAATAAGTTTTCTTTTAAATGTTTGAATTCCCGCGTTATTCAGTTTGCGATTGCCCGATAAGGCGGAGTACTGATGAGTGATCTTGGCAATCAGCTGTTGGAGATTTTACACCTTTCTAGGGGCATATACATTAGAGTGGTTCCGAAAAATGTTAGTTTCCTATTCATGAAGATTTTTGTGTTCAGCGGGACCGAATAGGAGCGTAAATGTACTTGCAAAAATTCAAAATCACTAAAAAGTGTTTTTCATGAAAATTTTGAAAAAATTTGAATTTTTTGGGAGAACTATTGATTAATTCGCGCTCAGGGGGGGCAAAATACACCGATACAACGTTAATTTTTTTTTTTTAATTTTTTTATTTTTTTTGCATTTTGTCAAATTTAGATTGGATCACTAAAATGGCTGTAACTTTTTTTCTAGATAAAATTCAGACTTTGTCTTGAGCCTATTCTCTTCATTATCGTTAAAGCTTCAAAACCTCGCTTGGTTCATCCGATTTCGACCATTTTTCGATTTATGGCAGATTTTCAAAGTTGGACAATCGATTTTTCCAAATTTTTGCATACATACCCCTTTCCATTTTTTTCGGCGATTTTCAAACTGCTCTCATTTCTACAAAAATTGAGTTATCGGAATGAACCAAACGGCATTCTCTAAGTTTAGTGACAGCCTTCAAGTACGAAAAAGAAATTTCCAAATTAGTTGAACCGGAATAAAGTTATGAGCACTTGAAATATCACTATTTTAAGGTTTTTAAAATGAGGCCAAATTTGAGCGAAAAAGGTTTTTGATGAAAATTCGTAGAAATTTTATTTTTTTGGGAAATCTATTGATGGATTCGTGTTCAGGAGGGCAAAATACATCGATATAAGGTTAAAAACAAATAAATTAAAAAAAAAAAATTTCTGCGTTTTGGCCAAATTTAGATCGGTTCACTAAAATGCCTGTAACTTTTTTGCTAGGTGAAATTCTAGCTTTGTCTTGAGTCTATTCTTTTCGTAATCGTTGAAGCTTCAAAACCCCGCTTGGTTCATCCGATTTCGACCATTTTTTGATTTTTGGCAGATTTTCAAAGTTGGACAATCGATTTTTCCAAATTTTTGCATACATACCCCTTTCCATTTTTTTCGGCGATTTTCAAACTGCTCTCATTTCTACAAAAATTGAGTTATCGGAATGAACCAAACGGCATTCTCTAAGTTTAGTGACAGCCTTCAAGTACGAAAAAGAAATTTCCAAATTAGTTGAACCGGAATAAAGTTATGAGCACTTGAAATATCACTATTTTAAGGTTTTTAAAATGAGGCCAAATTTGAGCGAAAAAGGTTTTTGATGAAAATTCGTAGAAATTTTATTTTTTTGGGAAATCTATTGATGGATTCGTGTTCAGGAGGGCAAAATACATCGATATAAGGTTAAAAACAAATAAATTAAAAAAAAAAAATTTCTGCGTTTTGGCCAAATTTAGATCGGTTCACTAAAATGCCTGTAACTTTTTTGCTAGGTGAAATTCTAGCTTTGTCTTGAGTCTATTCTTTTCGTAATCGTTGAAGCTTCAAAACCCCGCTTGGTTCATCCGATTTCGACCATTTTTTGATTTTTGGCAGATTTTCAAAGTTGGACAATCGATTTTTCCAAATTTTTGCATACATACCCCTTTCCATTTTTTTCGGCGATTTTCAAACTGCTCTCATTTCTACAAAAATTGAGTTATCGGAATGAACCAAACGGCATTCTCTAAGTTTAGTGACAGCCTTCAAGTACGAAAAAGAAATTTCCAAATTAGTTGAACCGGAATAAAGTTATGAGCACTTGAAATATCACTATTTTAAGGTTTTTAAAATGAGGCCAAATTTGAGCGAAAAAGGTTTTTGATGAAAATTCGTAGAAATTTTATTTTTTTGGGAAATCTATTGGTGGATTCGTGTTCAGGAGGGCAAAATACATCGATATAAGGTTAAAAACAAATAAATTTAAAAAAAAAAAATTTCTGCGTTTTGGCCAAATTTAGATCGGTTCACTAAAATGCCTGTAACTTTTTTGCTAGGTGAAATTCTAGCTTTGTCTTGAGTCTATTCTTTTCGTAATCGTTGAAGCTTCAAAACCCCGCTTGGTTCATCCGATTTCGACCATTTTTCGATTTTTGGCAGATTTTCAAAGTTGGACAATCGATTTTTCCAAATTTTTGCATACATACCCCTTTCCATTTTTTTCGGCGATTTTCAAACTGCTCTCATTTCTACAAAAATTGAGTTATCGGAATGAACCAAACGGCATTCTCTAAGTTTAGTGACAGCCTTCAAGTACGAAAAAGAAATTTCCAAATTAGTTGAACCGGAATAAAGTTATGAGCACTTGAAATATCACTATTTTAAGGTTTTTAAAATGAGGCCAAATTTGAGCGAAAAAGGTTTTTGATGAAAATTCGTAGAAATTTTATTTTTTTGGGAAATCTATTGGTGGATTCGTGTTCAGGAGGGCAAAATACATCGATATAAGGTTAAAAACAAATAAATTAAAAAAAAAAAATTTCTGCGTTTTGGCCAAATTTAGATCGGTTCACTAAAATGCCTGTAACTTTTTTGCTAGGTGAAATTCTAGCTTTGTCTTGAGTCTATTCTTTTCGTAATCATTGAAGCTTCAAAACCCCGCTTGGTTCATCCGATTTCGACCATTTTTCGATTTTTGGCAGATTTTCAAAGTTGGACAATCGATTTTTCCAAATTTTTGCATACATACCCCTTTCCATTTTTTTCGGCGATTTTCAAACTGCTCTCATTTCTACAAAAATTGAGTTATCGGAATGAACCAAACGGCATTCTCTAAGTTTAGTGACAGCCTTCAAGTACGAAAAAGAAATTTCCAAATTAGTTTAACCGGAATAAAGTTATGAGCACTTGAAATATCACTATTTTAAGGTTTTTAAAATGAGGCCAAATTTGAGCGAAAAAGGTTTTTGATGAAAATTCGTAGAAATTTTATTTTTTTGGGAAATCTATTGATGGATTCGTGTTCAGGAGGGCAAAATACATCGATATAAGGTTAAAAACAAATAAATTAAAAAAAAAAAATTTCTGCGTTTTGGCCAAATTTAGATCGGTTCACTAAAATGCCTGTAACTTTTTTGCTAGGTGAAATTCTAGCTTTGTCTTGAGTCTATTCTTTTCGTAATCGTTGAAGCTTCAAAACCCCGCTTGGTTCATCCGATTTCGACCATTTTTCGATTTTTGGCAGATTTTCAAAGTTGGACAATCGATTATACAAATACGAAACTTTCGAAATCGGTCAAACCTATGGAAGTAAAGTTATGATCACTCGAAATTTCGCTATTTCAAGTTTTCCGAAAAGTTGCCCAAAAATGAGTCGAAATTTTTTTCTCTCACACATAACCTTTCAGAAGCATATTTCGATGGAAAATTTATCGCTGATTACAAATCGCGCAGAATTTTCTTTTAAGAAAATATCTTCATAAGAAAAAGCGAAAGAACGATCTAAAAAAATATTTTTAACGATAAAAAAAATTTCCTACATTAATATGCAAAAAAAGAGGTCATCCTCACCATCTCTCGGATGTTTAAGAAAGGAGGAGGGGACGTGGAATGTCTTAGAAGTCTTTCCTGCATGGTGAAATTGACCCCAGCGATCCTTGTACACGACTAAACTTACCCAATTGCAATTATTGCGGTACTGAATAAAATCTTTTGCGAGCCACTACAATCCTCTACTATTAATATATATATATATATATATATATATTCATACATACACCCTCCCCCTCGCCCATATATATACATGGCTGTCTGTCAACCTTCTTTTGTCTGGCGACTCGTCTCATTCAGGTGCCTTCTCCGATGATTGATTGTCGCAGTTGCCTCAAAATTATATCACAGCCTCATATATACAATATATATATGTTAGTAAATTTGACTTTGGAGTGAGCATCGTTGCCACTTTCCAATGAACCGCCACCACTTTCGTGTCATCGATGTATTCTGCTTTATATATATATATATAAAGTGTGTGTGAGAGGAGTACAACGCTGTGTAGCTAGCATAGCAACAACCGTTGTCCGCTTCGGGTCCCATCGACTGGGGAGTCCTCCTCGACGCGGAGAAAGCCGCCGGGAGAGGGGTTGCTGAAGAGAAAGGGAGGGGGTGGGGAGAGGAACGCGCGCCAGCCAAAGAAGAAGATGAAGAAGAAGAAGAAGAAGAAGAAGAAGAAGAAGGAGAAGAAGAAGGGAACTCAAGGTGGTTGGTTGAAGAAGAATGAAAAAAAGACATTGCTGGAGGATGAGAAAAGAGAACTGAAGATGCGAGAGGGATGTCTTAGGGAGGGAAAGAACGATCGCGAGCAAGCTTTCCCAATGTTAGAGACCAAAAAGACCAGATGGAGAATCGAATCTTTTCTCTCCGCCTCTCTCTCTCTCTTTCTTTATGGAAAATGACCATTTCATCTAGCGGAATTTAATCACGACCGTAAAACCGTTTATCAATCATTCGCGATACTCCGCACGAATTTTTTCTGTTCCTCTTTTTCCCTTTCTAGACTCGAGAACGCAGATTTTTGGTTGCAGCTTTTTTAAAATCATTTTTGTTATTATTATTATTATTTTTTAAAGGTTCTTGATAAAGCACGGAATAACGTCGAAGGACGAGAATGGTGACACACGCTCGCATAGCGTCATCCAGAGTCTCTCCTCTCGATAATTCGCTGATTAATTATCGATGCGATGAATTATACGTCCAAGACAAAGGACTATCGAATCGAGAACATTGGCCTTTTACCGATAGAACGTTTAACGCATAATCTGAGCACGTTCAAAGGTAAAAAGAGCGATCTTGCATCTCTCTTTATGGTTTTACTTTAATCGACAAAAATTAACCTCCCTTTTGCTCGATGCCATTATTTTTCGCCGCTTTATTGCTCTCCTCAGTAATTTTTTTACATCATTTTGGATGAATGCTGAATCGAAAAAAAAATTAAATATCAGTTTCTAGGATTCAACTATTATTTCGAAAAATAAATAAATTATCCAACCCTTGATTTTATATTTTATTTTATTTTCATTGCTCTGACGAGGATTAGTTGAATAGTTGATACATTATAAAAAATAGAGTACGTAGAAAATTCTCGTGCGAAAAAGAAATAATTTTCACATCACATTTCCTAAATGAAAATTTGTTAAATATCTTCTTCGATTGTATTTTGGAATGATTATTTATCGACCCATTTTCCAATAATATTAATATTAAAAAGGGTTTTCTGATGGATAGAGATAATTTTTGTTTGCCAAATTTTTTTGCTTTTCCTAAAATTTCTTCCTAAAATGAAGTACAGATACATCTCATTATACGGTAAAAATTTCAAGCCAAGTTGTCGAACATTTATTCATAAATTACTACTTTAAAAATAGTTCAATTTATACAGCTCTATACGGAGATTACATGCTCGCCACATTTGTATCTGATAATTATACCGAACATTTCCAGTTGTCCGATACAAACTGTCTTACTCGTCTAAAAACTTCGAAGAATCCGAAATGACGATAAAAACAGGGCGTTACCGAACGTTTGAAAAAAATATTAATGATTAAAGTCAGTAAAATGTCACAAGTTAAAGTATTTTCGGAACCGTGTTCTGTCAGACAACACCGGAAGCTAGCTGCTCCTGATTTGAGTCAGCTGATCGCACATATATACTAGGGTGATTCGTTTCAGGGCAACTTTTTTTTTACCCATCGTGCCCACAAACGATGTTTCGTGAGAGGGGGGTGTTGTCAAAAAATATGTAGAGGTCGCGAATCAAAATTGAAGGTTTCCCATTTGATTAACATTGAAAAAAATATGTTCTCATTATCAGTGTTACCATTCCGCGAATTTTGATATCGCGATATTTTCCAAGTGGGTTCTCATAGGAAATATGATACTCTACAATAAAGTTCTTTGAGCCATGTCCGTAAATTCAACCGTTTCAGCGGTATCATTATTTCAAGTGAATATTGTATGAAAAAGTAATTTGCTACAAAAAAGTCTCACAAGCCGAGCCCGTAGATTCAACTCTTTCTCAGCTGTAGGTGGATGAAGTAAAATAAATAGATTTTTTTTTGTTTTATTGATTTATTTGCATAGGGAATTCTTTGTGAAATTTGTTGAATGGTTTTTCTGATGATTTTTGACATGCTATCTCATAGAAAATGGAGTTCGTTTGATTGAATAAAACAAAAAAAATATCTATTTATTTTACTTCATACACCTATACCTGAAAAAGAGTTGAATTTACGGGCTCGGCTTATGAGACTTTTTTGTAGCAAATTACTTTCTCTACAAAGTTCTCGTTTGAATTTTTTCGATATATTTAATAGCTTAGGCGTTACAGCCGTTTGAATAGATATTTCCATACAATATTCACTCGAAATAATGATGCCACTGAAACAGCTGAATTTACGGACATGACTCAAGGAACTTTATTGTAGAGTATCATATTTCCTATAAGAACCCACTTGGAAAATATCGTGATATCAAAATTCGCGGAATGGTAACACTGATAATGAGATTATATTTTTTTCAATGTTAATAAAGTGGGAAACTTTCAATTTTGATTCGCGACCTCTAAATATTTTTTCACATGACCCCTCTTTCACGAAACTTCGTTTTTGGGTACCTAAAGGTTTTCGGGCACGATGGGTAAAAAAAAAAGTTGCCCTGAAACGAATCACAGTAATATATAAAAAGAATTGGAATTTTTAAATGGACGTAATGTATAAGAAATTTTAGATTCTGGGTCGTCATTACATATACTGATTGATTAAAACTCATTTTTATTACGAACCAGTATAATTTACGAATAATTTAATAGGGCCCTACCATTGCGCCCACAAAATACGGCCCTTCGCGATAGGAATACCTTAACAACTAATAACAGCTTGTTTCAAAAAAAAAAATTCGTTTATTTATTTTAAAAAATATTTTTTGCTTGCCACATTTTTTGCTTTTCGACCGAAAAAATTGATTTTTATTTACACGAGTACAAGTGTAGCAAATGTCCTCTTTGGAGTCCAGAAAGAGGAGGGGAGGGGGGGGGGCACACATCGCGATCGTTTTTCTGCCGCGTCGGCATTGCGATCATTCACTTACCCGCGAAGACGCGCGCATGCGCTCTCATCCACGCACGCGCTCGTGAATTGTTCTCTCTCTCACCGCTTCTCCCTTCCGGTTTTCGAGCGCTATTCCCGTACGCACGAAACTCCTCACTTCCGCTTGTTATTTTCAAAACCCCC
The DNA here is from genome assembly GCA_946863875.1 of Alloplasta piceator. Classification (NCBI taxonomy): domain Eukaryota; kingdom Metazoa; phylum Arthropoda; class Insecta; order Hymenoptera; family Ichneumonidae; genus Alloplasta; species Alloplasta piceator. Next base: position 2,877,340 of record OX333080.1, read on the forward strand.
CAATGGAGGGGTGGGAATTGTCCCAAGAGCACAAATGTCTCAGATATTATTCCGAAATGTATAAAAATCCTCAAAGATTGAAAAACAAGTCTAAAAATACGTTTTTCAGAATAAAAAAGTTGATCCAAAATTAATTTGGTTCGTTCTTCTGGCACATAACTGAGAAATTCTCAATTCGAGAAACTAATCAATTATGGCGATCAAAACATTTTTCTAAAATTTCTAAAATTTCGACGCTCGATGAAAAATACATTGCTTCACTAAAATCGCCGTAACTTATTTCCTCGATTGAGTTGCGACTCGATTCCACGCTCATTCGATTCACAATCGTTGAAGCTTCAAAATGCCGCCTTGTTCATTGCAGTTTATTGAAATTTCGATTTTTTACAGATTTTTTAATTCAGGGAGCGAGATTGAGGCCGCTCGAAGCTTAAAAAATGCGGAAATGACAAAATTACAGAGTAAAAAAATGTCTGCCCTTTTATGCGTAATTTTTATTTAAACCTGAATGCTCGTTTTTTTTACAAAGCGATTATACAACCCTCTCGTCAATTGTGAAAAAAAATTACACGCACGAAAAAAAGGCAGACAGAACGAAAAATTTCAGCGATGTTTCAGAGTAAAATGTTATTCGTGTCGAAAGGATTAAAACCTTCCTCGCTTTTGCGTCTATCCTCTGCCCCTCCGCTTAAGCCTTTCGCTCACGTATGGGACGTTTAACCGGTTGAACGCTGAATTTTTCGCGAATTTCAATTGCCACGATTTGCCGGAAAAAGGCCAACTCTTGTTACCTCACTGCGAGACTCTTCGTCCCTTTTTTGAGCCATTATTTTGGTGACACTAAAGAAGTTACAAATGTATGGAACAGAAGGTCCACTTTACACGGAATTCCCTCTATGCCCTATATACGATGCATACACATTCAGAGATTTTTTTTTTAATGTTCATTCAACTCTCCCGTTCGTGTTTCTCGATGGTATCCAGAATTCCAATCGCTAGAATGTGCGGGAGAAAAAAAAGAGAATATAAAAACAAACAAAGTGGCGAACGATCGTGATAACATGTCCCGATCGTGCGCGACAACACTTACAAACACAGATATATAAATATAGATATACGAACATAAAAAAATCAGCATTGAGCAGCAAAAATTATTCGAGTAATTGATAATATTGATCGACGACTTGAAATTGTATTTCAAAGAGAAATAAAAAATGACCCAATTCATTGTAATAAAAAAAATAATACTCGTAGGAATTGTAACTTTTATAAACAAATTATATTAATTTCCGTAGAAAAATTATAATTATAATTTTTTCAATTGAATTTTAATTTTTTAATGAAATAATTGCTAAGAAGAATTGGAAGTATCCTGACTCGAAAAAATTACACTTACACTCGTATCATTATCACAGAAAATTAATGCCAAGGTTAACGCTGACGATAGCATTTTTTTTTAAAGATTCTCGTTTTTTGTAACGATGACTCGAGATAATTGTAATTTGAAGAGAAATTAAAATTGCCTCAATTAATTATGATTAAAGAATAATAGTAATAAAACATCATTTCAATTATAATTAATTTGAAATATTGAAAAAATTATGCTTTTGAACAGAATTGAAAAAACTACACTTATTCTCAATCATTGTGATTGAAGAAAAATTATTATTAACAAAATTTAATTTATAACAAAAGAATAATTTTGATAATTCCAAAAGAGAAGTAGAACTACCCTGAATTGAATGAATTGCCCTTATTCTCAATAATTGGCTCAGAACAGAAGCTCTAAATTACAAAACGCTTATAATAATGTGATTTTTTTTTCAAAATTGCCATTATTCCAATGAATTTTGAATCGTTAATCGTCATTAAGAAATTCAGAAAACACACTTATATGCCCCTGCGATTGATCGGCAAAATCGATATTTTTGTCAATTTAATTACCGCTAATTACTCTGTTTTAGAAAATTGTATAATTGTTCCAATAAATATTACTCATTAATAAGTAACTCAGTAATTAGGCAGTAAGGTATTTCTAATATTCGAACTGCAACCTGCGATAATTCATGGTCGATTATTATCCAGTAAACCTATAACTTGTAATTTAGATCAAATAATTACTCAAATAATAATAACTAAGTAATTAAAATTTTGCTCTTATGAATTATTGATTTTTTAAAAAATTAGGTAATTCTTCCTTCTAATTATTACTTATCCAAGTAATTAAATACTCAAGTACTCTACTTACTAATTTTTTATGAAATTAGTTAATTATTCTTTTCAATTATTAATTATTCGAATAATTAAATAATTAATTCTCTCAATTATTTGTAGTGAAGTTTTACTTAAATCGTGAAGGAATTTATAATTAATTAGTAATTTATGTATCTAAATTATTCATTATTCAAATAATTGGTAATTCAAATAGTTATATTACTAATTACTTGAATAATTAGTAATTTAGATATATACATTACTAATTATTCAAATTATCAATAATCGACATAATTCGATTATAAATTATTCTAAAAATGAATAATTCAAAGAATACACATAGGGGAGCGTGGGGCTAGTTATAACAGGGGTAAGTTGTAACACTCAATTTTGACCGGGAATTCAAAACATTTTGATTTAATTTTTTTGCTCAATGTGCTTCTTATAACTCGCAGCATAACGTAAACACCACTAATGACCCGCGAGACATTAAAATAAGAAGATATGCACACGAGCTCTATTTCGGCCAGGTTTCGTAAAAAAAATACTTACGAAAATTTTGATTTTGAGTATTAAAATTAAATTTATTGTTTATTGTTGTTTCCTTGTTGCATCGTAATTTAACTGGCTTTCATTTGCTTTTTTTAAAATTATTCTAAAGTTTCTAATTTTTGAGATATTTCATTAAGTAGACATAATGAGCCCATGGGGCAAGTTGTTACATGTTAGAACTTGCCCCATGCGCGTGTATTTTTTTAATGCTCTCTGCATGTATTTGTATAAATAATATTATTACAACTTGTAGTACAGTGATAACATAGTATTACAAATTATTTGCGGCTTTTGTGCATTCTTTTACTCTTCTTTACTGTAGAATGGCCAGAAAAATATGCTAAGTTATTGTATTGTATTTTTTTTAGCATGAGAGACTACCAAAGATTATAATCTTCACAAGAATGAACCACGATGAATAATACAAGACTGTGAACTAATAAAAACGTGTTCTTTCTTATAAATGTTGCCAGTCTTTTCATTGTTACAACTTGCCCCGAGCCTGTTACAACTAGCCCCAGACATGGGGTAACTTGTAACAGCTCCCATTTTTTCAAAAAACGTCTGGTGTAAAAGATAGGTAAAGATTTAAAATTATTTTTCAATTGAAATTATTGCTCAGATATATACTTTACAAACCCTCTTCCTCACAATCTTAAAAGCATACATATTTTAGGTGTTACAGGCCTTTTTCCAGAAACTGTTACAACTAGCCCCACGCTCCCCTATTCAATATCCAAATAATTCGTAGTATTGGTCTTTGAATTACTGATTTTCAAAATACCTAAAAAAATAATTCACGATAATATTAATTTTGTAAATAACGATTAATTAAAATTCTAAATTTTTTTTTGTCGATCACTGCACCTGCATAAGGGATGCATTTTTTTTAATTTTCCATTTTTGCTTCTCGTTGTTCCGCTCCCTGTTCGCTTTTCTCCAATTTTTTCTCCCTTGCGCCCACGCTTTGGACTCTCTTGCTTCCATTGCCGAACACCCTTCCGTAGGGGTTGATTACGGAATAGCATCGTAGCGAGAAACGTGTCGCGCGATTCAAAACAACGTGCGTGTGTGTAAAACAGGCCCGCGAAACTCTGCCACCTCATCCACCCTCAAGAGTTTTTCCACGTATACGCGCGCGTGTGTGTGTGTGTGTGTGTGTGTGTGTGTGTGTGTGTGTGTGTGTGTGTGTGTGTGTGTGTGTGTGTGTGTGTGTGTGTGTGTGTGTGTGTGTGTGTGTGTGTGTGTGTGTGTGTGTGTGTGTGTGTGTGTGTGTGTGTGTCTAGATCGAGAAACATGAATGGAGCGGAATGCGTGCTGGCTATCGCAAAACACATTGGAGTCTATGTCAGCGAGAGGGCTTTCGTGACCTCGCGTTAAGGCTGCTCAACGCCCCTCCCCCTTAAGCGTAATTTCACTTGCAAAATAATATTTAAACAAAGCTTCCTTTATGAGGAAGCAAAAAATATTAAAAAATAATGGAAATACAAAATTTTATATTACCTTAAAATATAAAAAAAATTATAATCCCTAGAACGATGTAAATTTCCACCCTTATGAAAAATCGTTCTCTTTCACCCCCGAAATGAATAAAGTATCTCATAAAAATTTAGGGGTTTTTCTCACAAATCATTTTTTGACAAAATTATAATTTTCAAGTCTTTCCCAGAGCCAAGTACCGATTATAGTCGCGTTTATCCATAAATTAATGCCTCTTGCTCGTTTATTGGATTTGCTTGGTTCTTTTTTTCTGTCATCGATTCTGAGACTCTCTCGTTCGTTCTTTATTGCTCGAGCCACTCATCGCGACCCGTGAATCGATTCAACGTCTCTGCTTGCCTCGCCGTGAGTGTCCCGAGAAGACATAAGTAGCCGAGAATGAACAAGACTTTTGCTAATGAACGAGAACTCGCGAGACAGAATTCCACGTAGCACGCTTCTCGCGTTATAACGCAGAATAATTAGCGTCAAAGTACAATGTGCTTTGCGTAGATCGCATATATATGGGGGAGTTTGGGTCGAAGAGTCTCTTTTTCTACGGCCAACGACGTTTTGAAATCAAATTCTCACCCTTAAAAAGGGGTTGAAACGGGCTACATCGACCTAGAAATCCGGAAGAAGATGATGGCCGAATTTGGAATTTTTTTCTGCCAAACCGTCGCTGAAAAAGAGACGCATTTTTCCCAATACAAAGATACACATATTGAGAATCTTAAAAAAAAAAAACACCAAAAAATATCGAAAAATAAGAAAATAGATGATGTTGAAGTTTGCATCGTTGTAATGCAACGAAAATAAGTTTTTTCATTTCATAAAAATCAATAAATCGTCAAAATAAATTTCAACGATTTTTCAATTCAAAAATGTTTAGAGAAGAATGAATTTTAATAATATTTGAACAATTGTCGTTGCACTAAAACGATACAAACTTCAGCATCATGAAAATAGTTGCCGGTAGATGATGGACTCTTTTTTGCGATCCAAACGACTCTCTAAAAAAAACCTACTGATTAATAAAAAAGACAGTAAATTGAATATTTGAAATTATAGCGGGATTTCAATTTTGGCAATTACTTCGTTCAACCCCCAAATATCATTTAACTCGGAATAGCCCATATATCTGGGGCATTCCATGTCAAATCATGCGGTCATCGGTCTAACCCCCTCGGATTTTGATGTCCAGTGAATTGTGTATTTCGTTTGGCCCAAAATATGACCTCAAATTTTCAGAAATTTTGTAGGGGTTGCCCGAGCTATAAAATCATTAAATTGAGGGAAAACATAAAGAAGGCCCTTTTTCAAATGAATGAAACTTTTTTCACAGAAACTAGGGCTCAAAACAGATATTTTCGTCATAGTTCGATAATGGGCCGAAAATAATTACTAATTTTTTTTGTATTTTAATTTTTTTTTTTATAATTTCGTATTTTGATTGTTTCTTCTTGTGAGAATAACAACAACAAAAATATTTTTCTAGTGAAACTTGATTTTTTTTTTAAGTTACGAGTGAAACGACAAATTTTTCGAAAATTTATTAGTCTCGATGACCTGAAGTAAAACGAATGATTCAAACACAATTAAAAAATTAAAATGACAAAAAAAAAAATAGTAATTATTTTTGCCCCATTATCGAACTATGACGAAAATATCTGTTTTGGGCCCTAGTTTCTGTGAAAAAAAATTTCATTAATTTGAAAAAGGTCCCTCTTTATGTTTCCCTAAATTTAATTATTTTTTAGCTCGGGCAACCCCTAAAAATGAAATAAAGATTTCTACAAATTTGAGGTCATATTTTGAGCCAAACGAGACCCACGATTCATTGGACATCAAAATCCGAGGGGGTCAGGCCGATGACCGCGTGATTTGACGTGGAATGCCCCATATACAAATATAACAAAAATTCCTCAACAACTATAAATTGAAAATTTGAAATTATTTATAAATTTCATTTTTGGCAATTACCACGCGCAACCCCCGAATACCATTTCACTCGAAATAGCCCATACGTGCGATAATTTACATACATGCTATATATAAATTAAAATTATAGTATTTGCATATATATATATATATCGTGGGGTGATATATAGAGTCTGGGAATCGGGAGGTAAGGAGAACATGCAAATGAGTCTTGCAAAAGGGGAGGCTCGGTTTATAAGGCTCTCTCGCTCTCTCTCTCTCTCTCTCTCTCTCTGTCTCTCCCACATTCTGTATATCTCGGTGTACAGGCCCGCAGGGGTGTTGAAGTAGTATGGCAAAGCGTCGAGGTCGACGCCACGTTAAAATCCCGTCTCTCTCTCGCTCTCTCTTGTCTGAGAGCCCCTGGGCTCCGCAAGCGTGTTAATGAATGATATTTTTTTTCATTCAACCGCGCCCTGACCCACATTTCCCAACCGGGAGACTCTTCCTATCTCGCTCGCTCACTCTCGTTTCACGAAGAGAAGAGAGCTTCGACTCTCTCTCTCTCTCTCTCTCCCTCACTCTCGCATTTCCGCGCAGCACACTTTCCGATATAAAAAAAAAATTGAAAAACCCCAGAGAAGAGGAGAGAGGAATTGGAAAGCGCAAAAAAGTGGAATAGGAAAAGTGGTGACTCTAGACTTTCATTTTATTCATTCATCGAGGTTCATCGGGTGTGTCTGGAACCGGAAATAGTACGGGGAAACACTGATATCCTGTTTGCCATAGATTTGCCATCCACGGATAAATTCCTCACGCTAAAATAATCCGGCGTGTTAGGGGTAGTTTTTTTTCAAACATTCTTAATCGACATTGTCGCCATTTTTTTTTCAACCTCCTACTTTTTTACTTCTCGTGACTCGACTGTACGTGAAATTATACGATGCCGGATGATTAGCATAATTCCACCATTTAAAACGAAATAAGGATTGCTCTCTCTCTCTGGCGTAAGGGTGAGGGGGGTGTTTGAAGGGTGGGAGAGGGATGCGAAAAATGAGAGAAAGGAAAATAGATAGCTCTTGGTTCGTGTAATTGTATATATATTGAGGAATGATATTCGACAACGACGTTGTACTTTTTTTGACTCCCCTCCAGGAGAAAACAACCCCTCTTGAAACCCACCCTTAAGATCATGCGAAAGGAAACGAGGGTTCCGCATTTCGGTTCCGCCATTTTGTCCAATGTATATTTTCATTTATATATATATATACATATATGGGGGTTGGATATATTTATATAAATATATATATATAGGGGATGCATAAGAGGGTGAGAGAGAGGGCTTGGGCCACCAAACAGGGTCGTTAAAATAACGATAATGCGTTAGCGAGTGCCAAGCTCGACGACGGCAACGCATACGTCAAATTAACGACTCTCTGTGTCGGACCAACTATTTTCTGTCCTCCACTAGCTTCGTCTCTAGTTTCGTCTATCCGAACGGAAAAAAGAGGAGAAAAAAAACGAAGCCGCGAAAAAATTCGATACGACAAAAATTCAAGCAAAGTGTTGACAATCGTATATCTGTGGATATGGAAAATTCGATGCCAAAGGAAAGCATCCCCTGTGTGCTCCAAGGAACAGAGGATGGGGGGTGTCGTTAACCCCGAAAAATCTTCGGGGGGATGAACATTGGCAGCAAATACGAAAAAGAGTCAAAAAGTAAAAAAAAAAAAAAAAATTATACTTTGGAGTAACGACTCGATTTAACGTACCGAAAGTCTTCTCTGGGCTTTCCGTGCCACTATTTTTTTTTTAACACCCGATTGACGATATTTTACTCGCATCTCTACCGATTATTACTCCACCCCGAAGGTCAACTCTACCGGATAATAATTGTATCTCATATAAAAAGTTTATTTATTGGTTATTTATTATTTTATTAATTTAGTATTTGTTATCTATTTGTCTCACACTGAGAAAACAATGTACCAGGATTCGTTAACTGTTAACGAATGTAAAGTTGAATATGGTGGAATTTTTTATCAGTTAATACATTAAATTAATATTCTTTAACAGTTAATAAATTATTTTGACACAAATAAAATATTTCTTAACGACTAACAAATTTTATAACTTACGATTTTTTATGTATTTTAATTTTTTTTATAATTTCTTATTTCGATTGTTTCTTTTAATGAGAATAACAACAAAAATATTTTTTTAGTGAAAGATGATTTTTGTTCTTAGTTTAAGAGCGAAACGACAATATTTTTCGAAAATTTATTAGCTTCGACCACCTGATAATAAATAAGACGGATAATAAAAAAAAAATTTAAATAGAAATTATAATTAACAAAAAAAATATTAATTATTTTTGGCCCATTATCGAACTATGACGAAAATGTCTGTTTTGGGCCCTAGTTTCTGTGAAAAAAATTTCAATAATTTAAAAAAGGCCCCTCTTTATGTTTTCCCTCAATTTAATGATATTTTAGCTCGGACAATCCCTAAAAAATGAAATAAAAATTTCTAAAAATTTGAGTTCACATTTTGGGCCAAACGAAACCCACAATTCATTGGACATCAAAATCCGAGGGTCAGGCCGATGACCGCGTGCGCATTTGACGTGGAATACCCCATATATTTCTTCACTACAAATAATGTGTTTTCCCAGTGCATATAAAGAAGACACTTCTCCGAAATTTAATATTGCATAAATCGTTGATGAAATTCGGATCCTTAAGGCGGTGTTCTGGTCTAGAGACATTCATTTTGAGCGTTTCGACAAGCCCGATAAAAAAAAACAATAAATATTTTTACTATTATTTTTTCACAGCATATTTATATCAATGTTTTGGCAATAGAAAAAAAATGCAAGAAAAAAAGTAACAAGCCAGTAAAGTTGAGGCTAAAAAAGAGTGTGCTGGCTGATACGATTGCAACCTTTCTGGTCATCCGATACAGCATTTAAAAAAAGATTCTTAATTAGTAAGAACATCGTTATGGACCCTAACGCTGAGAAAATGGAAAAGAAAAAATTTGCAAAATTGCGGCTGTCTGAATAAAAAAAGGCATTTTTCGACTCTTTTTTTCATAGTTTTTAATTTTTTTGCAATAGGAAAAGAAATTGATATTATCAAATTTGTTATAATTCATAATCTCCTGAACAAATTTTTTTTTTAATTTCCATGATAATGGTCCATTTATTATTGAACCGAATAATTTATTTATTTATTTAATTCTAATTCCAAGGAAAATGTTAAAGATTAGAAAAAAAAGATTGCAGATTAGAAAAAAAAATTGTTTTTCATTCGTACGACAATTATCGGTGTGATGTGACTTTTGTTCTTGACGGATTAATTTTATTGCAGTGAGCGGAAGAACGGGAACCGTCGGTGCGCCGCTCTACGGTCGTCTCGTTGCCGAGGAGCCTCTGCCGGCCGCGATATGCGCAACCGGCGTGACCGGCAGTGGCGTCGGCGTCGGTACAGGTGGAACGACGCAAGAGACACCTGGCGACGTCCACGCGATGCAAGCGAGGATACCTCACAGGTTTCGGGATCCAGCGACGGCACCCTTGAGAAAGCTCAGCGTCGATCTCATTAAGACGTACAAGCACATCAATGAGGTTCGTGAAATCAATTTTTTCATTTTTTATAATCAATCAAACTTCCTCATTCACCGAAAAAATTCTCTCAAATTGTAGCTTCAAAAGCACAGTAAACTAAATTTTAATAAATCTGTTATTTTTTAAATATCTTGAAAACTATTACAGTTACGAAAAATCGTTCTGAATTAGTTTTAAAGAGTATACTTGGGGCTACGGGAAAAAAAATATTCCGAATTTTTTTTTTGAATAATGATGAATTTGGAGAATTTTGAACGCTCAAAAATCGTAAAAATTCAAGTTCCATATTTTATATTTGGTTTAATTTTTTAAATATAATACCTTGTTCTGATCAATAGATAAATAATTAAATAAATTCAATAATAATAATTTAATAAAATAAAAAAACTAAATTTTGAATTAATCAAGAGTATTAACCTTCAAGGTTAAAATTAAAGTTAAGATCATTTTTCAATAGATCAGCAATTTTTAAAAATCTTCCGATAATTCCTCAAACTTTGTTTCCGTTAATCGAAAATTTAAAAAAATTATCTCGTTTATCATTTAAAAATCATCCAATAAATCATCTGCAGTAAATATCAGTCACAAAGCATATTTTTCGCTCTATAAATCAATTTAAAAAAAATAGGCATCCTACAATTTTTCGTTATTCAAGGTCTCAAACCGTTAATTTTATTTTCCGCATAGGAATTAACCAAAGAAAATTAGTAAAGGTTGATGTTTCGTTGAAAAAAAATAAATCCAGGTACTGAGAAATGAGTTTTATTCTTCGAGCCGAGTAGGCGCCAGTAGCAGAAAGGAAGTGTAGATGGTAAAATTGGCGAGTGCGTCGTGACGATTTTGCGAGAGCGAGAGAGAAAAGAGAGATAGGGAAAGTACTTTACAAAGGGGTGGGCGTCGAGTGAGGCGCCTCCCGGCGCCGCGACGCTTCGTCGAGTGAAACAGATAAGAATAACTATATTAAAAAATATATATATATATATATATACATACGCATACGTATATTTATGTATATGTCGATTTCTTAGAATCAAAAGGGCTCAAGTTGAGTCACTCAACACGCGAAACAGTGTGTTGCTCGCCCTGGTGAATTTTTTCGAACATATACATGTGTATTAAGCGCGGTCTATGTATATGACCACGCGGTCGTCCCACGTGTACTAAATTATCCGTGGGGGGTCCGGGAAACAACGGGCTCGACTTCTGCCGAGACGCGAAACGACCAAGTACACACTCTTTCTACAATAACCAAAACTCCACTTTTAACTCTCCCTCGTCTCTTTATACGAGGCATTCTCCATGGATCCAAACACTTTTTTTTCCCATCGACTTCTATTATATATTTTTTAATTTTCATTAAATGATTTGAAATTTTTGAACCATAATTATTTTTTCTACGTTTTAGAGCTAGTCGTATGTATAAAAAAAAATTATTCAAGAGAAAGCAAAGAAAAACTGAAACAGGATTTTTTGACGAAAATTCATGAAAATTTTGAGTTTTTGGGCAAATCATTGGTGGGTTTGACTTCAATGGGAAAAAATACATCGATATAAGGTTCTAAAAAAATTAATAAAAAAAAAACATTTTCTGCATTTTGGCCAAATTTAGATTGGTTCACTAGAATGGCTGTAACTTTTTTTCTAGATTAAATTAAGGCTTTGTCTTAAGCCCATTCCCTTCGTAATCGTTGAAGCTTCAAAACCCCGCTTGGTTCATCCGATTCCGATCATTTTTCGATTTTTGGCAGATTTTTAAAGTTGGCCCATCGATTTTTGCAATTTTGTCCATACATACCCCTTTCCATTTTTTTCGGCGATTTTCAAACTGCTCACATTTCTACAAAAATTCCAATATCGGGATGAACCAAACGGCATTGTCTAAGTTTAGTCACAACGTTTGCGTACGAAAAAGAAATTTACAAATCGGTTGAACCAAAGTAAAGTTATGATCATTTGAAATTTCACTATTTTCAGGTTTTTGAAAATGGGGCCAAAATTGAACGCAAAAATTTTTTTTCTTTTTCAACATTTCGAGACCGTATTTTGATAGAAAATTTACCGCTGATTTCGAATCACACAGAATTTTCGTTGAAAAAAAATTTTTTCGTAAGAAAAACCTCGAAGAAGTTATTTTGATGAAAATTCGTGAAAATTTTGCTTCCTTTGGGAAGTTATCAGGATTATCGCAACTGTCGTGATAAAGTTGGGATGAACAAAATGATTTAATTTAAAAGAGAATGGATTTTTAAAAAATCATAAATTAAAAAGTGATGAAATAACGATAATATCAAAAGTCATAAAAAATTTCGGTCAAAACAGAGATTACAGTTAATTTTGGGGAAACGGGACCGCAGACGGTTTCTGTCTTACCGTGGAATTAGTCATATGTACGTACAAAAGCGTTTTCTGTACTCGGCTTCCGCAGTGCGATGAGGCGAATGCTATACGCTCGTTAACCAGCGAAGAGCCGAGCAGTTTTTTCCCCCTCTCTTTATGCCTATTTCTCCGTCTTTTTCTTACTCGGTTGGCTGCCCCGGCTCGTAACACTCGAGAATAACAAAATTAGCCACGGCTAATCAACAGTCAACCCTCTACTTGAATTACGTCACAACCCGTCTTAACATATTTACAAAAAAAAAATGTATTTAAACCTTGAGAACATTCGTGACAACTCGATTAACTTCAATTCCGTTCTTCAATGTAATATGCTATTTTTATATTAATTCAAACAATAATTAGAAAATTGCACGAGAATATTGAATCGTGTACATCAAAGTTTGCCTTTTCTCAGTCTTTCTCACCCTCATTTTCGCTGTATCTAATTTTCGTGACAAATCGTCGTGAGACTGTTCGCTCGAGTGTTGTAAAACCGCTGCGGAAAGACCAGTGAGCAAGGAAACTCGAAGAAAACTGGGTTGCAACTTCTCCTGTTAACGCTGATGCGATGACATTATTACTTTGGTGCGTGGGTTGCTCTATCAATCTCTCTTTCTCTCTCTCTCTGACTTTCTGTCTTTCTCTAATGAGCCAGCCAGCTCTAGATATCATTTTACATCATATTACACGTGGAAAACAACGATTTACTGATATATATGGGGCATTCCACGCCAAATCGACCACTTTAGAACTCGACCCTTTTCGATTTGTCTGAAACTTTTTTATTTTTTTTTACCCTATCGAAAACATTTTTCAGAATTTTTTCAAATTTTTACACGCAGCCGATAAAAAGTTATACATTTTTCAAAAAAATTTGCTTTTCATTTTTCAAATAGCTGTAACTTTTTCAAAATTTGACGTATCGGGACGATTTTTTTTTTCAAAATTTTTATTTTTTAATGTACTTTTTGAAAAAAATACAACAAAATTATAAAAACTCATCTTCATCGTTTTTTTTAGATTTTCGGAAAAAATCGAAAATTTCTCGATGATTATCATTTTTGATTTTTTTTTCTCTTTATTATATCAAACTTTGACATTTTCTGCGAATCCTCAAATTTTTTCAAAGTGGTGCTTTTTCGATTTCTATTTTTTTTTCCAATTGAAAAAAAAAACTTTCTTTCAACTAGCCTTATTTCTCATAACACCATTCTGCAAATTTTTGAGGGTGTTCAGAGGACTTCCAAACGTGAAAAAAAAAAAATTGAAAATGGTAATCATCGAGAAATGGTAACCACTTTCAATTTTTGTTTGGGTCATATTACTTTTGCTTTTTTGACCTTGAAGCATCGAACTTTCCAATCACACGTGTTTCTGTATGTATATCGATGTTTAGCAAGCAAAGTAGTGTAAGTTACATGATGTAATGTCCAAAGTCATATTACATCTGCCCTTTTGACCTTGAAGCATTGATATGCTCACTCACACAGGTTTCTTTACGCCGATCGATGCGACTGGCAAACAAAATGGCATAAGTTACATGATAAAACGTCCCAAGTCATATTACATCTGTCCTTTTGACCTTGAATTATCGATATGTCGAATTACGCGTGTTTTTGTACGTATATCGATGATTAGCAAACAAAATGGTGTAAGTTGCATAATGTAACATCCAAAGTCATATTACATCTGCCCTTTTGACCTTGAAGCATTGATATGCCCACTTACACATGTTTCTGTACGTCTATTGATGATTGACTAACGAAATGGCGTGAGTTACATGATTTAACGTCCAAAGTTATATTACACCTACTCTCTTGACCTTGAGCCATCACCATGTGTTATTACATGAATTTCGTACACATGTCGATGGCCAATAATATAAATGGCGCATATTGCACGATGTAACGTCTAAAATAGTTCTACTTACGTCTCCTTCATTCTAACCAATCGATATGGATATTAATATTTATTTCTGCAGTTATACATGTTGGTACCACTATAACCTTGCTATAATAACCTCTCTTCTCGATGAGTCTCCGATGAAATTTCTCTCCACAAACATCCGTGTTTTCGCGCTATAACAAAAATAAAAGCTCTAATAAAATTTTTTAATAAAAATGAGGATAGAAAGCGCCATTCTAGCTCGCGAATAAAAAAAAGCCTTCACGAGCGCTTCTCCAAAGTAATGCATCCTAATGCACCGATCGTTTCGAAGAAATATATATATAAATACATATGGGTCATTCCATGTCAAATCGACCAAGAGTTGGCATCGACCCCTTTCAATGTCGTTGAAATTCGATCAGAAGTTTTCGTTTTCAATAAAACGAACTTCTACCAAAAAAAAAAAAAATTTTTTTTTTTTCGAAAGTTATGCAAAATTCAAAATTTCGCAGTTTTTCAAATCTTTCAAGTTTATTTTTGAAATATCTTGAAAACTATTATAGTTACGGAAAATCGTTCTGAATTCGTTTTAAAGAGTATACTTGGGGCTACGAAAAAAAATATTCCGAAATTTTTTTTTTTTAAATGATTAATTTGGAGAATTTTGAATTTTAAAAAATCGTGAAAATCCAAGTTTCACAGTTTATTTTTTGTTCAATTTTGTTTACATTATACCATGTGCTGATCTTAAAAGATCCTAAAATTTTCAGGATGGTGTGGTTTTGTTTCAAAAACAAAAATTTTTGAATTTTGGTAAAAATTTTTTTTCTTGTTTCTCCTCTAAGTTAAGTAAAGTTGAGCAATCATGTAATTCTGTAATTTTGAGCAGTACAAATTTCAATTAACGACAATTAAAAAAAAAAAATTTCTTACCCAAATTCAAAAATTTCTATTTTTAAAACAAAAACACACCATCCTGAAAATTTCCGGATCTTTCAAGATCAGTGCAAAGTATTATATGAAAAAAAATTAACAAAAAATTTAATGTTGATCGTGGATTTGGACGATTTTTAAAAATTCAAAAATTTATATTTTAGAAAGAAAAAACCTCTCTGAAAATTTCAGGATCTTTTAAAATCAGTACAACGTATTATATAAAAAAAATTAAACCAAAAATAAAATATAGAACATGGATTTTCACGATTTTTGAAAATTCAAAATTCTCCACATGCATAATTTTTCAAAAATTTTTTTCGGAATATTTTTTTTTCGTAGCCTTAAGTATACTCTTCGAAAAGAATACAGAACGATTTTTTGTAACTATAATAGTTTTCGAGATATTTGAAAAATTGTGAAATTTTTAATTTTGAATAACTTTAGAAAAAAAATTGTTTAATTTTTTTCCTTTGGTAGAACTCCGTTTTATTGAAAACGAAAACTTCTGACCAAATTTCATCGAAATTGAGAGGGGTCGATTCCAACTCGTGGTCGATTTGACGTGGAATGACCCATATATACATACATCCCTCGATATACTCGCGGATATGACGAGAGTATATATCTCGCTCTAGATTCTCGCTGAATGAAGACTCATCTCATTTTTCCTCTATTCACAAAAAAAAAGAAAATACGATCATCAAATCTGCTAATTTATGATTCAACGAGCGAAGAGCTTTCGTTAAATGTCAAGCGATCGCTCGATTTTCCTTCAATTTTCAACAAGTACGAAAGGTTAAAACACATTTTTCAACAAAGGTCACGCCCTCTTTCGTGACCTTGAGGAAGGTCACTCTGAGATTAACGTCCCAAGTGAAGGACCATTATTACTCAGAAATTCGCTAATTTCTCGGTATTAAAAATTGATCTGACCTTCAGAACTCTCTTTAAAGCCTTTTTTTTTGTAATTTGGGGAAAAGGACTGGCCGCCATTTGCAAAAGAGCACGATGACCAGGATGGGTCAGGCGAGGGTCAAAATTACAATATAGTGATGTGAATGATAGATATATGTATTATGGGGACGTATATGAATGCAATAGCAGGATGACTCGACTCTGGAGGATCTGGCGAACCTTATCGCATTCCAGTGGCGTCGGGCACCATCGACGTTGAGGAATCTAACTCGCGCGTTTCTCAACTCCTATACAACGGTTTTCCCTTGCCCTCTGTACGACTGAAATCCTCCGTTCTCCCCTCTCTCTCTCTCTCTCTCTTTGCCTTTCTCTCGCTCTTTCGCGTTGTCCGTTGCTGTCATGGACAGACAACTATGCGCTCAGGTGCCAAGCAAACCGAGTCTAATAGCGGTGGTTGGCATAACCGTTGCACGAACCCCAAGGATTTCCAAACGGTTATCTTCTCCCTCTCTTTCCCTGAAAAGCGAAGAAAAACCACTGAATCGGATCCCGCATAAACGGGAGAACGTCCATTTTTTTGTTTCCTCAATTTCCAATGAAATTTAAAGAATTAAGGTAAATGTCCCAATTATTGAACAGCTAAGGATCTGGGGATTGAATTCGGTGAGAAAAAAATGTAAAATCAAGAAAAAAACCATTGCTTTCATGTTCAAATGATACTTTGATATTTTTACTTTCGAAAAATCACCCTTTAAATTATTTTTAAATGGTTTCAAATGAAAAAAAAAAGAATAACAATGTGAAGCATGCAAATGTCCCAATTATTGAACACTGGAAGTGCCGATGTCCCTAATATTGAACAGGCATGTCCCAGTTATTGAACACGCTCGAGAATTCTTTTTCCGTTCTGAAAATATTATTTTGGGTACAATGTCAAGAAATAAAAGCAAAATCAAACACTTGGATAATCTTTTATTAATCATGTAAAAATACAAAAATATATATTTAGTCTCTTTCGACTGGTTTTTGGTTCATTCGCATTTGGTTTATTTTTGCTTTTCAACTCGAACTTTATTTTATTTTTATTTTTAGCTTCCTCGTTTTTATGTTCCGTTTTTGTTTGATTTTTTTGCAGCTTTCTTGTTTTTCGATTGAAATATCGGAGATCAAAAAATATTGAACATTACATTCGTATTTTTAGGTTACATCTAGGTTACATTCTCTTTTTACTTTTCTTTTTATGTTTATTGCACGAAAATACAAATAAAAATTATATTTGACGATCTTCGAGTTTTTATTAAAAGAATAAAGATAAGTTCATTCAGGAACTTACAGTTTTTGTTTGAATAAATCCGATTCACACGATCTGTCACGCGTTAGCTCTCTCGATGTTTTGATGGGTTTAATGACGCCATTTTGGAGAATTCGAGTGTTCAATAATTGGGACACACTGCATTTTCTATGTCCCAATGATCGACACCGTATTTTTTAACAAATAATTAATTTTACAAAAATCTTAAAAATTGTTATTTGTAAGAAATTTTCTGAGGAACCCGAAACACCTTTACTTTTTGAGATGCGACAGTTTTTGAATTTTTTATGCCCTTACGCGTGAAGCGGCGTGTCTTAGCAAAAACGATAAGCAGTTACCACGAGACGTCAAATCGGGTCACCGTTGCTGATTAAATAATTTTTTTCTCCATTAATTAAAGCTCTTTTTGCACAAGTAAGGTAACATTCCGATAGCTAAAAGTTCCATATATGTAATGAAATTTTTATAAATGAGTAAATGCATGCAGGTAAATGAGAAATAATAAAAATACAAGATAGTGTTCAATAATTGGGACCTGTTCAATAATTGGGACATTTACCTTAATTATTATTAAACGTAATTTATCCTGATCCCAAATTTCAATAAACAATCATGTTTGTATAAATTCTTCGGCAATACCAGAATAAACTTTTCCGGCAAATTTTTAGAAATCAGTTTAGCAGGAAGAAAGATGCAAAGTATTTAAAACAAATTTTAGGTTTTTGGTGATTATACTTATAATAAATTGATTTTTTGTTCATTAAATTCGAATGATATGAAATTTATCAACATTTTTTATTTAAAAAATGAAGAAATGTACGAATGTATTTATTTGAAAAAAAATGGTGGCATAGTTTATGAGGAGTAAAATTCTCTAGATTGCAGTTTTGAGAGCCTCAGCATTTTCAAACGGTTATCTTCTCCCTCCATTTATCTGAAAACCAAAGAAAAACCACTCAATCAGATCCTGCATAAACTTTAATTGAACGTTCGATTTTTTGTTTCTAAATTTTAAACGAAATTCAAACAATTACGTTTCTATACATTATTACCAGTTTTTGGGAATACCAAAATGCCCAAAATTTCGTCTGAATTTTGGAAATCAGTTCGTCATGAAAATAAGTTGTAAAATATTTTTGAAAAAATTAAGTTTTTGGTGATTATAATTTTTCCAAATGGATTTTTTTTAACTAAATTCGAATGAAATGAAATTTGTCAGCAGTTTTTATTAAAAAACGAAGAAACGCACGAAAGTTATTAAAAAATATTCAGGGATTCTAAATAAAAATATTCAAAAAAATGTATTGCAGTTTCCGAGGACGAAAATTCTCTTCAGCGATTCAAAATATTCCAAAGAATTTATTTTTACTTTTTTTCACTTATGGAATGGATTTTCAGATTCTTATGGTGTCGATTTGTAAAGTCAAACAACCCTTAAGAGGATCCACGATACGTGCTCGGTGAGAAAGAGAAATGCGAGAGAGGAGACCGAGTCTACCGAGACGAGACAGTTTTCTCTCGTATATATGCTAAACGTTTTCTGTCTCTCTCTTTTTCTCACTCCATAAAAACTAGTTCGCTCCTTTATTCCTCTCTCAGTGGCTCTCGACTATTGTTTCTCGATTTCACTGCTTCAGCATGACTAAAAAGAAGAGAAAAATAGAGAGAAATATTTGTATTTTATCGCAAGAATCTCTCATGAGCGAGAATTCACAATTTCGATTCTCGTCAACGATTTTACTTTTTTATTTGCTCGAAAGAAACGCCTCAGCCATTTTTTAATTTCAAAAAATCGTTTTCTACACCCCAAATCATATTTTCATTCAATTAGTCGATAGGAATTCTGCTGCTATTTTTATTCCCAAACCAAAATTGAAAAATCGAAGCAAACTGATTTTTGGGTCGATTTTTAATGTTCTTTTTTTTCTATTGTATTCAATGTATTCCCTCGTACGATTGTTCGCTTTTGCCCTGACTGAAGGAGGAAAAAAATGACGGGAAAATTTCATTGGTTTCGATCGACGCGAAACGATAGGGGTGGTTTTCGCCCCCGCGGGTCACGAGTCGAAATATAGATTCGCGAATAATTGAAGACGACCCAGATGCCCCAAAAGCCTCTCTCTCGTCCTTTCTCCGTCCCTACGGACGATATTATATCGAATTTCTATTAATACAAGACGTCTCGTGCGGAAAGGGTGCGTGCGCGCCCTTCGATCTGACCCCCTTAAAGACTCTTCATTGCAGAAACAAAAAATCAATTTTTTTTTCTATCTCATGTGAATAAAAAAAATATATTACAAAGTAAATGTGAAAGAATGAAGAATTCGGTTCTGTTTCATTTTTTTTACTGAAAGTTCAACCCCTTAAAGATTCTTCATTGCAGGAACAAAATTAATCATTTTTTAAATTCATGTGAATAAAAAAAAATTTTGATTTTTCTTACTGAAAGTTCAGCAAAAATCTTGATAAAATTTTTCGATACATAATCGTGGGCAAAAATTGTGATTAATTAAGAGAAATATTGACGGATGAAATTATTATTTTTTCTCTAGAATATTCGCGTTCAAGGTCTAGAAATACGTTCAGTCGGTTGGGTCAGAGATCGTTTGGATTTCGAGGCATTTTTTTTCTCCTCCGTAACCCTTTGTTGTATTTCATACACACATATATATACATACTAATTTTTTTTTAAACCTCTGATCTGTTACTATATATACGATACTATAACTATCACTATATTGACCGCGTGGCGGCACTATTTCACTTCTAAGAATTTACTATTTCAACCGTTTCCCTCGCCGACCCTTTCACGATCGTTTTTTCAGCCTCTTTACTTCCCGACGTTGCGTAAGAGAAAAAAAATCCTCCCACGGCACCGTTTGAGAAAGATTATCCGAAAAGACGTATTTTTCACCACGAGAATCCAAACTATCTCCCTCTAAATTTTTGTTTTCCTCCCAAATTATCGAGTCTAATCGGTTATTCTATAAATCAAAACGGGAGATCGATTTTTGGGGTTATTTTAATGAGTCAAACTTAAGTGGTTATACGCAGTCAGGATTTTCAAAAAATCAATTTTTTAATTTCATTTTCGTTATGTATATATATTCGAGTATATACACTAGACTGATTCAAAAAAGCTAATATTTTTTGTTTTTCGAAGCAACGCATTAAATACTTTCGGAAAGGTGAAAAAAGATGCCTGTTAAAATTAGAGCTCTTAATAAAAATATTTAGAGGTTCGCATATTTTTATTTCCCATTTAAATACCACGCGGGAAATTTTCTTTTCAAACTTTGACATTTGATATCTCAGCTTTGAGTCAATGCACCAAAATGAACGACACAAATTCTTGTAGAGAATTGAACGCTCTGCAAAAAAGATCTCTTATGATTTTTCGATAAACTCACTCCTTCAAAAGTTATTCACGTTCTAATAAATATGTATATTAGACTGTGAATATGGGTGAACTTATGTTGGTAATTTCTTTAAAAAATAAGAAATTTATGTTAATGCCATTTAAACTTTTGTTTCAGGAAAGATTTTACGATATTTAGTAATAAGTTTCAACATTTTGCCGGAAACTAAAACAAAAAGTGTAATTTACGCTATATTTAAATTTAACCTTAAATAACTTTTGAAGGAGTGAGTTTATCGAAAAATCATAAGAGATCTTTTTTGTAGAACGATCGATTCTCTACAAGAATATGTGTCGTTCATTTTGATGCATTGACTTGAAGTCGAGATATAAAATGTCAAAGTTTAAAATTTTGTTTTCCCGTGTTATTTAAATGGGAAATAAAAATATGCGATGAGGGACCTCTAAATATTTTTATTAAGAGCTCTAATTTTAACAGGCATCCTTTTTCACCTTCCCGAAAGTATTTAATGCGTTTCTTCGAAAAACAAAAAATAGTCGCTTTTTTTTGAATCAGTCTAATGTACACAGAAAATTTCATGTTAATCCGACAAATATTTTCGAAGTTACAGGCATATTTGTAAACAAGTAATTATTATGTGTGAAGCAATTTTGAAACTTTGAACGTGTTTTTGTCAAAACCGGGTTTTTAGAATCGGTGAGCAAGATTTCTCAGAAATGGCATAACCGATCAGTCTCAAATTTTTACACAAGTTTTATAAATATATTATTTAGCAATTAGTCGAAGGTTTTTTTCACCGATAAATATTTTCCATTTTATAAACCATTTATGACAAAAATTTTCACCAAAAATCTAAATTTTTTTTTTTAGAAGCCGCCCTTTTTTTAAAAATATACATATGTTGCTTATTCCTTCGATTAAATACTAGATTATACCTTATATTGGCGAAATATTTTTTAATTTTTAATTTTGAATGATTAATACCGCCTTTTTTTAGACGGCCAAAAAAATCGGCTTACAGCAGCTCCAAGAATCATATTTTTTTTAAAGAAAGATTTCAAAATAGGGTTAAGAGTTGAAAAAAAAATGTATATACATTTTTAGGTTAATAAATTAAGATGTCTTTCCAGATAACTCCTGACTGCGTGTAACTCGTTAAACAAAATTAAACAAATTAAAGTGCTAATTTCTCAGTCGAAAAATACTGTCAATTTCCAATCTTAAAAATTGTCCCATAATTTATGAATCATTTTGCATCATTATAAATGAAATTATTGCAAAATTTCATTCAAATCTCGAATCCGCATGCATTTTTTGACTTTGGACGTCGCTCACGATTCTTCATCCAACGCGAGCGAAAGGATTGGCGAAAGATGTTCTTTCTTCTCGTTTAATTCCCTCGCAGCGTCTCTCACGCACTCACACTCACTTCTGTAATATTGTGTGGTCTCGCGGGCGCGTGATGTCTCTCGGATATCCGAAAAAAAATAATAAAAAAAGGAGAAGAAGAATCCGTTGACCGTTGGTCAGCCGGAGAGTGACTCACAAAAACGGCCATCGAGCCACACAGGGAGAGATCGGACCCGCGCTATTCTCGCGCCTCAGGAACGTACTTTATCCGTTTCGGGCCCTCGGTCCTTAAAAACAAAAAAAAACTAACCTCCCATCCATGCATTCAAGAGAGAGAGAGGGAGAGGAATCGGGCATATAAAACGATCAACGACGTTCAATCGTCTCGTCTGGACTTTGGCCTGGATCTCTCTGTCGCGAGTCTTCCTCGCGTATAATTCATTCAATCTTCCTTTGTCCCCGCATGGATCAATTCGATGCACGGGTATGAAATTCCCAGAGTGAAAAAGAAAAAAAAACAGCAGGGATCAAAGCTGAAGAGAAAAGATGGTCCAATTAAAAATATCGGCTCTCAAAGAGAAATAGAAATACATGAATAATGTATTAAAAAAAAAGTCAAGTTGAAAAGAAAAATTTAATGCTATTTTGACTTCTCATGGTGAGTTAGTTTTCGCTTGTGCGGATTGAGAGTGAATTTTAGCAATTTTTTAAAAGATCGGGAAAAATAGTAGGAAATTCAATTGATCTTAAAATCCGCAAAGACATTTTCATATCTTTGGCTAACGATCAATAGATCTGTATTATAATATAATATAGTGTAATATTATATCATATAATATAATTTATAACTATTATAATATATCGCAATATTATAATTATTATGATTTATAATTGAATGTCATATGAGGCGATCCATGTCACTTCCGCCAGTAGAAAAAAAATTCCACAAATAATTTTGAAAAATCTAGTTACTTTATTGAAAAATATTTACCGAGTGTCGAAATTTTTTAAAATTTTCTGACATTTTTTCTCGTTGATTACTATTTTTTAACACTTTTTCATTTAAATGGCTTTATCTTTGGTAGGATTTGACGTATTTACATTTGTAAAAAACGAACATCTGCGTCTTTTTATAGCCTTCCAGAAAAACATTAATTTCGATTTTATTGAGCAAGTTGAACGTCCGTTTCAGGGTACAATATGCCAAAATATTTTTTTTTTCTCAAGACGAGACACTCGTTATTTTTTTTTTTTTTTTAATATCCCCGAATTGTGAATACGAAAATCGAATTTTGTTGTATTTTTTATATTATGGGATTCCTAAACATCGTGAAGTAAAAAATATATATTAATTTCTTAAAAATAGCTGTTTCTTCGCAGTGTTTAGGAATCCCATAATATAAAAAATACCAAAAATTCGTATTTCGTTTTCACGATTCGGGAAAATTCAGAAAAATAAAATAACGAGTGTCTTTCCTTGAGAAAAAAAATTATTTTTGCATATTTTGCCATGAAACGGATGTTCGACTTGCTCAATAAAATCTACATTAATTGTTTTCTCGAAGGCCAGAAAAAGACGCAGATTTTCGTTTTTTACAAATATAAATACGTCAAATCGTGCCAATGATACAGCCATTTGAATGGAAAAAAGGTAAAAAATGGTAATCGATGAGAAAAAACCTTAGAAAATTTTTAAAAATTTCGACACTTGGTGAATATTTTTCAATAAAGTAACTCGATTTTTCAACATTATTTGTAGAATTTTTTTTTTCCTGGCGGAAGCGACATGGATCGCCTCATATACAATTACAATATAATATATTTAGCTTCTATATCATCTGTACTAAAATCCAATTAAAAAAAAAGAAATTAAAAAAATATACCTCCCAATAATTAATCAATCCAGTTGAGGATGTTGAGTCCCAAATCGTAAATGATGAGAAAATTCTGAAAATTTGGTATGTTTTTTGATGAATTATTTAAGAGGTCGTGTAAAAATTTCACGACGATTAGGAAACTCGTTATCGAACAATCAACATTAACAAATTAAATTAAATTAAATGTAGTCTAATGGAAACTGATATAACTTGGCGATAAGTTTTTTTTTGACCTCTCAATTTTTTAATATCTACTTTTTAATATTTTTTTAATGTTGATAATTTTTTTATTGAAAGCAACGGAAACAGAACTAAGTTCATTGATAAATATTTTTTTTATTTGTTTAAAAAATTGTTCTTATCAAAATGCGAATATTTTAATAACGAGCTTCCTAATCGTCGTAAAATTTTTACACGACCTCTTAAATACTTCATACAAAAACATATCAAATTTTCAGAATTTTCTCATAATTTTTCATTTTTACCCTTAAGAAGGTTGAAGTAATTTTACATGAAGTATTCAGGAGGTCATGGAAAAATTTTACAACGATTTATTGAACAATTAACATTATAAGATTTCATAGGGACTCAACATTCTTAATTAAACCGGAAAATTTCACAAGTTTCACTCTGACATTCCATTCCACGGCAGAGTCATTTTTCTATCGGCTTAGTCATTTTTCTGTAAAATCATTATATTAAATTTCTTTTTTTCTGCATCTCGTTACTCCATTGACAGAGCTTCGAATTGTATCAAGAATCGAGAAATTTTAATTATTTTCACGCGTGATAAATAGTGGCTGGTTTTCACTATGAGAGAAAAAAGAGGACGTTTCGAATATAAGTGGAACGTAGACGTTCCGGAAGGTCGCGGAACGGCCTGCCAGTGAATAGTGCGGTGGTGGTTGGGATGCCTTTGCAGCCTAACCTCTCTTCTGTTTCGCGTGCGGCTTCATTCATGACTCTCTCTCTCTCTCTTTCTCTCTCTCTCTCTCTCTCTCTCTCTCTCTCTCACGAGCCTCCCAATCGCTAGGCTGGAGAGTCTCTCTCTCCGCTCCGTCCTCATGCCTTCTCTTTTTTCCCTATCTCGCTTTTTCCCTCTCTTTTTTCTAGTACATTCTCCCACCGCTAGTCGGCCCCCCCCCCCCCCCTGTTCACTTTTCGCATCCACACATACATATATATGTCTATGCGTGTATAAGTGCATATACGACTCGTCCTACTCGTTGTCGTTGAGATTCATAACGGCCTCGCACGATGACGTGGCGTTTCGTCATCTCATCGTGACAGACCACGATGCAAAAATAGCCATGCAACCCGAACAAGAGTCTGAACGTGTGGGAGAGAGGAAGAGAGAACGAGAGAGAAAGAGCGAGAGAGAAAAAGAGAGAGAGAGAGAGAGAGAGAGAGAGAGAGAGAGAGAGAGGAGTGGGAAAAGCAACAACGGGTTATCCGTTTAGCAGTCTCGGGAAGAGACGACTCTGCCCACGAGAAAGACTTCTTGAAACGTCCTTCTCACTTCATTCTCCCCCCTCGTCGATTTTCTCAACAAGATATAAACGAAGGGGAAAAAAAAATTCTTCCCGGTATCAAATAAATGCTTATCTGACGCATTCCACGTTCCAGAATTTTAATTAACATTGCATAACGATGCAGGAAACGATGGAGCATATTTTTCTAACGTCTTCAAATTTTATATTTCATGTCAAATACAGTGAAATTAAACATTCATACATTTCCATGCGGATATAAAAATAATATATTCCTCGAATATTCGTATTTTGATACTTTGGACGCCAAAATCCTAAATCAAAACGAAAGGTAAATAAATAAAAATTGTCTATAATCAGCCATCAAAAGTCAGGACACAAGTGACATTGGCAAGGACTTCCATTTAAAGGAACAATAACAAAACGTAAGCTTCGATATCGAGACTATAATCGAGAAAATCAATATCGAGAGATCGAACTCTCAAAAACAGTGCCAAAAATGTTACGTCAGAGTTGAAAAAAAAATTGTTCCGCATTGTAAAGCCTGTGAGATGTTTATAGGTGGAAAATTTCTACCCATAATCTCAATGATATTTCTGTGCATCTATTCTTCATCCTGCTTCTGTGTAACGTCCTACCTCTGAATCTCTCTCTTCTCTCTCTCTCGTTCTTTTTCTCTTTCTCTCGCGGGATAGTCAATGGCCCTGGGCCGCTTTTGGCGAGGTTGCCGCCGGTGAACGCACCATATGGGGCCGGTCTCATGCACTCGCGCATAGCAACAGAAACGAGAGAAACAGACTACTAGCAGGCAGCGGCAGTAGCACCGGTGCAAAGCACACAGCGGCGAACAGGCGCGCTCTTCGTTCGCCGTTGTGCAGCGCGAAGGCGCGCGCGCGCGCGCGTCGTCAGTATAGAAAGAGAGCGAGAGAGAGAGTGAGAGCGCGAGAAAGCGCGAGATGGCGCTCTCATCGCGGGTGGAATAAACGAAGAGGAGAATAGGGCGGCGAGAGAGAAAGAGCGAGAGAGAGGGCACTACGCGCTCTGTACGTGTTTTGATTCTTTTTTTTTCTTCCTTGCTATTTGACTTTTCACAAGGACGACTTTGCCAAGGGGACGCAGGCATCTTCAGCCAATTTTGCAGAATTTTCTTTCGCATTCCCTTTGAACCCACGTGAAAAAAATATGTGGTTAGACTAAAAAAGCTCCAATGACCGATGTTTTTCTTTCATTTATTTTATTCTCTGTTTTTTTTCCCGCAAAATGAAAGAGGCTGAAATAGATAAGGCTGAAATCCTCCGTCTGTACACTTAAATTTTGGGACAACTCTGGGTCGTTAAAGTCCGGCTAATGTTTTATCTAAGAAAACAACCTAAAAAAAAATCTGAAAAAATTCTGAATTACTTTTATAACATTTTTTCCATGATCCAGTCATTTATTTAACCATTTATAGTAAACCATTTTTTTTACAATTTTTCGAAATCCAGAGATATTCAATTTGAAAATTTGGCTTTTCCTTAAAAGACCCAGCGTAGAGACGGAGGGTTAAGTTGGAAATAAGGGAGATGCATTCTTATCATGTATTTTTTTTAACGAGTCAAAGTCTTCGTCATTAAGTAAATTAAAAGGTATTTTAATGTCTATTAAGCTAACCCAATTAGCCTAATCTACCCTAATCCACTTTAAGCCCTTCGCGAGCTAAGCAACTTCGATTTAAATTGAATCCCTCCCAAGTTAATCCGAATTGGACCACATATTCGAGCCCTAATTTCGAAAAACTTCTTCAATGAAAGAAACGCAAAATCTCGTATTTTTTTTTATCAAATACCAAATGAGGTTAACTATCGTTATTTTGCTTTCGTAGCCATTTTGTGACTATTCACGATTAGGATAAAAAGATGGCCGCAACCAAAATCGGGCCAAACGGGTGACGCGCTATTCTCTCTCTCTCACTCTCACGCTCTCGGATATTACGCCGAAAGATAGGGAGCGTGTGTGTGTGAGAGGGAGAGAGAGAATTACTGCGTTTGGGGTAGGTCGCGTCATCGTCGTCGTCTCTACCGTGCGATTTTCAGATTGCCTCGTCCCTTGCGCCCTCTGGTCTCTCTCTCTCTCTCTCTCTCTCTCTCTCTCTCTATCTGGCTTCCTCGTGGGCAACGGTGCTTGCGGTCGTGCACGCTTCTTCGTACTTTTGCTTTTGCCGTATATAAACATATATACATATGCATTGCCGCACCACTCCTCCCCCTATTCGGTGCACCTTCCTCGAAGACTCCGGACGAGAGATAAAGTTGAATGAAATGTGAGAGCGTCAACAGAGTTTTCACCGAGACACTTCGATGACTCGATATTCGCTCACGTTCCGCCTTTCGCCTCCTCGACGATATTTCCACTTTTATGCACCCACCGTGGAAAAAATTCGCAAGATTTCACGAGAAAACAATCCCATAATCAACGCGAATTACTGGCTGAGAAAGAAAAAGGCGCAAAGCACGTTTCGGAACGTTTATTTTCCCATTTATTCAGAGATTACATTAAATTCATTCATTTTCCATTGACATAAGATTTTTTAAAAAGATTCTTTGCGCAACTATTGTCCCATAAGGGTTTTTTAATTTTTTATTCGTGCAAAGACCGTCGCGTCATTTTCGTCGATTCAAATTTCGCGCGCTCTTCATTGGACCGGAAGATGGGGGAGCGTGTCGTTTCCGGTAGAGCGTCTTTCGTCCAAATCTGACAGACGAGACTTCACACGCGTGAACGGCGTTCGAGGTTATATACGGAGCGTAAAGAAAAACGATATTGCGCAGAATGCGAGAGAGAGAGAGAAAAAGAGTGAGTCGTTGACCGACGGAGTAGCGGTCGACCGATACGTCACACGATATCCAAAGAAAGAAATCTTCCCTTTCGCTCTTTCGCGTTTCTTCTTATCGTTCTTCATCTCTATTCTTCCTCGTCCTTTCTCTCTCTGTCTCGCCTCCGGCCATTATTTCTCGATTACCTCGAGAATTTGTTTCATCCTGATCGCTCTAATTCTCACGCGTTTATCGCGCCAATTGACAAGCCTTGGCATTCTAACTTAGCTGCGAAATTCCGCGAATATTCCATGACAAATATTAACACAGAATTTTATCGCGAAGGATGAAAGGGGAAAGAAAAAGTTTCACGAAGAAACGAAGAGGCATGATTTTCACGTGGCCACAACGATATCGATTGCGCGCCCCCTGTACGGCGTCGTCGACGACGACGTAGCTTACGGTGGCGACGCCAACGGCGGCGGATTCTGCGCGCACTCTCTCTCTCTCTTTCTCGCTCCTTTCTCTTCCTCTCTCTCGCGCTTTTCTCTCCCGCGCGACAGGGGTGAACAGCCCCCGTACGGGGCTGGAGATTGTGGCCGCCGACTGGCTTATACATACATAAATGTATGTCTGTGTAGAGTGGCGAAATTTTTTTTTTTTAGCGAAAAATGTTAGTCAATGATAAACCAAGAAATTTTCCTCAAAAACAAGCCATTTGTAAGCATCATATATTTTATAATATAAACATATTAAATATGTTTATATAAATATGAATATAATAAATGTAGTTAATATAAATATTAGGGTGATTTTTTTTCGACTTATTTTTTTTTTCTCACTCCCCACCTGAAATTTGGTTGAATAGGTCTGAAAAGAAATTTCCTGAAAGTTACAACCCTTAATATTAATATATAGTACTTTCCCGTAGCGGGAAAATATTTTCCGTTTAAAATACAATCAATTTTTTTTTTCATAATTCTATAACTCAGCGGCATTTTATGCTATCACATTGTTCTTGGTCGCAATTTACGCAAAATTAAACGATCTTCAAAAGTGTCCCGAACAGCTTGAGTGTAACTTACACTGGTGAGATGGTACGGGTCACTAAAGTTAGTTTTTAACAAAAATTCTCGTTTTTTTGCTATTATCTCCGAAATTATTGAGTTTACCGGAAAAGATCGTCTAGACCTAATTACTAAAGTTAATATTTCTTGAGATATTGAGATATCAACAATTTAAAACGTTTGGTTCGACAAACCATTAAAATTTTATACCACAAATAAGTTAAGGTTCCATCTCTCAAGAAATATTAGCAATTAGGTCCAAAGGACCTTTTTGGTAGGAAATTAAATTTCCAAAAAAAATTTTTCTTTACATTTTTTCGGCAAAGTTAATCATTTCGAAAATAACAGCAAAAAACGAGAATTTTGGGTAAAAATCAACTTTAGTGATCCGTATCATCTCACCAGTGTAAGTTACACTTACGCTGTTGAGGACACTTTTGAAGGTCGATTAATTTTGCATAAATTACGACCAAGAACAATGTGATAGCATAAAATGCCGCTGAGATATAGAATTGTGACAAAAAAAATTTGATATACGTGTATTTTAGATGGAAAATCTTTTCACGCTATAGAAAAGTACTTAATATTAATATTTGGGGCTGTAACTTTCAGGGAATTTCTTTTCTGACATATCCAACAAAATTTCCGGTGCGGAGTAAGAAAAAAAAATAAGTCGAAAAAAAATCGCCCTAATAAATATATTAAATATATATTAATAAAAATATAGTTTTTAAAATAAGAATAGCATAAATTCACTATAAAATTTGAAGTATAATTGCAAGAATTTATAGGAAAAAGCTGAAAAAGATATTTAAACTAATTTCCCTCGCGAATGAAAATTATTATTATTTTTTTTAATATTGATGATTTTAATTTAACAATTTTTTTAAATTTCATCTTGCAGGTTTATTATGCGAAAAAGAAGAGAAGAGCGCAGCAGATGCAGGGCGAGGATAGTTCTCATAAAAAGGAGAGAAAGCTGTACAACGATGGTTGGGACGACGACAACCATGATTACATTATCAAGAATGGCGAAAAATTTTTAGATCGATACGAGATCGATTCGTTAATAGGTGAGAATGTTTTGTTTTTCTTTAAAATTTCTGTAAAATTAACAATTATCGATTATTCGTTCATCGATGTTTGTTTATAATTGAAATGATCGAAATTATTCCAATGCTGATGACGAATGTTTTTTTTTTCTCTTACATCAGGTAAAGGCAGCTTTGGCCAAGTAGTGAAAGCTTTCGATCACGAGGAGCAAACTCAGGTGGCAATAAAAATCATCAAGAATAAAAAGCCCTTCCTAAATCAAGCGCAAATCGAAGTTAGGTTATTAGAGATGATGAATAGAGCGGATACCGACAACAAGTATTATATAGGTGAGTTAAAGAATCATTAATTTATAATTCATTCATTTAATATATTTAATCTAATTATTTCATTATGTTTTTACTTCTTTTTAAATTACATTTCACGTCAATAAAAAATTCAATTAATAAAATATAATTAAACGAATAATTATTCACTGCAGCAGCAGCTTTTATTTCAATCTAAGTGGGCGTTGTTTTTTTCGAAAATGTAATGAAAATTATGAATTCATGAATTAGGAACTTAAAAAAAGTGTTTCCTCTGAGACCGTCATTTATATATAAATATACATATTTTAGTCTAGATCTGGAATTCTTCCATCTGAAAGAAACGATGACAATAATAATAATTGACGATTGTGCTTTTCTCTTGATTCACAGTTAAACTGAAGAGGCACTTTATGTGGCGGAACCATTTGTGTCTGGTATTCGAACTGCTGTCTTACAACCTCTACGACCTACTTAGAAATACGAATTTCCGTGGTGTTTCGTTGAACCTAACGAGGAAGTTTGCCCAGCAACTGTGTACTGCCCTGCTGTTCCTGTCCACGCCGGAATTGAACATCATACACTGTGATCTGAAGCCCGAGAACATACTCTTGTGCAATCCCAAGCGAAGCGCGATAAAGATAGTCGATTTTGGAAGTTCGTGTCAGCTTGGACAGAGGGTATAAAAAACACGACAAAATATTCCAAACTGCGGAAAATTAGATATTAATATTGCGTGAAAAGAAATAGTTCCGGCAGAATGTAAGCAACGACCCAAATAGATTTAGTGGAGAACGAAATTAAAAAACATGACCTTTTTTTAACTTGAACATTCGCTGCTAAATATCGTTTCTTTAGAATTGATCTTGACTCTCCACGCTCAAAATTTTCGGAAATACTTCATATATTTTTCAAATCGCTATAACCAAGGAAATAATTCTGTGACTTCACGGCAGAACGTTTCAAGACCATTTTTTCGAAAAATGAGTCAACAACGAAAATTAGTCAATCAGTCAAGGTTTATTTGGTTTGATAAGAGATACAGTCATATTTAATAACCAGTTAAGGATGTTGAGTCCCAAATCGCAAATGATGAGAAAATTCTGAAAATTTGGTATGTTTCTGGATGAAGTATTTAAGAGGTCGTGTAAAAATTTCACGACGATTAGGAAGCTCGTTATCGAACATTTAACATTAACAAATTTAATTAAATTAAATTATATGTAGTCTTATGGAAACTGATATAACTTTGCGATAAGTTTTTTTTTGACCTCTCAATTTTTTTATATCTACAATTTATTGAAAGCAACGGAAACAAAACGAAGTTTATTGATAAATATTTTTTTTATTTGTTTGAAAAATTGTTCTTAACAAAGTGTTAATTATTTAATAACGAGATTCCTAATCGTCGTGAAATTTTTACACGACCTCTTAAATACTTCATAAAAAAACATACCAAATTTTCAGAATTTTCTCATCATTTTTCATTTTAACCCTTAAGGAGGTTGAAGTAATGATGATAGAATTCTGAATTTTTTGTATGTTTTTACATGAAGCATTCAGGAGGTCGTGTAAAAATTTCACGGCGATTAAGAAGCTATTTTATTGAGCAATCAACATTAACAAGTTTCATAGGGACTCAACATCCTTTAGTCCAAATATCCCGGCACAACGAGTCAAGTCCAAAGTTAACTCCGCATATGGAGTACGATAATTAGTGATATATTTGAACAATGGTTCTAGTTTCATTAACTTTTTGTACAGTTTCATTAATTTGTAATTGATTGAACCTCCAAGTAGATCATAAAATATTAATCAGCGAATTTGCTGTTTTCTCCACTAGTATTGATTTTAAATTGACTTGGAGGGATCGAAAAACATATTGAAACGACCCTAAATGAAAAATATCAAACAAGGACAGCAAGAAACAATTTTTACAGAGAAAAAAGCTTAAATTAGTTGATGAAAAAGTTTAGGAACGTGAAAAATTTAGAAAAATACCGAAAAGTTGAAATTGTAATTGTAATTGAAATTGTAATTGAAATTGTAATTTCAACTTTTCGTTTTTTTAATTTATCTAAACTTTTTCATCGACTAATTGTAACATTTTTCTCTTTAAAAATAATTTATAAATATAATTGTTTATAAATATTGTTTATAAAAAAAACTGCTTATTTTTCACGTTCCTGAAATGTTTCATCAACTAATTTTAACATTTTGTTCTTGAACATTTTTTTATTGAGGATCGTTTTTATACGTTTTTCGATTCCTTGAAGTCAATTTGAAATCAATACTTGTGTTGAAAACAGCCAATTCGCTGATTACTATTTTATGATCCATTTGCAGTTTTAATCAATAACAAATTAATAAAACTTTACGAAAAATTAGTAAAACTATAACCATTGTTCAAATGTATCAATAATTATCATTCGCCATATGTGGAGTTAACTTGGTTCACCGGGATCTTTATACTTAACTTGTTATGCCGGGATATTTGGACTTGACAGGAATATTCAATTATTATAAACAATTAGAATTATTAGAATTATCAGAATTTGTAATTTTATGGTCAGATATTTTGAAATCCTGAAGTATTTCTCCGGTATTAACGTGGAAAATCCAATCCGTCAAAATAGAAATGCTTGCAAGCCACAGAATTATTATAGAAACCAAGTAAAATCACCAGGGTTGCGAAATTTTTAATGAAAAAGTAATGCATTAATCATTACTTTTTTAATGGCAAATGGAAATAATTTTCATTACAATTAACACTTTCATTAGCCATTAAAAAAGTAGTGATTAATGCATCACTTTTTCATTAAAAATTTCGCAACCTTGCAATAGGGTGATGAAATCAAAATCGATATTTTTTTTCTGATTGGGTTTGATAGCTGTTGGTACTTGTCAAAAAAGTAAGAAAATTTCGACTTTGAAACAAAATTTCTAGAGGTCGCTTGAATAACTTGATATTATTTTCGATTTTGACCAATGATCATGATATAGTAATGAAGATATGTGTTTCATGAAGCAGTGATTACCCCAAAATTGAGGTCCTTGAAAGACAAAAATAATAATGGGCGTGCAGGCTACTTAGATTTTGATTATCAATTTTTGCTTCATTAAATACTTATATTTTTTGGTGCGCAAAGAAAAATCTAACTTTCTACATTATGATCGTTTGTAAAAATCGAAAAAAATATCAAGTCATTCGAGCGAACTCTAAAAAATTTTTTTTAAAGCTCAAATTTTGGGAGAGTTACTTTTTTGACAAATACTAACAGCTGTCAAACCCAATCGAGGAAAAAAAATTATTTAATGGTTAATAGAAATAATTTCCATTAACCTTTAACATTTGATGGTTAATAAAAATAATTTCCATTAACCGTTAACATTTAATGATTAATGGGAATAATTTACATTAACCATTAATATTTAATGGTTAATGGAAATAATTTACATTAACCATTAACATTTAATGATTAATGGAAATAAATGTCATTAACCATTAAATGTTAATGGTTAGTGAAAACAATTTCCATGAACCATTAATATTTCATGGTTAATGGAAATTATTTCAATTAATCAATAAGAGTTAATGGTTATTGAAAGTGCAAATGTATTACAAAAAGTAATGCATTCTTTGCAACCCTGAAAATCACCGAGAATATTTTCTGACATATACCCATTTTTTACAGATATACCAGTACATTCAATCCAGGTTTTATCGATCGCCCGAGGTACTATTGGGAATCCCTTACGATCTCGCGATAGATATGTGGAGTCTCGGATGTATTTTAGTTGAAATGCACACAGGAGAACCTTTGTTCAGCGGTGCCAACGAGGTTGGTAGCAAAAATCATTCTCACGGATCTGAAATCTCGAAAATGCGATATAGAAGAAAAAAAAAGCATGGCTCTCGATATCATTAACGAGCACGAGAAGCCGTCGTGAATGCCTGCAATTATCCCTGCATGATGAAACTGCCGAATAAACGTGCAATGACGAAAACATGTATAAAAGTATATATTATTTTTCGCAGGTTGACCAAATGAATAAAATAGTTGAGGTTTTGGGTATGCCACCAAAACACATTCTGGACCAAGCGCACAAAGCGCGAAAGTACTTCGACAAAGTCCCGACGGACGGCTCGTACGTATTGAAAAAGTCAAAGGATGGAAAAAAGTACAAGCTACCGGGAACGAGACGATTACACGATATATTGGGCGTCGAGAGCGGCGGTCCAGGCGGCCGTAGATTAAACGAGCCCGGTCACTCGATATCCGATTATCTCAAATTCAAGGATCTCATACTGCGAATGCTCGATTTTGATCCGAAAACGAGAGTGACGCCCTATTACGCGTTGCAGCACAATTTCTTCAAGAGAACGGCCGACGAGGGGACCAACACCAATATCGCCGCTGCCAATAGTGCAAATACTAGTCCAGCGGTTGTTTCAATGAGTCAGGATAGCGGTGAGTTGAGACGAAACAATTTTTTTATTTATTTTAATTTTTTTTCAATCATCAATTAATAATAAGATAAACTTTTTTAATCGTCGAAATTTTGCCCGAGAGATTTTATTGTCCGGCGATTAAAAGAAAAAAAAAATACATTGTTATTATTGAGAACGGAGCTCGTGAATTTTGCGATTTGTTTGAAAGAAAAATTGACAAATTGTACAATTCGTGAAATTCCAATCGCTCTTTCGAAAATGTTAATTTTGGTGACGGTTGTTGTTGTTTTTTTTTTTTTTTTTTAATTAAATAATCACGGATTAGCCATCATTTGACGATTGGAAATACAGCGCCGTTGTCTGTTGGCTAATTCCAGCGTCAATCTCTTGGAATATTTGTGTTATTTTCTTGAATTAATTTTTTTTTTCCAAACTGTAAAATTACGATTTGCTACTGTGAGAATTATAGGATAAAAGGGCCACTGTAGCCGCGATGAAGATCCACGATTGGACAAAATCAACGGTTTTTCAACGTCTGCGATGAGGTTTTGATTTGTGCAGAAAGTAAGAAATCCTCGAAGAGTGGCGCTTTTGTCGGGGAATTAAAAATGCAGGGGAAATTTGTTTTGGATATTTATTTTTTAAATTCCTCGATGTAGCTGACAATCTGACAATGATAGTGAAAATTGAGTTTTTATCGTTGCAAAATTTTATCCATCATTGAGAGACGGCGATTGAGGCTGAAGTTTTCCTTTTGTATTGAAATTTTTTTTTTTTAAATAACAGGAGGCAGGATCAAAGTTATTTTTATTGTTGTTTGTTTTAAGCTTATTTTCTGCACAAAACTAAACGATAATTGTTGTTGCCCGTAGATATGATGGGGGGACAGTACGTGGCTCGATGACTGTCGTATCCGCGGGGCGGCGACGACCTGTCCTAGGCCCCAACCCTAATCTTACTTACTAACATAAGTAAGTTCTTTCTAACAAGCAATCCTAAAGCGAGAAATGGCGAGACTAACAAAAAACAAAAATATTGTTTCCCCACCCCTCCCTCTCTATTTTTCTGCTCTGAATGAGGAATAATTGGCCTTGGATGTCATGAGCGCAGCCTTGCTTGCTTGAGAAAAGGAAAAAAAAAGAACCAAAGGAAAAAAAATACATTTTTTTCTTCTTTCCACGAAAATCAAGTCCAGAGCCATGGATTGAATTTTTTGCCCGTGGCTCTGTGTGTAATGTTGTTGAACGCTCGGATTAACGATGGTTAAATGTGTTACGAGAGAAGAAAAATGAAAAATGAAAAATCGTAACACACGAGATACCTCGTTTAATTTTTTTTTTTTTAGTAATTGAATTGCAAATATCGATATTACTTGCTGCTCCGACTGAAAAAACGATGTACGAGATTCGAATTTTGAAAATATTGCCATTTTTTGGGACTTTGATGAAGGAAAATAATGATAATCGAAGCTCGAGGCGTTTTTCAGTCCGGACAGGGCGATGCATCTGTGTCAAACTATTATCGTTTGTAGCGAGGTCACACTCCGTCTTTGTGTTTAATTTATAAGCATGCTTCATTAGCTATATGCATATCATAGTGAATTATAATATATTATACATATGCGAGCGACCACCTTGTCAGGTGAAAACTTGAGAGGATAATCTCGCGCGACGATGGAAGATTTTGAAAAATAATCGAAAGCACGAAAAACAAACCATTTTTATTTTTTTTCGACATCGATAAAACAGAGTGCCCTTTTTTTCTTCCCGAGTCTTGCCGTAGATTGTGTTTGAAGAAAGTTATTATAAACTCCTTGTTCTTTATCGCATCGGCAACGAAAAAATAGAAATTCGGGGTTTGCGTATAATTACAGATAAAAAAAAGTTGGTAATTTTTTGTCAGATTTAAAAAAACTGAAAAAAATCGGGATTTTTAATTCCTATCGTATGTTTTCTCATATTTTTTTTTTCAAGTTAGTAATATTTTGGTAATCAGATGAAAAATTTCTTATCACTTTGGGTTATGGTTTGAGCTGAAAACATTAAAATGGATAAATTACCGAAAGATCAAAATTTCTCTCATCCATTTGTCGGGACATTGAAGAAATTGAAAGAGACAAAGAAAAATATTCGAGAAGAGAGCGATAGAAAGTACGTCGGAAAGGTGGCCGCGAGGAGATAGCAATGGAGTTCAAAAAGTGCCTGCAAATAACCTCGTAGATCGTTAGAACTTTGTTTCCTCCTAGCCCAAAGCCCCCCCCCCCCCCCCTTCTCTTCACACCTATAGTTCCATTAAGATAATTAGAGGTTTTAGTGGGTTGACTCCTTGTATATATACATATATTTTATATAATACTCCCCTATTTATATACTCGTATATAAATAAATGGTGTCACGACCAAAGATCAATGACAAAATATCCCCGAAAAAATCATCTATTTACCTATTCGATTCTAGATTCGAACACGCTTTCAAAAATAATTTATTCGGTTCGAAGAAATTAATTTCATAGTGCTACTATTTATCATGCCAATATTCAAATAAATTGAAAAAATTAATTTAATAAAAATAATTCCTCTTCCTCACTGCCCGAATAATTTGTCGTTGATCTTTTAGGTTTTTTTTTGAAATGACAAGATTGATCTGAATAACTAAAATACATATGTATACATACTCGGAGCTTTGAAGAACCTTGAGTCCGACTGGACAGGTCAATTTTGATTAACGTAAGATCTTTCGAATTCGCAGGACTGGTAACCATGTCCGGGCAAGGCAGCGGAGGCGGAAGTGGAGGCAGCGGTAGCGGCGGTGGAGGGATTGTAGTGAGCGGAGGTGGAGGTGGCGGAAACGGCAGCACGAGCCTCATAATGCAATCGTCGAGTTTGCCAGTTGGTTATCAGCCGATGGATTGTGAATCGTCGCCGCGTCAACGATCGTCGAATCGTCGTGCAATAACGACGCTTTATCAATCGGCGTCGACAACGTCATCGACGACGGGCTCGACGTCATCGTTATCAGCGACAACGACGACAACGACAGGTGGCGGCTGCATGCCAGCGACTAATTCCGCTCCTGCGTCCATACAATCGATGGACAATAATCTTCTACCAAGCTCTCTTGGCTCTTACAACAGCCTCATACTTCCCGGTATACCTCATTTACCGTCGATGATGACGTCACCGATGATACATCAGCCGCAAAATTTTTACAACTACGGTTACACGAGCGCGGACGGTCACGTTATGTCGCGTCAGCCGTCGTCCGTTGCGACGGGAAAACAGCGAGATCCCGAGAGAGAGGACAGTCCAATGGTCGGCGTTTGCGTCCAACAGAGTCCGGTCGCGATTCATTGAATCAACGTTACTTTTGTTTTCCCCCCCAACGTTATTCCAAACTAAACTCAAACGACGAGTGAGAGAGAGAGAGAGAGAGAGAGGGGAGAGAATAAGAAGAGAGGAAGAGAGGAATGAAAAAACGGTGGCAAGTCGCGAAATACCTCAGCGAGAAAATCTCGATTGGAGCACGAGCGAAGCTGCCGAAGATTGGGAAGAAAATAACGGTTGGGAGTTTGAATTGCGAAATCGAGGGAGAAGATTGACGATTATTGGTGATTACGGATTTCAAAGTAACGGCGCGCACTCGCCTTTTTGAATTTCGCGGACGAGGTAACCGAACGAATAACGAGAGATTTCGAGGAAGAGAGAGAGACAGCGATGAATCCAAAAAATTTGTTCCCTTTTCGGATTTATCGCGACGATTGTATCGCGAAGGAGGAGAATGACGAGATCGCGATGAACTTGAATGAAAAGAGCTCTCTTACGTCGAAATTTCGAGGCAACGAAGAAAAAGAGGAAAATGAAGACAAAAAATCGCAGACTCTGGAGCTTGACGACGTTGCAACGACGGATCTAGGAAAGATAATAATAACTAAAAAAAGAAAACATATATAGATGATTACGAGTGGACGATAGAAGAAAAAAATGGACGTGGGTATGTTTTTTTTTTTGCGATTTTCTTTTTTTTACCAAGTTGACTAGCCTCGAAACCGAGTGCGTAGGGATGAAAAGGACAAGAGAAGAGAGTCGCTGTACGAAAATCAAAGGAAGTTAACGCTTTTTTGAAGTTTTTGTGCGGCGCCTCCTCGAAGACGAGGAATAAACAGTGAAAGGGGGAGAGGAAATAAATCGGCCTAGTGAGGATGAACCCAACTGGCCTCTCGGGTCCTGCCCGACATAAACGAGACACACGCAAACACAAAAACACACACACATGCATACACACAAACACACACACACACATTTAAACAGCAGTTTTTAGTCGGTACACCGCGCGTTACAATACGACGATGAAAGAATTTAAGGGCTAGAAGAAAACACACAAAGATGGAAGAATAAACAAAATAATAAATAACAAATGAATCTAAAAAACAAACTTGGCATCCAAACTGAGTGGCCTAGAGAGCAAAAAAAGTGATAATTACTATTACTAATGCGTAAAAGGAAAAAAGGAGGAGGATAATCGAGAAGAAGAAAAAAAAATGGATAAAACAAATTTAAAAAAAAGATAACGTTGTAATCATGTACTCCGATAGAGTTTTATACACGATGTCACGAATGTAATGGTTTAGCGATTAATGCAAGAGAGAAAGAGACCGAGAGAGAAAGCGAGCGAGATATCGTCTCGTTGAATGCTAGATATTTGTACAATACACTTAGGTGAATGATAAAAGAGTGCAGCTTTAGGACTTAGCATTTAAGTATAAAGAATGAAAAAAAGAAAACTATGTAAACTCGACTCTTTTTATTTACTCGAGTGGAGGAGCGCGAATGATGACGGCAGGGGGGTGGAGAGGGGGGGGGGGAAAGCTCGGAATGAGGGGAAAACGAGGGAAAATGCGGGAAAACGGGAAAAAAATTTGGCAATTGCCAAAAGTGAACGCGGCTCGCGCTCGAGCGTCGGTTTGTTGCTGAAAATGGACTCTAAACAAACGGGGGAGGTTTTTACGCGCGGCTTAACAATACATATTTATACATAAACGAAAAAAGCGAAAAAAGCAAGCATTAATAAGAAAGTTAAAGTATACATGTAAGATTGATCGAGAATGGTATAATCGTACGACGAGGAGGAAAAAGGGGGAGGGGACGATGAAGAGGCAGAAAAAAAGAGGAAAAAAACATACCTAGGTACTTTATAAATAAACAATACACGCGTATCGCATACATATGTTTCCAACGCATTGTCATTGATTTTTGCCGTTTGTTCTTAATCGACACCGCTTCTACTGCTACTTCCGCGATTGGATTAAAGAAAGAAGAAAAAAAACTGAGAGAACGTGAGAGAAAAAAATGAAAGACAAAAAAATGGCAGAAAAATCGTGTTTGCTTGTAACGGAGATTGAGACTGCGGGTGACGGTGAAACGTTTGCGGAAAAATGGCTTCCACGAAAGAAAAAAAAAAAATATATATATATATATATATTTAAAAAACTGGTACTCTGGGCATCTCTCCAGATAGCGCAGAAAAAACACGGAAGAAAATTCCTCGATCTCGCGTGTTCGAGAAATTTTTTTTTACTCTATGAAACTGTTTTTTTTTCTTTCGTTAAGGATTCCTCGAAATCTCACGGCACTCTGATGCCTGTTTTTTTTTCTTTTTTCCCCAAGTACCTGATTCTGGGGTTGGAAACTGTCGCGACAATGAGA
This sequence comes from Alloplasta piceator, assembly GCA_946863875.1. Classification (NCBI taxonomy): domain Eukaryota; kingdom Metazoa; phylum Arthropoda; class Insecta; order Hymenoptera; family Ichneumonidae; genus Alloplasta; species Alloplasta piceator. The sequence continues at coordinate 2,918,027 of OX333080.1, forward strand.
TTTTTCGTAGACCGAGGCGCAAAGTGTTTTGGAAAATTGGTAAAAGAAGGAAGAAAGAAAATTGTAACTTCTTTTCAACGCCGAATTCGCAACGATGGTTTTTTTTAAATCTTTTTTTTTTCGTAATTTTCATATTCTGCGTTCGATCGATCGACGATTGAGGTGAATTTGAGGTGACAATTGAAAGCGCGCGAACAAAGTGGAGTAGTACCAATTTCAAATAACACGAAGTAACGGAAATGTAAATATAGAGGAAAGAAAAAAAGTCACGCGCATAGTCCAAGAAATAAACGAAAGAAAATACGATGAAATATTCGATCGCTCGCAGCACACTCATGAAAAAAAATAATTGAAAAACAAATATATAACGAAAAGCGCATCTTCGTTCGCAATATCTTTTGTATCAAAATCTTCGAAGTACGAAGAGTTGGAGGGAGGGATTAAATTCGTAATTTACTTGGAATTTAAGACGGCCGTGTTCAGACATTGGGTAATCCTCGAGAGAAAAATAAAATAAAATTCATTGAAGAATTGAAGAAAGAGCACGTATCGATACTATCATGAGCTTTGCGCGAGATTTTGCAGCTTTTCGAGATGAAGTGGACAAAAGAATAAAAATTAATTCATCCGCAACCGTAGTACATCGAAAACGTAAAATGATAAGTTCATCTCTCGCACTCTCGTCAACGGGCAAAAAAACAAATAAATGAGGAATAAGATAAAAAGCGTGAATTTATTACAGCCGTTTATCGGCATCGTATACCGTATTTACTTTTTGCGGTAAGAGGATTTAAAAAAAAGGGCGAGAAGAAAAAAAAAGAAGAATAATTTGTATATTTTTATACAAGTCGATGAAAACATATTGTACGTCGATAATTATGATCTGCCGACACGAGTGGTCCCAAAATGACACATAAGGAGAAAAAATTTCAAAGAAGAAAAACAAAAAAAAATATCTTAGGGTTCATCCGAGACATTCTCGTTATACGCATTTATCTCACTTTGAATATTCATTGAAACAAAACGGAAAAAACAAGTCTTGAGGTGCGATCGACGTTAGGTATTTAAAAAAAACAAAATATATGGTTCCGATGAAACGTGCTAAATAATAAATCTGCGAAGCAAACGGGCGATTTAAAAAAGAAAAAAAAAATTAAACTAAGGAAAAGAAACAATCGCGCTTCAGCCTTTTCAAAAGTTTCTGTCCTCGAGTGATTTGTGGCGAGATTTTTCGGCGCTCATTGCGATGTAATAATTTTTACAACTGAACGGCAAAAATCATTAAATCTCCGTCAACGGCGAAAAAAAGGAGTCGCAAACGAATGTTTAATTTCGAAGGAACGTTTCTTTTTTTCCCCGATACTCGTTGAGTTCTGTACCCAAAAATCAATCGATTCGTACAAATCGAGATTTATCTCTTGTCCGATATTTTTCAACGCCTCTTGTCCCGAGCGAATTAATCCTGCGTCTTACAACTACAATTATTTTCTACGATAAATGAAACGAAGAAAGCGCGAATCTTCACGAAAAGATGCAATATTATAGTGCCGCAGACTGATTGAAAAATAATGAAAAAATAAAAAATGTACTTTTTACAAAACCACCGGATTAGCTAGAAATATCTAATTAAAATTATCACTGAAATAGCCGAATTGCTGCCCTCACGAAATGTACACACGTATAAAGAAAAAAACAAGAAAAACACATTCAAACGAATTATCGATCGTGGAGAAACATTGTATCGATCGCGAAAGATACAACAATTATATTGTGAAGGTGAGATTTTTATTCGCGATTTTTGGGTACGGAATATAAAGTTTGGCAATACGTCGGAAGATTTTCTCTCTCGAAATGTATGTTCGAATTCTTCATGTATTTTTTTTTTTTCACAAATCAACGATAATTTGTGCACGGTCGAGGAAATTGTGTCGTGTATATTTTTGAAAAATGTTAGAAGAACAAAAAAAACTTCGCGAAACGCCGAAGATCGAGTGTAAATTCCATGCGAAAATTATTCGACTTTTATAATCGTTTTTTTTTTTTTTGACAAACTTCGAGTTACGTCAAAAGGACAAAAATGAGATGTAACGAGGCAAAATGAAAATGACTAAATTTTGGGATATTTCGCGTCGAAAGATTTTCTGACTTTGGTCGAATTTTTTTCGCTTTTTGGTGAGGAGTCAAAATTCAACAACTCAACAGTTGTCGCAAAAATGCAGAAAAAGAGAGCGGGCGAGAGAGAGAGAGAGAGAGAGAGAGAGAGAGAGAGAGAGAGAGAGAGAGAGAGAGAGAGAGAGAGAGAGAGAGAGAGAGAGAGAGAGAGAGTATTTAAGCCAATTAGCAAAACAACAGAAATGTATACATTTATAATAGACTAAGTGCTGGCCGAGACACGTTCGAAAAAAAAACGATTTCTCTCAGCCCCGATGAATCGAATGTACATATTTGTTAACCCGAATTTTTTTTTCCCTCCCCCCTCAGGATGGAAATACCGCGTTACGTATAAACATGAAAGTGTACGATCTTTATTTTTTCTGTTTTTTTTTGTTTTTTTTTCACACACAAGCGACAAAATTATATTTTGAAGATTTCAAGACACAAGTCGGTGGATTCGGCCGGCATTTTCATACGGTTTTCCTGTACATATGCATCACTATTCTCCGTGTAATTGAAACTAGACCGTCTCTGAATGAAAAAAAAAATAAAACAAAAAAAACATGTCTTTTGAAAGAAATCTACAAACTGGTTCAATATATAGTGTGTCAAACATACGGAATGCGCGTTTTCATGAAAAAAAAGGAAAAATATATATATATATTTAAAAAAAGCGAGATTTCCCGTTTCCCCCTGTTAGAAGCCGCTCGATAATGTATATGATTTTCTTAGAAAAAAAACCACTTGAAATAAAATAAAACCGTTTCATAAACGTGCCGCGGCCAGAGTGAAAATAACATAAGTTTCCTAACGTCATCATGTAAAACATTGTGTTCAGAAAAAAAAAATACTATAATACGACTGATATGTTCCGACCGGGGACTAGTATGCGGCGTTCGAGAAATATAGTGAGAATGAGAGAGAATGAATACTTAAAAGAAAAAAAAATTGAAAAAGTGAGAGGGAGAGAGAGAAACAGCACCGTCTCGATTGTCGAATGCTCGCCACCGTGTTTAGGGCGAAAATTATAAAGAATGAATGCAAAAAACTGAATTAAGAAGAAAAAAAAGCAACCGACTTATTAACACGAAAAGACGTAAACTCCATACAAGATGAAGATATAAAATTGTATCTAACCTGTATACATTGACATATTATTATTATTATTATTATTATTATTATTATTATTATTATTATTATATAATATTGTAATTAAGAATTTGAAACGATATTACATAAGGTTAATAATAAAAAAACGCATCTTCACCTTTTGTTGCATAGCTTTCCATTGCCGTGATTTTTGCCACGTATATTCCCGAGTTTGTTAATAATTTTTTCTCACGCTAAACCATAGATTCTTCATTGATATTTTATGAATGAGCGTTTTGAATTGCGCGCCGTAATCGTCGCGCCATCTGGAGCCGAGAACGCGAGTCAAAGATCGATATTCCGATATTCCCCGCCCCTTTCTCCTGAATCCAAGACAAAATGGCCGCTTTCTACTTTGCTGCTTGCGTGAGCGTGAGGTGTCAATTAATTAACGTATAAATTTATTGATAATTTTTGGAGTCAAACGATAATTCTCTATGGTGCTTAATACACGTCGTCGAGCTGAATATATCGTGGAAAATGAACTTCTCAGTGAAGAAAACGGGCGGCCGAATGTGGCACGAGGCGAGAAAGCAGGAGAAGAAAATTCGCGGTATGCTGGTGGATTATCGTAGGCGGGCCGAAAGACGCCGCGATTATTATGAAAAAATCGTAAGTTTTGCATCGCGACAGCGATTGATTTTTCATAGGCATGAGATAATTTCAATATTTCCATGGATTTTCCCGCGTTCCGACGCTTTTTGTCGTAATTCAACATGCATCGATGATTCTAACCTCAAATATTCAATGGAGAGATTTTTTATTTTTCCATTTTTATCACACTCTTAGATCAGCTTGTATCACGTTATGGAATTCCATAATATTAGAGCGTCAATGATTTTAACGGAATTTTTTTTGGAGTTTTGGAGCAATGTCGCTAATTTCGCTGCTAACTAACTTTCACGTTTGCTTATGCAGAAATCCGATCCCACGCAATTTCTTCAATTGCACGGAAGACCATGCAAAATACACTTGGATCCGGTGATTGCCGCCGCCGGAGACAGTCCCGCTAACATGTGAGTAAAGCAATCGAAACGGCTTATTTTTTGCTCAATTTACGTTGTTTGCCAAATTTATCGGAAATACCGAATCAAAACAGGATGCCTTGGCAAGGAAACGACGACAATCTCATAGACAGATTCGACGTCAGAGCACATTTGGATTGGATACCGGAAGCTCCCGACACGATAGACGTGGATATCGCTCTCACCAGCGAAGACAGACATATCAATTACGAGCGATATCGTATAATTGTCCAAAACGAATTTCTCGGAGGTTGAAGAAAACAAATTTAAACAAAATGAATACGAGAGAGAAACTTTTTATAATCGGAAGAATCGAAGAACGTTTAGTTCGTCGTTTGTCTCTTTCGCTAAATGTTTGTTTCTGTTTTCACCAGTAACGGAGGAAAAATTCCTTCATCAGATACACTTGGAGGAGCAATTTGGCTCCTCGACGAAACCAGATTCCATCAGGGATAAGAAAAAATCTAGCAATAATGCGGCTATCGGCTATAATTACGAGACCGAGGAGCCGATTCCGGAGCCGGTTAAACAGCCTGAACAAAACACATCGGAGGAAAAACCGGAAGACGAGGATAGCGACATAGATTTGGGTATTTATAGATTTTACCAATATTTGCCATTTTTTACACACAAACAATTTTCTCACGGTAAATTTGGCTTTTTTTTCTCTATCTAGATATTTGTGTTGACGTCTCCCAGATAGAACCGTCCCAGGCGCACGAGATGAATCAAGTTGCTCAAAAATACGGACTCCTCGGTGCGGATTATTTTAGTTTCTTGACGCAAGATTTCGAGGAAGCGGAAACACTGAGACAAGCGCGCAAGCAAGAGGAAGAGAAGGCGATGTATTCGGGGCGACGTTCCCGTCGCGAGAGACGCGCATTTCGTGAAAAAAAAATGATCGGTCGAGTCATGAGTCCACCAAGGTGAGATTCTAAACAATAATAATATTAATAATTTCTCTAAACTCCAATTGATATAATTTTTTATTTCTTGCACAGTTACGCAGCGCGCGAGAGTCCCGAGTACAATCCGTACAGAAAATCATCGTCAAAGTCACGTTCGCGTTCAACGTCGCCCGTAAACGCCGGTCAAATAACGTATATAACGAGTTTCGGTGGCGAAGAAGAGGCACACGGTAGCTCGTCGCAAGTCACATCGTCGAGCGCCAAGAGAATAAATTATTCGCATCTGCGAAGAAAAAGATCAGACAGTCCGTTGTTCAGCGATAGATCGACGGGCCGTAGAGCTTCGTCGAAATCTCGAACGCGAAGTCGTTCACGCTCGTCAATGAGAAACAACAGATCTTGGAGATCGCGTGATCGTAGACGAAGTCCCTCTCGTACACGGTAAGTTTTCAAGAAACAAAGAGGACACTGAGAGTATCGAGTGAAATTTATAAATTACGATAAAAAATTATGAAGGGGGAGAATGAAAAAAAAACCCTGCAAATTGGACATTTGCACATTGCTTCATAATCTTAATCAGATAGCTTCCTTTATTGAAAAGTATGGCAATCAAATTTGGCCTCCTCATAAAGGAAGCTTTGTTAACTATCGAAAAATATGAGTAATCAACGTGCACATTTGCCAAATTCTTTCAAATTTACTTCTTGCTAAATTTGATTTTTGCCAAATTCAATAGCGAACAACCTTGATCACTATTTTGAACGTGTATTAAATTGCAGTACAATATCTCACAAATAGCCGAAGTTGGAGTACGCTATTGAAAAAAAAAACCTGCAAATTGGAATTTGCACATTGCTTCCTCATCTTTATCCATAGTTAACTATTGAAAAATATTAGTAATCAATGTGCAAATTCGATCGATTTTCGCCAAATTTGATAGCGAATAACATTGATAGCTATACTGGCTTTTCACAAAACTTCATTGCAATATCTAAAAAATTTCAAAAGTTATAGCGTTCACGCTTCTTTTATGAAAATTAAAAATTTGATAAAAATTTAATCTTTCGATCGATTTTCGCCAAATTTAATAACGAGCGTCCTCGATAGCTATATTAGCTTTGTGTAAAAATGGCACAAGTCAGAGCGCTTGCGCTATTTTTTAAAAAATTAAAAATTTCATAAAATTTTAATCCCTCCATGGATTTTTGCCAAATTTAATAGCGAACAACCTCGATAGCTATATTAGCTCTGTGCAAAGTTTCAGTACAATATCTTAAAAATTGCACAAGTTAGAGCGGTTAGGCTATTTTTCAAAAAATTCAAAATTTCATAAAATTTTAATCCCTCGATGGATTTTCGACAAATTCAATACCAAACAACCTTAATAGCTATACTAATTCTGTACAAAGTTTGAGTGCAATATCTTGAAAATTGCAGAGGTTAGAGCGTTTACGCCATTCTTGCAAAAACTAAAAAAGTCGATAAAATCTGAACACCCGTTATAATTACACACATCTGGATATTTTTTCTAAAAATGATTTCTCGATGGTTTGGGACATTTTGAACACATTGGCATGAAAATCACGAAAAAAAATTTTTCACAAAAACAAAGCTTCCTTTATGAGAAAAAACGTGTTATTATCAAAAATCAAATTTATTTTCTCCTATAATTACAAAAATATAATTGTATAATATATTTTATGGATATATTGTATAATTATATTATGCACTTTTAAAAATTGGAGGTTTCTCATAGAATTTTGAAAAAAAAATGATGAAGAGCGAATCGACGTACTTTCTACAAATGATCGTTTGGTTTTTTTGTATGTTTTTTTCGAACAGAGGACGAAGAGGACGTTCACGGCCAAGAAAACGCGTGAGATCGAGAACGAGAAGTCGAAATCGTCGTTCGCGCAGCCGACAGCGCGTCTCTTCGCGCTGCAAAAGTCCAACGAGATCACGATCGCCCCGATCGAGAACACGCTCGAGATCGAGATCGCACTCGCGCTATCGACGCTCGATAACAACGTCGTCGTCGTCGTCGAGCACGTATTCGCGATCGCCGTCGCGCTCGCGATCGAAATCACGCAACAGAAGTCCATCGCGCGAGAGTTTTCGGCGAGCGCGTTATTCCGGCTCAAAGTCGGGATCGAGATCTCGCACGAAATCGAAGTCGCGCACGAAATCGCGATCGAGATCGAAGAGTCGAGGCAGTGGCAAGCGATCGAGAAGCACGGAGACCAAAACTTCCGCTTTGCCGAGGTACATTTTTTCATAAATTCAAGAATTACAATTAATTTTTCTTTTTCATCGACGCAGTCGAAATATTTTTCAAAATAGAATAAAGTACTGATATTATTTTCATTTTTTTTAATTACCAAGGTATTACGGTCGTCGTGGAAAATCCTCGAGTCTCGAATTAGATTTGTCGGAAAATGAAGAGAAAAATGTCCATAATGGACCCAAAGTACCGACCACTAGCACAAGCGTGTAAGCTTTTTTTTTACAATTCATCTTCGAACGATCGAATTCGATATTATTAATTGTCATTTTTTTTCGCAGGAACAAGCCAAAAGCAGGGTTAAGTACAAATTCTGGTGGCGGACACAAAGTCAGTAAGAACCGTAACGCTTTTTTTAGTCACTTAACGCACAGAGCAATGAAAAGAAAAAAAAATGAATTTATTCGTTCCAAAATTACTCGTTTGTCGCGCTTTTCCATCGTCGTCCAAGAATCGACGATTCTGTGTGTTTCCAAAATCATTTCACGATTTTTCTCTTATCAAACGCGCTCAGAGTTTTTCGGTAATATTGATAACGCGAGAGTGCGATTTTATTTTATTTTTTTCTCGAGATGTCGAATCGAATCACGAGTTCTCGCGGGATATTGAAATTTGTTTGATTGTTTTACGAAATTTCACGATTGATCGATTTGCCGCTTGTAGAATACCACCTCTCAATGATGGCTTTAAGTAACGAAACAATAACGATGAAAAAAAAAGACATTTTTCCGCATATTATCGATCTCTCGAGTCGTGCGTCTTTAAGATTTGCAATTTTTCAGTTGTTGAAAATAACACCCCAGGAGCGGCTTAAAAAGAAGATGCAGGCGCTCTTGAATCGACAATGTGAGTTGTAATCAAGATTTATCCATAAAATCTTAAGTACAAAAATTTGCGACCATCCTAATTCGTTTTTGTATTTTTTTATTTCCGCTTTAGATAAAGCTGATAAAAAAGCCGAGCAACTCAGAATCGAAAAGATGGAGCAACAGAGACAGGATCGCGAGGACGAGATTCGCGAAATGTCCTTAAAATTACGTCGCAAGTATGTCCATTGAATTAGCTCGATTTTTAACAATTTTTCCGCAAATTAAAAATCATTAAAGACTCGTGAAATCAATTTGGTGTTTGCCGAAAGATTAAAAGTAGAAAAACGTTCACTCTCAATTTCGGGGAATGGTTTCAAGGGTTGAAAGGGGAGGCAGATAATTTTTTTTTCAAAAGTACATCGTGTTGGGTATCAAATGAAAGTGCATTATAGTGCGAGTTCAAAATTGTGTAATTTATATTTTCAATGCGCACTTTACATAAAATATTCTCAATAGTTTTTAAAGTCGTTTCGATCCTTCTTTGAAAAATCCATAATTCGCAATTCGAAAAATTCATAATTCTTGATTAACACTCGGCCAATTCGTCATTTTAATTTGCAGACAACGAGAAAGGCGCCATCGTTACGAGGGTCACAGCAGCGATTCTCGTTCATCGGTTTCGCGTTCGCCGAGTCCGATTCGCAGTCCAAGACACACGATCGTTCGTCGTGAGAGACGCGATAGGGATAATCGAGATTCGAATAACGATAACGATAGAGACAGAGACCGAGACAGAGACAGAGATAGAGATAGAGACCGGGAGAGGCGAGACGAGCGTGAAAAATCGCGACAAGAGTCGCGAAGACGTTACAGAGAAACTCCGCCTCGATCATTGAGTCCACGAAGCAGCAGGTAAATTAATATTCATTGAAGCATCTCCTGGCTGCAAACAAAAATTAAAAACAAAACGTCAAACCTTATTTATTTTTTTCTTAATTTTCTCCTCGCAGAGGCCTCGTCGACTATTGAGACGTCAATTTTATTAATCCGATTGACCGTGCGATCAATTAAATGTTGAAATTTTAGATTTATAATGATCTTCCATTTTACGAATCTTCCTCCCCCCGATCGTTGTTACCGCTTTCACAAATTATTCGTACGTTTTTCGCCGTCCGTCATAGTCGCGGTATCGGTTTTTTTTCAAGTTCCCCCTCTCGCGACGGCACAATTATTATATATAAATAAAAATATATATATACACTGTAGAATTTTGTTCAATAAACTAAATCATGTTCACGTTGCAATTGTTTTCGCAAGGTTCAAGAATTTTTTGTCACTAAATATTGTCCATTTATAATTTTTTCATTAATTTATAATTTTTATGAACACAACTAATAAAATTTATAGTAACAGTGTGAATTTAAAGAAAATGGATTAGGATTTTATAGTTAGGTCATTCCATGTCAAATCGACCATGAGTTGGAATCGACCCCTTTCAATTTCGATGAAATTTGGTCAGAAGTTAAAAATTTTTTTTTTTTTAAACCAAAATACTGTTAGTTTTACTTTTTTGTACTGCTCAAAATTACAAAACTACACTATTGCTCAACTTTACTTAACTGAGAGGTAAAAAAAAAAAAGTTTTACCAAAATTAAAAAATTTATATTTTTTAAACAACAAAACACCATCCTGAAAATTTCAGGATCTTCTAAGATCAGTACAAGGTATTATATTTAAAAAATGGAACCAAAAATTTAATACGGAACTTGGATTTTCACGATTTTTGAAAATTCAAAATTCTCCAAATTCATCATTTTTCAAAATTTTTTGTCGGAATATATTTTTTTCGTATCCCCAAGTAGATTCTTTAAGACGAATTCAGAACGATTTTTCGTAACTATAATAGTTTTCGAGATATTTTAAAAATAAACTTGAAAGATTTGAAAAATTGTGAAATTTGGAATTTTTTGTAACTTTCGAAAATTTTTAAAAAAATTTTCTTCCTCTGGTAGAACTTTGTATTATTAAAAACGAAAACTTCTAACCAAATTTCATCAAAATTGAAAGGAGTCGATTCCAACTCTTGGTCGATTTGACATGGAATGACCCAGTTACATAATGGAAAGATCTCAAAACATTAAGGAACCTTTGCTTTATAATAGAAAAAAATGCAACTCCTTTTGAAAGTCCTTTTGTGAGATTCTCAATACAAAATTTGTTTCAAATATGACAGTCATCCCACACCAAAAAAAAATTCGCCATTCGACACAATAATGACAATAATATTGAAGTTTACAATGAACCATAACACGGATTAATTTGACAACACAGCGAAGGATTACCGAGCCTTTGCCCCTCCTTTTTCTACATTAGATTTGAAGAATGAAAAATAATATCCTCAATATATCTGAAGCTTACCACGCGCACGGTTCTATCGAAAATTCCAAAAGCTTCTCAAGCTTGAGCCTTGGACTCTCGTTCGAATTTGCTCGCTGATTATAAATCGCGTACACCGTTTTCGCAAGTAAAAAAACTGTTCGTGCAAATAAGGTCAATGTTATCGTTAGACACGATGGAGCACGATTCGTTAACAGCGAGAGCGGAGGATCTCATGGCGTGCATAGAAATGTCCATCGATAATTTTAACATCCACGGAAAGAACAGCGTTACTCGTGTTATGGTAACAACGCGTTTGAACGTTCTGGAGAACAATTGGCAAGAATTGAGGGAAATATGTACAGAGTTGCGGAGGAAAGGCCTTTACAATCGTGTAATGATAAACGAGGCGTATTGTTTGATAGAGGAGAAATACATTGAGGCCCTGACGACGATGCGGAGTTATCTCGAGCCAACGGTGGCCCCACTTGTTCCAAAGGTCTCTCCACCCGTTATAGTCCCAAATGGACCAAACTTTTTGGGCAACGACGGCAAATTGCAATGTTTCTCCGGCGATTACGACGCATGGCCGAGATATCGCGGAACATTCGTCACCACCGTTTGTTCCTGCGCTTACTTCAATAATTTCGATCGAATGTACTATTTGAAAATGAGCCTCGAGGGCGAAGCAGCTCATCTGATCCGCGACATGACAATCGAGGATGGAAATTTCTCCCGAGCTTGGGAAATTCTCAAAGAGACTTATGACAATCCGCGCAAACAATCGGACGATCTTTTGGCGGCTTTGCACGCGTTGAAACCCGCGACGAAAGAAACCGCCGACGAGCTGCGACGTGTTTTGTACGGTGTCACTGATATTGTTCAGAAAATTCGACGTCTGCAAAATCGTGAAATTCCAGATGCGATGCTCGTGGGAATAATGATGTGCAAGCTCGATCCCTTGACCTGCGATGCTTGGAATCAATCGATCGCGTGTTTGAAAACGATGGTAAATTTTCGACAGATGTCGAACTTTCTAACCGATCGTATTCTAATGCTGGCTACACTTCCGGTCTCTCGATTGTTGGCGAGATACGAATCGCGTTGATAAATCCTTCGAAAACGTACGAATACATTTTTTCACTGTAACTCTCACGTCAAAGAATCGTTTGGAAAATGCGATTGAATGTATACATTTTTGAATTGTATTAATTTGAAAAAGAAATTCATGTAAAATTGAATGATGAGAAATTGCACATTCGTGAAATTATAGCCATGAAAATATGGATTTCATTTTTTGTAAAGTCTAATTTGTTTAGTTGTATCTATTGTAAAAAGCGAATGAATGTGTGCGAAAATAAAAAATTATTTAAACTATCTCAACCGTCAAATTTGTGTGAATAAAAATCGTTCATATCGACGCCATAGGTTTTATTTAAAAATATGAAATATCCTTAAACGCTATTTACATTAAGACTAATATATATCTATATATATCCCAAATCACGAAGCGATGAGGGAAACTGTGCAAACGAGACGCAACACTCATAGAGCATTGATTATCGAAATATTGGAAGTCCGATTTCCGTTTGATCTGAAATTTCAGATCACGGCCTTTGGGATAACGCGACCGAGGCACTTATCGCAGATTACGTTTCGTACGCAAATTTTTCTTTCGTAAAGACGAAAAAAAAAATTGACAAGATTCAGACATTACAAAATTTCGGCTTTTCGACTGCTCAAGCTTTTTTTTATCAGTGCCCAATCCTCGAGAATATCTGCGTCATTGAGCATGTAAACGATGTAAGGTCCTGCGACGGAAACTGCTCTTCTTCTCTCCGTATGATTTCGCCTTCTTCTTCCGCTCGAGCTTAGCCACAAATCGGCGTGTATATCAACGTTATTGCGATCTTCCTCCAGTCTTCTTATCTTCTCTTGCAAATCACTGTGTATACCGTCCCAAACGAGACCCTTTTCGCTCTCGAAATTTTGCTGCGCCGCTTGCTCCTCAGCCAAAAATTTATTGTGTATATTTTGCAATCTCAATTGTTTCAAGATTCCCGCAACCTCGGTCTTTGTTTTCATGTTCTCTTTTAGTCTCTCCAGTGGTATCAGGTACTCTTCGGATTTTCCTATTCTAACTTCGCCGAGCTTCGTGTCCACTTGAGTTATTCTCTCGCGATACAATCTGAAAGCAACGACGATTAATTTATTCAAAGTTCCTTACGAGTTAAAACAATTAAAAAAAATACATTTGTAAGCAAATTTCTGTGGACTTTTTAAATTTATTAAAATGATGATGCATTTTGTTACAGTTTTTCCTCTGTTTATAAAAACTCTTGCTCGTTCGCTTGCCAGAAAAATTGAGTCTGTTTACCGCAAGAATTTGATGTTCGCGACGGAAACAAATTTCCATCGCAGAAAAAACGCAGCGAGTAAATCGAAGGAAAGAACAAAGACTCACTGTTCCTTGAGGAGTGTAAATTGTCTTTCGAGGTCAAGGAGATTGTCCATGCACTCGGTTCTTCGCCTCTCGCACTCGTCCTCGTCCATCTCCGAGGAGTCATCGCTGTCGCTGTGCTCCGCACTGCTGTCGCAGGACGCAGAGCTCTGATTGCTGTCGTTACTGTCGTGGGACATTTCCTCGCCGTCGCCCTCGGACTCATCCTTGACGCTTGGCATCTGACGTACAACGGAAAACCGACGTAGCTTTGATCGTGAAACACAAACAACAGAAGCTCGAATAACATAACCTAAAAAACGAATTTTGACAGGCTAGAGATTCTGCTGAGAATCGATGATAAACACGTTGGATATTATGTTCACTTAAACTGCAACTATTTTGTATCAAGAATAATAATTATTAAGGGTCGTACCTGCTGAAAATGGCCTTAAACGTTGAGAATTTCCGTAACGACAGTATTACAGTAATCTCCAAAATATTCGGCTGTTTGGCGGGCAGCAGAGCGAAAGGGAGGTTAGGGAGGGGGGAGAAAGCGCGTCGGTCGACCTCTTTGCACGTCATGTACTCCTGATACTTCCTGATCCAAACGTGGCCCAAATGCGTATGCTTAGGCACAGGCGCGGAGTGGGGGAGCGCATGCGCCGGATACCTCCTCGCGCATCATGTACCCCTGATACTAGCCGAGCAAACTCGACCGACTGGCGGACAGCCGTGGGTGGGAAAGAGAGCTCTTGCGATACCTCTTTGCGCGTCATGTACTCCTGATACATCCTGATCCAAACGTGGCCCAAATGCGTACGACTGGTACGGCTTAAAGCACAGACGCGAAGTGGGAAGAGCGCATGCGCCGGATGGTTCGCGTATGCGCCGGATACCTCTTTGCGCGTCATGTACTCCCGATACTAGTTGAGCAAACTCGGCCGACTGGCGGACAGACGTGGATGGGAGAGAGAGAGCCCTTGCGATACCTCTTTGCGCGTCATGTAATCCTGATACCTCTTGATCCAAACGTGGCCCAAATGCGTATGGCTTAAGCACAGGCGTGGAGTGGGGAAGCGCGTTCGCCGGATACCCCCTCGCGCATTATGTACTCCTGATGCTTCCTGATTCAAACGTGGACCAAATGCGTACGGTTTGAGCACATGCGCGGAGTGGGGCCGATGCGCTGGGCACCTCCTCTCGCATCATGTACTCCTGATACTTCCTGATACATCGTGGCCCAAATGCGTACGGCTTAAGCATAGGCGCTGAGTGGGGGAGCGCATGCGCCGGATACCTCCTCGCGCGTCATGTACTCCTGATACTCGTGGAGCTAAATCGGCTGAAATGCGGATTATTGCAGCATAGGACCGTGGAGAGAGCGCGGCTGTACTTTGTCATAAAAAAAAACGCTTTTTTCGCGGAGGCGCCTCTTTAATGGTGTCAGGAACACTTTGAGAATACTCTTAACTTATTAGTGTCAGAGATGCTTAACCCAAAAAACCCAACCAACGTCTCGTATCCCATTTTTCTTTCATTATTTCAGATAAAGGACGGGTTTTAATGGGGAAAAAAAAATTTGTAATTCCAACATTGTTCTTTTTTATACATATATTTCATATATATATCTTTTTTTTTCGTTATACAATATTCCATCAGATACAATAATACACAATTGGACCTGTATAGAACAAACATACGGATGATGCACATTCGCATAACTGCAAGTTATACCAGCAATTTGTATATATGTATATATATATTCTTTTCACGTCGATTTTCGCATTTTCTTTTTTTATATCTGTATTTTTCTTTTTTCCATTGAAGACTTCCGGTTAAATAGAGCTTTTTTTTGTGCTTCTCGTCAAAGATAGGTATGAAGAAGGTACAGGTAATTTGTGCAGTTCGTACGAAATTACGTAAATTCGCGTTGAAACTTGTCGACACTTTGTTGGGTTTTTTTTTTGTTGTTCAATTTTTTTTTCTGTGACTCGAGAAAGTGGATCTCTTCCACATACTTTGAGGAGGCACGACTATTACTTTCGAATCAAAGAGGTGCTTGAATCAAATGCAATCACAGTTCGATCGTTTTATTCACGAAATTCATATCAATCGTGGATTACTCATTGGCAATATATAAATATATATGTATATTTTTTTAAAATTGAACTGTAAAAATAAAAAATGTGAAAAATAAAAAGGCACTCGACTTTAACTTGATGCTCCTTCCTCACGATTTCACGAATTAAAAATTTCTCGGAGCTCGAACGAAAATTTATATAATTTGTTTTTTTGACAGTCGTGCCTCCCTTGACAATTTTCAAGTCATCATAATTATAACATTCAGCGAAATTTGTTACGGTGAAGATACAATAAAAAATATAACGTGAAAACGTGGAGTCGTTTTTTTTGTATTTAAGAAATTAAGGTTTTCTCGTATTGGAGTGAAACGAAAAATTAGTTACGATTAAGGAACAGGCGGGAAGTAAAGGATTTGCCTTGTTTTTTTTTTTTTTTTTTGTTTTACAAGGATGATCCAGGAAATTGACATTGTGAAGAGGCGAGGATATACACGATGAGATATCCGCCCCCTTTGCGTTCATTTCGCGGCTATAACTCTGATTAATTTTATACGCTTACGTTAATTCCGGGAAAAATTCAATCCTCGACGAATATACGGGGCATTCCATACCAAGTCGACCTGAGTGTGACCCTCGACCTCGCTGATTTCGTTTACGAGTTTTTATATGATTCTTCCAACTCAAAATAGCATTCAGAATTTTTTTCAGATTTTTAAAACCAAATATGAGTACGCTATGATTTTTTGAACATTTTTCTCCAAAACTTCGAGGGCCGTAATTTAAAAATCTGAATAAATTCTCAAAAAACCAGTGTCAAAAATGAAAATTTTTGACCGAAAATTCATGATGTCCAAGATTTTCCTTCCACCTCGATTTTAGGTTTTTATGAGGAAAACGTAAAAAAAAAAAAAATAGATGCAGAAATTGTTCTACCGTGAAAAGTGGCTTGAATATTTTTATCGTTAACCAACAATTTCCAAAAACAGTTGGTTAATTTCTGCATCTATTTTTTTTTACGTTTTCTTCACAAAAACCTAAAATCGAGGTCGAAGCGAAAGCCTGGACATCATGAATTTTGGGTAAAAAATTATATCTTTTGACACCGGATTTTTAAGAATTTTTTCAGATTTTTAAATTACAGCCCTCAAGGTTTTCGAAAAAAATGTTCAAAAATCATAACGTACTCAAATTTTGTTTTAAAAATCTAAAAAAAAATTCTGAATGCTATTTTGAGTTGAAAGAATCATATGAAAAATCGTGAACGAAATCAGCGAGGTCGAGGGTCACATTCAGGTCGACTCGGTATGGAATGCCCCAGAAATATTACTATTATTTTTTTGCTTCCTCTTTTTTTCCGTACAGTTCAGCACTTTTTTTTTGTAATTGTAAACGAGAATACGTACCCGCGATGGTACGAGTTTATACACTTTCAAAGATGCAATATATATATATATATATTTATATATACCTAAACGATATCAGTCAATCATACTCTTTGGATTCGGGCATATTTTTCATCTTTGACTAAACTCTATAATACACACATTTTTTTTTCTTCATACTTCAACGATACGGATTACAAATAATGGGTAAAAAATCCAGGTGTGATCAACACGTCTTACAAAGGAAATTTTAAAAAAAAAAGGTTTAAAAAAATTAACACAAAATATTGACCTTGAAAAAAGCGCATTTGTGCGGTGAGAAAGATTGAACTAATTCGGCATTGAAATTGTCATTTCGCAGAGAATAATATATTTTTATTGCCGGCACTCAATGCGGACATTTTACTAAAAAAAATCGACAAGAACAAGGAACTATTTGCGCTGACAACGAAACACAACGATGAAAATCGATACAATCGAAATAAAAAAATATACATCGATAGGATCGGTGAATCGCAATACAAATTTTCGTGACGACTTTGTGACGATTGTGTGAAATTTTGTGACGATTTTTCAACGATTTTGCACGACTAGAAAAAACATTTTTGAGACTTTCGCCATAGTGAAACATTCGGGACGATTTTTTTTTAATCCTCCTCTCTTGACGCAATATAATTTTAGTCAATTTTTTTATTCTCGCAGATTTTCAATCACGAGAATTTTTATTTTCTTCCCTCGCATAATCGATAAGAACGTCGTTTTTTTTTCATCACACACGATAAAATCGTGGTTTTTTTCTCCCTCTGGATTCGTGATCTATGTGATCATTTTTGAAAAAATAAACATAAAAAATGACGTTCGATATTCGTGCGATGGATCACGAGAATTTTTGAAAATCGTCAGTTCGAAAAAAGCTCGTTGAAATTTTTTCTCTCGAGGAACGAACTTGTCGAAAATGAAGATTGTTTCTCGAGCCTCGGGAAATCCTCGACGATTATCATTCACGTGGGTTTTTCGAAGTTTTGGTTGCTTCTTTTTCTTTCTCTTTGTCCTCATATTCAACACGTTCGAGGAGACTAGGAATTCGATTTTTCGATCTGGGCCTTGTCGTAGCCGTCGATGAGAGTCTCAATGATAAATTTTATCGTCAGTTTGTAGATGTTCTCCACGTTTTCCGTGTAACGATCGCCGAGCGTTCGTTGAACCGCTTCCAGAAAAGGACTCTCGATTTTCTGTGAAAAAAATGCAACAGTCATTAATCGACGATCACCGATGAAAGATTGGAAATATCGAGGTAAAAGATGATAAAGAAAGAGCAAATTTGAATTTATAAATTTTTTTACTGAAAATCGACAATCAAAGCAAAGTACTTCTAATAAGTGAGCAAAGTTAACGATTTAAGGATGATTAAAAAATAAATCATAAATAATAAATAATAAAATTATAAATTGTTTAATCAAATAATTATTCAACAATTTTTCCATAAGTTCTTTTTTTTCTCAAACAGATCGAATGCGTTAATTTTTCTGAACGCATATGAATTTTTTCAGAATTTTCTCTCTATTTTAAAATTCCCGTTTTGAAATTTTTAGAATGCTTGTATTTATGTATTTTTTTGGCCTAGTTTCTTTGAAACTTTTCAAAGCTGATGATAAATCTGTATGCAAAAACATATACAAAAATTGGCAGTTTTTTATTTGTATTTCAGAATGTTTTTTATACACTGAAAAAAAAGATGGTTGAATCAACAAAATCTTTTGTCAAATACGTTCAACTAGATAATTTAGTTAGTACAATTCAACATTTTTTTGCCTGAATAATATTTTAGTCAACCGAAGCGCAGAATTGTTCAAAAAACTAAATATTTAGTTAGACCAAATAAATATCTAGTTAAACGTATTTGACAAAACGTTTTGTTGATTCACACAAATTTTTTTTTCAGTGTAATATTTCAAAATAGAGAGAACATTTTGAAAAAATTCACATGCTTTCAAAAAAATTAATGCATTCGATTTGTTTAAGAAAGGAAAGAACTTATGAAAAAATTGTAGCATAATTATTTGTTTAAACAATTTATTAATGACGGTTGGGCAATATTATTTTTGATAATTGTTGTTTATGGCATGCCAAATGTTGGTGAATTTTTTCAGATTTTCATTGTATCACGAAGTACGGAAATTTCAATCAGATACATTTTTTGGCTCGGACTGTATAGGCAATACATCCTTAAGGGGGTATTCTGGTCTAGAGATATACAATTTGCGCGTTTTGTCGAGCTCGATAAAAAAATATTTTTTCCATTTTTTTTACAACATATTTATTAATATTTTGACAAAAAACAAAAAAATTTTCGAGAAAAAAAAATGATAATTAAATAAGTTATAAGCTGCTAAAGTTGGGGCTAAAAAAAAGAGGTGTGTTGACTGACGCGATTGTAACTTTTCTAGTTATTCAATACAACATTTAAAAAAATTCTTAATCAGTAAGAATGTCGATATAGCTCCTACTTCAGAGAAAATGGAAAAAAAAAATTCGCAAAATGGCGGCTGTCTGAACAAAAAAGCGGTTTTCGACTCTTTCTTTTATAGTTTCAATTTTTTTTACAATAGTAAAAAAAATAATTTCGATACAAAAGTGATCGGGGCGATTGGTAAAAAAAAAATCGGTTGAGTAGTAGTTTTGAGAAAAACGTTTTGATAGTTCGATTTGCTCCGACGTGAAAATAGCTATAATTCCGTAAATTATTGGAATTAAACAATTTCCTTTGGAGGATTATATTCTTAAAGGTTTAAACTTTAAGAATGTGCGAAAATTTTTTTTTTTTTTAAATTCTCGACCTGAATACTCCCTTAAAACGATTCGTGATTGATAAATAAAATCCCGTCGATAAGGTAGATTTCGCGGAAATGATTTGATTGCTAGGCTAACAAAAGAGAAATTCGCTACGTTTGGTGAAATTACGAGAATGAATTTATCAAAAGGTTTCGGGGATTCGAGCTTTCCGCCAGGTTGTCATGTGTGCCTCTGACAAACAGAAGATGTATGCAGATTCTCCGATTATGGCCATTGTCATACCTCGCATATCATGTGTGTGCGGGTGGCATTAAGTCCGCGCATCGTCAAGTAAGTAGTTTGACAAACATTTGATACAGCCGAGAAATTTAATCATGTCCCTTGTGTACACATTCATATGTATACATAGGATGTCGTACGGGGTTTGAAATATGTCGGACACGTAGTTGACAAATGGGTTATCATTCAGGGAAGCGGCTTATCGACTGAGTAACTGCAAACCGAGTAATTGCTCGAGCTCATCATCGTCACACAATGCATGTAAATTGAGCATAAAGACTTCCGTATCGAAACGAGTAGACCTATAATAAAGAATTTTTCATCCTGGATGTTGCTTGATGTATTAAATCATAATCCGATTTTTTTAAATGACCTACTACGGCCTCACTAGTCTTAAACGCTGACCAGCAGCGCCTCTATTGGTTTAGTACATTCTTCGAACAGAGGAAGCCTCGCTGATCGCGTTTGGATCAGCATTTGGATTGTCTTTGATCCTTGAGAATCAAAGTATGTAATGCCAAAACCTATTAGGGAAACCTAACATAATTCTAACCCTAATTAAAAAATTCATCGATTTTCTAAAGTACCACAAGAAATTTCTCAATTTCCCTCTATACACAACTCTCTATTGTCTGTACACAATTCATAGTGCTTCTAGATACAATTTCAGCGCCAACCCTGGCGTATTCGACCACAAACACACGAATCCTCATTGAGCTATACTGCAACGAGAATCGCGAAACATTCAAACCGAAACAATGAACAAGTATATAACACGAGAACAGAGAGCTGGAAAGAGGTGGATGGAGGGGAACAATGAGTCTTATCGGAGATAATTCGATGATTCTCACGGTTCGTGCTTGAAACGCACCAAAGCCCACTTATTTATGACAAATTAACCCAAACCCAGGAGATACGGTATATTTTCCGAGAAATAAACATCACCAAATCCTCCGGTTGACTCGTTCCAAATGACAAATTGATTATATTCTGATGTGTTTGCGCGAAGGAGAGGGATTTGTATATTGTCCTAAGGATTCGAACCACGTTGCAAATGTCGTCGTTCCGTATAATGTATCATGACGTACGTTACGCTCGTAAATAAATCACCATTTCATGCTCACGTTGTCCCTTATCACCGACTTGACCTCCCCGTGTGTCAACATCCATTAAGGGCCAACCGTAATTCAACCTAATGCGTGAAATGCGAAATTTCCCAAGCTTATCTAAATATTCGGACATTGAATCGTCGTTACATTGTTAAATATGGAATAATGCCAAAATCCATTATTACGAAATTAAGGCCAAAAGTCACTCTGTGAAAATTGATTTCTTTTTTGTATTCTTGAAATATAAATCAGCTGAGATAACTGCCAACCAGGATTGCAAGTAATGCATTACTTTTTGTAATGCATTGCCATTTTCATTACCCATTACAATGTAGTGTGTAATAGAAAAAAAATTCCATAACCCATTGCAATGTAATGTGTAATGGACAAAACTTTGATTGCAATTTGGGGAATGGAAAAATATAGATGAATAAATTATTGCAATTCTGCGTTACATTTTATTCAAATTATTATCATGGAAAAAATTTACATTACCCATTACAATCTAATGTGTAATGGAAAAATTTTTCATTACTCATTATGATGTAGTGTGTAATGGAAGAAAAATGCATGACCCATTGCAATGTAATGGGTAATGGACAAAACTCTGATTGCAATTTGGGGAATGGAAAAATATAGAGGAATAAATTATTGCAATTTTGCATTACATTTGATTGACTTAGGACTTAGATTTTTAGGTTACACACTACATTTTAATGGGTAATGGAAATTTTTTCCATTACACATTCTAAAAGTAATGAATAATGCATTACTTTTACATTACAAATTTTGCAACCCTGCTGACAACTGAATTAATTTGCAGAAAACCTTCTGGATAAACGTTTTTTTCGATTAAGTAAGACGTCGTTAATTCTGTTTCATCTTCAGCCGCGCTAATTTCCCCTTTAAAACGTGTGCAAACAATTTTCGCAATCTTATTATCCCGTTGAATCGGCTGTACCGCAAGGACGACAAGTTCTGATTAACCCCGAGCCGCGCTCGTTGTCTAGGAGCGCCTCTGTCGGTTTAGTACATTCATTCTGACAGCAGGTGGTTCCGCGGATAAGTTCATACGCGTCGAATCTAGGTGAGAGGATGTGCAATGTGTCATTTTGTAGATACATGCTAATGCGAGTATGTGCAGCATCGATAGAACGTAACAAGGAATTGTACCAGGATAAACGTCCTATATAACGTTTCACGTCGAGGCAACTCCAACGAGCAATAAGCGCGAGAGCTTAACGCTGAACATGTCGAGCGCGTGTATTCTCCGAGGAGCTTGGAAAATGGGCAAGAGCTTTTCCGCGATGCTGGCGGTATTACGCGTGTCTTTGTCATTGCGGGACAATGAAAAGGACTGAGACACACATAAATGCAAACAAAGAGCGAAAGAGAGAAAAAGGAGGAAGCGCGAATAGATGCGTCGTGGGCATAATTTCGAGAGGATCGAGCGAGTGCTGGGAAAATCAAAGAACCCTTTTGTGATGAGAGACCATTGAATGCGAAATGTATATATCGCAGCGAATGATAAACGAGAAAGGAGGCAGCGCACTTTGGCGAGTGGGAAAGCCCGATGAATGACGAATAAAGTATTCGTCCTTCATCGATGCAGTCCCAAAAAAATAAGACGAAAAAAAACCGTGTTCCTAATATGTTCCATGGGTGAATCGAGGATCTTCCGCCGAAAGAATCGAGGAAAAGGGAGACGCGAATCAAAGTCTGCATTGGACGATAAAAACATACCGAGCCAATTCCCAATTTTTTCTCTATCTTGTAATACGTCTTTTTTTGTGTTTCTGTGTGGCACCAGTCGTTAGGGCAAAGGGAGCATTTCGACGACGGCTTTTCTCATTCCTCCTCTGTCGACCCAAGGAAGATGGATTCCTCAAGTCCTGAGAGCGTTTCATTCCAATGGGACAGAATACGACGTCGACGACGACGACGACGACGACGATGTAGGGGAATTGAATTCCCGGATCGATTGACCTGGAGGGCGGAATGCACACACTCGATGGATTCGGAATCACGCAAGGCATGATAAAAAAGAAGAAAAGTAATCGGGACGAAGATTTCTGCCTCGAAAACGCCGGAGGAACTCTTATTCCTTGTAGAATTTTTGTATGCAACTTTTTTTCAAAATAAATCTCTCAATGTCTTTTTGATGAATCCGGAGAGTTTAAAATCGCCATGGAGAAGGCAATTCTTTTCATAAACTTCGAGGACTTAAGGATGCTGAATTGTATTTCTTCGAAATCTCAGAAAACGATAAGACACGTGAAAGAATGGCGAATTCACTTACCCAGAAGTATTGCTTTTTGAAGCCAGGTATCCTGGTGTGGGATGCTCCGACCTCGTGTAAATAGGTCAAAAATATATCCATGTTGTCGAGACCCTTGATGCCCTCGTCGAGGGTCTCCATAACCGTTGTCGCGTGTTCCGCTAGATCAACGCTCATCGTCTGCTGCTCCTTGGTCTTGAGATCTTGAAACTTGGTGAACATGCTCAAAAGTTCCGCGTTCTCCTCGAATAATCTGGCAAACATAATTAAAATGACGTTAAGAGGTGTGGGATGGTTGGTTGCAAAAGTCGAAAAGTAACTAGAGCTCGAGGGATCGAAATTGCATAATCTAGAAGAAAGATGTCCAAAATGATCCCCATAGGTAAAATGATCCTATTTCAGAAGTTTAGTAGAATGTTTAAATACTTATTAGAATTGTAAGAGAATTAGTTAAACTGTATAGTTTCACTGCATATTAATGGAGGAAATTATTTCTAGGTTCTTCATAATAAAAAAAGCATTTTTCCCTTAAGGGGATGATTTTGGACTCGTTTCTCTTATATTTTTTTTTCTTCCATTCGATACACAACGGTAAAAATGTATAAGGTTTTTCATTTCGAATTTCAAATTTATAGAGCACTCATAGATAGTTCGATATTGAGTTTTTTTATCTTCAATCGTACGCACGTATTCGCCATATGTATTTTAATATTTGTTTCATCCTCCCCTTCTCGAAATATGCAATGAAATCCGTCGTATTTACGAGCGGAGGAAGAAAAAACATCGATGCATCGAGGGAAGAAAAAGGTCCGCCGCTGTTTGATATCGTCGATGATTATCGCCCCAAAACAACCCTTGGAAGGGAGACCAGCGAAAATGAGGAAACTGTAGCGAGCTTCCTTTCTCTCTTGAAATAAAGATTTTTCCTTCCAATTTTGTCGTCTCCGAACAGCGATAAGATCGTACAATAAAGGCGGAGTGGTTCGTCGACAAGATCGCGGTCTAATGCGTCCCTAATTATTTCTTCGTGACATCGAGAAAGATGAGGATTCGCAAGAGGGAGAAATCAAGCTTGGAGAGGAAAATCGTGATCAAAGAAACCGTCGCTTATACGTATTTTCAGCTCTCAAGATGGTAAATATTTAGGTAGAAAGAGACAGGGATGGAAAAATCAATGAAAAGCTCGTTCGTCATTCACGTTTCACTGGCGTTACGTCACGAACAATCTGTCTCAATTAAATTACAACAATGATTGATTTTTCCGATGAATGATTTTCAAGAAAGCTGTCAAGCCTTCTTTCGTTCATCTCGGTCAATTATTGAGGGGTTACATCCGTTTGAGAATGAACAAAAACCCATTATTTGATATTTCTATCTAATAGAATATTTCTAGCATATTTTGCTAAAATTTCAAATCCATCGGAGTAACAATCTAGGAGAGAGAGCCTGTGGAAATTTTCCTCTTTAGACTAAATCGCTTCTTTCTAAAAACACTATTTTTGAAATCGGTGGAGACGATTTTTCAAAAATTAACAAGACGTGAAAAAAACAATCACCATCGAGGATCAAAGACCGTGATAAAGTGACAAAAATGAAAATTGTTTTGCAACAAAAAAATGTTTCGCATGATTTTTTGCAAAAAAATTGTTTTAAGCAATTGATTTGCAATATTTCTGTATGAAAATTTTGTGCCACAGTCTTTTTCCAAAAAATTTTGTGAGAAAATGATGCAAATCAATTGTGTGAAAGAATTTTCTCTAACAAATTTTGCAAGATAATTTTCCAAAAAAATTATGCGAAACTAGTTATAAATTACTAAAATATAGTTATTTAACATCATAAATACTAAAAAGTAAAAAATGATTAAACGAATTTTCTTTTTTAAACAAGCTTTAATTAGTTGTTAATAAAAAATTACTAAAAAAAATTTAATAATTTTATTCCGATTGGAAATAAGTTTTCAAATAAAAGCGTGTTACAATTTAACAGAAGAGAAAAAAGAGGGTGTAACACGCTTTTATTTGAAAACTTATTTCCAATCGGAATAAAATTATTTAAAACTTTTTAGTTATTTTTTATTAACAACTAATAAAAGCTTGTTTAAACATTTTTTTTTTCGTTTTTTTTTCTACCGTGTATTTTTGTAATGTGTCATTTTTTTAGGTCATCGAAGGTCCTTGGAACAATCAACAACAGGATGGAAGCAACTGGTAGGAAAATATACATGTCTATATTTGGGTATATATGCAAGTAACGTTCTGATATGGGCGTTTATTGATTTTTGAAGAACGACCGACCATTGGACCGAGAGTTCTCTCGCATCTCCCTCGCCATATAGACGTCACGTGTTGAGTGACCAGACCTTAATTGAATTGGCTTAAAGCTCGTCCGAGCAGCGAGGATAGAAGTTCAAAGACGAAGGAATGCGCTTACAAACTCAGGATGCACTTTCAACCATGATGAATTTTAACTTCCCATAATTCTAAAATTTTGCCTATACCTGTGAGAATCTTCCCAGGCTGTTTTTCTAATACCAACGTCCTTCCTCCAAGTCCTTGCTCTACAGAGACTTGACCGCAAGGACTAACTCAAGACTCAACCTTTCAATTCATTTCTCGATAAAATCAGGGCCTCCAGATATTTTTTAATAATATCGAATCAACGATAAAACCAATAAATCAATACATGAGCTTTCGAGCTTAAAATAAGATAAAGCGTAATTAGCGTTACGGTGTTAATTAACGATTTTCGTTAATTACTTCGGATCGTGCGGTAACGAGAGAGCCTCTTATCGTAAGGTAATCAGAGCAAGGGGGGTGAGAGGAGAGAGGGATGTAAATTGACCCTCCGGCGAAACTATGAAATCGATCAAACGAGCCGAGTAATTTAAATCAATTTTCCGCAGAAAAAAATATTGTAAGTATCTAATTTTACAGAAAAACATCGATAATGACAACGATGATGAAACAGTGATAACAGCGGTTGCATTCTCATTCGTGACAAAATATATGCCAGAATTGTAGCTGACAAAGGCCAGCCGACAGGAGAAAACGTTTGATCATGAAACCGAAATAATTTTCGAGATAAAGAGTGAAAGAGAGGGAGAGAGAATATGAAAAATACTAAAGCTTCATTCCCAACGATGTGTATAATCTCCCCCTCCCAGTTTTCGCTCCAATTCCCAGTCGGAGCAGCCGATATTTATTTTTTCATAGTGGTCCAATTATCCATCCCATAGTTTTACTCACATTTCGTCGATTTTCGTGCTTTCCAAACACACACATTTAATAATATGCATTCAAATATATAATCCTTCGAGTAATCCTGGAATTTGCAATTTTTTTCAACCCCAGTGAAAAGAAAAGGGAGACATTTTCTTACGCAAAAAAATGTCAAAATATGGACGCCAGAAAATTGATGAGAGATTGCACTTCCCCTTCTTCTCAATCGATTTCTCCTTAAAGAAAATATACCTGGGTCATTCTATGTCAAATCGACCAATGGTTGGAATCAACCGCTTTCAATTTCGATGAAATTTGGTCAGAAGTTTTCTTTTATCATAAAACAAGCTTCTATCTAAGGAAATAAAATTTAAAAATTTTTCGCAAGTTATGCATAATTCAAAATTTCACCATTTTTTCAATTTTTCAAGTTTATTTTTTGAATCTCGAAAACCACTATAGTTACGAAAAAATCGTTCAGAGTTAGTCTCAAAGAGTATACTAGGGGCCACGAAAAAAATACATTCCGAAAAAACATTTTGAAAAATGATGAATTTGGAGAATTTTGAATTTTTTAAAATCGTGAAAATCCACGATTAACATTAAATTTTTGGTTCAATTTTTTTCATATAATACCTTGTACTGATCGTAAAAGATTTTAAAATTTTCAGAAAGGTGTTTTTTTCTTTAAATATATGAATTTCGGTTAAAAATTTTTTTTGTTTACCTCTAAGTTAAGTAAAGTTGAGCAATCATGTAATTTTGTAATTTTGAGCAGTAAAAATTACATGATTGCTCAACTTTACTTAACATAGAGGTAAAAAAACAAAAATTCTTACCAAAGTTCAAAATATCATATTTAAAAAAAACAGTTTTCTGAAAATTTCGGAATCTTTTAAAATCAGTACTAGGTATTATATAAAAAAAAATTGAACCAAAAATTTAATGTTGATCGTGGATTTTAACGATTTTTTAAAATTCAAAATTCTCCAACTTCATCATTTTTTTTTTAAATTTCGGAATACTTTTTGTTTCGTAACCCCCAAGTTTATTTTGTCAGACGAACCCGGAACTATTTTTTCGTAACGATAATAGTTTTCGAGATACTTAAAAAATAAACTTAAAAAATTGAGAAATTTTGAATTTTCGAACAAATTTTTTTAAATTTTTTCCTTTTGGTGAAACTTTGTTTTATGATAAAAGAAAACGCCTGACCAAGTTTTATCGAAATTGAAAGGGGTCGATTCCAACTATTGGTCGATTTGACATGGAATGACCCGCCATTAAAACAGTTTATCGCAATGTTTTTCTTCATGTAAACCATTCTCTTTTCCGTATCATTCTTTTTTTCATTTTTATTTACGAGCCCATTTGTATTGGGAAAAAAAGTGGGTTGATTAGACGCTTGGGAATACGAGGGTCCGGCCAAAACGAGAGGGAAAGAGAGATAAAAACGTGCAGCAGGTGCAAATAGCGATAGAGAGAGACATAGAAAGGTTAAGTCCCATTTCCATGTTAAATCATTTCGAGAGAGTTTACGCTCGCCATTCTTCCCCTTAAGCCCTTTTATTCTCCGGCGTTTTACGTAGACATCTCTGAGAGAGCGTCCAATTCGTGTAAGCCATTGTTCCTCATAGAGAATACGAAGCGGTCAGGGGGATTAGAAACGGTATCCGATAAAAAGAGGAGCGAAAAGAGGAGAAAGGGAGAATCGTAGAAACGGGTGGGTCGGGATTAGCAAGCGTGAATGGGGATGGAATCGTATAAAAGTGTGAGAAAGAGAGCGTAGAAATGGAGAAAAAACAGGATAAGTTGAGAAAGGAATTTCACGGGGTTGAAACCTGAGGTCGTTGTCGGACTATTCTCGATGAAAGATAAGGCGTTATGAGGGTGATAATATCGATAAAAATCGAACGAGCTTGCGAGTGTCTTTGTAATTTACAAAAAGCGTTACCTCAGCGAATGAAGAAATTTCCCAATTTTTTAATGAGCTACTTTCCCTTGAGCTACTTTCTAGCAATTCCACGTCAACAATTCCTGTCATCTTGTTAATGTCTGTAAAAAATTTCAACTCAATCGCTCCAAAATTATCAAAGTTATAACGCTCTCAAGCATTTTTTGAAAATTACTATTTTTTCAATGATATTGAACCCCTTTGCTTTGAAACCCAATGATTTTATTTTGCAATCTCCAAAAATAAGTTTGTCACCAAGGCAAAGAGGGAGCCTTACTTCCTTCCACGAAGAGCGAAATTTAAGCGGAGACCTTTTCCACCGTTTTATTTTTCATTTTAAATTTATACGACATGCATTGAAATGCAAATACACGATCGATTCGTCGCGTCAATTCCCAGTCACGTTCATTCACTCGTCAGACTGACACGTCGCTAATTAATCTCGTGGTACGGATCTCAAACGCAAATCCTCGCTGTACGAATCGTGAAAAATCGACGTGTCAGCATAAAATCCCGATAAGCTCTTGTTTCCTATCAGTTCGGCTTCAATTTGACTTGGGGAAAAAAAATCCCAAGCGCGAGAACGTTGTGTTTTTTCTTCCTTCGGTAAATACGTTTCATTTCGCCAGATGTCGAATTATCAGAAGAGGAACGAGGTTTATCGACGGGTGAACTTTTTCTGTTTGAAGAGAGATTTTCCTATCCAGAAGAAAGGTAGGATACAAAAAAGTGATACAAGAATTTGGCGATGAATAATTTAGCTAATTCTAGGATCATTTTAATCGGTTCTGGGAGATGATAATTTACTTCTACCTTGACAAAGTGATGCGAGAAAAATTTGTGAACGATTGGAGTTGAAGGTCATTAATGGACACATCGAGGAAAATGTGCAGAGTTAAAAATAGCGTTGCGCGTCGAAGGATTGGAAAATTTTCACGTGTTTATCGCGAAAAGTCAATAAAGCCAATTGCACGATGACGTGTTCATGCTCGTGGCGTCGAATTTCGCACAACGCTAATGCCCTCTAATTAATATCCCCGCTGGTGACATAATGGCGTCGCTATCTAATGCCGGTATCGCTCTCGAAGGATACTGCCGGTGTTGGTCTCCGTCAACGCCGTAAATCCTCGTATAAGCCAACCGTGCTGTTACCAGCTTTTGCCTCTACATAATATATCCGAATCCATATATATTAGGGCGTCCTTTATTTCCCATGTTGGCGTTTTCTAAATTCTCCCCCCCCCCCCCCCCCCCCTAGATCATTTGTACATAATCGAAAACGAATTAAAAAAAAAAGAAACCATTTTGGAAGTGATTTTACCTTGCCTTTTAGATTTAAATGGGAATTTCGCGTTTTTGCATTGTATTTTTTTTCTTCCACCGAAAAATTATTAAAAATAAAAAAATTATTGATTCAGCTTCAAACAAGGTTCATTTAAAAGGAAACATTTTTTAATTGGCGAAAAAAAATATAGTGATAATTTGCACGAGCTTTAAAAAACTACAAAATTTTTTGATTTTTTATTTTCAGCAAATCATTAATACCTAATGAATCTTAATCTTATATAATCTTAACAAATTTTATAACTCGAATAGTGAGGAACAAATAACATGTTTTTCAAACTATTTGAGTAAAATTTACTTTTTTTTAATTTAAATTTATTTATATATAATAATTTTTTTTCAAACGATCCTATTTTATAAGTATAATGTATTTCACATTTTCCTAATCTTCCTGAGCCCGTTTTTCACGTATGATAGAATAATAAGTGCAATACTTGTTTGTTGGTAATTCATTGCCATCAATTGTTTCTGTGACGTCACCTAACAGATATATTAATAATAAATTTCTGAGAGACATGATGCTCGAGAATTTTAATTTCATAAGAATGGCGTCGAATCGATGAGAACGTGACTCACAGCGTTCACAGCGGGAAATCGTGGAATTTAAATTTGACTAAGAGCTTTCTATTTTCACCGCGCAGCGCTGTGAGCGCTCCAAGGGCTGCGAGCGCTGCAAGCCTCCTTCTCATCAGTACGACGCCATTTTGGCGAACATCATGTCTCTCAGAAATTTAACATATTTGTTAGGTGACGGCGCAGAAAAAATTGATGGCAACAAATTACCAACGAACAAACAAGTACTGCAATAATTGTTCTATCATACGCGAAAAACGGGCTCAGGAAGATTAGGAAAATGTGAAATACGTTATACTTATAAAATAGGAACGTTTGAAAAAGATCATTATATATAAATAAATTAAAATTTAAAAAAAGTAAATTTTGCTTAACTAATTTGAGAAACATGTCATTTGTTCCTCACTATTCAAGTTATAAAATTTATTAAGATTACATAAGATTAAAATTCATTAGTTATTAATGATTTGCCGAAAATAAAAAATAAAATAAAAATTGTGTAGGTTTTTAAAGCTTGTGCAAATTATCACTATATGATTTTTCGCCAATTAAAACATGTTTCCTTTTAAAGGAACCTTATTTGAAGCTGAATCAATGATTGTTTCATTTTTAATAATTTTTCGGTGGAAGAAAAAAAATACAATGCAAAAAACGCAAAATTTCCATGTAATTTAAATAAGAAAAAAACCGTCTAAAAGGCAAGGTCAAATCACTTTGAAAAAGGGTTCTTTTTTTTTGAAATTTGTTTTAGGTGATGTACAAATGATCTGGGGGGGGGGGGGGGGGAGGGAGGAGAGCGAATTAAAAAAACGCCAACTTGGGAAATAACGGACACCCTAATATATATATACAAAGATATGTACATATAGATGTCTCTCTATCGAAGAACAGGGGGAGGAAATTTCGAGTTTCCTTCGGGGAAGGAAAAGCCAGACTGATTGTGAATGATTAGTCGCGT
The DNA here is from genome assembly GCA_946863875.1 of Alloplasta piceator. Classification (NCBI taxonomy): domain Eukaryota; kingdom Metazoa; phylum Arthropoda; class Insecta; order Hymenoptera; family Ichneumonidae; genus Alloplasta; species Alloplasta piceator. The sequence goes on from OX333080.1 coordinate 2,949,145, forward strand.
ATCGATCTCCTGGTGTCACGAAAAGTTTCGTTAAATCCCGACGATAACGTGGGGCCTAATCCGCGAAATCGATATTTCCCAAGAGGCTATGAGCGAAATTAATAAGTTACCCGATCGCTACCGATAAAGTTTCATCAACGATTTCTTGTATTCCAAAAAATTCAACAAATGATTCATGAACGAGGAAGGACATTCGCGAATAAATAGAATGATTTCCATAATCTTTGAGTTTGTTCTTGAAGAACCCTTATCTTTGGAGAAGCCCCCGTGTCCTATCGATGAAAACCAAAGAAACTATTAATAAAAGAAAGAAAAAGGTGGGTCATTCCATGTCAAATCGACCAAGAGTTGGATTCGACCCCTTTCAATTTCGATGAAATTTGGTCAGAAGTTTTCGTTTTTAATAAAACGAAGTTCTACCGAAAGGAAAAAATTAAAATATTTTTTCGAAAGTTATGAAAGATTCAAAATTTTACAATTTTTTAAATATTTCAAGTTTATTTTTTAAATATCTCGAAAACTATTATAGTTACGTAAAAGTCGTTCAGAGTACGTTTTGAAGAGTAAACTTGTGGCTACGAAAAAGAAATGTTCCGAATTTTTTTTTTGAATGATGATTTTGGAGAATTTTTAAAAATCGTGAAAATCTACTTTCAACATTAAATGTTTCGTTCAATTTTATTTTATTTTTTTCCTTTAGTGAAACTTAGTTTTATTAGAAACGAAAACTTCTGACCAAATTTCATCGAAATTGAAAGGGGTCGATTCCAACTCTTGGTCGACTTGACATGGAATGACCCAGGTGCTTTAATCGAGGACCACAGTGAAACGCAAGAGACAATCAAACTTGTATTAATTCATGCGTAACGTATAATTTCGCCAACGGAATTGAGATAAAAGGAGAATCGTACGAATCTCGATGAAACAGAAAGATCGATCAATGACAAATACTCTTGAATGAATTGCGGATGAATTCAGTGAGAGGGTTGATTTTTTGCATGTCATTTTCAAGAGGGTGAAAATGCGACAATAAAAAAATTCCGTCGTACGACGTGAAAGGGAAAGCAGTTTTTTGTCTGCTCAGAAGGGTCGACGTTTCCAACGAATGATAATCCTGTTTTTTCCTCCAAGAAAAAAAAAGAAACGGTGTCCGCATCCAGGGGATGATGGGAGGAAAAGAAAAGTCGCCAGGATCAACGGAAATAGGGAGGGAAAAAATTCGCTGACGCGAAGTGAGTCAAACCCTGTGAACTGTCAGACTGTATGATATGAGAATGTGTCAAAGAAAATTCTCCATTTTTTTTTGGTATTCCACTCGACGAAACTCTCATTCTTGACTTCAAACAAATCCACGCTGAAGGGGATCCCCCTATCTCAATATTTAGGGGTGGTTTTTCTTTTTCAATTTTTTTCCCCAAAGGATTTTCTTTCCTCATAGATTTTTTCCCAGAACCTTTAATCTTTGAAAATTCTTTGGCCCCGAATTCTCTATCTAAATTCAACTTTAAAGGAAAATTTTTGAAAATTTAGAAATCTACGGGAGTTTAAATTGGTGAATTGGAAATGGAAAAAATGTTTTGAGGATTGTAGACTTTGTCGATTCAATTTTAATTTGCATGTATAAATTCAAAAAAATAAGATATATTATCTTATTTTTTCTATCTCTAATTTTCCGAATTTCTCCCCTTTAAAATGCCATTTGTTAAATTAGTTTACGTTGACTTCCAGCGAAATGGCATGAAAAAACGTTCCATACCTTTTTCGAAGTTTTGTCCGGAAACTTTTCGCCGGTAGTATTAGTAATAAAATAACAATAACTCCATTCTTCGATAATTAGTTATGTCTGAAAAAAATTCTCAAACATTGACGATTTTTTGTTCACCCCTTACAGAAGTGCTTTCCCCTTTCATTAAAGATCCTTGGCGATTGTTTTCCCGAGCTCAATATAGAAATATACATTTCCGGCTCTATCTACTTTATTTTTCTCATTTCCATTTCCCCCTTCAGTGCGATCCTCTTAAAATGCCCGGCCTCGATCCTCGGTCAGGGTTGTCCGAGCTTGTCTCTCACGATGCGCCTGAAGTTGATGACTTTCCGCGAGTCCCTAAACATCGGAACGACTAATACAACGGCGATGACGCACGAAGGGATCGACGCCCAACCCCCTTAACATCCTTGTATACGAGTGTCTCACACGTTTTTTTACCCCCCCCCCCTCCATCACATTTTGACCCTAACAAACGCGTCATTATGTAACAGGCGTCTATTATGGGGTCACAAAGTATTTCCCACAAAAATAGACAGGACATACGAACCTCTTACATTTTTCGATCACTTAGTCTCGTATTACACCTTCAAATAATATTTTTTTAAATCAACAATGAAAATTATAAAGATCAAACGTTTCTTCGATTCCTCGTTAAGCTTTCTAATTTCATGAATATTTTTTTCGACAATTTCAGGCCAGCATGTTCATAAAATAAAATAAAAAACAAATTTTAAGTTGCCAATTTTTTTTCAATTTTTCAAGTTCAATAAAATTAGTCACTTGATTAGTCAATAAACCTAATTATGCTGCATAAAATCATTGAAAATAAATTATTTATTTGATGACTCAATTAGTTCTTCAATTGCAGTCAAATTCTAGGTGTAAAAAAATTCTGGGTTGCCAATTTTCATTAATTTTTTGCCTGATAATTTTTTCAATTTATTATTCCTCAATGAATCTAATTATTCTGGATGACATCATTGAAAATAAAAGATTCATTTTATGTCTCAATGAATTCTTCAAGTGGATCTTCCAAAAATTATCGTAACTTTTGTAAAAATGATTGTTATCATTTGCAGCATTGGGTAAATGATTTTTAACCGAGGCTGAATTAAACAGGCATCAAATTAAAAGTGGCGAGACTATAATGATTCTATCGATGGAAAAGTCCACTAATTTTCACTGAAATCGGAGTTAATGATTTCCTTTTGGCATTTTGGTTTTTTCCTTCTATCTGGGTGTGTCATTTTGGTAAATGAGACTTTTTCTCCTGTGTTGATATGCGCTCATCAAGGATACAGAGGGTTGATTGAGATGTTTATCGGGGATCGATCGAGAGCACGTGCCCATTCGGCGCTCCCCCGCTCGGGGGTTCTTCTTTTGTTTTCTCTCTCCTCCCTCTCTCTCACACTCTCTCTCTTTTTCTCTTTCTCTCTTGCTCTCGAGTCGCATGAGTGGTGAGCGTAAAGATAAGGTACAGCAGAGCGAGTATAATCCCGAGTGGATGACTTACTTTGGTCACGTAAAGGCAAAGCATTCTCCGTCAAGTGGATCACCCTATATTTTCCTAACCCCCTTCATTATCGCTCGCAATGCGTGATGCTCGAGAAAAACCAATTAGAAAAACTATTTAGCGCTGGATTTTTAGTCTCCCTTAATTTTATCGAGTTTAGCACTTCTTCGTTCGATGCCATCATTATCAAAATTTACTAATCGTTATTTAATTTCAAAATTGTTTGTTCCAATCGATTTATCCAATTGTTTATCCGATTATCCAAACGCATGATTAGAAATTTTTGAATGAACTAAAAAAAATCCCAAACGATATGAAAACTTGGGGAAAACCACAGAGAAGCTTCTTCTAGTCTTCTTGATATTTTCCTCAAAAAAGGATTGGAAAATTTTTCGAAAGTCTTTCGATCCGATATTTTCGAGTATTTTTATTTCATTCCAAGAAAGAGATATTCATCAAAACGTTTTCGTAATTTTTCAGGCGAAAATTCTCGAGAAGGAAACGCGCAACGGGAAAGGAAAATTCTCAAAGATTTTCCATCATGGCCGTCAAATTTTGGTTGCCCCTTTCGCGATTGAGTTTTTTGAATGAGCTACAAAGAATCCCAAACGATAAAACCTTGGGAAAAACCACAGAGAAGCTCCAATGTCCAGTCTTTTTGATATTTTCGCCAAAAAAAGATTATAAAATTTTTCGAAAGTCTTTCGATCCAATATTTTCGAGTATTTTTATTCCATTTCAAGGAAGAGATATTCATCAAAACATTTTCGTAATTTCGCAGGCGAAAATTCTCTTGAGAATGAAAGAAGGAAAAGCGCAGCGGGAAAAGGAAAACTCTCAAAGGCTTTCCATCACGGACGTCAATTTTTCGTTGCCCCTTTCGCGTGTCCCGCGAGGAAGATAGCGATATTCCCTTTTCGATCATGCTCTCACAACGTTCTACGATAATCTCATAAGAAGTCGGCGTGTAGCGAAAAAAAAATAAAAATAAAAGGGATTGAAACGACTCCATGGAGAAGATTGCGTTTCCCGTTGTCGTTTACGCGTTTACCCGAGAGACTCGGAAAAAGAAATCTTCGTTTCTCTTTCTTCCTCGTCTCTAGTTTCTCTTCTATTTTTTTCCTCGGCTCCTCGCGCTTTTATGTAACTCTCTCAATATCCAACTAGGATTCTCGAATTGCAAAGCGAGTATTACTAAACCCTCTTCATCACGAGAGCTTTTTTCTCGCAATTTGCAAACTTGAAGTGTGGATTTATATCAAAATTTCATACAAAAGTATGACATGCAGTTTTTTAAATTCGATCAAGTGGAAAAGCCATTGTAAGCATTGAGACAAAATTATTTTTGCAATAATCCGATCCGTTAATAATTAATTATGTCTATAAAATTCTCAGATATTGACAATTCTTTCACGCCTTACAACGGCTTTCCTTCTTAAGGGGTAGATTTTCACGCTTTCTTCTGCGAAACTGCGATGTTCAATTTTTTAAATTCCCTTTGAAATTCAAAATCGATCAACAATTCAATTCTAGCATTGCAATAATCAATAAAATACTTAAAGACAATTTTTCCACCCTCTACAGTTGTTTTCCACCCTTAAGGGGTGGGGTTTTCAAGATTTTTTCTACAAAACTGCGATATTCAATTTTTAGAATTCCCTTTGAAATTCAAAATCGATGAGCAATTCAAATTTAGCATTGCAATAATCAATAAAATACTTAAAGACAATTTTTCCACCCTCTACAGTGGCTTCCCCCTTAAGGGGTGGGTTTTTCACGCTTTCTTCTGCAAAACTGCGATGTTCAATTTTTTGAATTCCCTTTGAAATTCAAAATCGATCAACAATTCAATTTAACATGCAATAATCAATAAAATACTTAAAGACAATTTTTTCACCCTCTATAGTAGCTTCCCCTTTAAGGGATGGGGTTTTCAAGATTTTTTTCTGCAAAACTGTGATATTCAGTTTTAGCATTGCAATAATCAATAAAATACTTAACGACAATTTTTCCACTCTCTACAGTGGCTTCCTCCTTAAGGGGTGGGAATTTCAAATTTTGTTTCTGCAAAACTGCGATATTCAATTTTTGGAATTCCTTTGGAAATTCAAAATCGATCAACGATTCGATTTCAGCATTGCAATAATCAATAAAATACTTAAAGACAATGTTTTTACCCTCTACAGTGGTTTCCCCCTTAAAGGGTGGGTTTTTCAAGTTTTTCGGCAAAATTGCGATATTCAATTTTTGAAATTCCCTTGGAAATTCAAAATCGATTAACAATTCAATTTTAGCATTCGAACAATCTATAAAATACTTAAAGACCATTTTTTCACTCTCTACAGTGGCTTCCACTTAAGGGGAGATTTTTCAAGTTCTTCTGCAAAACTGCGATATTCAATTTTTCGAATTTCCTTCAAAATTCAAAATCGATCAACAATTAATTCTTCGATCAACAAAAATAATTTTCACCCTTTACAGTGGCTTTCTCTCTCAAGGGGTGGGTTTTTTAAGTTTTTTTCTGCCAAAGTGTGATATTCAATATTTCCAATTTCTTCTGAAATTGAAAATTCGATTAACGATTCACTTTTAGCATTGCAATAATCAATGTAATACTTAAAAATCGATTTTTCGACGAATTTTCGTGAAATTTTTTTTTTTTAATTGTTACTCACTTGACGAACATGTAGATTCCCGTTGGTTCCATTGCTCTCGAGACGGCCTTCCAACTCGCGATAACCGTGTATTTTTGTTTCGCCGTTAGAGGCAATCGCGGATCCGTCGCTGCCGGTGGCGGTGGACTCTCCCTGCCACGATTCTGCAACGTCGAAGACGACAATTTGCTAAGTTCGCAACCCATGACTCGACACTTTCCTCTTTTTTCTCACTATTTTTTCAATCCTCTTCCCTCGACAATATTTTCCTCCTCGTCTTCGAACTTTGTGAAACAAAGTTCCACAGAGGCAAATTCCACTGGGAAAATGTTTCAAAAATTTCACTGATCCTAACGCATCACAATGGCGATGATTTTTGGAATTGAGAAGAATTGGATAGAATTTTTAATTTTTTTTCCACGATTTTCCGGCAGTGAATTGTTCTCCGGGGGGGAATCCTTCACACTGAATTGTTAATTTTTGTCCCAAGTTTCCGCTCTCATTATTACAAAGAGTTTTTGGGACGATTATTTTTTTGGCGCTGATTTTTTTTCGCGATGCAAATTTTCACGTTTTTCAACGAGGATGAGAGCCGGTTTCTCGGGTTACGAAAGTCTGTGGTCGCGTCAGCGAAAAGAAGGATTTATGTGGCAGCCGGAAAATAAGGGAAAGAGGGAGGAAAAGTTGGTCGAGAAGGGAGTGAAGTTGCGTCTCGAGGGAAAGCCGAGAGACGTCTCAGTGCGCGCCGTTTTACGCACCCGAGAATATTATTTATTTCCGTCGTTTTCCCTTCTCACCGCACTCTCTATATTTTCGCCGGTGTATATTCCCGAAATTCCTCGTTCTTCTTTTTTCTCTTTATTTTTATTTCCCACTCTCCATCAAGCGTGGATCATCCGAGCCTCGAGCGCGTCAAATTTGCCTCTTGCATCCCTTCGATAACAGATTTTTTTATATATTTTTTATTTTATTCACTCCTCGAAGACGGATCTTCCCGGTTTTTCACGATTAACGACATCACGGGGTGAATCTTAAGAAAAAACGCGATTTGCAGTCCGATAAGAAATTCACATTCGGTTTTTCATTGTTAAAAATTTAAATATTTTTTTTAGATCAATAAAATCACACTTTGTTTAAAGGTCGAATTTAATTTAGCTTCGAATTTATATAAAAAGGTCCCCCGTTATGAAATTTAATTAATTTTTTTAAAGTGAAAATCATTTTTAAAAGTTTTTAATTGTAGAATTATTTTTGCAATTTTCAAGTCCGAGGAAAATTTTGTTCACTGCTCAAAATAACGCTGATATTAGCATTCTTGATTATTCGAAATTCGATTAATCTTCGGGAACTCAATTACAACATTGAATTTCGATGCGCGGGAAATTTGAATATTTATTCGTGAATTCTCGGCATGTTTCGAATTAATTTCGCGCGTTTAATTTTTCGTCCTAATTGGACATTAAATTTTGCTGACTTTAGCGAATTTATTTCTTTACTGTAAATTCTTCCTGATGGATATCGCGAATTTTCGAAGCGAATCATTAATTTTCAATTCTTCGGTTAATCCTTGAGAGTTCATTGCACACTTCGCTGGTGACAGTCAGACGGATTATGATTTTTCGTAGATTTTCGTTTTGCCGATCTTCGTCGATCGCTCACCGATTTTTTCACGCTTAACGTTGCGAAATTCGCCAAAAAATTTCGCACGTTTTTGGACGTCCGGAAATCGTCGAGAAACCCCTTAAGACTTTCATTACCTTGCGGTGGGGCCGCAGCCCTTGAAAAAGGGTACATTCGGTGAATCTTGCTTGAATTCCCAGACTTACTCCGGCCAAGAAGTTTCTGTAACAATAAAAGAGAAAAAAATCATTTTAAAAAAATACATAAGCTCAAAACCCTAAAAAATGCCCAATATCGACAATTAGCATAATTTTGTCCACATAATAAAAATAAATTTACTCAAATAAATCATTTCGTAAATAAAAATAAATAAATAATATAAATAAATTACATGTGAAAAATAAATGTAAAAAATACATTTACTTCACGTAAAAAAAATCACATCTGAAAGACAAAAAATTGTTTTGGCTCAAAAATTCATATTCCACGATAAATAAAATTTTGTCAAAGCGAATTCTTGTAAGACGAGGTCACTGGCCCACATATTTTCAGGGATGATAAAAAAAACATCTCGACAACAATAAACGCATCCGCTTAGTCCAAAAAAACAAAAATCGAGAATGCGACATCCATTCTCATTTTGATCCTACGTGGATTTTATTTCCGCGCGAGAAAGATTGATATCCATATGTGAAATTCGTCGAGTTGCAGCGTGCGAAGGATTATTTATAGCGTAGATCGGGAATCCAGTTCGTTTTTTTCGAATCCTCTCCCTTTCTCTCTATCGCAAAGCTCACACGCGGGGTAATTGTATTTCGACTCGATCCACGTTCCAATTTCGTGAAAAAACCTCGTGGTAGTCTGTTTTTTTTTCTTCTTTTTTGTCCAGCGTAATTGAAACCCGGCATCGCGAGCCGTTTTTTCGACACGACACAATGATATTAGCAACAGAGACGCCGTTAAAATAAAGAAAAAAGCGGATTTGTATGACGAGATTGATCGTGCAGAACATAAGGTTGATTTTTATTTGCGGGGCAATTGAATTATCCTTTTATCCGATGTTTCTCGAGTTCGATAACGCGAAGACAAACATAAACGAATAAAGTTCATCAGCAAAGAAATTATTTTCGTTAAACTTGTTTCAAGTTTTGGTCAACCGGATTCGAGTGTCGTTAAACTTGATTCAAGCATCCTTAAACTTGATTCAAGATTCCTCCAACTAAATTCAAGTTTCCCCAAACTTGATTCGAGTTTTATTAAACCTGACTCAAGTTTGTTAAGACCCCATTCAAGTTCTTTAACCTAATTCAAGTTTCGTTAAACTTGATTCACGTTTCTTTAAATCTGATCCATGTTTTTTAAAACCTGATTCAAGTACTCTATCGTGATTCAAGTTTTCTTAAACTTGATTCAAGTTTCTCTAAATCTGATCCAAGTTTCTTTAAACCTGATTCAAGTTTCTTTAAACCTGATTCAAGTTCTCAAACGTGATTCAAATTTTTAAAAATCTAATTCAAGTTTTTTCAAACCTGATTCACTTAAACTCACTTAAACTCAATTCAAGTTCTTTAAACCTGATTCACTTAAACTTGATTCAAGTTCTTAAACGTGAGTCAAATTTTTTTAAATCTGTTTCAAGTTTTTAAAACCTGATTCAAGTTCTTTAAACCGGATTCCAGTTTCCTTAAACTTGATTCAAGTTCTTAAACGTGATTCAAGTTCTTAAACGTGATTCAACTTTTTTAAAATCCGATTCAAGTTTTTGAAAACCTGATTCAAATTCTTTAAACCTGATTCAAGTTTACTTAAACTTGATTCGAAGAATTTTTTACTTTATTCGCGGGTCGCCCGTGATCTGAAGTACGTTTTTCTATTGCATCAATGAAAATTATGTCAATGAAAATTGATAGAATCAATGTTTTTTTTTCTAAACAAATTTGTTCCCGAATGTTAAAATGTCCAAAGTTGCCTCGAGATTCAACGAAAATCGAAGTCAACTTTATTTTGGTTTATTCCATCAAAGCCATTAATTTTATCAAGCTTCATCGAAAAGCTCGGAAAGTCTCTCTGTGGGTGCCTAGCTTTTTTTTTGTCATTTCGTTCGACAATCAAGTTTTATTCTCACGTGTACTGTCCAGAGCTCGTTCAGTATAAAACAATGGTATTTTACATTCCGTGACAACAGAACTCAAACGCTTCCGTTTCATACGTTCTCGGAGCGCTATATTGTGGGAAAAACGTCAGTCGGCACCCCATTTTCTCACCCTCTCTGATCCCGATTACACAGATATATTTATATATATGTGTGTGTGTGTGTTTTTGTTTGTGCGCCCACAAGGACTCGATAGTGAATAAAATATGTTGTTGGTCGACGCATCAGTAACGAAGTCGCCGCTCAAGAGATCGCTCCCATATTTGATCAACGTCGTTCGATATCGTATTATGTATATATGCGAGTGTGCGTGATGTGAAGTTTCGAAAATGATTCGGTAACGGCAAATAAAATACTTTTGGGGAAAAATATATTTTTTTCATATCGGGAATAATGCAAACAGGGTGGATAAATAAAATGTTGAGTATTGAAAAAAAGGTTCAAAAAAGTATTGAAACCCTTGAAATTTAAGGAAATTCGAATATCGAGGGAAAAAAATGAAATCGCAGAGATTTTGAGGAAAAAGGCGGAGAGGAGATTATTTGTCGAAATTCGCAAAACAACGCGAGAGAGATTTAAAATGTAAAAGATGAGATTCGTGAATAATGGAGAAGCTCGATTAATTCAATGAAATTCAGAGATGCGAGAATCGAGTGAAGTCGCTTTGCTATTCAATTTTCCCGCTCGTCTTCTTCGTGTTTGAAATTATTTTCCGATTTTGTTATTCCTGAATTCTGTCGTATTTTTCATTCAGCTTGATATTCGAATCGTCGAGCTAATCGAATCATCGAAGAATTTGTGACGATTTTATCGATAACTCGAGAAATATGATATGGAAATTAAATGTACGGAGAATGTCTGAAGGGAATTCCTATTGTCGTAAAGTACGATGCTTTTTAAAGGCTCGATGCCGGAGTATCTGTATCAGATAAACAAGAAGTTGGATGGACTCTGGAGTCTGTTATCACGATGAAAGGCTTCTCAGAGATTCCAGAAGTTGTACTCACGGTCTTCGTATTTTATTGTATGGATATACAGAATGGAAATTTGAATACGATGTCTGTGGACGTGATTATTATCGAACTTTTGTTTCGTACTTGAACCGTCTTCTTTACGGAATGAATGTTCAAACGACGATGCAATTCCACGGTCAATATTGTATTCGAAATATTAAAAAAAAAAATTGCGAAGAAATAGGAAAGTCAATGAATATAGTGGAGGAATATTTGCATATTGATTTTTCGGAAATTTGCAATCTTCAGTTTCGGATTTTCATGCAATCACTTCTTAAGAGTGACAGCTACTGTAAAAATTGGCCATTTTTTTTTCCTTTCTTTTGAAACTCTGAAAATTGACTGAATTGCGGTCACTTTAGTGAGAGCAGGAAGGAAAACTTTGATTTTACTCAAAATGTTCTTTTGGATCTTTTCCCAGCGAATACTCGAAAACTTATGAGCGGATTTTCAATTTTTTTTCTAGTAATATTTGTAATTGTAGTGGCTAAGTCTGTCCGTAGCTGCTATTGAATTGAAAAAAGGATCTTTATAGAAATGTAAAAAATTCAATTTAGCTAAGCTCTGTTAATTTTGAAAAATTTTCAATAAAAATAACAATAGTATGATCCTTTGATAATTACACAGGCCTAAAAAAAAAAAGTTGTGTGTGCTGGGTGTCCCAATACGTTTTTCCTACGCATTTTGTCTCGCTGAACACGAATCTGAAGTTAGAATTAGGAGTCGATGAAGAAATGCTCGAGAAAATCGATAAAAACTGATAAAAGTATCATGATATTTTTATGGATTTTCTCAACAAAAAAAGGTTGTGTGTGCTCGGTGTCCCACTACGTTTTCCCTATATATTTTGTCCCGTTGAATACGAATCTAAAGTTAGAATTAAGGGTCGATGAGGAAATGCTCGAGAAAATGCATTAAAACTGATAAAAATATCATGATATCTGATCAGTTTTTATGGATTTTCTCGAGCATTTCCTCATCGATCCCTAATTTTAATTTCAGATTCGTGTTTAGCGGGACAAAATAAGTAGAAAAAACGTATTGGGACACCCAGTATACACAACTTTTTTTTTGTGTGCACTAGATCATGATTTTTATCAGTTTTTATGGATTTTCTCGAACATTTCATGTGCGACCCCTAATTCTAACTCCAGATTCGTGTTCAGCGGGACAAAATACGTAGGAAAAATGTAGTGGGACACCCAGCACACACAACTGTTTTTTTTTTGTGGGCCTGTGTTATTTATGTGTATAAAAAAAATTCTCAAACATTGAGAATTTTTTCATCCCTTACAGAAGCTTTCCCTCCAAAAAAAAAACTCCTCGCTTCTGCCGTCCCTCGATCCAAATCTTTTGAGAAAAAACCCTCAAGAGATCCGGCGAAAAGTACTTTTTCGTAAAATTTGAGGAAAATCGTAACCAGCGAAAGAATTCCCTCATCAATAAACATGCTGCGGTTGGTTACATCCGTTTGTTCGATGAAAGAGCGCAAGAAGAAACGCCGCGTAGCTTTTTGCATACGAATTTTTAACGGAGTGCCAGATGGAGCTTCATAAAAGTCGTATATATTTATGTGAAACTTTTGGAATGGTTTATTATCGAAGAAAAATGTTGGCCGCGAAAAACTTGCCGGTTGAAACTGAACGAGAGCGAGAGAATGTAGAATGCACGCGTTTTCAAAGTTTCGAGCGATTCAAATCTCCTATTATTCGTTGTAATTTCTTCTTCACAGTTTTTTCTCAATCTGTATTAGGGTAAAATTTACGCTCTCTTCCGGAAAATCTCGTGCACGAGCTGCGTGGAAAATAGTAACAAGTTTCGACCAAGACAGGGCGAAAGCAGACAAGGACTATCGATTTTACTGATCGAGGAAGTCACGAGAGTCAAGTCCGTTTCTCTCAGCCGGACATTAATGATACGAAGAGGCTCGAGCTATGAAAGCTCGTTCGCTCACGGAATATCGTCGACGTTGACTCGCGTTTACATGAATAAATTAAAATTCACGGTGAGCGAGCTTCTCCATGAGGGAAGAGCTTTTCCGAGTGTTCGCTTCCTCGCAAACGCTTTGTAAATCCATGTAACAAAGAGAGAGAACCAATTTTGAAATTTTCGAATTTCCCGGACTGCTTTCGCCACTTTTCACCTTCTTGGAAAGTTTTTTTACTGAATTTTCTCAATAACAATTTTCATAAACGATACTTCAATTAGCTCGATTAAGCGCAAAACCGAGGCTTTATCCTTGCTATTATCCTCTATGAAGGATAATAGCAAGGAATTATGCGCTATGGTTACGTTAAAATAGGCGGAATGACGTTTTCGCGGGCTTGCATAATTCATTGATAATTTGACAAACAACCCTCCACGTCCCCTCCAGTATAATTGCATTCCAGCGATTGCTGAATGGCTCAAAGGTCTCTCCCTCTCTTTTCCTCTCCCGCTCTCTCCTTTCTGTCGCTGATTAATTGTGATGTATGGCAACGTAAATGGCCCCACCTCATCGTTATGGCAATTTGCCGAACAGCTGTTTCAGAGATCCCGCTGTAATGTATACACGGGATCCAAAATAAAAGATCCTAAGCCGCTGCCGTTCACGTAAAGCCGCGAATTTATCTCACATTTTTCATCCCAAATTTGTTTATTCTTCTGGCGCAAGGTTACACCCCGAGATATTATGAGGAATGCGCAATTTTTTTCCACGCTATAAATCGTTTTTTTCCCGCAAATTTTCGTTTATTCGTCCAAACGCTTCGAAGGATTTTTGCAAAAAAATTTCTTTGTTGAGTTTAATTTTAATTTCAAACTGAAAATTTAATATAATTTTTTCTCAACGTTATTTCATCTCGATTGAACAATTTTCCATTGTCTTTTTAATAAATACGAAATTATCGAACAGCTGATCGCTTTATTATTGTTCCTTGAAATCATCCCTTCAAGGGGAAAACCACTTTAAAAATTAGATTTTTTTTTTTATAAAGAATATATTTTCAAGAATATTTAAGTAACATTTTGAGTTAACATTTTGAAAATTGAACGAGTTGCAGGCAATTTAGTGAGAGCAGAAAGGAAGACTTTAAACGCGATTTTTTTAAGATAATTCTTTTGGAACTTGTCCCAGTGAATACTCCAAAACTTATGAGTTGATTTTCGATTTTTTTTGTCGATTCGAAGATCGTTTCTTTTTCGGTAATTTTCATTTACGATTCGTCCGGACGCTTCGAACGATTTTTGCAGGATTTTTGCGAAAAATCAATTTTTAATCTTTGCCCCTTTTGCATCACATCGCCGGATATCATTTTTCTTCTTCAACGATCCAATTTCTTCTCAGTATCTTGTGTTTCACGTGATTTCGCGTGTCCCGACGGGGACAATCTAAATATAAATGAGACTGCGAGGACGAGGAGGCGGAAGGAGCGATGAAGAAACTTTTTCATCGACTTCGACGATGAGAAATTTACGAGACAAAATTTAACTCCACTTTTCTGCGAAGATTGTTTCAATAATGTTCGTGAAATCGTTTCTCCCAGGGCAACAAAAAATTAAAATTAAAAAGGCGTATCTCTAATCCTCGGGGACGAAAGATGAATTTTTCCAATTTTCATTTTGCAAAAATTGATATTTCAAAAATTGATTTAATCGAATACCCGATCAAATACTCATTTATCATTATTTGCATTATTATTATTGTTTTTATAGATCTAAATAATAATACACGATGTTCAAAGATTTTTGGTCGCCACAAGATAGCGCTATTGATCTGATCCATCGATCTCCTGAAATGTTCCCTAACGAAGAGATTCTCATTTATTCTCATTCCACGACGCCGCTCAGCTAATAAAATAAACAATATCGAATCATGAGCGGCAAAAGAAGGAGAAATGGAGGAGAGAGAAGGTGGCGTTTTTTTCTGGTTGCCACCGAAGAATTTCCCCATATTCCCAGGAGTAATTTCCTTATGCGTTTGTTTCACGAAAGAGAAAAAGGCAAAAAAAGCCTCCAGCCTACTTTTGTTCCTGCGAACTTTCATCGAGGTAAGAAAAATCTAGCGTTTCGTTCTTATCGCGAAAAGGACTTTGGCGAACCCTCGTACAAGAGCAATGTGATCCCGCATCTCTTGAGAGGGATATATCTCGTTTTTTTCCGCGTGGAATTGGGTGAAAAGTTCATAAAAGTTAATCGCAACCGAGAAAGAAACAATAACGCTTGAAGTTTGGACTCTTGTGAGGGATGATAAGGCGACATCACTTTGTGGAATTGAATTTCATTTTAATTTCAAGCTCAATAAATAATTTAATTGCATTTCTTCTAAACGTCATTGTTGCAATATTGAAGAATCTTCTATTATCTTTTTAATAAAAACGAAATGATCTGACTGCTCTTTGATCTCATTATCATTTTCACTAGAAAATCATCTCTTCGAGAGAGAAAAGCCACTGGCAAAATTTGGATTTTTTTTTTATTACTATGAATTATATATTTTTTCAAAAATATGTGAGTAAAATTTCGATTTGATATTTTGAAAATTGACTAAGTTACAGTCACTTTAGTGAGAGCAGGCAGGAAGACGTTTGCTCGAAATGACTCTTTCGAACTTGTCCCAGCAAATACTTGAAAACTTATGAACCGTTTTTCAATTTTTTCTTTTTCATAAGTATTTGTAATAGCAGTGGCTAAGTCTGTACGTAGCCGATTTCAAAAAGTTTGATAATTACTATTTTTAAAACCTGCTTGAATAAAAAGAAGGGCCTTAGAAATAAATAAAAATTCAATTTATCTCCATTTTGTAAACAATCAAATTAAAAAACGGCAAAAAATCTGAGAATAGGTAAATAATCAAAGAAAAATTATTGATATATTTTTTTCTATTTTTCACACAATCCTTCACCAAGATATCAATGAAACAATGCAGAGGACGTTTTATATCGTCAAGATAATATCGATATCTCTGTTGATTTTTAAGATTTTTCAATAAAAATTGCTAGGAAGTAAGTTGAATATATACTTGATAAAGTAACAAAATCCCGATTTGTTAATAATTAGTTATGTCTGAGAAAAAAATTCTCAACCATTGACAATCTTCTCACAGTGGCTTCAACCCTTAAAAACAAAACCACAAAAAATCGTCAGAGGGCTCGATAATCCTAAATTACATTATGATGTCTCTTTCGTCGTCATATATATATTTTTAACCTATTCTCCATATCGTCGTCAGGTGCTATTGATGCAGAGTAAACCATTGGAGAGATTGAGAGGGATGGAGAGAAAAAGAGGGAGAGACAAAGACAGTGGCCGATTATTGATGGCCCTCTGTCGTTTATATATTACATAATATACATGGTTATATACACATATATGTAAGTATTAGGGTGGGTCAAATAAAATAACTAATTTTTTTTTTCCTCGATATAATGAAAAATGTATTGTTTGGCATCTCAAAAAACCTATTGCAAGTATTAGCCCTTCGTATTTAAATTAAGATGTCCTTCATCGCAAATTTTGATTTCCCACTCAAATAACGTAGGATTTTTTTTTTAATTTTGGAAAATTAATCGGTAATAATAAGTGATAATTATCACCGATTATTTTTTGACCGGTTAGTTTTATCGATTAGACACAAGAGAGCTTTTTTGTAGCGCATCAAATGTTCTACAAAAATGTGCTAAACAAATTCTCCTAACCTCAACGGTAAAAGTCTAATAAAATTCCAAAGTTAAAAAAAACATTTCCTATGTTATTTAAATGGGAAATAAAAATTTGCCAGGGACCTCTTAATTTAAATATGAAGGGCTGATACTTGCAGAGGGTTTTTTTGAGATGCCAAACAATACATTTTTCATTATATCGAGGGAAAAAAAATAGTCATTTTATTTGACCCACCCTAGTATGTATATATATCGACAAAAGTGATGCAGACAGGTGGTGGTGTCTGTTTGTGGTGATGCAGCTTCTTTGAGGGTGAGTGGAGGGTGCTGAGCACGAGTGTCATGGAAAAGCTGGTTTTCCAACGACAGGTATGTACATTCGATACATTATGTACAATGACGATAATACATACGATATATATATATTATGTAAACATTCGAGCATATAAAGAAGCGTTCCTCGCAGCTACTTTTTTTTCTCCATCGACCCACTTTTATGCACTTTGTTCACATGCACTTTCAGCACGGATTGAAAATTCGTAAACGTTAAACAAAAAAAATCAAAATTAAAATCGTGCAAAATTTGACGACTAATTTTATCTCATCCCTATCAATTTTCACGAAGAAAAGCTTGGGAAATTCGGAGGGAAAAATGTGAAAGCTGTGGACGCATTTCCAATGTTTAAGATTTTTTTAAAATTTGTTTTTGAATAAAATTTTTGTCAAAATCTGAATTTTCTCTCGACAACAGCTCTGCGGCAAGAAATTTCCAAAAGTTGATTATTACAAAAAAAAAAAATATGCCCTTTTTGAAAAAATTGTATTAGAAATGCACTGAGAGGGATGATTTTGATGGAATTTTCTTCGAAACAAAAAGAGCCGAGAATTTTTTTTTCAACGGTGTTTGAGAGCTCAAAAATAGCATTAAATTCAGGGATATGTCTAACTATGGAAACAAAAAAGCAGCGCTAATTTTTGTTAACATTAAGCTAGCAACACCACATTAAAAATTCGATTTTCTTCGAAACAAAAGCTAGAATTTTTTTGTAAACTTTATTTGAGAGTTTAAAAAGTTAAAAAACGAGTTTAAAAATAAATAACTAAAAATTTGAGTTTTTGTTAACTTCAAGCTATCAACACCATATTAAAAATTCGATTTTATCTGATGGAATTTGGAATTGATCGTACGAGGAGTTTTGGATCGTGTGAAATTTTCAAAGCGTCGAGAAATATTTCGACGCTGACGATGAGATAGAGTTTTCTCGACGTGACGAGGGAGGTTTCGAAATAGAAAAAAAAAAAAATAGTCGAGAGGAATACTCCTGGTAATATGGTCAAAAGAGGCTCGGGGAAGTTTCCCTTTCGCGCGAGAGTGCAGAAGTGCCAGCAACCTCTGTGCTCTCTCGCGTTCTCATCCCTCGTCTCGCTTGTGCACCGCAACCCCCCTTTCCACCCCGTTTGTGTGCCCTCGAGCCCTCACAGTGCCCAGATATAGAAAAACCCCGAGTGACGAGAAAGGCTTTTCGAGAGACTAAGAATTGCGAAAGACGCAGCGACGCTTTTTCTTCAATTTTCATTATTATTATTTTTTGTCATATTCATCCCTTCGTTTGCTCCACAAGTATTGTTATGATGAAAATTGAGATATTTTGACATTTACCACTCTTAAAATATGGCTTCTAAAAATCTTTTCATTGACCCCTGTTACCCGCATGAGATACCTTTTGATTCTTTTGCTATTGTTATTGTGCTAATTTTTTTTGAAATGTGTTTTTTTTAAATTCTTGTCTCTGTGCGGGGTATTTATTTCGTTCCTTGGGGATTTTATTTATTCTATTATTCGAATTTGTTTTTAAAGGTTTTTTTTTTTAATTCTTGTCTCTATGTGGGGTATTTTTTTTTGTTCCTTGGGGATTTTATTTGAATACGCATGTGGGGAAAGTTGTGGAACGTGCGCAGCGAGGCATAAGCATAACAACCCCTACAGAAATAATGACAAAATAGAATGCAGATGGAAAAGGGTTGATGAATAAAATAGGAAGGATTTTGTGGATTTTTTTCGTTAATGAGCGAATATTTCCTCTGTCCATGATAAATACACGCGATAATGATAGAGATGGAGAATTGTTGCTTGGTTCACATATTTTTATATCAGAATTTGGCGATTCAATTATTTTTACCGATAAATAAATGTATAACAAGATTTTTCGCCTAAAAAATTTGACTTTAATGATTCAAAATTATATTTAAAAAATTACAATTACAAAATTACATTTAAATCGTAACCCCTTCTAATTAACAATTGAAAAAAGTTGTTCAACGCAAAAAACATTTAATTTTATTTTTTTACCAAAAATTGCAATAAAATTAATTGAAATAAATCCCAATTAACAAAATAGTTCCCAGCTCAATGGAGCGAATCAACACGTGACTTTTCATTCCATACAAACCAAAATCACAAGAAAAAATCCTTTATGCTTTTTTCGATAAAACTATTTTCTTGCGAAAAATATTTAAAAAAAAAATGTACACCAGTAGACATAAAAGTCATACGAACCGAGAAACGACAGAGTGACGTGCTAATATTCCGAGAGCACGAGAAAATGAAGAAATATTGTTTTTTCTCTTCCCTTCAATCCCTTTCCTCTCTGGTTGCTCCAATCCTGGTTCTCGTTGGGATTTCCTTAACTGCAATTTTCACGGATGCGTCGTGAACGGATAATCCCGCGCGTTTGACGACGTTATTTATGTAACGCACTAAAATTTTATGCATACGTTGGTAAGCGCCTTTTACTCCCGGATTTTCTATCTCCCGCTCTCTCTGGCTTTATTCACCCACGCCGTATTCAACAGCCATCGCGCACTGCACCCCTTCGCCCCCGTCTCTTCAACTCCAATATAGCACGAAAAAACATGAAATTTTATTTTTTTTATTTTTTCCTCTGGAATTTCTCACCCCTTTGGAGCAGAGGGATGAAATTTTTTTTCAACCAATATTCTAGGACGCCATTCCGCGCGAGATATTTCACCAGATTTAACAAATATTCGTCTCGCTATCTTGCATTTTTCTTTTCCAGTGATCTCTCATCGCAGAGCGCCGAGAGCGTCAAATTTTTTTCATCCCCCTCGAGATGTTTCACACTTTTTAGAGGGAGTTTTCAATTGCGACCTCTTCGCGCGCACTGGCGAGAAATAAAAGAAGAATGGCTCTCCGGGCGCGAGGGGTTGATGGTTAAAGAAAAAAACAATAATAAAAAAAAACTTAAAAAGAAAAAGTTTCACACGCACTTGACGGGGGTGGTTTTAGGCGCGCGCGCGAGAGAGAGACGGATGTTGCTTGGAGCCCAGGCGAACGGAGACTGAGGGCGCCCATAATAAGCGGCTGGTTGGCGCTTGCGCTTCTCAATTGCGCGAATTCAACGCTGGGATCTCTCCCCCCCCCTCTCCCTCTCCCACGCGCGCGCTTTCCCGTTTTGTAACGCAGCGCGCGCCACCCCTGGGACACAGGTCTCTCTCTCCCCCTTTCTGTTTCTCTCTCCTCCTCTCTCTCTCTCTTTCTATCATCAACCCCGAGACGAGTCTTTGGCCACCCTTAAACCTACATGATTTTCTCCCTCCGATCCCTCTCTCGCGATTTTTTCTACCCTCTTCCATCCTCCCTCTGCCACCCCCTTAAACTATTCCATAGTCGTTCAACTTGTGCGATGAAGAAATAAATTTTTTCTCATCTTCTTTACCGAGGGAAAACGTGTTTTTTGACCCTCGCTGATCGAAATGCTCTCAGCATTGTGACTTCGTCGTTTAGGGGATGAAAGCTCGATTTTTTTTTATCTCAATAAATTTCATGAGCCTAGGGACGGTGCAAGAAACTTTATCCTTTAAAAAACCTGTGTGAATTTCGTCCACTCAATGTGGTAAGATTTAAGAGGGCTGTAGATTTTTTTAGGGGTTGATTGACCATCGCAAGGGATGTTTTTTTTTATCACGAGAAAATGGATGGATTTCATCGCGGAGTAATTTTTTAGAGGCTAGTATGCAAAATTTATCGCCCCTAGGTGAGACCGAACTCTCCCTAGAATATAATGGATTCATGATAAACGTTCGAACAACCTCCGATGGGAGTTGAAAGCTCGAAGAGACCGGAGATACATAAACGAGAGTCAAATGCGGTTTAGGGTTGGTTGAGTTGACGACGAGGATGAAAATAAATACGCGGAGTCAAGTGTCTCGAGCGGTAGCGATTTGAGGGGATGAAAAGTGTTGAGGAATGAGAGAGGGTTGGAAGGCATTATCAAGGGTGTATAATAATGGGGCGTGCAAATGAGCGCACTTCGGGTTTAGTTCAGTCTTTTGAAACATTATTTACCGTGGGAACTCGTATCCGATGAATCGACCCTCTTCAAAGGGGATGAAAACGAATCAGCGAAACTGTTACCGAGAAAAGCCACGGTACAGAGGGAGAGAGAAGAGTTTCTCGTAAATTCCGGCACTGACCATTTCATCGCAAATGAGCTACTGAACGTATATATTCGTGGTTTTGTGTACACTTCCGGCCAAAAGTTTGGAAACACTCGCTCCGATTCCACGCCGCACAAAAAGTTTCACTGCTCTTTTAAAAATGAAGATATTTTGATTCGCCGAGCGGCGTTTTAAAGGATAGATATAGAGATATAGGGAAAGGAATAGATATATTCAGCTTCATTTCGCTTTTTCCAAAAAATGTTTGCGATTTTTTTTAACCCGGTACGCCCTTCAAATCATGGTTGTTTTTCGGTTTTTTTTTTGGCATCGTAATTTTGGCGCACGACCCACGAATTTTTTTTTCGACTGTTTTTCGCATGAAATACTTGTGGCGGGGAGTATTAGCTTCAATTTTGTTTTTTAAAAAGTTTCGTACGATTTTTTTTCGCAAAAATATTCAATTTTTCGCAAAAAACGACCATATTTGTAGAATGTAGCCTAACTCTAAAACTGGGTTTTCGTGAAATCACTAAGAGGGTAAAAAGTTGCATACAATCATTCTGAATTCAATGAAATTTTTTCAGATTTTTTTTAGAAATTTTTTTTTTTCTCAATTTTTCCTGTAAACGAGATATTTTGTTATCTTAAGGTTGTTTAGAAGCTACGAAACCTTTGAATGTTAATTGTTCAATAAATAGCTTCTTAATCGTAGTGAAATTTTTACACGCCCTCCTGAATACTTCATGTAAGAACATACAAAATCTTCACAATTCTATCATCATTGCTTCAACCTCCTTAAGGGTTAAAATAAAGAATGATGAGAAAATTCTGAAAATTTGGTATGTTTGTGTATGAGGTATTTAAGAGGTCGTGTAAAAATTTCACGACGATTAGGAAGCTCGTTATTAAGAAATTAACGTTTTGTTAAAAACATTTTTTTAAACAAATAAAAAAAATATTTATCAATAAACTTTGTTTTTTTTTCCGTTGCTTTCAGTATATTGTGGATATTGAAAAATTGAGAGGTCAACAAAAAACTTATCGCAAAGTTATATCAGTTTCCATCAGACTACATTTAATTTTATTTAATTTGTTAATCTTAATTATTCGAAAACGAGCTTCCAAATCGTCGTGAAATTTTTACACGACCTCTTAAATACTTCATTGAAAAACATACCAAATTTTCAGAATTTTCTCATTAAACGTGATATGCTTCTAAACAACCTTAAATAATCGGGTCTCTTACCTCATCAACACAGCTTTTTCATCGAAAAATCTCATCTGCATGGTTTTTTCATCGAAAAACCCATGTAGATGAGGTAAGAGACTCGATTGCTTAAGATAAAAAAATATCTCGTTGGCAGGAAAAATTTTTGAAAAAAAAAATTTGAAAATAAATTCTAAACAAATTTTATTGAATCCAGAATGATTGTATGCAACTTTTGCACTGAATAACACCTTCTACACAACTTTTTCATCGAAAAACTCGTGTAGATGTGGTAAGAGACTCGATTGTTAAAGATAAAAAATATCTCATTTACAGGAAAAATTAGGAAAAAAAAATTTTCGAAAAAAAATCTGAAATAATTTCATTGAATCCAAAATAATTGTATACAAATTTTTACTCTCTTAGTAATTTCACGAGAACCCAGTAGTTTTAGAGTTAAGCTACATTTTATAAATATGGTCGTTTTTTGCGAAAAATTGAATATTTTAGAGAAAAAAAATCGTATGAAACTTTTAAAAAAACGAAATTGAAGCCCATACTCCCCGCCACAAGTTTTTCATGCGAAAAACCGTCGAAACAAAATTTCATAGGTCGTGCGCCAAAATTACAATGCCAAATAAAAAGTCGAAAGACGACCATGTTTCAAAAGGCGTACCGGGTTCAAAAAAAATTGCAAAAATTTTTTGGAAAAAGCGAAATGAAGCTGAATATGTCCCCTTCAAAACGCCGCCTAGCGAATCAAAATATCTTAATTTTTAAAAGAGCAGTGAAACTTTTTGTGCGGCGTGGAATCGGGGCGAGTGTCTCCAAACTTTTGGCTAGCAGTGTATATTTAACATTTGATGGAGGGATGAAAAAGCGGAGATGGGTTGATTATGGTCGGAGAGCGTTTTGGCACCGAAACGCGAGAGAAATCATTCTTCAACCCCCCAACTGGGTCAATAAACGCTGCTAATGTAGCTGCTAATTCTTCATAGGCAATTTAACGGACATTTAAGGGGTTGAATGAATATTAAAATACACCCCATGGTTCGACTATAAACTTACGCGAAATATTTGTAATCATCGTTAAAATATCGCGATAAAAAAGGGTGTTTTTATAGCAAGATTGATAACAAATGTTATAAAGGAATTAAAGTGAATGCAAAGCTGTAATAAAAACGCGTAAAATGGCTCAAAAACAACTTTTTCATTGCGGATAAAAAATTATTCATGCGAGTTCTTGTAAAATCTATTTAACCCCTTTTATTATCAATTATTTCGTCAAATAAAACGTTACGTAAATTCATCTGTTGAGGGTAAGCTGAATGAATATCGGGGGTTGAAGATCAGCGACATGTTTTTCTTTATTTTTTAAATAGCTTAACTTTTTATTTTCATCAATAACCCGGCTTGATTCAGTTAAGAACTTAAACTGTTTACCGTTTTACCGGTGAAGGAATGTGTGCGAAAGGGTAAGGTATAGACGTAGAATTGTACATAGAAAGGGGAGAAAAAGGGAGGAGCGAGAGAAAATGCAATTTTCCTCACATGGTCCATGCGTGGGCGAAGTGAACGATGGAGGAAAAACGTTGCCTCCAGTCTGGTCGATCGGGGACTTTGGTAAAATGGATTGTATTTAACGATCGGGAAACTTTAAAAAAAAAAAAAACCCCAACTCGATTGCTTTCTCGATCTTTTGACCTCTTTCTTTGCAAGTGTATATAAAGCGTTCTCCACTAATTCCGCGAGTTTGTGACCTTTAACAACAACAAAAATCAACGAAAACAACAACAACAAAAAATAATAAATTTCGTCTGATTTCATTGAAAATTTTTGAAATCATTCATAAAATTCTCCTAATCAGAAACATGGCGATAACGTTTTACGGAATTTAGAGACAAGGAAGAAAAATGTCGGGATTATCGTTGAACGCTTCATACACGGAATATAACACCGTAAACCATACACCAGACGAGAATAAAGTACGTTTATTATACGCATTGTACGTTGACAAACAAAAAGGCAGAATTTCTATAAATGAGACGAGTAAAATTGTTGATGTTGATCCCTTTTGTCTAGCTGGAATTCGACGCACGTACATAAATGTACCGGAGGGATGCAGAAGTAACTGGCACGTTGTTTTGCTTTTCGCTTGAAAACTCTCCGTAGTGAACGTGAGCTGGTTGGTTATGCGAAAGAAATAAAAAAAAAGACTCGCAAAACGTGCGAGAAACGTGCGCGCTTTTCGCATGATTCACGAAAACGAGCCACCGTGACTCGTCGATCCAGTCTTTCTCTTTTCTCGCTCTTCGTCGCGCACACGATGCATAAACACACCGGAAGTCATACGCGAGCAATGAGACTAATTTATTTCATCAGTTGATTATTGAATTTCTGATTAAATGTGGGATGAAAAACTGCGATCACGAGGATGGAACTTGTATTTTATCAAAAACAATCGATCAATAAATTTGCGAGGGGATCCAGAATGATACTGAATTTTCCAAATTTATCAATGAAAATTTTATAAAATGTTGTTTTTATGGTGCTACTTTATATGCTTGATAATTTGAAGAGAATTGTTTATTTATTAACCCTTATACTTGACACACTGGGGTGCAAAACACTCCAGGCTTAAATTTCCTCGATTTTAAATACCTAAATTTAAAAAAATAATAAAAACTATTCCATGTAAGGTCAAGTGCAAAAATTTTGTGCGATTTTTTTTCCTGTTATATTATTTTACTACTATTATTTTTTTTCTTGTAGTGCTATATATTACGCAAACTCAGTTAAATTTTTAACCATTTGTGTCGAAAAATAAAAAAGTTCAGATTTTTTTTCGTAAAAGTTGTCATTTTTTCAGTTTTTTTGGATATTTAAATTTTGTATCATATTTAACTTTGATATTTTACCATAAATCCGGCATAACTTTGAGAAGTAACCTCTTAAGGAGTTCTAAAAAAAATTGCAAGTTAAAATATTAAATGGTATATTTTTTATAAGAATTTTTATCGCTGGGGTACAAACGACCCCAGTATGTCAAGTACGTTATTCTGCAGAAGCGTGTCAAGTAAGGGTTAAATAAAATGAAAATTGAGGAAATACGCTTTTTTTTAAAGCATCGAACTCCATGTAACCTAGACTGATTTAAAAAGAGCGACTATTTTTTGTTTTTCGAAATAACATTAAATACTTTCAGGGAGGTGAAAAAAGATGCCCGATAAAAGCAGAGCTTTCAATATAAATTTTTAGGTAGACCTCATCGCAAATTTCTATTTCCCATTTAAATAACACAGGTAAAAAAAATTTCAATCTTTGAAATTTTATACCTCGGCTTCAAGTCAATGTACCAAAATGAACGACATATATTCTTGTAGAGAATTGAACGCTCTACAAAAAAGATGTTTTATGATTTTTCGATAAACTCACTCCTTCAAAAGTTATTCAAGGTTAAAGTTAAATTAGGAAATGTTGAAACTTATTACTAAATATCGTCAAATCTTTCTTGAAACAGAAGTTTATATTGCATTAACATAAATAACCTAATTTTTAAAGAAATGTTAAATTAAATTAAATTAAATTTTGGTTAATTTCTGCATCTATTTTTTTTTACGTTTTCTTCATAAAAACCTAAAATCGAGGTGGAAGGGAAATCCTGGACATCACGAATTTTGGGTCAAAATTTTTTATTTTTGACACCGGATTTTAGAGAATTTTTTCAGATTTTTAAATTACGGCCCTCGAGGTTTTCGAAAAAAATGTTCAAAAAATCATAACGTATTCAAATTTGGTTTTAAAAATCTGAAAAAAATTGTGAAAGCTATTTTGAGTTGGAAGAATCATATAAAAAATCGTAAACGAAATCAGCGAGGTCGAGGGTCACACTCAGGTCGACTTGGTATGGAACGCCCCATAAATATATTAGACCGTGAATAACTTTTGAAGGAGTGAGTTTATGGAAAAATCGTGAGACCTCTTTTGTAGAGCGTTCAATTCCCTGCAAAAATACGTATCGTTCGATACAATACATTGACTTGAAGCCGAGGTATAAAATTTCAAAGTATGAAATTTTTTTTCCTGTGTTATTTAAATGGGAAGTAGAAATTTGCGATGAGACATGTCCAAATATTTTTATTAAGAGCTCTGCTTTCAACAGGCATCTTTTTTTCACCTCCCCAAAAGTATTTAATATGTTATTTCGAAAAACAAAAAATAGTCGCTTTTTTTGAATCAGTCTAATACTCTAACGTAACCTCTTAATCGAGGCCCCAAATTCCTCGCTCTGGCGAAGGCAGACACTCGATGGAAATAGTCTTGATTACAAGGGGGAGAGATTTAATTGAAACACCCCGAGACATCCCTCCAGCGTAATAAAATGAAACGACGGAACGATCAGGCGGAGTGAATTATCATAAGTTATCTCTTTGAATCAAGGGAGGTACAAATTTCTCAAATAACCTCGCAACCCTTCAAACGCACTGTTTAAAGGGCTGCGTTGATTCTGTTGTTTTATTCTCGACGAGCACACAAATCGCGGGGGTTGTTGTCGTCAGGAGGAAACGAATATGGCGTCGATCGGTGGTGCGGAATGATTTTCGACAATGCGAAGTAAAAGTGATATATAGAGAAGGGTGTGGCTTGTCATATTGATGAAGTAAAACGACTGGAGCGAGAAAGAGAGACGGGGGAGAATTGGAATCGAGGTGTGCAATCATGTTTCGATGATTGACGTGCCTCGGGGAAATCAGAATTTGAATGAAAACGGCAGTGTTATCGATTAGTACGCTCGAGAAGTGAGGGAATATTTTTTTGGCCTGTTTGAATATGCTGAAACGACCAAATAAAATTTTTAATTATTAAAAACAACAGGTATTTAATTTTGTAAAATAAAAATTAAGGCTTTTGCTCGAAGGATTCAAACGAAAATCTATAGAATTCCGAAAGGATCAATAGAAAAATAAACGGCAGTTAAAAAAAATGTTGACCATCGCAACATTTGTTCATTCGCAAAGCTTATACTTTTTGTAATAAAAAAGGTTTCGGTTTGGAACATGAAAAATTGATTGGCTTGAACGAGAATTGTTTTTGATTTTATTTCAATAAAAAAAAATAGTTTAATTTATTCATATTAGTTTATTTAATTAATAATAAATAATAAATTGATTTAATTTATTCTTTAATTTTTATGATATTTTAAAATAATATTATCAATTTTATTTTCGAAAAAAAATTATTTTGAAAAATAGAAGAATGTAAAAGTGTAAGCGGTATTTTTGTAACATGTAAAAATAAATAAAGAATGTTGAAAAAATAACAAATACAACGCACATAATAGAGCAAAAAGGTTCGATGAAATCCCGCGTTTTTGTATGGAGAACAAGCTGTTACGAGGAAAGGGGTGGGAATTAATGGTTTGCACATTAGGTGAATACCGCGGTATTTGTCGTAATATAGAGGAAACGAGGGACCGAAAGTTGCCCCATCCTGATAAGGACATACTTTTGCAAAGCCCTGGAAGCGGGAATGAGGATATTTTCACAGCGGAAAATAAAGAGAAATCAAGGGGTTGAGGGTGGAAAAATAAAAGTGCAAAAAAAAAAATTGAATGGTCCAAAGAAATGTACAATTAATGTAACGGAACCTAATCAATGTTATGATTTTTAGGATACCTTAAAAGGAAAAATGGAACCCTCATAAAAAAAAATCTGTTAGATTCAAATGGGGGATGAAACTGGTAAACATTTTTTTTTTCAAAATTAGTATACCGTGTGGGGTATCATTTGAAAGAGCTACCTCTAAGGATTCTAAAAATATATTTTTCATATTTTTTGGTCCAGTATAATATCAATAACAATAATAATTCGTACAGATCAAGTATGCGACATATTGCAAAATATTATACATATATTTTTTGCGCATATTTTGTGGAAATTTGCATGAGCGGAGTGGGAAAACAAATTATACGAAAGGTCTTTGCCCATTAAGAAAGTGTCGTCCTTAATTCATCAATTTTCGAGGTATTTAAAAGAAACACCGCATAAGCGCCCACAGCGAGTCTACATAATTATATGCGAAATATTATAAATGCAAAGAATGCAAATTGCGAACTTAAGCCGAGTACAGCCAGCGGTTTCGGAGTCGGGGGAGCTCGTGGCAAGTTTTCCCTCGTTACTTTGATCAACTAAAAAAATGAACAAAAAAAATTTGTCTCCGATGACAATATTCGAAAAAATAAAATAGAACCCAAGGTCTCGACCATCTGCCACCTCGTCCATAAAACCCTCTTCTGCATATAATAATAACAATCATCCCTCATCCCTGTCCCTATTTTCCCTCTTCTACGATCCTTCGTATCGCTTCTCGACGGCGTTTAATTAAAATTCACCATAAATCGCCGACCAACGGGGTAAAACATTTCGTGAATCGCGTTTTCGTCCGAGGGAGGTTCCCATTGGGAGATAAAATTGGGGATGAACTACCCTCCTGCTCGACAAAGTGTCGGTTTATCTCGTTGTGTTTTTCAACCCCTCTTTGAGGGCTGCGCTTGTCGAAAATCCTCGCGATCTGCCATTCAATACAGATGGATGAAGATTTATGGAAATTCGTGCAGAAGAAACATCCCCTATTGGAATCGATATTTTTTCTTTCCCCAGAAATTTTCTATTCACCCCTCGTTTTCTCCGAAAAAGTTTTCAGGAACAACAGAAGTTCTCGAGATTTTCGGAACGTCCCAAACAACCCCATGGATTCATAATAATTGTTATTGTCCAATAAGGGATGTTCATCCCCTATTGGAATCGATATTTTTTTTTCCCAGAAATTTTCTTTCCACCCCTCGTTTTCTTCGGAAGGGTTTTCCGGAAAAACAGAAATTCTCGACATTTTCGGAACATCTCAAACAATCCCATGGATTCATAATAATTGTTATTGTCCAATAAGGGATGTTCATCCCCTATTGGAATCGATGTTTCTTTTCTTTCCCAGAAATTTTCTTTTCACCCCTCGTTTTCTTCGAGAGTTTTCAGGAAAAACAGAAATTCAAAATAATTGTTACTGATGAGACATTGTCAATAATTCAAAAAAAAATTTTTTTTTCTTAATCATAATCATTTTATTCAATTAATTGTATTCCTTTCGACTGTTCATCAAAAAATGTATCAACCCTCGAGAATCCCGATTATTCACCCCCATTTATCCTCCCTCCTTCCCCACCGGAAATGCACACACAGAGGGAAGAAAAACCTAGATTTTTTATTTAAAAAATTAAGGGCGTCGTTATATTTCAAGATTTTCCTCTCGCAAGCACACTCGTATAATATAACACGAAATTTCTCGTGAATTGGCGAAATTTTGAATGATCATCCACTCGACTTTGAACCCTCTCCTTTTGACTTTCGAGCTTTTCGCACTTTTCCAAGATGCCTGACGAGAGTCTCGTCAAAGAACATGTCCTCGTTTGAAAAAAAGTGATCTGTGTACTTTCTGTCTCACACGAGTCTAGCCAGAAGGGAGAAAAAAAAATTCGGATGCCACGCGTCTCCTCGGTATAATGCACGTGCTTTTTCTTTATGTTAGAATCATCATTAAAGATTCTCGAGCCAGGGAACATCGCACTTGATTACGAGGAAACCGTGAAATGAAAAGCTCTGTACGGAGACTTTTTTTTTCAAGAATGTGGTATGAATGGGAGATAAGAAAGAGAAGAAGAGAAGCTCTTCGTACAGGATACAGAAGTGATAATTCGAGTCACAATTTCCACCCCGAGAAATTTTCTTTTGATCAAAAGACATTCTTTGCATTTGAACTAAAGTAAGACGGAATTTATCATCTTTTTAAAATTTAAAATTCGAGACATCAGTTCGAATTTTGAGAGCTACAACTTTTTTAAACTTTAAGGGGTTGCGTTGTTTTGGCAGGTTAATAATGGGGATATTTCTCTATTTTTTAAAATACAATAAAAAAATTATTTGAAACTCTGGGAAAATATTCTAGACAGTTTACAACCACATTCTCTGTTGAAGTACGTAGCAATTTTTTTGTTTAATGGAATTTTTTTTTTAATGAATAATTTACTGCTTATTTTTTGGCCAAAAATCGCATTATTTTTTCAAAAGTCTACCATTTTTACAAAATTTGTTTTAGAAAAACAATCCCTACGTACTTTCATAGCCAATAGATTATAAAATTCTTTAGTTTTGAGATTCAGATTTTATACTTGACTAGAAATCCGTCCTCCTGTTTTGAAAAAGAGTCCTTAAAAAAAGACGATTTCGAAGATTGGCTCTGTCACCGCCATTTTTTTATCAAAATGATGATGCAAATTTTTTTTTCCATACTTTAATATGCCTCAAACAAACCCTCTGCAAAGAAATCCTATACCTTTTTCCATACTTCCAAAGTAAATTATCAGAGTTGAGCCTTGTTTTTAGCCCTCGAGCCGACCATTACAAAATCCTCCCATTAAGTTTTGGAAATAATTCAATGAAACTTTCAGGGAACATAGCTAAAAAGTGCTACACTGAGAAAACAGTGTATTTGTAGTAAAGAAATAATTTATTTCTGTCAAAATAATTTATTTGTGTCAAAATCATTTATTAACTATTAAAAAATATCAATTTAATTTATTAACCTTTAAAAGATAATTGATTTTGCCATATTCAACTTTAAATTTGTTAACAGTTAACAAATCCTGGTACATTATTTTCTCAGTGATACTATTTTCCCGAAAATATTTTTGTAAATTTTTTTTTATTCACTTAAGTAGATGTAGCCTCTCAAACTCGACCAATTTTCGCGCCTATTTCTGCAGCAACTGAGATCAACGTTTAGAAGAGCGAAAAGAGAGCCGGAGAAAAAAGGGGAAGAAGAGGAAGGAAAGAGGAGTCGAGTGCATCGGTAGGGTCCAGGCCTCGAGGATAATGGGAGAGAGAGAGAGAGAGAGGAAGAAAAAGAAGTGAAATGAAGAAGCCCTCGAGGAGGTTTCGTTCACGTTGACCGAAAGCCTCAAAGCCAGTTTGTCATGAGACGCCAGTTTCGACCGACGCGAATCACCGGGACTCCCTTCCGGTTTAGGGTCGACTTTCTATATATATATATATATATATATATACTTATAAATCTTCCTCGACCTGCTGCCTCGCTTTCATAAAACCCCCGCACGCTACTACATTATCGCTCCTATAGGTATTATTATTTACGAGAGATCCTTTGAGCCACGCGATAAAAGTGTTTTTTTCCTCTTCCCGAGCACGCGAATTCTTAGAAAATTTTCGTCCTGATGGCGATTTTATCCTCGAAACGTTTATCCATATGGTGAATCTTCACAAAAAAAAATCACCATTTTTCGACGACATTGTGCCAATGAATACGATTTTTGAGACTGGAAATTAAGGAGACACGAAAGTTTATCGTAATTGGTAAGAATTGAAGAAATGTTCCGTTGTAACCGATTTTCTTATTTTCAACGATTCGTCGAATTTTCGACTTAAATTTTTTTTTCTCCCTCGCATGCACAAAATTATTGAAAAATTATTAAAATTATTAAAATTTATCTCAGTTCTTCAATTTTCGATCAATGATATTTTCCTTAATCCAATATATAAAATGTTTTCTTATGGATTAATTTCAATAATAAAAAGAGCAGATTTTTGACCATTCAATTGTGAAAAAATTATTTAAAAAATTGCAAAGAGTCTTTTGAGCTTTTTCTGCGATTGGAAACTTTGTAATTAGTTTAAGTCCTTGGACAGAGGTAAAACCTCGAAGGTGATCGAAATTATCGATCGATTCTCGACTGAGTTTCTATATTGTCATAATTGAGAGAGAAAAAAAAGAGAAAGAGGGAAGAAAATCGATCGCTGCGTACAAACTGAAGAGGGATATCCTGTTGCGGATATTATACATATCGCAAGGATCACCGTTCTCGATCCTCGAGGTTTTTTTTTTATTTATTTTTTCCAAAAGACAGAGTCATTCGATCCGAGCAAGTAGAAGGTCCCAAAAAGATTGAGCATGAATGAACTTTTTCACCGGTAAATCCGATCAAACCAAAATTGGGACAAAATCACATTTATTTTTCTTATTATTTTCACAATTAAATACAAAACTCAACAAACAAAATTTACCCTCCACCGCGCGGATATTTGCTCTCAATCATCGCGAAATATCGCCGCCAATTTAATCATCAAAAAAAGAGGGGAAAACGTCGATTCTCCAAAGTCCGATTGGGGAATTATTTTTTACAAATATATTTTTTTTGCTCCATTTTTTTTCCATTCACCGGAGGCCCAAATGGGAGCATCAGGTTTGGTAACCGATACTTTTGCGGGTCTCTCTCTCTCTCTCTCTCTTGGCAGAAAGTAGAAACTAGAAGATTTTTGTTTCCCCTCTTTTTCTTTCGCGAATCTCGAGAGTGTAGTTACGAGGCGATGCTGCCGACCGAATATTTAGCAATGAAGCCGTAGGTTTCAGGAGTAAACGCTAGACATATAATTAGAGGCAAGAGGGGGATGAGAGATCCCGTGAGAAAATGCCCAGGCCACATAATGGTCGTGGATCACGGAACCCCTTTCCCCCCTCCCTTTTCCTCGCCACTTCTCTTTTCTCTCTCTCTCTCTCTTTCTCTCTCTCCTCATCTTCCACACTCTCGACGTGTTCCTCCTTTCACCCCTTTCTCGTCCCTGCAACCCTCCCGATCCTCATCTTCGGCAACACTTCACGATGAAGCGTATCTGCCCGCTTCTTCCTCTTTCCTCCGCGCAAAATTACCCTCCAACATCTTTTTTCCCTCTCGACAAGCAAAGAAAAGCAAGAAAAAGAGAACGAGTTCATTTTTTTCTCCCCTATCGCGATTATTTTCACGCCGATTTGTTTCCCTCAAAAAGAGGGAGGCTCATCGATGCTCCATGAATGAAGAGACAAAGGAGTTTATTGCAAAAAATAAAAACTAAAGTCGGGTAGCAGAATTTTTTTAGTATGTTTTTTGATCGATTATTGCGAAACGATAGCCAGACATGAGGGTAATTCTTCGATGAGTGGAAATTGGAGAAAATTTTGGGACACATTTTTCATTTTTGTTCATTTCAGAAAATGCGAATGAAGAACGTCAATCGAGCCGAGAGCGAGCCACTTCCGGTGAGTTTAATGTATTAACTATATTTGTGTTAAAATAAAAGAAATTGTCTTTTTGATAATTCCTTTTTTTATGATAATTATTTTCCCTTTCATAATTACCAAAATATAACCTTTTGATAATTCAATTTCAATTTTCAATTTTTTTTATATTTCAATAAATCAATTTTTTTCGATTTATTTGATAATTCGAATCAAACAATTTGTATGGTAATTCAATTTTCATTTTTCTATGAAATTTTTCCCTCTCTCTAATGACGTTTATTCCACCTGTTGCAGAAACATTTCGACGCAATCACGAGAGCAGGTAAGAGATTAATAATCAAAATTTTGAGAAAATGTTGAGAATCTCGAGAAAAACTTTATCTACCAAAAAATGTGACTGATTCTGTCGGACGAAATTAAGGGGTTACGTTGCTTTCAAAGTTTCAAAAGAAGTAATTTTCTCTATTTTTTAAAAATATTATAAATAAATTATTTAAGACAAAGTTTTAAACATTTGAACAATATTTTATAAATTTTTTATTGAAAAATTTGGAAAATGCGGCCAGTAGGACTTGGTTTTCAGAAGCCCCTTAAAAAGTGCCCTCATGATAGCTTTCTCTTAAATTAAAAAATCAAATTTTATCTCTTAGTAAATTAGTATACCTCGTGATTGATCGAAGGATTTGAAAAATAAATTAAATTTTCACTTTAGGCAGAGTTGTGTGCAAGACAGTACAATTTTTGATACAATTTACACCACGCTTATCAAATTAGTTATAATGTAAAAAAAAATCTCCGTTCAATAACAAGTCAATCTTACTTCGAAGAATTGTGCAAAATTTCAATAAGATCGGGGCAGTGCATTTTGAGAAAATTGTCCGCTGACTTCAAAAACAGTATTAAAAAAAAAAGTCTAACCTGATGAGGAAATTTCTAAAGGCTCTCTCTTTTAGACTTTTTCGCCGATTGACTTGAACTTCTGGAAAATATTCTAAACACATTCTACAACTAGATAAGAAATTAAAAAATTAATTTTTAGAAATTTTCAAACCCATGTAACCGCTCAAAACAAAGTAGCATAAGTATAAAGAGAGGCGAGAAAGGAATCAGGCAGGTGCGCGTCGTCGATAAGGTAGATTTCGTGGTCGGTAAGAAGCGACCTGGCGAGAAGGTAGAGTACGCGAGAACGCAGGTGAAACTCGATTGGAAGCGTTCGGCAGCGTGTGTGTCTTTTTCTCGTGTAAGACAAAGACAAAGAGAGGGAGGGACTTGAGTCCCCTTCGGGAAAGACGCGCGCATGCGGGATTTCGGTTATCTCAAGGATCAATGAGAGAACGAGGAAAAACGTTTAGGTGACGATTTCAAGGAATCATTTTCAGAGTCGGGTGAAACTGAAAAAACAATCATGAGGGGCCTCGGTTATCTCGGTGCGTGTATTTTCTGCATCGGGGCAGCAGGTTGCTCCCGGGAAGTGGCAGGGCCCCGCTATCGCCGGCGGAGTGGGGGAAGCAACGCGGAGTGGGGGGGAAGAGATATTCCGGGGTGGGGGTCGCGTTCCCTCGAAGAGTGCCTCGATTCCTTCGGTCTGGGCCCTCTCGAGCGATCTTTCTTCACACACTCTCGCATACCCGTATAATTTTACACGTTCCTCCCGTGTAAACGTGCGTGTGTGATTTTTACTCCCACCAGGCGTCCCCGAGGAAGCCTGGGCCCCTTTTCAACTCTATCCAGGTCCACACACACACGATTCTCAAACTCGCGTCAGTCACAGAGATCTATACGGATCTATATTACACTGTCTTTCTCTCGCGAGTGAAAAAGTTCGCGAAAATCGCGCGATCAAGGCCCATTATCGACCGCCCTCAAAGTTCTTTGCGTTGTGTTCGACGAAAATGCCCTGAGAGGAAAATTATCGCGAGTGAGAAAAGTCGAAGGATCGATGGATGAAAATTTAAGGACTCCCGGACGTGACTATCGAATAGGACCATCTTTTTGAGGCGTTTTTTTCGTGCGTGGAGAGGCTGAAAAATAAGGCCCAGGATCGTAGAATCGTTACGGCGTCTTACCGGTTACTTTTTTCCTCTTTAATGGCTTCGTAGGGAATTTCTCACGAACAGGTGCACGCGACTTTCTGTCTGGAATGAAAAACCCGTTGCCAGTGAACGTTGATGCAGATTCTTTTTGTGCCTCATCGCAAAAATTGCCAGGATTCATTTTTGCGCAGAAAAGAAAATTGTAAATCGTTTGTTTGGTGCTTGAGAGACGCGGAGTGAAATTACTCGGGAGAGAACAAAATTTTGTAAGTTCTAACTCTCTCTGCGAAGAAACAGAGGAAAAAGGGTGGATTTTCAAAATGAAAAAGTAAAAAAAACCTGCCGAGGATCACGAGAAATCAACTTCTGTCTCAAGTTGCGTTTCTCAATTTATAATTCGACGAGGAATCCTTGAGATCATTTGGTATTCCGTGCTCGACGCTTCTGCCGGCGAAGTTCGTGCGCGTGTGTAAGAAAAGAATAAAAAAAAAGTCCCCAATATTTCGCGTATCGGCGAACAAAAATCGAGAAACCCAATGAAAACGATTGCGGGAGTTCCTTCAACGTCAATTTCGCGAAATATCCTCGGAGGAGTTCTGGCTTTTTTCCTTGATAATCTGTGAATTCCGATGTGAGTGAAAATTCAAGAGGATACGTGTTTGCAATTTTTTTCTGTTTTTTGGCTGTTGAAGATAAAATATTTAAGGACTTGTCGCTGGATGAAGGACGTGTCAGAGCGCGATCTCGTGTGTCATTCACCCGACGGAATCAACCGGCTAACACAGGTAACTAAAGTGAATGAGAGAATTTCTCGTGTATAAGAAAAGACGAGGCCGTCGACGATTTTAGAGAGGGGGTCGCGGGGCGAGAGGCAAAAGGAGGCGCAAGAGGGGCCTCATTCGTTGGTGAGGTTGATCGATGACCAGACAGACACAAACGCACACGAACGAGCAGACGATTTCTTTGTTCGTGGGTTCTCTCTCACTATTGATGTCAATCTTAATATTCGAAAACACGCGGGCATTATCACTGATAACAATGGGAATCTTCAAAGTGCACACGAGGCCTTGAGTGGCCTGAATTTGAATTTCAAAGGAGCCGCGAAAGAAGTAGAAGGCAGAAAAGATATTCTTCGAAGAGGAGGTACAAAACCTGAAATCCTTTCGTCCGTTGATAACTCTTGATTCAGGATTTTGGAGAATAATTGAAAATTCTTTGAAATTGGGTCATTGAAAAATTTCGCTTCATAATGAATGAGAGGCGAAAAGAAAGGACTTGACGGAGAGGAGGAGAAAAAAGAAAAACATGGCGCGGGAGACGCGCAGGATCGCTCCCAATGCAAATTCAACGGCTCTGCTCTTTATTGGTCCTGATTAATAGCCGTCATTAATATTCTCCTCTCGACGAGGAAGCGGGAAAAGAGGGAGCATGAAAAATTGAATGAATGAATAAAAAAAACGTCATCGGCCCCCGCGTAATCCGATCGGAGGCGCGCGAACGAGTGATTCATACAGTGGCGGCACATCATTTCCTTTTAATATACATATATATATATACGCCATTGTACTTTGAATACACGTGAGGACCCGTCTTATTACTTTTTTTTAAAACCTTTCCCTGAATTAATTTTTGTAAGGGGTCTCTAAGATTTATAAAAAGCATAATTTCTTTATTTAAAAAAAATATAATAAATAAATGATTTCGTTCAAAATGGTAAGCATATAAAAGAACAACATTTGAACAATATTTTATAAAATTTTCATCGAAGAATTTGGAAAATTTAGCCGGTGGGATCAGGTTTTCGGAGACCCCTCAAAAAAAGTGTCCTCGTGGTGATCAAATCAAAGATAACTTTGGATAACTCCATTTGAAATTGAAAAAGCAAATTTTATCTGTCAGTAGATAAATATAGCTTGTGATTGAACGAAGGATTTTGAAAAAAATGAATTTTGAATTTTTTGCAGAGTTGCATGCAAAACAATACAATTTTTTGGTCATTTTTACACTACGAATCGCCTTGTAAAATTAGTTGTAATCGAAAAAAAAACTTCTTTCACTGGTCATTCTTATTTTGAAGAAATGTGCAAACTTTCAATAAGATCGGTCCATTCGATTTTGAGAAATTGCGTCTACTGACTTCAAAAAAAGTGTTTTTAATTAATGCAAAGCATAATGATAGGAAATCCCAAATGTATCTGTCCTAGACTTTCATTCGGATCAAAATATTCCAGAAATATTGTCCTATTAGATTTAAAAAAATTTTAAAATGGATTTTTTGAAATTCTCGAACTCATGTAACTTCTTAACTGCCACTGCAATTAATATACATTTTCAATTTATTATCTCAGGTAATTTATAAATATGAACCGAAAGCCGTTACTAATAATCAAGGAACTCGCTGTCTAATTAATTGTTAAAAAAAAAAGATTTTTTGAAAATTGAACTAACTGGATAAAATGCAGATACTTAATCCTCGTAGAGACTCTCGAAGCTATTTAATTTCGCATCAATCATCCTACGGAATTTCACGTCACGGTGAAATTGAAAAAATGGCGATTAGCGCGATTCAATCACTTTAAAAAAAAAAGCAAAAAAAAAACGCCCCCATAGCGGGAACTTGATTATCCGTAATCACGAGGAAAGTAAGCATCGAACAAAACGTCTTTCATCATCATTATTATTATGCGTATTATGCACGGGGACTCTGTAATGTGCGCGTTGATGGTTTCCCTGGCTTCGACTAGAAAAAGACGTTCGTTGCTCCGGAACCCACGCGCTCTCAAGGCTCCTCCGGACGTCGAGCGCGCCTTTGAGAGAGTCAGTGGACTCTCAAAGACGCCACACGCTCGTACACGTTTCCTTTATGTCTACAAAGGTGTTTTTCTATCCCTGCACGCTTCTACAGAACCGCATTCTGCATTTACAGGCTTAGTGCTTGCGGAATGATTTTTTTTCTAATTTTTGGAGCGCCCTAACGCAAAAGGCAAAAGGAAACCCTTGCAAAATCACTCGTGTCCGTTTGTCCGTTTGTAGCAGAGGTTTTTCTCAAAAACGTATTTAACGTAGAAATTTAAAATTTGGCATGATTTTAAGTCTCGCTGAGACGCAGATAGAAAGCTAGTCAACGATTAGACCAAATATTATTTTAGGTTAAAATAGGGGGTGAGTTTGGTCGGAGGAATTTTTTTTTAATTGATATATCGTGTGACGTATCATTTGAAAGAGCTACTTCTGTGGATTCTGAAAATATTTTTTTTACAATTTTTGGTCCGTATGGTTAGACAAAAAAATATTTCGGATTAAAATAGGGGGTGAGTTTGGACGGAGGAAATTTTTTTAAAAAATCGATATATCGTGTGGGGTATCATTTAAAAGAGCTACTTGTGAGGATTCTGAAAATATTTTTTTTTTAATTTTTGATCCAATCGCTTTAATGATATAGTTCAAAATTTGCTAGAAATGACCGCCTCTCTTCGATCTCTCAAGTTTCTCAAGCTGAGATTAAAATTTTAATAGGGTTAGTAGATTTCGCAGTATTTTAGATATTGTAGTATTTAGCGCAGATTTAAAATAAAAAATACTTTTTAAAATAAATATTTAATTTAATTCAAAATTTTTAAAGAGTTTAAAAAAATACTTTTTTGAAAAAGGAAGAAAGAATGTCGAATATTTTATTAAATTCCATTTCAAGGTGTTCAAGAATTGAATTCAATTAAAAAAGGACCCTATGAAGAATGTGCTTCGACAAAAAGGGCTGCAAATCTATCACGAAAGACAGGAAATTATTTCTCTGATGAGGATCTATTTCTACTTAATATTTTTAATCTTATTTCCATCTTAATTCTTTCATATTTATTTCTCTCTGTATGATAAAAATATTTCGCTACCGAAGAAAATTTCCCTACCCCTCGTAATTTAATTCCAGGGTCTCTGACCTCTCTTAAGTCAAGCCAAGGGCTTCCTGACTCCTCACAACTTGAGTTTAGGGTATAATATTCAAAGACAAAACTGAAAAAAAAATCTAATTTCATTTCTATTTTTATCTTGGCAAGGCGAGATACGAAATAAAGGCGAGAGCTTTTATTCCTTATTATATTTGGAGGAGTTAATATAGTTAATTAATCAAATAATAACAAATTTCGAATTGAATATAAAAAATTATTCATTCGAATTTAGTTATTTGTATTAAAATACTTTATTTGGAGAATTTAGAATAATTTACTAATCGAATAACGATAAATTTTAAACTCAATATCAAAAGTTGTCGATTCATATCTACCTATTTAGATTTTTGCAGAGCGCGAAGGTGAATAGCGACGAGAGCTCTCATTCCCTCGGGGGAATTTTTGCATTACCTCACGCATCGTTCTCGTTCATCCTGGAGAAACGAATCTCCTCCACTCGCGATTCAACGTTTCTATACAAGCACGATAAAGCCCTTGGGAAGCAGGTGTAGTGGGTTACACACACACAGAGAGAGAGAGAGAGAGAGAGAGAGAGAGAGAGAGAGAGAGAGAGAGAGAGAGAGAGAGAGAGAGAGAGAGAGAGGGAGAGAGAGAGAGAGAGAGCGAGAGAGTCCTGCGTGTACCAACCAATGTTCTTGTACACGTTGTACGCGATCCTAGATCGTTCCGGGACAAAATCGCGTACGAGAGACCTCGCGAAAGAGAGTCTCTCCTCGCTTACCCATTGGAACCGGTTTGGAGAGGGGGGATCCGTAAGAGATTTCCGACCGGTCCGACCAATTAATATTAATTCGCTTGTACGATTGAGAATCGCGAAAAATTTTTTTTTCTTCGCGATTGCCCCCGGCGACAACTCAAATAGAAGGACGGGGTTGAAATGCGTAATGTTTTTATCAAGAGGAGTCTCGAGGCAACGAAAATAAATTTTGATGCAAAAGGAATTGGAATTAATTTCGTGTAATTGAAATTTCCTGGTATTTGCTAATTTATTTCAAACCGAGGAGTTGAAATCTGGCGAAGAAAATAAAAATAGGCAAAATAGGTCAACGATAGCATTTTTTGTTATTTAAATGAGAGCGTGGCGAATTGACCTATTTGGGAAATTGGTTTGCTTCCTTATTGACTGTAGAAAATATTTTTTCAAAATCACACACCAGGAAAATTCTCTCTCCAACGTCACAGTGAAAGAGAGACTTCGTTATTTTCTCGAGTCAAGAGTCAACCCACGCGATTCGCACGCGATCGCGTTGGGTCATGTGCGCAATAGTACAGCCCACTGATATTACACGGTGTAATGTATATCTATACGCAAGAGCGCATACCAGAGAATCTCATGTGTCCCTTGGGAGATTGCTAAATATCAGATCCT
This sequence comes from Alloplasta piceator, assembly GCA_946863875.1. NCBI lineage: Eukaryota > Metazoa > Arthropoda > Insecta > Hymenoptera > Ichneumonidae > Alloplasta > Alloplasta piceator. The sequence goes on from OX333080.1 coordinate 2,989,660, forward strand.
TCGTACAACTAATAAGGATGGAAAAGGCAAAATAAAATAGAAAATATTGCGGATTAAAGGCGAGAAATTTTATGGGAATTTAGGTTCGTTATAAATTTCACGAATCAATGACTTCCGTAATTTTATATCGCGAAATATGTCTGAATTTCTCGACGAATTATTTAATTCATATTTAATTAATCTAATTGGCAATTATTTTTTTTTTAATCTATACGTCTGAATCTTTCGAGGAATAATTTAATTAATATTCAATTAATATATTGAGCACTTTATAATAATGTAAAAAATTCTATACGTCTGAATCTCTCTCGAAGAATTATTTAATCAATATTTAATTAATATATTGAGCACTTTAAAATAATAAAAAAAATCTACACGTCTGAATCTCTCGAGGAATTATTTAATCAATATTTAATTAATATATTGAGCCCTTTAAAATATTTAAAAAAGATCTATACGTCTGAATCGCTCGAGGAATTATTTAGTGAATATTAAATTCATACATTGAGCACTTTAAAATATTTAAAAAAGATCTATACGTCTGAATCTCTCGAGAAATTATTTAATTAATATTTAATTAATATTTTGAGCCCTTGAAAATATTTAAAAAAATCTATACGTCTGAATCTCTCGAGGAATTATTTAATTAATATTTAATTAATATATTGAGCACTTTAAAATATTTAAAAAAATCTATACGTCTGAATCTCTCGAGGAATTATTTAATTAATATTTAATTAATATATTGAGCACTTTAAAATTTTTAAAAATCTATACGTCCGAATCTCTCTCGAGGAATTACTTATTTAATATTAGATTAATATAATGAGTAATTAAAATTATTTTAAAAAATTCAATCAAGAAGTATGATCTTTAAATTTTGCAAAAATCTAGTTAAGTTAAAATTTGCCAATAATACTGGTATCTTATTTTATATTTAAATTACTGTCACAAAAAATATCATTGCAAAAAAATCACACTCTTGAGATGAAACATCTATACTGACAAAATTGCCATTTCCTGGTTTATCAATTGCTTTTTTTTTAACTTTCCGTACGGGGATATCGAAGACAAAGAAATATCTCGGTCAACTGCTCCACACGTGGAATTTGTGTTCGAGTAAAGTACAATGTACTGGTTGTACGGAGAAGCGTTGGAGCACGTTTAGAAGCTTCGGAACAATCTACAGTTAAGTTGGTGCACAAGCATAAGCGAGCATGCGGTCGTCGCGAAGATATACAGCGACAGATGTCGGATGGAGAGGATGCAACCGGGTCCTCGAGTCCTTTGGTCCGGTCCTTGCGGTATCGTCAAGTTAATGGCGTACCGATAATTCAAAAAACCTTTGTCCATTCCATGAAGAAGAAATTAGCGTGACCAGAAGTGGATTTGAATTACAAATTTCCATTCAAAATGACGGCGAAAGGTCAAGCTAAAGGTCAGGCTGAGAAGCTCAATTTTCTGGACAATATTCCATAAATTCCGGAAAAAAACACCTAAAGAGAAAATGGCAGCTGCCGTTTCGAGAAAAGTCTACAGGCTGTTTTCCGGTCGTGGCGATGAATTTTCCTGGATATTCTCGCCCGCAAAAAATATAATTTCACAGCCCAAGGCCATTTCCATCAAGATTGCACTCTTTAGGCGTGATCCACGTGCATAACAAGGAGGCTGAAAAATCTTCTCCATATTTCTCTCACGTAGATTGTAAACGCATGCCCTGGGGTTATTTTCGATGAAAAAAAACCAATTTAAATTTTTTCACCGCAAGGATTTCCTCGAGGAATTTGAATTAGAACGCTAAAAACGTTGCAATATTGGAAAACTTTTTCCTCGACTCCCCTAGAAAGAGGCTTAACTTATCTAATCCTCAAAGAGTGCCATTTTGGAGCTGCGGAATTTTTTCCAATATCTAAATATCGCACCGATGGGAAATAAATCATGCGAAAGTACGATAAGCAAAACTTGTAATACAAAACGAAATAGACCACTTCCGTGAACGATTATGCGAAGGAGAGGAAGATAAGAGGCATGTTTTCCCTCTCCCTCTCTCGATGCAGATATATATCTGCGTAAAGGCCTCGAGGTAAAATTGCGATAGTCGAGCGAAAGGTGTGCGAGACTATCAGAGAGATCGCGAGCCGCGAATGGGAGGATTGAGAGGGAGGGTTGATTCTTCGAGCGGTGTTTTGCTCGTCCTCGTCGTCAGCGAGAAAAAAAGAGAGATATATATGTATACATAGAGAAGGATCGATGGAAGGAGAGAAAACGAAAGGGGGTAAGAAACGGAATTAGAGGGAACTCCTCATAAGGTTGGATAAACAGAAGAAAATAAGTTGCTAAGTGCGGCAAAGATCGCCAGCACGCAGGTTTCAAGTCCAGATGTATATATATATATATATAAGTTGGACAGGTTTGAAGGGAAAACTGCCCTTAATGGTGGTCTGTGGAAACGACGGAAAAGAGAGAAAAACAAAGGGTTTAATAAGAATGATGGTGCAGCGAGGATAATTTCATCGGTTGGGTCGTGCAAGATGAACGTCATTAATGCTGGAGCCACTGGAAAGCGAGAAAGAGAGACCAAAGGGACATTTACAACTCTACCGATCATTTCTCTACCCTGCCTGGTGCAATAGAATTCTACCATAAAATCCCCAGAAAATAGGAAATCTACTGCAAAAGGTATTTGCCTGAGAGAAACATTTCGACAACTCTACCGAATAAAACTTGTCACGGAGTCAATCTGTACCGAATCGTAATTCTGTCAAATCACCCTCCGAACATTTTTGCACAATAGTATTCTACCATAAAATCCTTAAATAGGGAATCTACAGCAAAACGTATTTGCATGATAGAAGCATTTCGACAATTCTACCGAATAAAACTTGCGCGGAGTCAATCTCTACAGAATCGTGATTCCGTCAAATTACCCTCCGAACATTTTTGTGCAATAGATTTTTACCATAAAATCCCAAGAAAATAGGAAATCTACGGCAAAACGTATTTGTATGATAGAAACATTTGGAGAACTCTACCGAATAAAACTTGTCGCGGAGTGAATCTCTACCGAATCGTAATTTTGTCAAATCACCCTCTGAACATTTTTGCACAGTACAATTCTACCATAAAGTCCCTAAAAAATAAGGAATCTACTGCAAAACGTATTTGCCTGATAGAAGCATTTCGACAACTCTACCGATTAAAACTTGTCGCGGAGTAAAATTCTACCGAACCATAATTCTGTTAAATTACTGCGACACAAATAGTGCCTCCAAGAATTAATTTCTAAAAAAATTATCCTATCCGGTAAAGTTGTTGATAGATATGTACTTTCTGGTAGAGATGTAACTGGTAGAGTTGTAAGGCATCAGAGAGGGGGGGAGAAAGGGAGGAATTCTGAGAGCTTTATAAAGTGCGTTTTTTTAAATCGTCAACTGTAATCGCGGACGAATTACCCGCTCGCGATCTATCCTAGAATACGCATCTTCGTGGTAATAATAGTATAATGAAGCCTGAAATATCGTATCTAACTCGTGCACGAAGCGTGTCCTTTTTTTCCTCTCTCCTTCGCCTCCTCTTTCTATTTTCTCTTTCTCTTCGTGGATTAGGAGTCCCTCGAGAGTATAGCGGAGACGCGCGTCGAGTCTTTTGGACTTCCGGTGAATTTCACGAGGGGTGACACACGGTGGTCTCTCGTGCGTGGGCCCCCGTGAGAAAATACGTTGTAAAACCAGACATTCTGGGCCTTACGGTAACGGGGGATGCATTGGGCCCAATTATGAACCGATATCTCGAAAAATCTTAATCAAGATTTGAATTTACTGTACGATGAATCGTGGATGACCTTAAAATCCGTGGATCAATGATCCATAGATCTATAGATCACGGAATATCCAGTGGGATTCAGAAGTAAATATTACGCACATATTATGAGTTTTCGCGGGTCTTGAAAAAGAAAAGAATTTTTCGTCTTGATCTTCGGATGATCGAGGATCTATAGATCGCACGTGATTTATCGATCTCTAGATCAGGCCGGTCGATTGTATAAAGCATGCGGCTCCATCTATCACGAAGAATCTATGGATCTACAAATTATATACAATCTTGCGATCCATAGATCATCATAGATCATTTTCATCCGGTAGAAGTGGCCGGCAAAGCAGGTCACAATGCCTTCAGCTCGTTCTAAACTACTCGAGAGACATTATCGCCTGGATTTTCTGGGTTATTGTCGCGAGACTGGCAAAGAGAATAGGAAAAATCGTGAAACGCAAAGCATAAATCTATGTATGTATATGGGTCATTCCATGTCAAATCGACCAAGAGTTGGAATCGACCCCTATCCATTTCGACGAAATTTGGTCACCAGTTTTCGTTTTTAATAAAACAAAGTTTTTGTTTTCGAAAATTATGCAAGAATGAAAATTTCACAATTTTTCAAATCTTTCAAGTTTATTTTTTAAATATCTCCAAAACTATTATAGTTACGAAAAAAACGTTCTGGCTTCGTCTTGAAGAGTATACTCGTGGCTACGAAAAATAAAATGTTCCGAAAAAAAAAATTTTAGTAAAAGATTTTTTTTTTCAAAATACAAAAATTTATATTTTTGAAACAAAAAACACCTTTCTGAAAATTTCAGGATGTTTTAATATCAGTACAAGGTATGATATAAAAAAAATTGAACAAAAAATTTAATGTTGATCATGGATTTTCACGATGTTTGAAAATTCAACTCTCCAATATCATCATTTTTCAAAAAAAAAATTCGAAACTTTTTTTTCGTAGCCCCAAGTATACTCTTCAAGACGTATTCAAAATAATTTTTCATAACTATGATAGTTTTCGAGATATTTAAAAAATAAACTTGAAAGATTTGAAAAATTATGAAATTTTGAATTTTGCATAACTTTCGAAAACATTTTATTTTATTTTTTTCCTTTGGTGAAACTTAGTTTTATTAGAAACGAAAACTTCTGACGAAATTTCATCGAAATTAAAAGGGGTCCATTCCAACTCTCGGTCGATTTGACATGGAATGACCCATATATAGACGAGAAGAAAAGTTGAAGAGATCGAAAGACCTCTATGTGCGCTCGGCTGGCGCTCACGTCGGGCACTCGTACGCTTGGAATCAGCCAGGCGTGGTTCCCCGTACAGAATTGTACGTGTCTTTGGATGTAAATGTATATGTGTATATACGTACGTACATTTACAACTCCTCGGTACAAAGCAGCATAAAGCAAGAGAAAAGACCTCTCCTCTCTTCATTGCCGCGCTGCAATCCTCCGTTCTTTCGCGATCTATACACACGCCACATACTGTGATCCGCGGCTCCTGCTCGCTCGCCGACGGGTTTGGAAAAGGAAATTAAAAAAAAAATTCACAGTATCGGCACTTTTACAACTCTACCGGTTATTTCTTCACCAAGAAAAACAACCGCAATGAAACTCCGCCCAACGAAAATAACATAACATCAACGTTTCTGGCAAATAAGAAAGTTTCAAGGACCGAAAAAAGCATAATTTTGCCATTTTTATTTTTTTATAATTATTTATTTATTTTTATAATTTTTATGACATCTAATGAACACTTAGTAATTTTTTTGCATCAAAATAAATACTTATAACGGAGCAATTTTCGAAACTTAAAACCAGGTCATCAAAAATTTGAAAAACCAAACTTTGATTCTATGAAATTGAAATGTTTGGTTGGAATATTGTGATAAGATATTTTCGGTAGAGATGTACTGTTAAGGAAATGTCTGGTAAAAATGTTAGGCTAGTTTTTTTCGATAGAGATCTACTGGTTGTGAAATATCTGGTAGAGCTGTAATTGTCGTGTATCTGTGTTTTTAGATGCGGAATATATATATGGGGCATTCCACATCAAATCACACGGTCATTGGCCTGACCCCCTCAGATTTTGATGTCAAATGAATTTTCGGTTTCGTTTGGCCCAAAATATAACCTCGAATTTTTAGAAATTTTTATTTAATTTTTTAGGGGTTGCCCGAGCTAAAAAGTCATTAAATTGAGGGAAAACATAAAGAGGGCCCTTTTTCAAATTAATGAAATTTTTGTCACAAAAACTAGGGCCCAAAACATATATTTTCGTCATAGTTCGATAGTGGGCCAAAAATAATGACTAAAAAATGAAATAACATTTTCAAAAAAATTTGACGTCATATATTGGACCAAACGAAACCCAGAATTCATTGGACATCAAAATCCGAGGGGGTCAGGCCGATGACCGTGTGATTTGACGTGGAATGCCCCATATATAGTGATTCCTGTCTCGCGAATAGATCGATCGATCGCGATCGAGGAACGCGCGAGCTGATTCCCAGGAAGGAGAGTTCGTAGATCTTGCCCCGTGTCAACGAGTTATTACTGTCAAGTTTTTTTTTGTCTCGAATTTATTTATTCCCGATGGAATTTTTTTCGATACGTTTTTTTTCTTCCTAATTAATGACCGCCCGTAGCTCCATCGAGATTCATGTTAACCATAATCTCGTCTCAGACGGATCAAGAGTCTCTTGTAGGTGGATAAAAAATAACTCAACGAAAGAACGATTTTATAAAAATTGTACGGAATTGGAGACACTGAGAAAAAAGATCCTGTCGTACCCTTAAATCCTCTATTTTATCCATTTTTATTTTCTTGTATTCATGTGTTCATGGATATTTATCACTAATTAAGGAAGAAGATGTAAAAATGAAGTTAATTAAATTGGGATCCAGATAGATCATCTGGATCATTTTTTCGACAGAACATTTTTGCAATTTTTTATTACTCACTCAATTTCGGCATCAGGTGACTCGTTCGATCCACTCCACTCGCTCGGACTTTCGGCAAAGCATATTTGTTTCCGGTTTGATGTCATCGACCTGTTTCAACAGAGAGAAAAGACATTATTTTTTAACGATCGATTCAAGCATCTCGCATTTGTAATGTCCATTGTTAACACCTCTCAACGAGTTATTGTTTCATGCTTTTGAGACGAACAATTAGCAGAAAAAACAATGATCTTCAATGATCTATAGATCTCGACGCGAGTCCTGATGTACCGCAGCGTATAGATCTATAGATCATTAAACATTCTTTTCGTTATAAAAATAATATACGTCAGCGAGCCACAGGAAATGGTATTTATACATGGCTCTTCACTGTCCATTGTAAAGCAGTGGAGAGAGTTTTTGTTTTCTCGATCGAAGTACCGGATCTAGAATATATCAAATAAATATCGAATTCCCAGTATGCTTCGTACTTCTCGGTAGATCGAGGACTCTTGGAATTTTCGCATTTATTAGAAATCGAAAAACGCATGGAAAATAATTTTCCCATAAAACAATCACGGATGATCTATAGATCTATAGATCTATAGATCGTTGGATGTTGCACTACGTATAGATCAATCATCCGTATCAATACATTGTTATCTATAGATTCATAGATCACATGAGGATTCAGGGATCGGGAGACACCAATGGATCTATGGATCATGATCCACGGATCTATAGATCCTTGGCTGTTGTATTATCTATAGATCACTCATCCATATCGATGCATAGATATCTATAAATTTATATATCTCTTACGGATTTATAAATTGAGAAACATGAATGGATCTATGAATTATGGTCTAGGGATCTATAGATTACTCGCAAAATTCTACCTAGCTGGTATCAATAACAGGTCATGGTATTATTCATACAAAGTTGCGTTTATCATTTTTCTTGTCATAAAAACTTGTTGAAGGAATAAAAGTAGAATCCAGATTCAATCGAAGCACACCGGATCTCGAATAGATTAAAGGTACGTCGGATCAGGTTCACGTGTTTCTTCTCGGTCCACGAAGTCTTGTGGCTTGAGGGGAGAAAAAATGGCTAGATAAAGCTGCGGCTACACATCAGAAAGCAACTATTATCGCTACGTGCGTATAATACCTACATATATGGGGCATTCCACGTCAATTCAACCAACGTTTGATTCTTACCCTCTCAGATTTGATTCGTGACTTTTTTCCACCCTTCAACAGACATCAAAGAGCACCAATAATTAATTCAAAAAAAATTTCTATTCCTTCTGACTCGAAAAAAAAATGACAAACAAAAATCCTCCATTTCTAAAATCCTCGAAAAATTTAAATTAAATAATGCTCTTATGCTCTTGAAAAGCGCGAATAAAAAAAAATAATTATTATTATAATCCTGCAATATAAAAAATCGTCAATAAAATGGCTTCCAAGTACAAAAGCATTTCTTAATAATTGTGGAGAAATTTTAATTTTTTTAATGAAGACTGATGAATAAAATATACAAATTGGAAGAGCTCATCAGTCCTGAAATAAAATCGTGGAAAGAAGTATAATTTGAATCCAAGGAGAGGAGGGTCGGAGTTTCGTTTTGATTACGAGGAATACCCCATATATGTATGTATTCTTTGCACGGTGTATGGGCCACCGGAATAAATTATTACGGCGTCTTGTTGCGTCTCGTCTTTGAGCACTATAACGATTCGCATCCATCTCTCTCTGGCTCTCTTCTCATGCGGATAGAGTGGTGGGATGATACCGGAAGTGAAGTCAGAACGGCGGAACATCTACGGACGTTCGCTCAATGGAAAGTTCGGTGTCTTTCGCAGTGTGCGGCCAAGAGGCTCGTTTGCCGGATGGGTTTGCTTTCGAGCGCCCGAACAACCGCATTATTTCAACAAACCCAACAACAGCAAAAAAAAAACAAAAAAAAATTCCTCCACCAATTTACGCTCCGAGTGAAAAAAAACGTTTTGTTTTTCCAGTCCGGAAAAAAGTTTGAAATACCATCAAAGTGCTTCTTCCCGCGTGAATCACGGACTCACCGGGAGTTTGCGATCAATTTGAAACTCCCGCACTTTCTCTACTTTCGATTATCACTAATTTTTATTTATTTATTTTTCAAACCTTATTTGCTCGTGAAAAAAAAACTTTTCATCCACGTGGGAGGAAACCGAAGGAATCGCGGCGAAGGGAGAATCGAGGAGAGTGCATAATCGAATAAGGAAAAAAAATCAACATTTTTCTTTGCCTCATTCGCGAGACGAAAGACGAGCGAGAGTTTTTCCTGGAGAAAAGTGCGAGTGTGTGTGTGTTGTTTTTTGTGTGTTGTGTCCATCTCGTTGGAGAGATGGTCAGCCAACACGTCATGGCAACGACTGTTCGTAAAGTGAAGCAGGAAAATCGTCTGAGGCGACAGAATCATAATCAAGGTATATCTCGTACCGTGATATAAGATAAAAATATATTTCATAATTATATCAATATATAATACGATTTTTGAAACGTTCACGAATCAAGAATAAATTTACTTGATGTATTTAATATATTTGGTATCTCAATTTACATAAATTGATATAAATATCGCATATATTATGAATATATTTTGCCTGCAGATATATTTAATATATATACATTCAAATATTTATGGAAGTAGCTTAGGGTGACCGATTTGTCCCATTTTCCCCCAGGGAATATCTATGCGATCAAAATATATAATTACATCAATATATATCACGATATACATTATATCAGATATATTTTGAATATATTTTCCCGCTAGATATATTCAACACGCAAAATCATCTAGATATAATAACATAAAAAAGATGCAATAACTTTTATATCAGAAACGAAAAAAAATGTATTCAAAAATGCTCACGAAATGGAGATGTTGCTCGAAGCGACTGAATTGATATACAAGATAGAGACCAACGATAGACTGGATTCAGACAGTCTGGTTTCCCGGATTTTTTGTCTCCAATCAAATTTGGGCTTAGTTCTTCAACCAAGAAAATATATTTAATTTGTATATAATTTTTAATATATCAAATATATTTGATATGTTTAATATATCAGAAATGTCTGATATATTTAGCATAGTTGGAATATTTATGATATATTTGATATATTTGAAATATATTTGAGCTATATTTGGTATATTTGGGATATATTTTCTTTTACCTATATTTTACTTCTATGTTGAATGAGAGAGAGAGAGAAAGAGAGAGGAAAATGTTAAGTAACAGTCGAGAGAAATGTCTGTCTCTATTCGCTTCATGTATCATAATCGCTCACGCAATTCTCGTAACCGCATTTAAACATATATCTCTTGAATATTTGCGTTGCGTGTACGATTGCGGTTTCGTGATGAATATATGCGGCACACATGGTCTATTGAACACCCGTGATAATAATCTCACAATCAATTATTTCAGGGATGTTAAAATGGCTCGTTCGAAAGCGAAGTATTCAACGAACGACGTATAATCGTTTGAGCCAAAATATCAAATTTTTGCAATGTCGAAAA